>JAUIRK010000099.1:0-1200200 GCA_030549495.1 Nectonema munidae
TGGACTCGGCACGAAAGCCTCTGGGTTCGATTTCTCATCGATACCAATTTGTTCATAGTTTGACATAAGCGGTACATCAGTGCCTTGTCAATGAAAACACACTCACGGTACCTTTACCTTACCTTTTACTAAAGATTGAAAAATTTGCTACATAATTAACATAAGAGAGAAAGGAGACAAAATAAACTAATAAAGCAATTTTCACTATATAAAATGAAACTGTCTGTTCTCAGAATAATTTCAAAATAATAGGAGGCATAAAAAATGAGATAGTTTATCGGCACTTTATTTGATATTTTCAAGTTTTTATAAGCAGCAAATGCCAACGTATCAAGTACATTTTTAACAACTGATTTTGTTTCGATAATATATTTTTATTATAATAATCAACAAATTTTCTTAACAAAAATTATTTAATTAATTATGTACAGTGTAACTTACTAAATTTAACAATTGAACGTTATAAAAAATATCTCTGCTCAAATATTAAACAAATAGAATATTTTTGCTTTTAAACAGAAAAGCTAGTCAAAATATTATTTCCAAAAAAGCTTTTAAAAAAAATTTTTTTTTTTTAAAAAATAAAAATTTTCAAATGTTACAAAATGTAACAAACGTACTGATAAAGATTAATATTACGTCATCTTTGTTGAAAATTTTTTTAACGCGAGTCTGACAATATTCATTGATATAAAATTTTAACGATTTTTTCTCTCATTTAAAAACATAAACAAATTTTCATTTTTGCAAAATGTTTGGTGTATTGATGGAACTAAATTTTTTCAAAATCACAATAAATTTAAATTCACTATATCACATAAGTTTACTATGCATGGGATAATTGATCAAGAATTAGTGTGGCTTTGATAGAAGCGATGGCCTACGTTACGGTCGAGAAGAAATTTCATAATTTTTATTTTACATTTATGTACCGTAAAATCGTATCAGAAAATAAAACTCGATATTTATAAAACGTATCAAAATTAAAAAAAAAAGTTTGAAGCAAAAAACGTAATGGAACATGAGGAAAAAGATTCTTTCGAGGTTATTTACCTTGAAAATAAACGTTTTAAATATTCTTTAGTTCAATAAATGCATATTTATATAAGTTTTTTATTTTCAATATTTTTATATTACTCGTTTAGAGCACTTTATTTGATTTAACATAGTTTGTTAAGCAAAATTCAAAAAACAAAATTTGATATTTAATGAAATAAAAATTTCATATAAAATGGAGAAATTTGGAGAAGTTTATTAAAAATTCAATTATTACATCGTAATAAAAAGAGCGCTTTCAACTATTTTGTCTTTTAGCCTCAGAAAAAGTTCATTCAACACTCACTTGAGTGATACAAGAAATGATAAAACTATTTATATATTTGGAAACCTGATATTCTTAAAGAGTTTTAATTAAGAACACCTTGATATATCACCTTTTGATACCGACAACACCGATCTTTTAAAGGAATCCCGCACTCACGTCCTACACAATGACCTCATATTCCATAAACAAACCCTTTACAAACAAATTAAAGGCTTGCCCATGGGATGTAAACTTTCATCTATTTTATCCAATATTTACTTACACTCCTTAGAAATAAAACTCTCCTAGCACCCTAATTTCCCCCATGAAACCTGGCACAGATATGTCGACGAAATTTTCTTTCTATGGAACACCTCTAATAACCTTAACGAATTTTTCAAATTCGCCAACCACCATGATCCACATATCAAGTTCACCAAGGAAACCAACGAAACAGAACTTAATTACTTAGACATCCAGATCCAAATAGTAAACAACACATTTAATTCATCACATAAAAATCAATTTTTCTTAATTACAACTCTGCCCACTCTATGCACACAAAAAAACCACCTACCTCGGCCATATCCCAAGAATATAGAAAATCAACAATACCAAAGTCTTACTGGGCAGTGATATTGAAAACCTTAATTCAATTTTTCTTCAAAACGGATACTCCCCCATATCCTGAATAAATGGCACTCCAAATTCTCAGCCTTCCGTACCCTATATGTTCCATAAAATGTCTATTCCTCGATGAACTATATTTTTCTTCTACTCGTACTCCTCTAATACTACCTCCTATCCAAAACGCCCTATGCAAAAAATAGAAATTATCATCAAGAAACATAATCACCCTATTACAAATATCCAAAAAAAGCCGTTAAATCAAAACCTATTTGTCCAATAAACCTAAACCATATCCACTACCCATCAAATTGCAACAACAAATGCAACCACATCAACATCATTTATAAGATAAAATGCTTCCTGTGTAATAGTATCTATATTGGAGAAACAAAAAGACTTCCATATCCCGCTTTAAGGTACACCTCAGGGATGCCAAACTTAAAAGTGCTGAGAAGGAAATAAGCTACCATACCTTATAATCCATAAGGATACACCAAGTGGACAAGCTTTACTCTCCATGGAAGTAATTTAATTACGCCTCAAGCTACCTCCAACAACAACACAAAGAAGAATACTGAATCACGACACTAAAGCCCTATATCAACGCGCACCACACACAGGCAATAACCCATAATTAACACCTCTAACACAACCGAAACCCACCTCCTTCATTTTTAATAAAGAAGTGTATAATTTTTGTTACGCCTATCTTATGATATTCTATATGGATTATGTATATTACATGATTGTACAATAAATTGATCTAAGTGGAACAAGAAAAAATATATCAAAGCTTCGATAAAAAAACGAGATCGAAGTCGTACCAAACTTGGATATTTATAGGAAATAAGATTTTTTTCGTACGTAACTGGGAACCATAAATTTTACAAAAAAAAACTATCGAGCGGTAATAAAATTTCGAAACGTAACGTACCGTAAACCACCACTTTTTGAGTGAATAGATACGCTATGTGTCCTTTGAAGAAGAATTATCTGCAAAATATATTACATTTTTGTCTTGAATTTTGTTTAACAGTCACTTTATCAATATCAAGTTTAGAAAAGCTCTTCTTTCATTTGCAGCTTCAATTATTCATTTGATAAAAAAGACGTATACAAATAAATTATAACAAACAGATAGGCCAAAAAATATGTTAAAAATGAGAAAGATGTAGCCCTAAAAAGGGCTTCGGTATTTTAAGTTATGGCTGAAAAAAATCAATCTAAAAAGTATTACCTTTGCATGGAAATGCTTTAACATTTCCTATATTATCACACGTTAATTTGCCCCATGTATATGAATATACACCCAATTATATTTGTGTAATATTTTATTTTCCTGAAATTTCTGAGAAACATGGAGATTATAGGAAAAATTCCAAGTTCAATAAATTTATACTTTTAAAGCTTATCAAAACATGTTGATTACGAAAATGTAAAACGATGTCAATTTCTAAATGATAAAATACTTTAATAACCACTTTTAATATTTTTAAAAAAGTTAAATTTTAAAGCGAAAAAAAATCGATTCGAACAATTTAAAATTAATTGCATATTTGTAATAATCGCATTTGAAATTCACGCTTTAGGTGTTTTGGGATTAAAAGACACCCACTCATTAAGTAGTAAAGAGAAAAAGTAACATTAATATAATTTCATTTAAAAAAAGAACTAAAAATTCAACTATTTCCCCCCTACTGATTCACTCATCTCCGTGCTTTTCAGATTTTGTTGTCTTAGTGAAATTCTTGGTATTTTTAGCATTGTGTACCAGACTCTTGATAGGTTCCCATTTGCCGTGCTTCTAGATATTGATCTTTGAAGCAACAAGCCCACATTAAAACCCTTTCGTGACCAGTGTATAATATATGATACATAAACAATTTTACCTTCGTCTGCTTTTTCAAATAGTTTTGTATATGAATCTTCTGCTTTTTAATAAATATCGTCTTGTTTTTCTGGTAATGAAAGGGTTAAAGTGTTTCTTGTTACTCACTCTACTATCGGTATAAATACTTGTTATATGACTCTGTTAAGATTTTATCTTAAATTAGTCCCGAAGTTTTTAAGACCTTGAAAATCACATTTAATCTCTCTCAAAGAATGCATTACTAAGTGGTAAAGTAAAATATGTTTAAGCAGTCCCGCCAATATACAAAATACAACTTCAGTCTCGGCTTTTAAATATATAGACATTATGAAAGCTTAAGTATCCTGTGTCGAATTGTCCCTTAACTATAAAAAGGACTCTAGTCCTGTGACTATTGGTCATCTATGTGCTTACCTGAATTTTAACTTTGTTATATAAATAATATTTTTAAAAATCCGTTAGCTAAATATTTAATGCGGAGAGAAGGTGAAAAATCGGAAGTCTCTAGGTCAAAACAAGAGTAGTGGCATGTATTTAAAAACTCTGGCTAAACTAGTTGTCGTAATTTTAGTATACAAACTAAAATATCAAATAAGGAAATTTAGCGTACAATTTATTAGAGATAAATAAATTTATTTTATACAATTAAAAAAATATTGAAAACAATAAGAAAAATTCAGCCTGGTAGGCTTTTAAAATTAAAGCTTTAAAAAGTTCTTACTGAAAATAAAAGATCAATAAAATCTTTCTTGTAATTTTTGTAGTCTTGACTAGAACCTGGCTTGTATCATGAAGGTTTCTGAGTCGAATACAAGAATTTCAAACATCATTGCACATATTTAGATATAAGCGGTGCAGGTTGTATCTTTTAGGTAAATAAACTCCACACTTTGTAACTTTCTTCTGGTAGTGAGTTGAAGACAGTGTGTATTTAAAGTTGAATTTAGTCTTGCGAACAAATCGTCCAATTTAAGATTGCCAACACCATATCTTTTATATCTTTTGAATATTACACGTCGGATCTTTGTTATGAAGTACCAACACCATATCTTTTATATCTTTTGGATATTAAACGTCGGATCTTTGGTATAAAGCGCCAAAAGTGTTAGTCTTAGATAAAGTCTTGTACGTAGTTAGATTTTGTAAAATATAAAACAGACGAAAATTTTTAGAAAAAATTTAAATTGAATGAGAATAATAATAAATAAAATTATAAAAATAGAAATTTATTTTTTAAAATATAAAATAATAGTTATATATATACAATGCTTCATTTGATTTTAAAAAATTTTGAATGGCGTAGTAATCTGTAATTGAGTTGAAATAAGTTATACGCTCGCGGCGTAGTAATATTTAATGGAGTGTTACCCGGTTACAATAATAATAATGCGCTACAATAAATAAAGAAACAATACTTAAAACTGTGTATATATATATTGATTATTTATTAAAACAACTTTTTAAATTAAAAAATATATTTTTGAAATTAAAAAGAAGATTTTTAATTATTAAATTTAATATAATTTGAATTTTTTTGTAATTTGATTTTCGTTTAATGCAATTTTCAGTAATGGCGGATTTAAATTTTTTTTCTCCTATAGCCAGATTTGTTTAACTTATTTTAAGGAAAAAGAATAGGCTCTAATATTGAAATGATTTAAAAGATATGCTGTTTATTTTACGCGAAGGATTGGGAATCTTTTTACTTTCGACAAATTTGCAATGCCATGGAGTTTTTATATCACTCTACGAATTTAAATCTTTATATAAAAAGTGTAGATCTAGCGAAAACCACTTTTGATATCCCCAGCAAATCAAAGGAAGCAAAAAAGTTATTAAAAACAAAGTTAAATTCAAATGTTCGAGAATTCTATGAATACCTTAAAGAGTATATTTTTTATCAAATATTGAATAATTGTGTTTAAAATTTATAAAAAAATTGTTGTACTTTATTAATTATTCGCTACGACTTATTTTTGTGAATAAATACTTAATTATTAATAAAGAATTTTTAAATCTGTTTTTTCTTTTTCATTCCTTAATATTTTACTTCCTTTAATTTGTTCTTATAGCTAATACTGGAAGCCCCTCTTATCTGCAATCCTATGATGATTACCATAAGGCAATTCCACACAGGTTTAACCACCATTCAATTTTTTAACACTAAACTATTGATAACAGTTTTTTATATCTATCAACTATATTAGCAAATCATAGTTGCCAACATCTGGAGGGTAAAAATGGTAGAAATTATACACTGAAAATAAAATATGACAGATTTATTATAAATTCAACAGTCAATGCATTCAAAATATGATGAAGGATAGATAACTAATTTACCAAGTAACATTCAATTTTCACAATCCTTTTCCGTCATAAAAAGGTGCTTGGTATGTGGAGATTTTTGCTTCAGGGAGCAGTTTTGCTGTGGGTACTCACAAGGGTAATTACAAAAATTATTTTTTGATGAAACCACTTGCAAACGAGGAACTTTTATGTGTAATTTAAAAATACTATTATTATTTTTGCATTTTACAAAAAAACATCCCTCTGCACGTTGACAAAAATTTTTTAAAAATCTAAGAACTTAGTTATTTTATTTAAGAAGGTAATCATTAAAATTAAAGAAAATTTATTTGCACAAAAGATAATAATAGAGATAAGTAAAGAGATAATAAAAAAAATTAAAAATTTTTTTTTCCTAACTTTAGGTTTAAAAATCCAAAATTTTTTGAGCACCTATGTAATTCCTCCATAAGTTTTACCGCACATTCATATTTTGGTTGGATCTTGGAATATCAATTATTGATTTTTTAACTTTCCAGTGTCTCCTCAATCAATTTATTGCCTTCTTGCACTTTGTCTTGTTGTTAAAGATGCTTTCGTTGTAGTGCTGCGTATGAAACCAAGCGTCAGCCCACTCATAAGAGATGAACTAGCATGCTGTTCCGAGGATGCTACGCCAATCGGGCAAAAGGAAAAATGCTATAAAAACGTATATTACATGCGAATTCCATATTGATTGATGTATGTTCGGTAGTTTCTTCCAGTATATTTCCTTGTTTTGGAATCCTTTGAAGACTCTCTAGTCTCCAACTACTTCTTAAAATTTTATGCCCGCTATGTAGATGACATTTTTTGCATTATGAACAAAAACCATATTAACCTGTTCCACTCAACCCTCAATAATTTCCATGAATGTTTAAAATTCAGGGTTGAATAAAAAAAACATGACCCTACCTTTTTTAGATTGCGCTGTCACGAACCTATTCACACATAACGATACTTAGACTTCTTATCCAAACACCCCTTTGCACAAAAATGATCTGAAACGCCTTTTAACCGCTCATTTTATCTTTCATCTAATTCCGAGACACTAGAAATGGAAGTGAACAATGTCAAATCTATTTTAGAGTCAAATAACTATCCCAAATATGTAATTAAAAACTCACTACGTTCGTCCCAAAAAGTTTGGAAGATAAAGATAAAATTTTGATCGGAAAATATTTTAGAGAGTTTACAATTTTCGTATTCAACCCACAAAAAAACTTTCATAATCCACAACTTCGACACTTTTTATTTCAACAAACTTAAACCGCACTATGTACTCACAACGTCACTTTGATTCCCAAGCCTAACAATCCCTTACACCAACTTCAAACACTTTTCGTGAGAATTATGATCGTCTCAAAACCAGTAACTGTGTATACAAAATAAACTGCATTGGTTGCACTACTACATACATAGGCAAGACCGACAGACTGCTGCAAATTCGTATCAAAGAACAACAATACCTCGTCTCAAGGCATAAACAGAACGCTGAACTGAACCTCCATAACAATATGCTGCTTCAACCCCTAATAACCTATCCCACACATTCTTTCGACTTCGAAAATACAAAAATACTATGCACCTCATCCCCAAAATATCTCTTGTTCCTTGTGCGTTTGGATTAATCTTTCCACATTACCTTTATATTAGTACTTGATAAAGTACGTCATCATTCCGAAATATATCGTTTTTGATAATAAAAATTCTTTGTTCCTTTTTGAACTATTTCAACTTATTTAACAAACTTTATATTTGAAAATCTAGTCTTCATTCTTACAAAACTAAAATGAGTTTTGATTGATGTTCTGGCATATCTACGATGTATTTTGTAAAAAATAAGTAAAGCCAATAAAATCAGTATGAAAATGCTAGTTTATATGCAAAGTTAATTCACAAAAGCATCTAATACATAAATAGCTTATTGGCAGCTACTGTTAATTTTGATCACAACTTTTTTTAATTTTACTTTTTTGCTTGATTCTTTTTCTTCAAATTTCATAAAATTTTTGGCTTATATTTTTTAAATTTATTTTACTTATTTTGTTTTAGGCCATCTAAAATTTTATTTTATATTTGTACATTTTACTTAATTTCAAAAAATTCAAACAAATTAATTAAATTAATTGATTTTTTGACATCTTTAAAAGAAACCGTTGATGTCATCGTCTTAAAAAATAATTAAATGAGCTAAAAAAAATTAATGTGATGTCTTTTAATATCTTAATTAAACATATCATTCTTGACGTATTCCCGCACAATATGAGAAATTTAAAGATAGCTCATAATTATTTGCTATATCACAAATTACAAAAATAAGACTTACAATATGCTAAAAAATTTTAATGGTATTTGGCTTTGGCAAAAAAAGCTTCCAATACAAAAAGATCTCTTTTTTTATATCAAATTTAAGGAAGAATTAAAAATCTTATCAAGAACTGTTTTAAAATGTCAAGGGATTGATAAAAACATGGTAAGGTGGAATAAAAAAGACTGTTTGAAAATGTATGGAAAGCATGTATGATTCACAACAGGGGCAAACCGCGATTGGTTAACTTGTTTTTAAAATAATTGTTTTTTAAAATAACCACTTTTAACCTTTTGCAATGATTTGCCTTTTATAATAACTTTTAAGGAAAAAAAACCTACCAGAAAAAGTTATAGAGCTTCAACAAAAACAAAAAATTTTTACAGCATAACTTAAGTTTTTTGAAAACTAATTTGACGTATCCACTATAGCATACCCTATGGGTGGCATGGCAGGTTGGTTGAGAAGATGGACTCGGCACGAAAGCCTCTGGGTTCGATTTCTCATCGATACCAATTTGTTCATAGTTTGACATAAGCGGTACATCAGTGCCTTGTCAATGAAAACACATTCACGGTACCTTTACCTTACCTTTTACTAAAGATTGAAAAATTTGCTACATAATTAACATAAGAGAGAAAGGAGACAAAATAAACTAATAAAGCAATTTTCACTATATAAAATGAAACTGTCTGTTCTCAGAATAATTTCAAAATAATAGGAGGCATAAAAAATGAGATAGTTTATCGGCAATTTATTTGATATTTTCAAGTTTTTATAAGCAGCAAATGCCAACGTATCAAGTACATTTTTAACAACTGATTTTGTTTCGATAATATATTTTTATTATAATAATCAACAAATTTTCTTAACAAAAATTATTTAATTAATTATGTACAGTGTAACTTACTAAATTTAACAATTGAACGTTATAAAAAATATCTCTGCTCAAATATTAAACAAATAGAATATTTTTGCTTTTAAACTGAATAGCTAGTCAAAATATTAATTCCCAAATAGCTATTGAAAAAAAATTTCTTGACTTGAAAAAATTAAAGTTTTCAAATGTTACAAAATGTAACAAACGTACTGATAAAGATTAATAGTCATCTTTGTTAAAAAAATTTTTAACGCGAGTATGACAATATTCATTGATATAAAATTTTAACGATTTTTTTTCTCATTTAAAAACATAAACAAATTTTCATTTTTGCAAAATGTTTGGTGTATTGATGGAACTAAATTTTTTCAAAATCACTATAAATTTAAATTCACTATATCACATAAGTTTACTATGCATGGGATAATTGATCAAGAATTAGTGTGGCCTTGATAGAAGCGATGGCCTACGTTACGGTCGAGAAGAAATTTCATAATTTTTACTTCACATTTATGTACCGTAAAATCTTATCAGAAAATAAAACTCCATATTTATAAAACGTATCAAAATTAAAAAAAAAAGTTTGAAGCAAAAAACGTAATGGAACATGAGGAAAAAGATTCTTTCGAGGTTATTTACCTTGAAAATAAACGTTTTAAATATTCTTTAGTTCAATAAATGCATATTTATATAAGTTTTTTATTTTCAATATTTTTAAATTACTCGTTTAGAGCACTTTATTTGATTTAACATAGTTTGTTAAGCAAAATTCAAAAAACATCAAATTTGATATTTAATGAAATAAAAATTTCATATAAAATGGAGAAATTTGGAGAAGTTTATTAAAAATTCAATTATTACATCGTAATAAAAAGAGCGCTTTCAACTATTTTGTCTTTTAGCCTCAGAAAAAGTTCATTCAACACTCACTTGAGTGATACAAGAAATGATAAAACTATTTATATATTTGGAAACCTGATATTCTTAAAGAGTTTTAATGAAGAACACCTTGATATATCACCTTTTGATACCGACAACACCGATCTTTTAAAGGAATCCCGCACTCACGTCCTACACAATGACCTCATATTCCATGAACAAACCCTTTACAAACAAATTAAAGGCTTGCCCATGGGATGTAAACTTTCATCTATTTTATCCAATATTTACTTACACTCCTTAGAAATAAAATTCTCCTAGCACCCTAATTTCCCCCATGAAACCTGGCACAGATATGTCGACGACATTTTCTTTCTATGGAACACCTCTAATAACCTTAACGAATTTTTCGAATTCGCCAACCACCATGATCCACATATCAAGTTCACCAAGAAAACCAACGAAACAGAACTTAATTACTTAGACATCCAGATCCAAATAGTAAACAACACATTTAATTCATCACATAAAAATCCATTTTTCTTAATTACAACTCTGCCCACTCTATGCACATCAAAAAAACCACCTACCTCTGCCATTTCCCAAGAATATACAAAATGAACAATACCAAAGTCTTACTGGGCAGTGATATTGAAAACCTTAATTCAATTTTTCTTCAAAACGGATACCCCCCCCCCCCCCCCATACCCTGAATAAATGGCACTCCGAATTCTCAGCCTTCCGTACCCTATATGTTCCATAAAATATCTATTCCTCGATGAACTATATTTTTCTTCTACTCGTACTCCTCTAATACTACCTCCTATCCAAAACGCCCCATGCAAAAATAGAAATGATCATCAAGAAACATAATCACCCTATTACAAATATCCAAAAAAAGCCGTTAAATCAAAACCTATTTGTCCAATAAACCTAAACCATATCCACTACCCATCAAATTGCAACAACAAATGCAACCACATCAACATCATTTATAAGATAAAATGCTTCCTGTGTAATAGTATCTATATTGGAGAAACCAAAAGACTTCCCTATCCCGCTTTAAGGAACACCTCAGGGATGCCAAACTTAAAAGTGCTGAGAAGGAAATAAGCTACCATACCTTATAATCCATAAGGATACACCAAGTGGACAAGCTTCACTCTCCATGGAAGTAATTTAATTACGCCTCAAGCTACCTCCAACAACAACACAAAGAAGAATACTGAATCACGACACTAAAGCCCTATATCAACGCGCATCACACACAGCCAATAACCCACAATTAACACCTCTAATACAACCGAAACCCACCTCCTTCATTTTTAATAAAGACGTGTATAATTTTTGTTACGCCTATCTTATGATATTCTATATGGATTATGTATATTACATGATTGTACAATAAATTGATCTAAGTGGAACAAGAAAAAATATATCAAAGCTTCGATAAAAAAACGAGATCGAAGTCGTACCAAACTTGGATATTTATAGGAAATAAGATTTTTTTCGTACGTAACTGGGAACCATTAATTTTACAAAAAAAAACTATCGAGCGGTAATAAAATTTCGAAACGTAACGTACCGTAAACCACCACTTTTTGAGTGAATAGATATACTAAGTGTCCTTTGAAGAAGAATTATCTGCAAAATATATTACATTTTTGTCTTGAATTTTGTTTAACAGTCACTTTATCAATATCAAGTTTAGAAAAGCTCTTCTTTCATTTGCAGCTTCAATTATTCATTTGATAAAAAAGACGTATACAAATAAATTATAACAAACAGATAGGCCAAAAAATAAGTTAAAAATGAGAAAGATGTAGCCCTAAAAAGGGCTTCGGTATTTTAAGTTATGGCTGAAAAAAATCAATCTAAAAAGTATTACCTTTGCATGGAAATGCTTTAACATTTCCTATATTATCACACGTTAATTTGCCCCATGTATATGAATATACACCCAATTATATTTGTGTAATATTTTATTTTCCTGAAATTTCTGAGAAACATGGAGATTATAGGAAAAATTCCAAGTTCAATAAATTTATACTTTTAAAGCTTATCAAAACATGTTGATTACGAAAATGTAAAACGATGTCAATTTCTAAATGATAAAATACTTTAATAACCACTTTTAATATTTTTAAAAAAGTTAAATTTAAAAGCGAAAAAAAATCGATTCGAACAATTTAAAATTAATTGCATATTTGTAATAATCGCATTTGAAATTCACGCTTTAGGTGTTTTGGGATTAAAAGACACCCACTCATTAAGTAGTAAAGAGAAAAAGTAACATTAATATAATTTCATTTAAAAAAAGAACTAAAAATTCAACTATTTCCCCCCTACTGATTCACTCATCTCCGTGCTTTTCAGATTTTGTTGTCTTAGTGAAATTCTTGGTATTTTTAGCATTGTGTACCAGACTCTTGATAGGTTCCCATTTGCCGTGCTTCTAGATATTGATCTTTGAAGCAACAAGCCCACATTAAAACCCTTTCGTGACCAGTGTATAATATATGATACATAAACAATTTTACCTTCGTCTGCTTTTTCAAATAGTTTTGTATATGAATCTTCTGCTTTTTAATAAATATCGTCTTGTTTTTCTGGTAATGAAAGGGTTAAAGTGTTTCTTGTTACTCACTCTACTATCGGTATAAATACTTGTTATATGACTCTGTTAAGATTTTATCTTAAATTAGTCCCGAAGTTTTTAAGACCTTGAAAATCACATTTAATCTCTCTCAAAGAATGCATTACTAAGTGGTAAAGTAAAATATGTTTAAGCAGTCCCGCCAATATACAAAATACAACTTCAGTCTCGGCTTTTAAATATATAGACATTATGAAAGCTTAAGTATCCTGTGTCGAATTGTCCCTTAACTATAAAAAGGACTCTAGTCCTGTGACTATTGGTCATCTATGTGCTTACCTGAATTTTAACTTTGTTATATAAATAATATTTTTAAAAATCCGTTAGCTAAATATTTAATGCGGAGAGAAGGTGAAAAATCGGAAGTCTCTAGGTCAAAACAAGAGTAGTGGCATGTATTTAAAAACTCTGGCTAAACTAGTTGTCGTAATTTTAGTATACAAACTAAAATATCAAATAAGGAAATTTAGCGTACAATTTATTAGAGATAAATAAATTTATTTTATACAATTAAAAAAAATATTGAAAACAATAAGAAAAATTCAGCCTGGTAGGCTTTTAAAATTAAAGCTTTAAAAAGTTCTTACTGAAAATAAAAGATCAATAAAATCTTTCTTGTAATTTTTGTAGTCTTGACTAGAACCTGGCTTGTATCATGAAGGTTTCTGAGTCGAATACAAGAATTTCAAACATCATTGCACATATTTAGATATAAGCGGTGCAGGTTGTATCTTTTAGGTAAATAAACTCCACACTTTGTAACTTTCTTCTGGTAGTGAGTTGAAGACAGTGTGTATTTAAAGTTGAATTTAGTCTTGCGAACAAATCGTCCAATTTAAGATTGCCAACACCATATCTTTTATATCTTTTGAATATTACACGTCGGATCTTTGTTATGAAGTACCAACACCATATCTTTTATATCTTTTGGATATTAAACGTCGGATCTTTGGTATAAAGCGCCAAAAGTGTTAGTCTTAGATAAAGTCTTGTACGTAGTTAGATTTTGTAAAATATAAAACAGACGAAAATTTTTAGAAAAAATTTAAATTGAATGAGAATAATAATAAATAAAATTATAAAAATAGAAATTTATTTTTTAAAATATAAAATAATAGTTATATATATACAATGCTTCATTTGATTTTTAAAAATTTTGAATGGCGTAGTAATCTGTAATTGAGTTGAAATAAGTTATACGCTCGCGGCGTAGTAATATTTAATGGAGTGTTACCCGGTTACAATAATAATAATGCGCTACAATAAATAAAGAAACAATACTTAAAACTGTGTATATATATATTGATTATTTATTAAAACAACTTTTTAAATTAAAAAATATATTTTTGAAATTAAAAAGAAGATTTTTAATTATTAAATTTAATATAATTTGAATTTTTTTGTAATTTGATTTTCGTTTAATGCAATTTTCAGTAATGGCGGATTTAAATTTTTTTCTCCTATAGCCTGATTTGTTTAACTTATTTTAAGGAAAAAGAATAGGCTCTAATATTGAAATGATTTAAAAGATATGCTGTTTATTTTACGCGAAGGATTGGGAATCTTTTTACTTTCGACAAATTTGCAATGCCATGGAGTTTTTATATCACTCTACGAATTTAAATCTTTATATAAAAAGTGTAGATCTAGCGAAAACCACTTTTGATATCCCCAGCAAATCAAAGGAAGCAAAAAAGTTATTAAAAACAAAGTTAAATTCAAATGTTCGAGAATTCTATGAATACCTTAAAGAGTATATTTTTTTATCAAATATTGAATAATTGTGTTTAAAATTTATAAAAAAATTGTTGTACTTTATTAATTATTCGCTACGACTTATTTTTGTGAATAAATACTTAATTATTAATAAAGAATTTTTAAATCTGTTTTTTCTTTTTCATTCCTTAATATTTTACTTCCTTTAATTTGTTCTTATAGCTAATACTGGAAGCCCCTCTTATCTGCAATCCTATGATGATTACCATAAGGCAATTCCACACAGGTTTAACCACCATTCAATTTTTTAACACTAAACTATTGATAACAGTTTTTTATATCTATCAACTATATTAGCAAATCATAGTTGCCAACATCTGGAGGGTAAAAATGGTAGAAATTATACACTGAAAATAAAATATGACAGATTTATTATAAATTCAACAGTCAATGCATTCAAAATATGATGAAGAATAGATAACTAATTTACCAGGGTAACATTCAATTTTCACAATCCTTTTCCGTCATAAAAAGGTGCTTGGTATGTGGAGATTTTTGCTTCAGGGAGCAGTTTTGCTGTGGGTACTCACAAGGGTAATTACAAAAATTATTTTTTGATGAAACCACTTGCAAACGAGGAACTTTTATGTGTAATTTAAAAATACTATTATTATTTTTGCATTTTACAAAAAAACTTCCCTCTGCACGTTGACAAAAATTTTTTTAAAAATCTAAGAACTTAGTTATTTTATTTAAGAAGGTAATCATTAAAATTAAAGAAAATTTATTTGCACAAAAGATAATAATAGAGATAAGTAAAGAGATAATAAAAAAAATTAAAAAATTTTTTTTCCTAACTTTAGGTTTAAAAATCCAAAATTTTTTGACCACCGATGTAATTCCTCCATAAGTTTTACCGCATGTTCATATTTTGGTTGGATCTTGGAATATCAATTATTGATTTTTTAACTTTCCAGTGTCTTCTCAATCAATTTATTGCCTTCTTGCACTTTGTCTTGTTGTTAAAGATGCTTTCGTTGTAGTGCTGCGTATGAAACCAAGCGTCAGCCCACTCATAAGAGATGAACTAGCATGCTGTTCCGAGGATGCTACGCCAATCGGGCAAAAGGAAAAATGCTATAAAAACGTATATTGCATGCGAATTCCATCTTGATTGATGTATGTTCGGTAGTTTCTTCCAGTATATTTCCTTGTTTTGGAATCCTTTGAAGACTCTCTAGTCTCCAACTACTTCTTAAAATTTTATGCCCGCTATGTAGATGACATTTTTTGCATTATGAACAAAAACCATATTAACCTGTTCCACTCAACCCTCAATAATTTCCATGAATGTTTAAAATTCAGGGTTGAATAAAAAAAACATGACCCTACCTTTTTTAGATTGCGCTGTCACGAACCTATTCACACATAACGATACTTAGACTTCTTATCCAAACACCCCTTTGCACAAAAATGATCTGAAACGCCTTTTAACCGCTCATTTTATCTTTCATCTAATTCCGAGACACTAGAAATGGAAGTGAACAATGTCAAATCTATTTTAGAGTCAAATAACTATCCCAAATATGTAATTAAAAACTCACTACGTTCGTCCCAAAAAGTTTGGAAGATAAAGATAAAATTTTGATCGGAAAATATTTTAGAGAGTTTACAATTTTCGTATTCAACCCACAAAAAAACTTTCATAATCCACAACTTCGACACTTTTTATTTCAACAAACTTAAACCGCACTATGTACTCACAACGTCACTTTGATTCCCAAGCCTAACAATCCCTTACACCAACTTCAAACACTTTTCGTGAGAATTATGATCGTCTCAAAACCAGTAACTGTGTATACAAAATAAACTGCATTGGTTGCACTACTACATACATAGGCAAGACCGACAGACTGCTGCAAATTCGTATCAAAGAACAACAATACCTCGTCTCAAGGCATAAACAGAACGCTGAACTGAACCTCCATAACAATATGCTGCTTCAACCCCTAATAACCTATCCCACACATTCTTTCGACTTCGAAAATACAAAAATACTATGCACCTCATCCCCAAAATATCTCTTGTTCCTTGTGCGTTTGGATTAATCTTTCCACATTACCTTTATATTAGTACTTGATAAAGTACGTCATCATTCCGAAATATATCGTTTTTGATAATAAAAATTCTTTGTTCCTTTTTGAACTATTTCAACTTATTTAACAAACTTTATATTTGAAAATCTAGTCTTCATTCTTACAAAACTAAAATGAGTTTTGATTGATGTTCTGGCATATCTACGATGTATTTTGTAAAAAATAAGTAAAGCCAATAAAATCAGTATGAAAATGCTAGTTTATATGCAAAGTTAATTCACAAAAGCATCTAATACATAAATAGCTTATTGGCAGCTACTGTTAATTTTGATCACAACTTTTTTTAATTTTACTTTTTTGCTTGATTCTTTTTCTTCAAATTTCATAAAATTTTTGGCTTATATTTTTTAAATTTATTTTACTTATTTTGTTTTAGGCCATCTAAAATTTTATTTTATATTTGTACATTTTACTTAATTTCAAAAAATTCAAACAAATTAATTAAATTAATTGATTTTTTGACATCTTTAAAAGAAACCGTTGATGTCATCGTCTTAAAAAATAATTAAATGAGCTAAAAAAAATTAATGTGATGTCTTTTAATATCTTAATTAAACATATCATTCTTGACGTATTCCCGCACAATATGAGAAATTTAAAGATAGCTCATAATTATTTGCTATATCACAAATTACAAAAATAAGACTTACAATATGCTAAAAAATTTTAATGGTATTTGGCTTTGGCAAAAAAAGCTTCCAATACAAAAAGATCTCTTTTTTTATATCAAATTTAAGGAAGAATTAAAAATCTTATCAAGAACTGTTTTAAAATGTCAAGGGATTGATAAAAACATGGTAAGGTGGAATAAAAAAGACTGTTTGAAAATGTATGGAAAGCATGTATGATTCACAACAGGGGCAAACCGCGATTGGTTAACTTGTTTTTAAAATAATTGTTTTTTAAAATAACCACTTTTAACCTTTTGCAATGATTTGCCTTTTATAATAACTTTTAAGGAAAAAAAACCTACCAGAAAAAGTTATAGAGCTTCAACAAAAACAAAAAATTTTTACAGCATAACTTAAGTTTTTTGAAAACTAATTTGACGTATCCACTATAGCATACCCTATGGGTGGCATGGCAGGTTGGTTGAGAAGATGGACTCGGCACGAAAGCCTCTGGGTTCGATTTCTCATCGATACCAATTTGTTCATAGTTTGACATAAGCGGTACATCAGTGCCTTGTCAATGAAAACACACTCACGGTACCTTTACCTTACCTTTTACTAAAGATTGAAAAATTTGCTACATAATTAACATAAGAGAGAAAGGAGACAAAATAAACTAATAAAGCAATTTTCACTATTTAAAATGAAACTGTCTGTTCTCAGAATAATTTCAAAATAATAGGAGGCATAAAAAATGAGATAGTTTATCGGCAATTTATTTGATATTTTCAAGTTTTTATAAGCAGCAAATGCCAACGTATCAAGTACATTTTTAACAACTGATTTTGTTTCGATAATATATTTTTATTATAATAATCAACAAATTTTCTTAACAAAAATTATTTAATTAATTATGTACAGTGTAACTTACTAAATTTAACAATTGAACGTTATAAAAAATATCTCTGCTCAAATATTAAACAAATAGAATATTTTTGCTTTTAAACTGAATAGCTAGTCAAAATATTAATTCCCAAATAGCTATTGAAAAAAAATTTCTTGACTTGAAAAAATTAAAGTTTTCAAATGTTACAAAATGTAACAAACGTACTGATAAAGATTAATAGTCATCTTTGTTAAAAAAAATTTTTAACGCGAGTCTGACAATATTCATTGATATAAAATTTTAACGATTTTTTTTCTCATTTAAAAACATAAACAAATTTTCATTTTTGCAAAATGTTTGGTGTATTGATGGAACTAAATTTTTTCAAAATCACTATAAATTTAAATTCACTATATCACATAAGTTTACTATGCATGGGATAATTGATCAAGAATTAGTGTGGCCTTGATAGAAGCGATGGCCTACGTTACGGTCGAGAAGAAATTTCATAATTTTTACTTCACATTTATGTACCGTAAAATCGTATCAGAAAATAAAACTCGATATTTATAAAACGTATCAAAATTAAAAAAAAAAGTTTGAAGCAAAAAACGTAATGGAACATGAGGAAAAAGATTCTTTCGAGGTTATTTACCTTGAAAATAAACGTTTTAAATATTCTTTAGTTCAATAAATGCATATTTATATAAGTTTTTTATTTTCAATATTTTTAAATTACTCGTTTAGAGCACTTTATTTGATTTAACATAGTTTGTTAAGCAAAATTCAAAAAACATCAAATTTGATATTTAATGAAATAAAAATTTCATATAAAATGGAGAAATTTGGAGAAGTTTATTAAAAATTCAATTATTACATCGTAATAAAAAGAGCGCTTTCAACTATTTTGTCTTTTAGCCTCAGAAAAAGTTCATTCAACACTCACTTGAGTGATACAAGAAATGATAAAACTATTTATATATTTGGAAACCTGATATTCTTAAAGAGTTTTAATGAAGAACACCTTGATATATCACCTTTTGATACCGACAACACCGATCTTTTAAAGGAATCCCGCACTCACGTCCTACACAATGACCTCATATTCCATGAACAAACCCTTTACAAACAAATTAAAGGCTTGCCCATGGGATGTAAACTTTCATCTATTTTATCCAATATTTACTTACACTCCTTAGAAATAAAACTCTCCTAGCACCCTAATTTCCCCCATGAAACCTGGCACAGATATGTCGACGAAATTTTCTTTCTATGGAACACCTCTAATAACCTTAACGAATTTTTCGAATTCGCCAACCACCATGATCCACATATCAAGTTCACCAAGGAAACCAACGAAACAGAACTTAATTACTTAGACATCCAGATCCAAATAGTAAACAACACATTTAATTCATCACATAAAAATCCATTTTTCTTAATTACAACTATGCCCACTCTATGCACATCAAAAATACCACCTACCTCGGCCATATCCCAAGAATATAGAAAATCAACAATACCAAAGTCTTACTGGGCAGTGATATTGAAAACCTTAATTCAATTTTTCTTCAAAACGGATACTCCCCCCCCCCCCCCCCCATACCCTGAATAAATGGCACTCCGAATTCTCAGCCTTCCGTACCCTATATGTTCCATAAAATATCTATTCCTCGATGAACTATATTTTTCTTCTACTCGTACTCCTCTAATACTACCTCCTATCCAAAACGCCCTATGCAAAAAATAGAAATGATCATCAAGAAACATAATCACCCTATTACAAATATCCAAAAAAGCCGTTAAATCAAAACCTATTTGTCCAATAAACCTAAACCATATCCACTACCCATCAAATTGCAACAACAAATGCAACCACATCAACATCATTTATAAGATAAAATGCTTCCTGTGTAATAGTATCTATATTGGAGAAACCAAAAGACTTCCCTATCCCGCTTTAAGGAACACCTCAGGGATGCCAAACTTAAAAGTGCTGAGAAGGAAATAAGCTACCATACCTTATAATCCATAAGGATACACCAAGTGGACAAGCTTCACTCTCCATGGAAGTAATTTAATTACGCCTCAAGCTACCTCCAACAACAACACAAAGAAGAATACTGAATCACGACACTAAAGCCCTATATCAACGCGCATCACACACAGCCAATAACCCACAATTAACACCTCTAACACAACCGAAACCCACCTCTTTTATTTTTAATAAAGACGTGTATAATTTTTGTTACGCCTATCTTATGATATTCTATATGGATTATGTATATTACATGATTGTACAATAAATTGATCTAAGTGGAACAAGAAAAAATATATCAAAGCTTCGATAAAAAAACGAGATCGAAGTCGTACCAAACTTGGATATTTATAGGAAATAAGATTTTTTTCGTACGTAACTGGGAACCATAAATTTTACAAAAAAAAACTATCGAGCGGTAATAAAATTTCGAAACGTAACGTACCGTAAACCACCACTTTTTGAGTGAATAGATACGCTAAGTGTCCTTTGAAGAAGAATTATCTGCAAAATATATTACATTTTTGTCTTGAATTTTGTTTAACAGTCACTTTATCAATATCAAGTTTAGAAAAGCTCTTCTTTCATTTGCAGCTTCAATTATTCATTTGATAAAAAAGACGTATACAAATAAATTATAACAAACAGATAGGCCAAAAAATAAGTTAAAAATGAGAAAGATGTAGCCCTAAAAAGGGCTTCGGTATTTTAAGTTATGGCTGAAAAAAATCAATCTAAAAAGTATTACCTTTGCATGGAAATGCTTTAACATTTCCTATATTATCACACGTTAATTTGCCCCATGTATATGAATATACACCCAATTATATTTGTGTAATATTTTATTTTCCTGAAATTTCTGAGAAACATGGAGATTATAGGAAAAATTCCAAGTTCAATAAATTTATACTTTTAAAGCTTATCAAAACATGTTGATTACGAAAATGTAAAACGATGTCAATTTCTAAATGATAAAATACTTTAATAACCACTTTTAATATTTTTAAAAAAGTTAAATTTAAAAGCGAAAAAAAATCGATTCGAACAATTTAAAATTAATTGCATATTTGTAATAATCGCATTTGAAATTCACGCTTTAGGTGTTTTGGGATTAAAAGACACCCACTCATTAAGTAGTAAAGAGAAAAAGTAACATTAATATAATTTCATTTAAAAAAAGAACTAAAAATTCAACTATTTCCCCCCTACTGATTCACTCATCTCCGTGCTTTTCAGATTTTGTTGTCTTAGTGAAATTCTTGGTATTTTTAGCATTGTGTACCAGACTCTTGATAGGTTCCCATTTGCCGTGCTTCTAGATATTGATCTTTGAAGCAACAAGCCCACATTAAAACCCTTTCGTGACCAGTGTATAATATATGATACATAAACAATTTTACCTTCGTCTGCTTTTTCAAATAGTTTTGTATATGAATCTTCTGCTTTTTAATAAATATCGTCTTGTTTTTCTGGTAATGAAAGGGTTAAAGTGTTTCTTGTTACTCACTCTACTATCGGTATAAATACTTGTTATATGACTCTGTTAAGATTTTATCTTAAATTAGTCCCGAAGTTTTTAAGACCTTGAAAATCACATTTAATCTCTCTCAAAGAATGCATTACTAAGTGGTAAAGTAAAATATGTTTAAGCAGTCCCGCCAATATACAAAATACAACTTCAGTCTCGGCTTTTAAATATATAGACATTATGAAAGCTTAAGTATCCTGTGTCGAATTGTCCCTTAACTATAAAAAGGACTCTAGTCCTGTGACTATTGGTCATCTATGTGCTTACCTGAATTTTAACTTTGTTATATAAATAATATTTTTAAAAATCCGTTAGCTAAATATTTAATGCGGAGAGAAGGTGAAAAATCGGAAGTCTCTAGGTCAAAACAAGAGTAGTGGCATGTATTTAAAAACTCTGGCTAAACTAGTTGTCATAATTTTAGTATACAAACTAAAATATCAAATAAGGAAATTTAGCGTACAATTTATTAGAGATAAATAAATTTATTTTATACAATTAAAAAAATATTGAAAACAATAAGAAAAATTCAGCCTGGTAGGCTTTTAAAATTAAAGCTTTAAAAAGTTCTTACTGAAAATAAAAGATCAATAAAATCTTTCTTGTAATTTTTGTAGTCTTGACTAGAACCTGGCTTGTATCATGAAGGTTTCTGAGTCGAATACAAGAATTTCAAACATCATTGCACATATTTAGATATAAGCGGTGCAGGTTGTATCTTTTAGGTAAATAAACTCCACACTTTGTAACTTTCTTCTGGTAGTGAGTTGAAGACAGTGTGTATTTAAAGTTGAATTTAGTCTTGCGAACAAATCGTCCAATTTAAGATTGCCAACACCATATCTTTTATATCTTTTGAATATTACACGTCGGATCTTTGTTATGAAGTACCAACACCATATCTTTTATATCTTTTGGATATTAAACGTCGGATCTTTGGTATAAAGCGCCAAAAGTGTTAGTCTTAGATAAAGTCTTGTACGTAGTTAGATTTTGTAAAATATAAAACAGACGAAAATTTTTAGAAAAAATTTAAATTGAATGAGAATAATAATAAATAAAATTATAAAAATAGAAATTTATTTTTTAAAATATAAAATAATAGTTATATATATACAATGCTTCATTTGATTTTTAAAAATTTTGAATGGCGTAGTAATCTGTAATTGAGTTGAAATAAGTTATACGCTCGCGGCGTAGTAATATTTAATAGAGTGTTACCCGGTTACAATAATAATAATGCGCTACAATAAATAAAGAAACAATACTTAAAACTGTGTATATATATATTGATTATTTATTAAAACAACTTTTTAAATTAAAAAATATATTTTTGAAATTAAAAAGAAGATTTTTAATTATTAAATTTAATATAATTTGAATTTTTTTGTAATTTGATTTTCGTTTAATGCAATTTTCAGTAATGGCGGATTTAAATTTTTTTCTCCTATAGCCAGATTTGTTTAACTTATTTTAAGGAAAAAGAATAGGCTCTAATATTGAAATGATTTAAAAGATATGCTGTTTATTTTACGCGAAGGATATGGGAATCTTTTTACTTTCGACAAATTTGCAATGCCATGGAGTTTTTATATCACTCTACGAATTTAAATCTTTATATAAAAAGTGTAGATCTAGCGAAAACCACTTTTGATATCCCCAGCAAATCAAAGGAAGCAAAAAAGTTATTAAAAACAAAGTTAAATTCAAATGTTCGAGAATTCTATGAATACCTTAAAGAGTATATTTTTTTATCAAATATTGAATAATTGTGTTTAAAATTTATAAAAAAATTGTTGTACTTTATTAATTATTCGCTACGACTTATTTTTGTGAATAAATACTTAATTATTAATAAAGAATTTTTAAATCTGTTTTTTCTTTTTCATTCCTTAATATTTTACTTCCTTTAATTTGTTCTTATAGCTAATACTGGAAGCCCCTCTTATCTGCAATCCTATGATGATTACCATAAGGCAATTCCACACAGGTTTAACCACCATTCAATTTTTTAACACTAAACTATTGATAACAGTTTTTTATATCTATCAACTATATTAGCAAATCATAGTTGCCAACATCTGGAGGGTAAAAATGGTAGAAATTATACACTGAAAATAAAATATGATAGATTTATTATAAATTCAACAGTCAATGCATTCAAAATATGATGAAGAATAGATAACTAATTTACCAGGGTAACATTCAATTTTCACAATCCTTTTCCGTCATAAAAAGGTGCTTGGTATGTGGAGATTTTTGCTTCAGGGAGCAGTTTTGCTGTGGGTACTGACAAGGGTAATTACAAAAATTATTTTTTGATGAAACCACTTGCAAACGAGGAACTTTTATGTGTAATTTAAAAATACTATTATTATTTTTGCATTTTACAAAAAAAACTTCCCTCTGCACGTTGACAAAAATTTTTTAAAAATCTCAGAACTTAGTTATTTTATTTAAAAAGGTAATAATTAAAATTAAAGAAAATTTATTTGCACAAAAGATAATAATAGAGATAAGTAAAGGGATAATAAAAAAAATTAAAAAATTTTTTTTCCTAACTTTAGGTTTAAAAATCCAAAATTTTTTGAGCACCTATGTAATTCCTCCATAAGTTTTACCGCACATTCATATTTTGGTTGGATCTTGGAATATCAATTATTGATTTTTCAACTTTCCAGTGTCTCCTCAATCAATTTATTGCTTTCTTGCACTTTGTCTTGTTGTTAAAAATGCTTTTGTTTAGTGCTGCGTATGAAACCAAGCGTCAGCCCACTCATAAGAGATGAACTAGCATGCTGTTCCGAGGATGCTACGCCAATCGGGCAAAAGGAAAAATGCTATAAAAACGTATATTGCACGCGAATTCCATCTTGATTGATGTATGTTCGGTAGTTTCTTCCAGTATATTTCCTAGTTTTGGAATCCTTTGAAGACTCTCTAGTCTCCAACTACTTCTTAAAATTTTATGCCCGCTATGTAGATGACATTTTTTGCATTATGAACAAAAACCATATTAACCTGTTCCACTCAACCCTCAATAATTTCCATGAATGTTTAAAATTCAGGGTTGAATAAAAAAAACATGACCCTACCCTTTTTAGATTGCGCTGTCACGAACCTATTCACACATAACGATACTTAGACTTCTTATCCAAACACCCCTTTGCACAAAAATGATCTGAAACGCCTTTTAACCGCTCATTTTATCTTTCATCTAATTCCGAGACACTAGAAATGGAAGTGAACAATGTCAAATCTATTTTAGAGTCAAATAACTATCCCAAATATGTAATTAAAAACTCACTACGTTCGTCCCAAAAAGTTTGGAAGATAAAGATAAAATTTTGATCGGAAAATATTTTAGAGAGTTTACAATTTTCGTATTCAACCCACAAAAAAACTTTCATAATCCACAACTTCGACACTTTTTATTTCAACAAACTTAAACCGCACTATGTACTCACAACGTCACTTTGATTCCCAAGCCTAACAATCCCTTACACCAACTTCAAACACTTTTCGTGAGAATTATGATCGTCTGAAAACCAGTAACTGTGTATACAAAATAAACTGCATTGGTTGCACTACTACATACATAGGCAAGACCGACAGACTGCTGCAAATTCGTATCAAAGAACAACAATACCTCGTCTCAAGGCATAAACAGAACGCTGAACTGAACCTCCATAACAATATGCTGCTTCAACCCCTAATAACCTATCCCACACATTCTTTCGACTTCGAAAATACAAAAATACTATGCACCTCATCCCCAAAATATCTCTTGTTCCTTGTGCGTTTGGATTAATCTTTCCACATTACCTTTATATTAGTACTTGATAAAGTACGTCATCATTCCGAAATATATCGTTTTTGATAATAAAAATTCTTTGTTCCTTTTTGAACTATTTCAACTTATTTAACAAACTTTATATTTGAAAATCTAGTCTTCATTCTTACAAAACTAAAATGAGTTTTGATTGATGTTCTGGCATATCTACGATGTATTTTGTAAAAAATAAGTAAAGCCAATAAAATCAGTATGAAAATGCTAGTTTATATGCAAAGTTAATTCACAAAAGCATCTAATACATAAATAGCTTATTGGCAGCTACTGTTAATTTTGATCACAACTTTTTTTAATTTTACTTTTTTGCTTGATTCTTTTTCTTCAAATTTCATAAAATTTTTGGCTTATATTTTTTAAATTTATTTTACTTATTTTGTTTTAGGCCATCTAAAATTTTATTTTATATTTGTACATTTTACTTAATTTCAAAAAATTCAAACAAATTAATTAAATTAATTGATTTTTTGACATCTTTAAAAGAAACCGTTGATGTCATCGTCTTAAAAAATAATTAAATGAGCTAAAAAAAATTAATGTGATGTCTTTTAATATCTTAATTAAACATATCATTCTTGACGTATTCCCGCACAATATGAGAAATTTAAAGATAGCTCATAATTATTTGCTATATCACAAATTACAAAAATAAGACTTACAATATGCTAAAAAATTTTAATGGTATTTGGCTTTGGCAAAAAAAGCTTCCAATACAAAAAGATATCTTTTTTTATATCAAATTTAAGGAAGAATTAAAAATCTTATCAAGAACTGTTTTAAAATGTCAAGGGATTGATAAAAACATGGTAAGGTGGAATAAAAAAGACAGTTTGAAAATGTATGGAAAGCATGTATGATTCACAACAGGGGCAAACCGCGATTGGTTAACTTGTTTTTAAAATAATTGTTTTTTAAAATAACCACTTTTAACCTTTTGCAATGATTTGCCTTTTATAATAACTTTTAAGGAAAAAAAAACCTACCAGAAAAAGTTATAGAGCTTCAACAAAAACAAAAAATTTTTACAGCATAACTTAAGTTTTTTGAAAACTAATTTGACGTATCCACTATAGCATACCCTATGGGTGGCATGGCAGGTTGGTTGAGAAGATGGACTCGGCACGGAAGCCTCTGGGTTCGATTTCTCATCGATACCAATTTGTTCATAGTTTGACATAAGCGGTACATCAGTGCCTTGTCAATGAAAACACACTCACGGTACCTTTACCTTACCTTTTACTAAAGATTGAAAAATTTGCTACATAATTAACATAAGAGAGAAAGGAGACAAAATAAACTAATAAAGCAATTTTCACTATTTAAAATGAAACTGTCTGTTCTCAGAATAATTTCAAAATAATAGGAGGCATAAAAAATGAGATAGTTTATCGGCAATTTATTTGATATTTTCAAGTTTTTATAAGCAGCAAATGCCAACGTATCAAGTACATTTTTAACAACTGATTTTGTTTCGATAATATATTTTTATTATAATAATCAACAAATTTTCTTAACAAAAATTATTTAATTAATTATGTACAGTGTAACTTACTAAATTTAACAATTGAACGTTATAAAAAATATCTCTGCTCAAATATTAAACAAATAGAATATTTTTGCTTTTAAACTGAATAGCTAGTCAAAATATTAATTCCCAAATAGCTATTGAAAAAAAATTTCTTGACTTGAAAAAATTAAAGTTTTCAAATGTTACAAAATGTAACAAACGTACTGATAAAGATTAATAGTCATCTTTGTTAAAAAAATTTTTAACGCGAGTCTGACAATATTCATTGATATAAAATTTTAACGATTTTTTTTCTCATTTAAAAACATAAACAAATTTTCATTTTTGCAAAATGTTTGGTGTATTGATGGAACTAAATTTTTTCAAAATCACTATAAATTTAAATTCACTATATCACATAAGTTTACTATGCATGGGATAATTGATCAAGAATTAGTGTGGCCTTGATAGAAGCGATGGCCTACGTTACGGTCGAGAAGAAATTTCATAATTTTTACTTCACATTTATGTACCGTAAAATCGTATCAGAAAATAAAACTCGATATTTATAAAACGTATCAAAATTAAAAAAAAAAGTTTGAAGCAAAAAACCTAATGGAACATGAGGAAAAAGATTCTTTCGAGGTTATTTACCTTGAAAATAAACGTTTTAAATATTCTTTAGTTCAATAAATGCATATTTATATAAGTTTTTTATTTTCAATATTTTTAAATTACTCGTTTAGAGCACTTTATTTGATTTAACATAGTTTGTTAAGCAAAATTCAAAAAACATCAAATTTGATATTTAATGAAATAAAAATTTCATATAAAATGGAGAAATTTGGAGAAGTTTATTAAAAATTCAATTATTACATCGTAATAAAAAGAGCGCTTTCAACTATTTTGTCTTTTAGCCTCAGAAAAAGTTCATTCAACACTCACTTGAGTGATACAAGAAATGATAAAACTATTTATATATTTGGAAACCTGATATTCTTAAAGAGTTTTAATGAAGAACACCTTGATATATCACCTTTTGATACCGACAACACCGATCTTTTAAAGGAATCCCGCACTCACGTCCTACACAATGACCTCATATTCCATGAACAAACCCTTTACAAACAAATTAAAGGCTTGCCCATGGGATGTAAACTTTCATCTATTTTATCCAATATTTACTTACACTCCTTAGAAATAAAACTCTCCTAGCACCCTAATTTCCCCCATGAAACCTGGCACAGATATGTCGACGAAATTTTCTTTCTATGGAACACCTCTAATAACCTTAACGAATTTTTCGAATTCGCCAACCACCATGATCCACATATCAAGTTCACCAAGGAAACCAACGAAACAGAACTTAATTACTTAGACATCCAGATCCAAATAGTAAACAACACATTTAATTCATCACATAAAAATCCATTTTTCTTAATTACAACTATGCCCACTCTATGCACATCAAAAATACCACCTACCTCGGCCATATCCCAAGAATATAGAAAATCAACAATACCAAAGTCTTACTGGGCAGTGATATTGAAAACCTTAATTCAATTTTTCTTCAAAACGGATACTCCCCCCCCCCCCCCCATACCCTGAATAAATGGCACTCCGAATTCTCAGCCTTCCGTACCCTATATGTTCCATAAAATATCTATTCCTCGATGAACTATATTTTTCTTCTACTCGTACTCCTCTAATACTACCTCCTATCCAAAACGCCCTATGCAAAAAATAGAAATGATCATCAAGAAACATAATCACCCTATTACAAATATCCAAAAAAGCCGTTAAATCAAAACCTATTTGTCCAATAAACCTAAACCATATCCACTACCCATCAAATTGCAACAAATGCAACCACATCAACATCATTTATAAGATAAAATGCTTCCTGTGTAATAGTATCTATATTGGAGAAACCAAAAGACTTCCCTATCCCGCTTTAAGGAACACCTCAGGGATGCCAAACTTAAAAGTGCTGAGAAGGAAATAAGCTACCATACCTTATAATCCATAAGGATACACCAAGTGGACAAGCTTCACTCTCCATGGAAGTAATTTAATTACGCCTCAAGCTACCTCCAACAACAACACAAAGAAGAATACTGAATCACGACACTAAAGCCCTATATCAACGCGCACCACACACAGCCAATAACCCACAATTAACACCTCTAACACAACCGAAACCCACCTCCTTCATTTTTAATAAAGACGTGTATAATTTTTGTTACGCCTATCTTATGATATTCTATATGGATTATGTATATTACATGATTGTACAATAAATTGATGTAAGTGGAACAAGAAAAAATAAATCAAAGCTTCGATAAAAAACGAGATCGAAGTCGTACCTTGGATATTTATAGGAAATAAGATTTTTTCGTACGTAACTAATTTTACAAAAAAAAAACTATCGAGCGGTAATAAAATTTCGAAACGTATCGTAAACAGTTAGTCTTTTTAGTCGCCTCTTACGACATGCAGGTCATACAATAGTCCATTGGAATTGATATCAAATTTTAAAAGTTTTCTCCTATTTCTTAATTTAGGGGGGCTTCCCTTTTTTTTTTTTTTGTGGGGGGGGGGGGGAAACCCCCCTTTTTCCCTGTGTGTGGGGGGTTCGTCTGTGGTTTTTTTAAGGGGGGGGGGGCCCCCCCCGCCCCCCCCCAAAAAAGGGGGTTTTTTTTTTTTTTGTGAGAAAATATATTTTTTTTGGGGGTTTTTTTTTTTGGTAAATTTTCTTTTTCCTCCTCCCCTCTCTAAAAAAAAAATTTTTTTTTTTTTTTTTTTATTATTTTTTTTTAAAAAAAACAAACACACACAGATTTTTTTTTTTTTTTTTTTATTTCTCCCCTCCCCTCCTCTTCTAAAGTTATAATCCGGTTTGCTGAGTCAGAGATGTAATTTTCTTTATCATCATCATCATCCGTGATTTTGTGCAAAATTGTTAAGACTCCTTTTTTAAAAAATTTAGAAAAAAGGATTTGAAGTTATTTGTTAAAAATTTAACGTCTTTAGCTCAAGTTTTTAAAGGTTTAAAATTTTTTAAAGGACCGAGCGCCATATTGAAACTGTTCACTGATTCTTAGTTGGCCACCTCTGCTTTAGATGGAAAGATTTCGCCTGAGCTAAACTTCAAAATAAGATTTTCTATCCTTATCCTATTATTTTCTTTTCTAGAATTCGATACACAGAAAGAAATGAATGCCAGACTTGGATGAGTGAAATGATATGATCCGACACCTCTCTCTCTCTCACAATCTTTTGTTATGTTTTATCTAAACTTAAATAAATTTTTTGCCTCTTTCCTAACGATAAAAACTCTTTATCTTCTTAGCAAAAATTAATTAAAAAATAGGTTTGGTAAAAGCAGGCTCAAAATATTAGAGAACGTCGGTTCCCTTTGCTTTTTAAATATTAGTTTAATCTTTTTTAAGTATTCTTGAGATTTATAGTGTCGGAAACAAGGAAGAAAGATATGCGTTGTTCCATTTTTCAATGTGAGTAAAAAGCGCTTTTGGAAATAGGGTTTAAAAGAAGTGGGAGGGCAATTAAATTCGCGACGATACCATATCTTTTTCAGGTAACAATTTTAAAGACTGAATTAAAGCGCTCTATAAAGAGTATAAAAACGTGCGGAATGTAAGTTTTGTTTGTGTATATAATAACAGGAGTTTGTGTAATGAAAGTACTTGGGTGTGAGTTTGCGGTTGCGCGTATAAGCTATTTGACGTTCAGCCATATTACGGGGATGGCCTTGCGTGGATTTTTCAGTTTTAAAGAGAGGAGGAAATCTTAGCATTACTTCTATTTTAAATTGATGTTAATTTGTTTGTGTTTTATACATTTGTTACATTTATAAAAAAAGTTTCAAATTTTTATTTAATAAAGAAGCTTTTTCTAGTTTAATTTTATTTTTCATTGTACTATTGATGTTAGTTAATTTTAATTAATAATGTTGATATTTTGACTTAACTTTTATAAAAGTTTTATAGGCATCATTGTACAATTTTTACAATGAACAAGTGTCATATTGAGTCCTTTTATAAAATAAAGCAAGTACTTAAAGTTTTTAATTTTGATCATAATATTCTGTTAAGTTGAAAAATCAAAAGAAGTAGTAAATTCTGGATTTAATAGATTTACTTTTAAAAAAGTTAATTATAATGTTTTTTATTTTTATCCAATAAAATATAAACTCAGTCTTATTTTACACCTAAATTTAAATGTATGTATACGTATAGTTAAGAAATTGTTATCTTTTCATTCATAATAAAGATGATTGGATAAATTGGAAAAAACATAAATGATAAAAATTATTATTAAACAGTTTAGTATAAAATTTAGTTTAATACAAATTAAAGCATTATAAACATCATCTGTAAAAGCTGAATACTTCATTCTACTAAATGCATTATTTTCTTTTGAGTGCTTAAAATACTACTAATTGTAAAAGTGATGTGATGAATGATATACGCATTTGCAATAAAAAAATGCAAGCGATAGAAGATATGGTTGGTTGGAGATATCAAAGCACTTTCAGCCGTAAGGCTATATGCTCGCATTATTCTTAAGATGGTTAATCAAAATTTTTGTGAATTTGTTTTTAGAGTTGGGAGCCTTGGGGATCGAACCCCTGACCTTCAACTGTTAAGCTGAGAGGTACACCGTAACACCCATTGAGGCTCAGGAGATATGGTAGTGGATTGTAACAATAAATATTTGTGCAGCAACGTGAAGTGATGAGGAAAATAAATTCTCTAAGAAGATATTTGGCAAAGATTTATGATCTTTATGAAAAAGTGCAGTTTTTCTCCGTGTTCAGTGTTTCTCCTACACCCAAATTTGACGTAAATACTTTATTTGATTTGATACAATTTCTTTCCTTCTGTTCTCAAGTTTTTTACCTGTATGTCTCCACCTATAAAAATCGTTCTCGTCTAAAGCCAAATTTGAAAAAAAAATTAAGTCTGATTAAAGATGCCTCTTCAAAGCCCAAACCTCCATTGAAATACCTCAGCAAAAAGTATGGTATTGAAGTGAGTACCGTATCAGACATCTTGAAAAAACAAAATTCCTATTCATCTCATTTCGAAGATTATGTTCACGAGGACAAAAAAAATATTCAGTTAAATCTAAATATGAAGAAATCAATGATCTTACATGGACGTGGTTTCAGAAAGCAAGGGCGAAAAAGATCATTATTTCTGGTCCTATAATTTGTGATAACGCCTTAAATTACGCAAAAAAATATGCTTTACCGAATTCAAAGCATCCACTGATTGCTTAGCAACTTCTAAAGACCGTCTAACTATAATGCTTACTTTTAATCAAACAGGTGAAAAACTAATCCTAACCCTCTCCATTGGTAATAGGGAAAGCTCAATGATCTTCCAGTGAGATGGGAACATAATAAAAATGAGTGGATGACGTCTAAAATTTTTGTTCAATGAGTTCAAACACTTGTGAAGGATATGAAGAGACAACAAAGAAACATTTTGCTGTTTCTTGATAACGCCCAATCACAACCTTTGGTAGAACTTGATAATGTAAAGTTAAAGATTTTACCTGCAAATACCGCCTCATGTTTGCAGGCGTTAGATCACGGAATTATTCCCTGTTTTAAAGTAAATTACCGAAAGCAATATTGCAAACATGGAATGTTTTCAGAATGCAAATGTTCTTGAAAAAACAGTCATTGTTTTAGATGACATCTTTTGGATCAAGGAAGCATGGAATAGAAACTTCAACCATTACTTCGTGCTTCTATCTAGTTTTGTCAAAATTGATCAAACTAGTGAAACTAGTTTTGTCAAAATTTGGAAAAGGAAGAAGAGAAGGATCTCTCAACATTAGTATCACTGATACTGATTTAGATTTGCAAGAATATATTAATATTGACAAAAATATTCACATTGAAAATGATTCCTCTGATTGGAAAGAAGTTATCTTGCAAAAGCATTTAGAAAACGAAAATTCATCGGCTTCAAGCTTAAGTAGCCAGGATACTACCACGGAAAGTTCTATCACTATTGAAGATGTGGTTTCAATGATGCATGCTGTGAAAAAATTTGCTTTGAATACATCAAAAACAACAATGTACGAAGCTGCTTCTAAAATTTTACAAGAAGCCGAATTAGAGTTGATTAAGAAGAAAATCAGCTTCAAAGAAACAACTTTGAACAAATATTTTTTTTAAATAATTCACACTTCAATAAAAATTATCACACACTATTTACTATTTCTATAGGTCAATGTGTGAGTATAATGGAGTGTTTATAACCAGAAGGTATTTTGCACCGGCTTTGAGCAGAATAGTGGGAAGTGGAGATCTAATTAGGACGTTCGAACGTTGATTTGAGTAAATTCACAACTGTACTCACTCTCTCAACCTAGACTTCTATAAACCGAAAAAAATTGTTTGTTTACTTCAACTTCGGTTCAGACAAGTTTAACTGTACCTCATACGATGTTACAAAAGTCAGTATCTATATTTTTGCAATTTGCACGATATTAAATAATATATTTGTCAAATAATAATAAATATAAAAAATATTTTTTCGCTTCGCTCGAAAACGACCACGGGACCGGCTAGTTATTATATATTACATAAACATTTCAATCAATCATATCGTTTTCATGAAATAAAACTGCAATTTCAAAATTATGTGTTTTGAACTTTTATGTAGAATTTTTGGAATGTTGCTGTTAATATGTATGTAAAATATTTTTTGAAAATTTTTATTCTAAGTATGTTTTTTTAGCATTTTACGATTTATACATTTAAATATATAATAAGGTGAGACGAGTTGTCTCCCCAGAGGTCTTGCCAGACCTCTGATATAATTTCACGTTGAATTCGTCGTTTTTCACTTTGAATTCGCCATTTTTGACTTTGAATTTATACTCATATTTTTTCAATTAAATATTTTTACTTCAAATTAGTATGTCAAAAAAAATTAGTATCAAAAATTTTACTTAAAGTAAAAATAACCTTTTTTGATAAAAACGTTTATAAAAGTTTACAGTTTACTCAGTTAAAACTGACTTAAAGTTAGTTTTTTACTTATAAAAATGGAAAATTTTAAAAAATTATTTTCCAAAATTAATAAACGTAATTAAATTAAATTCGCCTGTACAATAAATTAAACAAAACTTGTCTGGAATAATGATCAAAATTAGTTAGTTTTATTTTACAAAAAGTCTTTTGAATTAACATACTAATTTGAAATAAAAATATATTAATTGAAAAAATATGAGGACGAATTCAAAGTAAAAAGGACGAATTTAATGTGAAAATGGTATATAAACACGACCAGCAAACATAGGCGTTACGAAGAGTGTTGATCTCTGTTTACACAATTGGTATTTATCATCATCTAAATCAAAGTGTAATTTGGACAAAGCGCAAAAGCCATATTATGAAAAAGGGATAAAAAATTTACCTCTTGCGCTCATCCACTTTTTTACAGAGTTGTCATGATCGAGTTCCCTTTTCAAGCTTTATGTACCTGACAAATTTAAAACTTATCAAATTCTTTTATTTATTCGGATTTGACATTTACAGCTTCAAATTCTTTAATTTGCTCAAATTTCAAAGTAAAAAATCATGATTTGAAGCAAGTTACATTATTTAGATTTAGATGCGATGTTTTTTATACCTATAGTAAGGGATCATCATGAGGCGTGGAGAAAAAAAGCTTGCAAGCCCCTGCTTTAAATGAACAATATTTAAAATAATAAAAATTATAAAGTATACTATTTAACGAACATATGGAGTATTTATTCGCAAGATTAGATAAAGCAAACAAAACCTGTTCATGTTGGAATAGGATCTTTGCGTTCTTTAAATATCGTTTTTTTACTCCGATATAATTTTACGGTAGGAAAAAATTAAAATACGGAATTTCTTTTCGAACGTTAACGTAGGCCACGGGAAGTATTAACATACGCGAATAATGTGAGAGGAACTGAAGTTTTATTCATCATTAAAAAAAATCTTTTATTTTTTTGGATTTTATGTATAGCAGCAGCATTGTCCATAATAAAGCAAACAACGTTATCATTTTCAGGTAGCTGTTTCAAAAGTTCTTCTAAAAAATAAAAGAATTTCAGAGTTGAGGGAACAGTTATATGTTTTATAATGCAAAACTTTAATAGAGTTAATTGCTAAGAGAAGCGTAGTGTTCTTGAATCTTTTGTTAGGTATAACAGTTATAGCTCTTTTACCTTTCTTTGACCTCGCATATGATCTCGTCTAAATCGATCTTGAGATCGATCTAAAAATATATACAAGATGTGTTTTTTTGGAGCATTTCTTGTCATGGAGAAAGCGTATTCTTGTTTTAAGTTTATACTCCCTTCCACGTTGACAGCTTCAATTTCCGTGCAAGACTATTTTACTAATTTAAATGCAATTTTGATTTTATTCACGAGTTGATTTGTGAAACTAGAATAGTAAAATATTCAAAGTTATAAATTGAAAACGTTGAATAAATCTTTTATTTAACAAAATACTAGTGTAATGAAAACAAAAGTGAAAAGCTGGAGCTTTTATTCAACAAAAGAACGTTGTAAGGAAAGTGAGTGATATCAAAATAACATGCATATATATACAAGGAAAAATGAATAAAAGTTGCAGAAGAAAGGACGATCGAAGTAGTATTTAAATTAGGAATTATAAAAGTTATAACAGAGATAGATAGGGAATATATAACATTCAAATGATAAAATTATAGAAAAGACATGCATTCAAATAAAGGTGGAAAAGAATCACACAAAGGAATTGCACAATTTGAATATTACAATCTTCCCCATCTTCAAAAAGAATCCTCGATCCCAAGTCTTCTGATGGGTTTCCGCTCCCTGCACGAACGCCTCAGCCTTGGACTATCTGTGTCAGCATCTTCTTCAACATTATCTTTTCGATTAGCACCATGTACTGATGTCTCTTCATTTTCATCTGGTAAGGGCTCATCATCTATGGCACTTGGAGCTAGATGTTTCAAGGCAACTGTGTTTTCCTTTCCATCTTGGTACCTCACGCGTGCGCATTCCGGATTTACTTCCAAAAGCTCCACTAGTTCGACCTGAGGTTTCGTTTTAGAAAGAATAGGAAATTTCTTTATCCATGCAGTCTTTGAATCAGAGAGCCAACATGGGAGTTTTGAGTTTGCTGTGCCTCTTTCAAACGTAAAAATTCTTTCATGAGGCGTTTTATTAGTCGTCGTATTGAGCAGAGTTCTTAACGCTTTCAGACTCTCAGGCAAAACTTCTTCCCACCTTTCAATCGGCAGACCAAAAGTTTCAGTTGCTAAAGTTATTGTCCTCCAAATCAAACCATTATAACGTTCACACTGGGAATTTCCTTGAGGATTGTAAGCAGTAGTAAATGTCGAGCCTATACCTCTAACTAAGAGAAACGATTTAAGTTCGTCAGAAAGAAAGGACTTACCTCTATCAGAATGTATGTACTTTGGATACCCGAAGGTTGTAAACAGGTCTTGTAAGGAACTAATAACAGTACTTGATGATAGATCTTTGCAAGCGTAGGCAAAAGGGAACCTTGAGTATTCGTCTATGATAGTTAGGATATACTTGTTTTTGTTGTTAGAGGGCAAGGGACCTTTAAAGTCAATCGACAATCTGTCAAAAGGTTTAGTGGACTTGATAATGTGATGTTGGTCAGAATTGTAGAATCTTGGCTTACACTTTCGACATACTTGGCAGTTATTTGTTAAAACTTTGATTTCTTCCATCGAAAAGGGTAAGTTATTTTCTCTTACATAGTGGTGCATTCGTCGGATTCCTGGATGAATCAAATGATTGTGCAGTCGTTGTAAATCTAAGGATTGTTTGGAGACGGTGCAAGACCTTGATAGTGCATCAGCTGATACGTTTTCTATTCCAGGGCGATATTTGATGTCAAAGGAATAAGAAGCAAGTTCCAAGCGCCAACGAAGCATTTTGTCGCTTTTTATTTTGCTTTTACCGCGTGGGTCAAATATATAAGAAATAGCTTTTTGATCCGTCACCACTGTGAATTTTTGCCCAACTAAAAAGTGCTTCCAGTTGCGTATGGCCTCAACGATGGCGAGAGCTTCTTTTTCCACTATGTGTGTATTTTTCTCAGCAGAATTTAGTGTTTTTGAAAAGAAACCAACTGGTCTCCCTTCTTGTAAAAGACAAGCAGCAATTGCTTTATTAGATGCATCAGTCTCCAACACGAGTGGTTTACCTTGTTCAATTGCTCTTAGAGTGGAATCTTTAATCTCTTCTTTCAAGGATTTTATTACTTTTCTTTGTTCAGTGTCCAAAGGAAAGGATGAAACTTTTGTAAGTGGCTGTATCTTTTTCGAAAAGTCGCGAATCCACTTCGCGTAGTATGAAAAGAATCCCATCATTCTTTTTAGCTCAGCAGTAGATCTTGGAATGGGCATCTCCATCAAAGGCTTTACACGATCTTGGTCAGGTCTTAATTGTCCTTTGCTAATCTCATATCCGAGAAATTTAATATGCGTTAGACAGAATTTACTTTTGTTCCAATTTATCCTAAGGGAGTTTGCCTTGATCGCATCAAAAAGCAGCTTCAGATTATGGTTTTGCTCTTCCAAGGACTCCCCACAAACAATCACGTCATCTAAATATGAAAAAGTGTTGACAAGTTTATTTGATGAAATAAAATTGTTGATATAGCGTTGAAATGCAGAAGCACCATTTGTCACGCCCATGGGAATTTTTGTAAATTGGAAGAGTTTGCCACATGCTTCAAACGCAGTATACATACGTTCTTCCTCTCTTAACTCGACCTGATAGTATGCTTCGGAGAAATCTATCAAACTAAAATATTTGAACTTTGACACTTTAGCAGCCAATTCGTTCAAATCGGGTAAGGGGTAAGCATCAGGTAAGGTGTATTTATTTATAGTATGTGAAAAATCTATTACCATTCTTTTATTTCCATTACTTTTAGGTACGAGTACTATTTGGGCTCGCCACGGAGAATTTGATTCTTCAATGACTCCAGCTTCCAATAATCGAGAAATTTCAGATTTAATAAATTCACCGTCTTTTATGTTGAATTTTGCTGTTTTTGTAGCGATAGGTTTACACTCGGGAGTTAGGAACTTGAAAAGTTTTATTTCAGAGTACTTCCTAGTTGCACAATTCTTTTGAGGACCATTAACTCCACAAGGAAACGAAAAAGATATAGGAGCATTCTTTCCTCCCAAACAAATCCTTACCTCTTTATGCTTTTTCATAAAGCTCATTCCCAAGATAACTTGTTTCCATAAATCGGGTAAGACTAAGAATTCTTCATCTTCATACAACCGGTTATGAACACGTAACGACGCCTTAACTTTTCCAAGTACCTGGATTTTAAAACGACAAGAAGCCATACTAACCTGTTCTTTGCATGGGAGCAACTTTAGTTTTAGAGATATTGCAGTCTTTTTGTCAATAAAATTGTCTGTACTCCCTGTATCCAAGAGTGCGTAGCATTTAGCACCATTTAGAAATACAACACTTTTCCAGCTGGAGTGAGTAAAGCTTGAATTTAGCATCGAGAGAATTTTTTGCGATGATTTGCAAACCTTGCTGAAATGACCAATCTTTTTGCATTTAAAACATGTTTGAGTTTTTGCTGAACAGAGTTCTCTTTGGTCCTTGTAATGTCGTTTGCCACCACAAAAATAACATTTACCAACTTTAGACGGCGTTGTAAAGGAGGTGCAAACTTCTTGTTGAGTGTGATTACTAGTAGAATCTTCAAGATGCTCGTCCTTTGAAGCTGCGGCTAATTGTGTGGAATTTGTATCATAACTTTCGTTTCTATTGATCGCTTGCTCCATAGCTCTTGTTTGATTTATTGCTGTTTCAAGGTCCAACTTTGGATTCTCCAACAAACGGGTTCGGATCGCAGTATTCCTGAGACCAGAAATTAAGGAATCCCTTATAAATAGATTTTTGTGTTCATCCGCAGTAACTGCTTTAAAATTGCAATTAATGGATAAAACCTTTAATGAATGAAAAAAAGAGTCTATAGTTTCCCCGGGTTGTTGGATTCTTGTTGCGAGAAGATGTCTTGCGTGAACTTCGTTGGGTGTTTTGACATATGCGGTTTCCAGTTGTTCAATAGCCAACTCGTAACTGGTAGCGTCTTGAACAGTCTCTGCAACGTCAGCTCCCAAATGCAGAAGTAATAATTCTAGTTTGTTTGGGTTAAGCCCTTCTAAACATTCGAGATAGTAGGCAAAACCTCTAAACCAGTGTTTCCAATGTTTTCCGCTTTGTTCATCGTCGGTTGATATAGTGAATTCCTTAGGTTTGATGATCTTGTCCATAAGAAAATAGCTTTATTTGTTGAATAAAATTGTAATGAAAACAAAAGTGAAAAGCTGGAGCTTTTATTCAACAAAAGAACGTTGTAAGGAAAGTGAGTGATATCAAAATAACATGCATATATATACAAGGAAAAATGAATAAGAGTTGCAGAAGAAAGGACGATCGAAGTAGTATTTAAATTAGGAATTATAAAAGTTATAACAGAGATAGATAGGGAATATATAACATTCAAATGATAAAATTATAGAAAAGACATGCATTCAAATAAAGGTGGAAAAGAATCACACAAAGGAATTGCACAATTTGAATATTACAACTAGCAATAATATTTCGGTCACTATGACCTTCTTCAGATATATATGACGTAAAATGAAATCGTAAAAGGCGAGTAAATTGCTCATACATATGTACTTGAACATTCACACAAATTTATCAAGACATCTTCATTATAACACTGTAAATATATATACTATATGTGTCATGAACCTAAAGTTAATATCATTCACACCAATTTATCAAGACATCTTCATTATAACACTGTAAATATACATACTATATGTGTCATGAACCTAAAGTTAATATCATTCACACCAATTTATCAAGACATCTTCATTATAACACTGTAAATATACATACTGATCTCTTTACGATCAGCACCAATAATCCCTCTCAACACTCAGCAAGCAAGACACTCCTCGCTTTCATTTTACGTCATATATATCTGAAGAAGGTCATAGTGACCGAAATATTATTGCTAGTATTTTGTTAAATAAAAGATTTATTCAACGTTTTCAATTTATTTTCTTTACAACTTTTATTTATGAAGACTCAGCGCCATTTTATCTACATTTATTCAAAGTTATATTTGTCTTTTAGCTTCTCTTTTTTTCCTGTAATGTGATTGTAGGCATCTCTTTGACGAGTTTCTCGATATAATTGATTTTTCTTCATCAAAAGAACTCACTTTATGCCCTCCATGTTTTTAAAATACTCCATCATTTTCACTGTTACGATAAAGTATAGACTTGGCTGATGAGTGTTTTAAAAATAAAATCTCTCTTCTGTCTTTTGAAAATGATCCATCCACTCCAACAGTCTTCCAAATGATGATAAAAGATAACATTTTTTCAGGAAAGAATAATTCCTTCTCCCTAAAGATTGAAGATGAATTTATTTTCAATTCAATTCTTTACCCTCGTTACCCCTTCGTTTAGAATCACACTCAGCCCCTTCGGGTCCAAATGGACCCCACGCAAAAATATAGTAATTCATTCCCAATACTTTATCATTTTGAGATGAAAACAAAAAATTATTTGTTCTAGGGACCAAATGGACCCTAAGGGGTTGTATGTTACTTTTTTTACAACATACAAAATAATAGCCGAAGAAAAAATATAATATGTAAAAATTTAAAGAGCAGTATAATAGTAAAAGTGACAAAAAATAAATTATGAACATAGCCTGGTTGCTAATATATGAGCAACTAATTTTTCATATGGGTCCAAATGGACCCGAAGGGGTAATAAGGGTTAATAAAAATTTTTGAAAACTCTCAAAATTACTTTTTTTATTTGTTAACATATTTTTTTCTGTTTTTAATAGAGAAATAGAATTCATAAAGATTGAATATATAATCTCTCTAAAATAAAAGATAGATTTTAATATATACCAAATTAAGGTCTTGGCTTTAACTAATCAATGTAAAAATGAGTATAGTAAAAAACTTGATAACTTATCAAATAAAACTAATGTGCTTTGCTATTGAAACAGTAAACTTACTTTATGCCTAGTAGAATAATAACAGTAATCAGGGAAAATACTAAAAAGTTACAAGAGGAAAAGTAGTAATTTTTATTATAACTATAGTAAAGTTATTTTATAGCTTGTAAAGTAAAAATAGTATTACTATAGTAAAAAAATTACTATTACTATAGTAATTTTAGGGACAGTAAATTTACTGTATAATTCTAGTACCCATAACTAATTTCTTCCAACATTAAGTCTGGGCATTTTTTCAGTTGAAATACTTTCCCGCATTTTAAGCGAGAAAAAGATAATAAAATTAAGGGATATTTTATGTGATTTGTAAAATCAAAGAGACAAAAAGATCAAAACACTAACTGCAGCTTTATATATACTTCACTTAGTCGGACAGATACGAATACGTTCGTAAATTTCACTTTTTACATATCTTTGTCAAAAGTGTGTTTTTTGTAAAAAATCCTAATTATTTTTGAATAACTTTTGAAGAATGATGACACAAATTAAGATGTGTTTATAATTACATATATTTTTATTTCTACATTAAAGATAAATTCGAATATGTAGCTTTTATAGCGTTTTTATACTCATAAAATATGAATTCTACTGGAGTTTGTTCTAAAAACACATTTTAATACGCTATAAACCCTATAATTTATGTAATATAAGAATAGTTACAAGTGTTTCGCTTTGATTAATTGCTATTTCAATGATTGTTTGGTATAAATCAGTACAAAAGCTAAATAATTCATGACAAAATGTAATTCAAAACGCAATCAATCTATAATGTTTCTCTAATCAAAAACTTGCAACACAATTTGATTTTGAAATGGCATATTTGCTTGATAATTGAATATGTTCTCAGCTCTAATAGCAAAAGAAGAAGAGTCCAGAAAGGAAATCAGTATTATCGATTTAGTAGAACTAGCCGGTCCCATGGTCGTTTCTCGCTTCACTCCAAACATAAGATCATTGGTAGAGTGTTTTTTTCGTGCAAAGCGATAAAAAAGTTGATAAAAAAATTTCATTGTAGAAAAATACACTGAAAAGATAGAAATATGCTAAAAATTAATAATCACCATCACACCATTGTACATTAACATGAAATTAACCAACCAGAGCGAGTTCGTCATACAGCACAAAAATACACAGAAAACATACAACTATGCTATAACTCATCACACCATAGAAAAATAGACACAAAACATATAAATAATTTCAACCAATCAGAATTCTTCCAGCGACACACACACTTGCGCATTATTATATAGATAGAAGACTTAATTTTTTGTGGTGTGATGAGGTGCAGCCAAAAGATGCATGTAGAAGTTATAATGTTCAGCGCGTGTTTTGATTGGTTGTTAGCAAATAGTTGATTGAAAAACAATAAACCAATCAAATTAAAGAGAAAATATTATATTGCCATTATGTTATTTTCATTCATTTTTTCAAATTGAATGATACAAAATGTTCTACGGGACTGACAAGTCAAAATAATAAAGGAGGTCTCGGAACAGAATAGGACTATTGCATGACCTGCATGACGTAAGAGGCGACTAAAAACATGAAATAATTCCGTATAGTCTCGGAACAGAATAGGACTATTGCATGACCTGCATGTCGTAAGAGGCGACTAAAAACATGAAATAATTCCGTATAGTCTCGGAACAGAATAGGACTATTGCATGACCTGCATGTCGTAAGAGGCGACTAAAAACACTAAATAATTCCGTATAGTCTCGGAACAGAATAGGACTATTGCATGACCTGCATGTCGTAAGAGGCGACTAAAAACATGAAATAATTCCGTATAGTCTTGGAACAGAATAGGACTATTGCATGACCTGCATGTCGTAAGAGGCGACTAAAAACACTAAATAATTCCGTATAGTCTCGGAACAGAATAGGACTATTGCATGACCTGCATGTCGTAAGAGGCGACTATAAACATGAAATAATTCCGTATAGTCTCGGAACAGAATAGGACTATTGCATGACCTGCATGTCGTAAGAGGCGACTAAAAACACTAAATAATTCCGTATAGTCTCGGAACAGAATAGGACTATTGCATGACCTGCATGTCGTAAGAGGCGACTAAAAACATGAAATAATTCCGTATAGTCTCGGAACATAATAGGACTATTGCATGACCTACATGTCGTAAGAGGCGACTAAAAACATGAAATAATTCCGTAAAGTCTCGGAACAGAATAGGACTATTGCATGACCTGCATGTCGTAAGAGGCGACTAAAAACACTAAATAATTTCGTATAGTCTCAGAACAGAATAGGACTATTGCATGACCTGCATGTCGTAAGAGGCGACTAAAAACACTAAATAATTCCGTATAGTCTCGGAACAGAATAGGACTATTGCATGACCTGCATGTCGTAAGAGGCGACTATAAACATGAAATAATTCCGTATAGTCTCGGAACAGAATAGGACTATTGCATGACCTGCATGTCGTAAGAGGCGACTAAAAACATGAAATAATTCCGTAAAGTCTCGGAACAGAATAGGACTATTGCATGACCTGCATGTCGTAAGAGGCGACTAAAAACACTAAATAATTTCTTATAGTCTCGGAACAGAATAGGACTATTGCATGACCTGCATGTCGTAAGAGGCGACTAAAAACACTAAATAATTCCGTATAGTCTCGGAACAGAATAGGACTATTGCATGACCTGCATGTCGTAAGAGGCGACTAAAAACAAGAAATAATTCCGTATAGTCTCGGAACAGAATAGGACTATTGCATGACCTGCATGTCGTAAGAGGCGACTAAAAACATGAAATAATTCCGTATAGTCTCGGAACAGAATAGGACTATTGCATGACCTGCATGTCATAATAGGCGACCAAAAACATGAAATAATTCCGTATAGTCTCGGAACAGAATAGGACTATTGCATGACCTGCATGTCGTAAGAGGCGACTAAAAACAGGAAATAATTCCGTATAGTCTCGTGACAGAATAGGACTATTGTATGACCTGCATGTCGTAAGAGGCGACTAAAAACATGAAATAATTCCATATAGTCTCGGAACAGAATAGGACTATTGCATGACCTGCTTGTCGTAAGAGGCGACTAAAAACATGAAATAATTCCGTATAGTCTCGGAACAGAATAGGACTATTGCATGACCTGCATGTCGTAAGAGGCGATTAAAAACACTAAATAATTCCGTATAGTCTCGGAACAGAATAGGACTATTGCATGACCTGCATGTCATAAGGGGCGACTAAAAACACTAAATAATTCCGTATAGTCTCGGAACAGAATAGGACTATTGCATGTCGGAAGAGGCGATTAAAAACACTAAATAATTCCGTATAGTCTCGGAACAGAATAGGACTATTGCATGACCTGCATGTCGTAAGAGGCGACTAAAAACATGAAATAATTCCGTATAGTCTCGGAACAGAATAGCACTATTGCATGACCTGCATGTCGTAAGAGGCGACTAAAAACATGAAATAATTCCGTATAGTCTCGGAACAGAATAGGACTATTGCATGACCTGCATGTCGTAAGAGGCGACTAAAAACAAGAAATAATTCCGTATAGTCTCGGAACAGAATAGGACTATTGCATGACCTGCATGTCGTAAGAGGCGACTAAAAACATGAAATTATTCCGTATAGTCTCGGAACAGAATAGGACTATTGCATGACCTGCATGTCGTAAGAGGCGACTAAAAACATGAAATAATTCCGTATAGTCTCGGAACAGAATAGGACTATTGCATGACCTGTATGTCGTAAGAGGCGACTAAAAACATGAAATAATTCCGTATAGTCTCGGAACAGAATAGGACTATTGCATGACCTGCATGTCGTAAGAGGCGACTAAAAACACTAAATAATTCCGTATAGTCTCGGAACAGAATAGGACTATTGCATGACCTGCATGTCGTAAGAGGCGACTAAAAACACTAAATAATTCCGTATAGTCTCGGAACAGAATAGGACTATTGCATGACCTGCATGTCGTAAGAGGCGACTAAAAACATGAAATAATTCCGTATAGTCTCGGAACAGAATAGGACTATTGCATGACCTGCATGTCGTAAGAGGCGACTAAAAACACTAAATAATTCCGTATAGTCTCGGAACAGAATAGGACTATTGCATGACCTGCATGTCGTAAGAGGCGACTAAAAACATGAAATAATTCCGTATAGTCTCGGAACAGAATAGGACTATTGCATGACCTGCATGTCGTAAGAGGCGACTAAAAACATGAAATAATTCCGTATAGTCTCGGAACAGAATACGACTATTGCATGACCTGCATGTCGTAAGAGGCGACTAAAAACATGAAATAATTCCGTATAGTCTCGGAACAGAATAGGACTATTGCATGACCTGCATGTCGTAAGAGGCGACTAAAAACATGAAATAATTCCGTATAGTCTCGGAACAGAATAGGACTATTGCATGACCTGCATGTCGTAAGAGGCGACTATAAACATGAAATAATTCCGTATAGTCTCGGAACAGAATAGGACTATTGCATGACCTGCATGTCGTAAGAGGCGATTAAAAACACTAAATAATTCCGTATAGTCTCGGAACAGAATAGGACTATTGCATGACCTGCATGTCGTAAGAGGCGACTAAAAACATGAAATAATTCCGTATAGTCTGGGAACAGAATAGGACTATTGCATGACCTGCATGTCGTAAGAGGCGACTAAAAACATGAAATAATTCCGTATAGTCTCGGAACAGAATAGGACTATTGCATGACCTGCATGTCATAATAGGCGACCAAAAACATGAAATAATTCCGTATAGTCTCGTGACAGAATAGGACTATTGTATGACCTGCATGTCGTAAGAGGCGACTAAAAACAAGAAATAATTCCGTATAGTCTCGGAACAGAATAGGACTATTGCATGACCTGCATGTCGTAAGAGGCGACTAAAAACATGAAATAATTCCGTATAGTCTCGGAACAGAATAGGATTATTGCATGACCTGCATGTCGTAAGAGGCGACTAAAAACATGAAATAATTCCGTATAGTCTCGGAACAGAATAGGACTATTGCATGACCTGCATGTCGTAAGAGGCGACTAAAAACATGAAATAATTCCGTATAGTCTCGGAACAGAATAGGACTATTGCATGACCTGCATGTCGTAAGGGGCGACTAAAAACACTAAATAATTCCGTATAGTCTCGGAACAGAATAGGACTATTGCATGACCTGCATGTCGGAAGAGGCGACTAAAAACATGAAATAATTCCGTATAGTCTCGGAACAGAATAGGACTATTGCATGACCTGCATGTCGTAAGAGGCGACTAAAAACATGAAATAATTCCGTATAGTCTCGGAACAGAATAGGACTATTGCATGACCTGCATGTCGTAAGAGGCGACTAATAACATGAAATAATTCCGTATAGTCTCGGAACAGAATAGGACTATTGCATGACCTGCATGTCGTAAGAGGCGACTAAAAACATGAAATAATTCCGTATAGTCTCGGAACAGAATAGGACTATTGCATGACCTGCATGTCGTAAGAGGCGACTAAAAACATGAAATAATTCCGTATAGTCTCGGAACAGAATAGGACTATTGCATGACCTGCATGTCGTAAGAGGCGACTAAAAACACTAAATAATTCCGTATAGTCTCGGAACAGAATAGGACTATTGCATGACCTGCATGTCGTAAGAGGCGACTATAAACATGAAATAATTCCGTATAGTCTCGGAACAGAATAGGACTATTGCATGACCTGCATGTCGTAAGAGGCGATTAAAAACACTAAATAATTCCGTATAGTCTCGGAACAGAATAGGACTATTGCATGACCTGCATGTCGTAAGAGGCGACTAAAAACATGAAATAATTCCGTATAGTCTCAGAACAGAATAGGACTATTGCATGACCTGCATGTCGTAAGAGGCGACTAAAAACATGAAATAATTCCGTATAGTCTCGGAACAGAATAGGACTATTGGATGACCTGCATGTCGTAAGAGGCGACTAAAAACATGAAATAATTCCGTATAGTCTCGGAACAGAATAGGACTATAGCATGACCTGCATGTCGTAAGAGGCGACTAAAAACACTAAATAATTTCGTATAGTCTCGGAACAGAATAGGACTATTGCATGACCTGCATGTCGTAAGAGGCGACTAAAAACACGAAATAATTCCGTATAGTCTCGGAACAGAATAGGACTATTGCATGACCTGCATGTCGTAAGAGGCGACTAAAAACATGAAATAATTCCGTATAGTCTCGGAACAGAATAGGACTATTGCATGACCTGTATGTCGTAAGAGGCGACTAAAAACATGAAATAATTCCGTATAGTCTCGGAACAGAATAGGACTATTGCATGACCTGCATGTCGTAAGAGGCGATTAAAAACACTAAATAATTCCGTATAGTCTCGGAACAGAATAGGACTATTGCATGACCTGCATGTCGTAAGAGGCGACTAAAAACACTAAATAATTCCGTATAGTCTCGGAACAGAATAGGACTATTGCATGACCTGCATGTCGTAAGAGGCGACTAAAAACATGAAATAATTCCGTATAGTCTCGGAATAGAATAGGACTATTGCATGACCTACATGTCGTAAGAGGCGACTAAAAACATGAAATAATTCCGTATAGTCTCGGAACAGAATAGGACTATTGCATGACCTGCATGTCGTAAGAGGCGACTAAAAACAAGAAATAATTTCGTATAGTCTCAGAACAGAATAGGACTATTGCATGACCTGCATGTCGTAAGAGGCGACTAAAAACACTAAATAATTCCGTATAGTCTCGGAACAGAATAGGACTATTGCATGACCTGCATGTCGTAAGAGGCGACTATAAACATGAAATAATTCCGTATAGTCTCGGAACAGAATAGGACTATTGCATGACCTGCATGTCGTAAGAGGCGACTAAAAACATGAAATAATTCCGTAAAGTCTCGGAACAGAATAGGACTATTGCATGACCTGCATGTCGTAAGAGGCGACTAAAAACACTAAATAATTTCTTATAGTCTCGGAACAGAATAGGACTATTGCATGACCTGCATGTCGTAAGAGGCGACTAAAAACAAGAAATAATTCCGTATAGTCTCGGAACAGAATAGGACTATTGCATGACCTGCATGTCGTAAGAGGCGACTAAAAACATGAAATAATTCCGTATAGTCTCGGAACAGAATAGGACTATTGCATGACCTGCATGTCGTAAGAGGCGACTAAAAACACTAAATAATTCCGTATAGTCTCGGAACAGAATAGGACTATTGCATGACCTGCATGTCGTAAGAGGCGACTAAAAACATGAAATAATTCCGTATAGTCTCGGAACAGAATAGGACTATTGCATGACCTGCATGTCGTAAGAGGCGACTAAAAACAGGAAATAATTCCGTATAGTCTCGGAACAGAATAGGACTATTGCATGACCTGCATGTCGTAAGAGGCGACTAAAAACATGAAATAATTCCGTATAGTCTCGGAACAGAATAGGACTATTGCATGACCTGCATGTCGTAAGAGGCGACTAAAAACACTAAATAATTCCGTATAGTCTCGGAACAGAATAGGACTATTGCATGACCTGCATGTCGTAAGAGGCGACTAAAAACATGAAATAATTCCGTATAGTCTCGGAACAGAATAGGACTATTGCATGACCTGCATGTCGTAAGAGGCGACTAAAAACATGAAATAATTCCGTATAGTCTCGGAACAGAATAGGACTATTGCATGACCTGCATGTCGGAAGAGGCGACTAAAAACATGAAATAATTCCGTATAGTCTCGGAACAGAATAGGACTATTGCATGACCTGCATGTCGTAAGAGGCGACTAAAAACACTATATAATTCCGTATAGTCTCGGAACAGAATAGGACTATTGCATGACCTGCATGTCGTAAGAGGCGACTAAAAACATGAAATAATTCCGTATAGTCTCGGAACAGAATAGGACTATTGCATGACCTGCATGTCGTAAGAGGCGACTAAAAACAAGAAATAATTCCGTATAGTCTCGGAACAGAATAGGACTATTGCATGACCTGCATGTCGTAAGAGGCGACTAAAAACATGAAATTATTCCGTATAGTCTCGGAACAGAATAGGACTATTGCATGACCTGCATGTCGTAAGAGGCGACTAAAAACATGAAATAATTCCGTATAGTCTCGGAACAGAATAGGACTATTGCATGACCTGCATGTCGTAAGAGGCGACTAAAAACATGAAATAATTCCGTATAGTCTCGGAACAGAATAGGACTATTGCATGACCTGCATGTCGTAAGAGGCGACTAAAAACACTAAATAATTCCGTATAGTCTCGGAACAGAATAGGACTATTGCATGACCTGCATGTCGTAAGAGGCGATTAAAAACACTAAATAATTCCGTATTGTCTCGGAACAGAATAGGACTATTGCATGACCTGCATGTCGTAAGAGGCGACTAAAAACATGAAATAATTCCGTATAGTCTCGGAACAGAATAGGACTATTGCATGACCTGCATGTCGTAAGAGGCGACTAAAAACACTAAATAATTCCGTATAGTCTCGGAACAGAATAGGACTATTGCATGACCTGCATGTCGTAAGAGGCGATTAAAAACATTAAATAATTCCGTATAGTCTCGGAACAGAATAGGACTATTGCATGACCTGCATGTCGTAAGAGGCGACTAAAAACATGAAATAATTCCGTATAGTCTCGGAACAGAATAGGACTATTGCATGACCTGCATGTCGTAAGAGGCGACTAAAAAAGATGAAATAATTCCGTATAGTCTTGGAACAAAATAGGACTATTGCATGACCTGCATGTCGTAAGAGGCGACTAAAAACACTAAATAATTCCGTATAGTCTCGGAACAGAATAGGACTATTGCATGACCTGCATGTCGTAAGAGGCGACTATAAACATGAAATAATTCCGTATAGTCTCGGAACAGAATAGGACTATTGCATGACCTGCATGTCGTAAGAGGCGATTAAAAACACTAAATAATTCCGTATTGTCTCGGAACAGAATAGGACTATTGCATGACCTGCATGTCGTAAGAGGCGACTAAAAACATGAAATAATTCCGTATAGTCTCGGAACAGAATAGGACTATTGCATGACCTGCATGTCGTAAGAGGCGACTAAAAACACTAAATAATTCCGTATAGTCTCGGAACAGAATAGGACTATTGCATGACCTGCATGTCGTAAGAGGCGACTAAAAACATGAAATAATTCCGTATAGTCTCGGAACAGAATAGGACTATTGCATGACCTGCATGTCGTAAGAGGCGACTAAAAACATGAAATAATTCCGTATAGTCTCGGAACAGAATAGGACTATTGCATGACCTGCATGTCGTAAGAGGCGACTAAAAACATGAAATAATTCCGTATAGTCTCGGAACAGAATAGGATTATTGCATGACCTGCATGTCGTAAGAGGCGACTAAAAACATGAAATAATTCCGTATAGTCTCGGAACAGAATAGGACTATTGCATGACCTGCATGTCGTAAGAGGCGACTAAAAACATGAAATAATTCCGTATAGTCTCGGAACAGAATAGGACTATTGCATGACCTGCATGTCATAAGGGGCGACTAAAAACACTAAATAATTCCGTATAGTCTCGGAACAGAATAGGACTATTGCATGTCGGAAGAGGCGATTAAAAACACTAAATAATTCCGTATAGTCTCGGAACAGAATAGGACTATTGCATGACCTGCATGTTGTAAGAGGCGACTAAAAACATGAAATAATTCCGTATAGTCTCGGAACAGAATAGGACTATTGCATGACCTGCATGTCGTAAGAGGCGACTAATAACATGAAATAATTCCGTATAGTCTCGGAACAGAATAGGACTATTGCATGACCTGCATGTCGTAAGAGGCGACTAAAAACATGAAATAATTCCGTATAGTCTCGGAACAGAATAGGACTATTGCATGACCTGCATGTCGTAAGAGGCGACTAATAACATGAAATAATTCCGTATAGTCTCGGAACAGAATAGGACTATTGCATGACCTGCATGTCGTAAGAGGCGACTAAAAACACTAAATAATTCCGTATAGTCTCGGAACAGAATAGGACTATTGCATGACCTGCATGTCGTAAGAGGCGACTAAAAACATGAAATAATTCCGTAAAGTCTCGGAACAGAATAGGACTATTGCATGACCTGCATGTCGTAAGAGGCGACTAAAAACACTAAATAATTCCGTATAGTCTCGGAACAGAATATGACTATTGCATGACCTGCATGTCGTAAGAGGCGACTAAAAACACTAAATAATTCCGTATAGTCTCGGAACAGAATATGACTATTGCATGACCTGCATGTCGTAAGAGGCGACTAAAAACATGAAATAATTCCGTATAGTCTCGGAACAGAATAGGACTATTGCATGACCTGCATGTCGTAAGAGGCGACTAAAAACACTAAATAATTCCGTATAGTCTCGGAACAGAATAGGACTATTGCATGACCTGCATGTCGTAAGAGGCGACTAAAAACATGAAATAATTCCGTATAGTCTCGGAACAGAATAGGACTATTGCATGACCTGCATGTCGTAAGAGGCGACTAAAAACATGAAATAATTCCGTATAGTCTCGGAACAGAATAGGACTATTGCATGACCTGCATGTCGTAAGAGGCGACTAAAAACATGAAATAATTCCGTATAGTCTCGGAACAGAATAGGACTATTGCATGACCTGCATGTCGTAAGAGGCGACTAAAAACACTAAATAATTCCGTATAGTCTCGGAACAGAATAGGACTATTGCATGACCTGCATGTCGTAAGAGGCGACTAAAAACATGAAATAATTCCGTATAGTCTCGGAACAGAATAGGACTATTGCATGACCTGCATGTCGTAAGAGGCGACTAAAAACACGAAATAATTCCGTATAGTCTCGGAACAGAATAGGACTATTGCATGACCTGCATGTCGTAAGAGGCGACTAAAAACATGAAATAATTCCGTATAGTCTCGGAACAGAATAGGACTATTGCATGACCTGCATGTCGTAAGAGGCGACTAAAAACACGAAATAATTCCGTATAGTCTCGGAACAGAATAGGACTATTGCATGACCTGCATGTCGTAAGAGGCGACTAAAAACATGAAATAATTCCGTATAGTCTCGGAACAGAATAGGACTATTGCATGACCTGCATGTCGTAAGAGGCGACTAAAAACACTAAATAATTCCGTATAGTCTCGGAACAGAATAGGACTATTGCATGACCTGCATGTCGTAAGAGGCGACTAAAAACATGAAATAATTCCGTATAGTCTCGGAACAGAATAGGACTATTGCATGACCTGCATGTCGTAAGAGGCGACTAAAAACATGAAATAATTCCGTATAGTCTCGGAACAGAATAGGACTATTGCATGACCTGCATGTCGTAAGAGGCGACTAAAAACACGAAATAATTCCGTATAGTCTCGGAACAGAATAGGACTATTGCATGACCTGCATGTCGTAAGAGGCGACTAAAAACATGAAATAATTCCGTATAGTCTCGGAACAGAATAGGACTATTGCATGACCTGCATGTCGTAAGAGGCGACTAAAAACATTAAATAATTCCGTATAGTCTCGGAACAGAATAGGACTATTGCATGACCTGCATGTCGTAAGAGGCGACTAAAAACATGAAATAATTCCGTATAGTCTCGGAACAGAATAGGACTATTGCATGACCTGCATGTCGTAAGAGGCGACTAAAAACATGAAATAATTCCGTATAGTCTCGGAACAGAATAGGACTATTGCATGACCTGCATGTCGTAAGAGGCGACTAAAAACACTAAATAATTCCGTATAGTCTCGGAACAGAATAGGACTATTGCATGACCTGCATGTCGTAAGAGGCGACTAAAAACATGAAATAATTCCGTATAGTCTCGGAACAGAATAGGACTATTGCATGACCTGCATGTCGTAAGAGGCGACTAAAAACACTAAATAATTCCGTATAGTCTCGGAACAGAATAGGACTATTGCATGACCTGCATGTCGTAAGAGGCGACTAAAAACATGAAATAATTCCGTATAGTCTCGGAACAGAATAGGACTATTGCATGACCTGCATGTCGTAAGAGGCGACTAAAAACATGAAATAATTCCGTATAGTCTCGGAACAGAATAGGACTATTGCATGACCTGCATGTCGTAAGAGGCGACTAAAAACACGAAATAATTCCGTATAGTCTCGGAACAGAATAGGACTATTGCATGACCTGCATGTCGTAAGAGGCGACTAAAAACATGAAATAATTCCGTATAGTCTCGGAACAGAATAGGACTATTGCATGACCTGCATGTCGTAAGAGGCGACTAAAAACATGAAATAATTCCGTATAGTCTCGGAACAGAATAGGACTATTGCATGACCTGCATGTCGTAAGAGGCGACTAAAAACACTAAATAATTCCGTATAGTCTCGGAACAGAATAGGACTATTGCATGACCTGCATGTCGTAAGAGGCGACTAAAAACATGAAATAATTCCGTATAGTCTCGGAACAGAATAGGACTATTGCATGACCTGCATGTCGTAAGAGGCGACTAAAAACATGAAATAATTCCGTATAGTCTCGGAACAGAATAGGACTATTGCATGACCTGCATGTCGTAAGAGGCGACTAAAAACACGAAATAATTCCGTATAGTCTCGGAACAGAATAGGACTATTGCATGACCTGCATGTCGTAAGAGGCGACTAAAAACATGAAATAATTCCGTATAGTCTCGGAACAGAATAGGACTATTGCATGACCTGCATGTCGTAAGAGGCGACTAAAAACACTAAATAATTCCGTATAGTCTCGGAACAGAATAGGACTATTGCATGACCTGCATGTCGTAAGAGGCGACTAAAAACATGAAATAATTCCGTATAGTCTCGGAACAGAATAGGACTATTGCATGACCTGCATGTCGTAAGAGGCGACTAAAAACATGAAATAATTCCGTATAGTCTCGGAACAGAATAGGACTATTGCATGACCTGCATGTCGTAAGAGGCGACTAAAAACATGAAATAATTCCGTATAGTCTCGGAACAGAATAGGACTATTGCATGACCTGCATGTCGTAAGAGGCGACTAAAAACATGAAATAATTCCGTATAGTCTCGGAACAGAATAGGACTATTGCATGACCTGCATGTCGTAAGAGGCGACTAAAAACATGAAATAATTCCGTATAGTCTCGGAACAGAATAGGACTATTGCATGACCTGCATGTCGTAAGAGGCGACTAAAAACATGAAATAATTCCGTATAGTCTCGGAACAGAATAGGACTATTGCATGACCTGCATGTCGTAAGAGGCGACTAAAAACACTGAAATAATTCCGTATAGTCTCGGAACAGAATAGGACTATTGCATGACCTGCATGTCGTAAGAGGCGACTAAAAACACTGAAATAATTCCGTATAGTCTCGGAACAGAATAGGACTATTGCATGACCTGCATGTCGTAAGAGGCGACTAAAAACATGAAATAATTCCGTATAGTCTCGGAACAGAATAGGACTATTGCATGACCTGCATGTCGTAAGAGGCGACTAAAAACACTAAATAATTCCGTATAGTCTCGGAACAGAATAGGACTATTGCATGACCTGCATGTCGTAAGAGGCGACTAAAAACATGAAATAATTCCGTATAGTCTCGGAACAGAATAGGACTATTGCATGACCTGCATGTCGTAAGAGGCGACTAAAAACACTAAATAATTCCGTATAGTCTCGGAACAGAATAGGACTATTGCATGACCTGCATGTCGTAAGAGGCGACTAAAAACATGAAATAATTCCGTATAGTCTCGGAACAGAATAGGACTATTGCATGACCTGCATGTCGTAAGAGGCGACTAAAAACATGAAATAATTCCGTATAGTCTCGGAACAGAATAGGACTATTGCATGACCTGCATGTCGTAAGAGGCGACTAAAAACATTAAATAATTCCGTATAGTCTCGGAACAGAATAGGACTATTGCATGACCTGCATGTCGTAAGAGGCGACTAAAAACATGAAATAATTCCGTATAGTCTCGGAACAGAATAGGACTATTGCATGACCTGCATGTCGTAAGAGGCGACTAAAAACACTAAATAATTCCGTATAGTCTCGGAACAGAATAGGACTATTGCATGACCCGCATGTCATAAGAGGCGACTAAAAACATGAAATAATTCCGTATAGTCTCGGAACAGAATAGGACTATTGCATGACCTGCATGTCGTAAGAGGCGATTAAAAACACTAAATAATTCCGTATAGCCTCGGAACAGAATAGGAGTATTGCATGACCTGCATGTCGTAAGAGGCGACTAAAAACACTAAATAATTCCGTATAGTCTCGGAACAGAATAGGACTATTGCATGACCTGCATGTCGTAAGAGGCGATTAAAAACATTAAATAATTCCGTATAGTCTCGGAACAGAATAGGACTATTGCATGACCTGCATGTCGTAAGAGGCGACTAAAAACATGAAATAATTCCGTATAGTCTCGGAACAGAATTGGACTATTGCATGACCTGCATGTCGTAAGAGGCGACTAAAAACATGAAATAATTCCGTATAGTCTCGGAACAGAATAGGACTATTGCATGACCTGCATGTCGTAAGAGGCGACTAAAAACACTAAATAATTCCGTATAGTCTCGGAACAGAATAGGACTATTGCATGACCTGCATGTCGTAAGAGGCGACTATAAACATGAAATAATTCCGTATAGTCTCGGAACAGAATAGGACTATTGCATGACCTGCATGTCGTAAGAGGCGATTAAAAACACTAAATAATTCCGTATAGTCTCGGAACAGAATAGGACTATTGCATGACCTGCATGTCGTAAGAGGCGACTAAAAACATGAAATAATTCCGTAAAGTCTCGGAACAGAATAGGACTATTGCATGACCTGCATGTCGTAAGAGGCGACTAAAAACACTAAATAATTTCGTATAGTCTCGGAACAGAATAGGACTATTGCATGACCTGCATGTCGTAAGAGGCGACTAAAAACACTAAATAATTCCGTATAGTCTCGGAACAGAATAGGACTATTGCATGACCTGCATGTCGTAAGAGGCGACTAAAAACATGAAATAATTCCGTATAGTCTCGGAACAGAATAGGACTATTGCATGACCTGCATGTCGTAAGAGGCGACTAAAAACAAGAAATAATTTCTTATAGTCTCGGAACAGAATAGGACTATTGCATGACCTGCATGTCGTAAGAGGCGACTAAAAACATGAAATAATTCCGTATAGTCTCGGAACAGAATAGGACTATTGCATGACCTGCATGTCGTAAGAGGCGACTAAAAACATGAAATAATTCCGTATAGTCTCGGAACAGAATAGGACTATTGCATGACCTGCATGTCGTAAGAGGCGACTAAAAACATGAAATAATTCCGTATAGTCTCGGAACAGAATAGGACTATTGCATGACCTGCATGTCGTAAGAGGCGACTAAAAACACGAAATAATTCCGTATAGTCTCGGAACAGAATAGGACTATTGCATGACCTGCATGTCGTAAGAGGCGACTAAAAACATGAAATAATTCCGTATAGTCTCGGAACAGAATAGGACTATTGCATGACCTGCATGTCGTAAGAGGCGACTAAAAACATGAAATAATTCCGTATAGTCTCGGAACAGAATAGGACTATTGCATGACCTGCATGTCGTAAGAGGCGACTAAAAACACTAAATAATTCCGTATAGTCTCGGAACAGAATAGGACTATTGCATGACCTGCATGTCGTAAGAGGCGACTAAAAACATGAAATAATTCCGTATAGTCTCGGAACAGAATAGGACTATTGCATGACCTGCATGTCGTAAGAGGCGACTAAAAACATGAAATAATTCCGTATAGTCTCGGAACAGAATAGGACTATTGCATGACCTGCATGTCGTAAGAGGCGACTAAAAACATGAAATAATTCCGTATAGTCTCGGAACAGAATAGGACTATTGCATGACCTGCATGTCGTAAGAGGCGACTAAAAACATGAAATAATTCCGTATAGTCTCGGAACAGAATAGGACTATTGCATGACCTGCATGTCGTAAGAGGCGACTAAAAACATGAAATAATTCCGTATAGTCTCGGAACAGAATAGGACTATTGCATGACCTGCATGTCGTAAGAGGCGACTAAAAACATGAAATAATTCCGTATAGTCTCGGAACAGAATAGGACTATTGCATGACCTGCATGTCGTAAGAGGCGACTAAAAACATGAAATAATTCCGTATAGTCTCGGAACAGAATAGGACTATTGCATGACCTGCATGTCGTAAGAGGCGACTAAAAACATGAAATAATTCCGTATAGTCTCGGAACAGAATAGGACTATTGCATGACCTGCATGTCGTAAGAGGCGACTAAAAACATGAAATAATTCCGTATAGTCTCGGAACAGAATAGGACTATTGCATGACCTGCATGTCGTAAGAGGCGACTAAAAACATGAAATAATTCCGTATAGTCTCGGAACAGAATAGGACTATTGCATGACCTGCATGTCGTAAGAGGCGACTAAAAACATGAAATAATTCCGTATAGTCTCGGAACAGAATAGGACTATTGCATGACCTGCATGTCGTAAGAGGCGACTAAAAACATGAAATAATTCCGTATAGTCTCGGAACAGAATAGGACTATTGCATGACCTGCATGTCGTAAGAGGCGACTAAAAACATGAAATAATTCCGTATAGTCTCGGAACAGAATAGGACTATTGCATGACCTGCATGTCGTAAGAGGCGACTAAAAACATGAAATAATTCCGTATAGTCTCGGAACAGAATAGGACTATTGCATGACCTGCATGTCGTAAGAGGCGACTAAAAACACTAAATAATTCCGTATAGTCTCGGAACAGAATAGGACTATTGCATGACCTGCATGTCGTAAGAGGCGACTAAAAACATGAAATAATTCCGTATAGTCTCGGAACAGAATAGGACTATTGCATGACCTGCATGTCGTAAGAGGCGACTAAAAACATGAAATAATTCCGTATAGTCTCGGAACAGAATAGGACTATTGCATGACCTGCATGTCGTAAGAGGCGACTAAAAACATGAAATAATTCCGTATAGTCTCGGAACAGAATAGGACTATTGCATGACCTGCATGTCGTAAGAGGCGACTAAAAACATGAAATAATTCCGTATAGTCTCGGAACAGAATAGGACTATTGCATGACCTGCATGTCGTAAGAGGCGACTAAAAACATTAAATAATTCCGTATAGTCTCGGAACAGAATAGGACTATTGCATGACCTGCATGTCGTAAGAGGCGACTAAAAACATGAAATAATTCCGTATAGTCTCGGAACAGAATAGGACTATTGCATGACCTGCATGTCGTAAGAGGCGACTAAAAACATGAAATAATTCCGTATAGTCTCGGAACAGAATAGGACTATTGCATGACCTGCATGTCGTAAGAGGCGACTAAAAACATGAAATAATTCCGTATAGTCTCGGAACAGAATAGGACTATTGCATGACCTGCATGTCGTAAGAGGCGACTAAAAACATGAAATAATTCCGTATAGTCTCGGAACAGAATAGGACTATTGCATGACCTGCATGTCGTAAGAGGCGACTAAAAACATGAAATAATTCCGTATAGTCTCGGAACAGAATAGGACTATTGCATGACCTGCATGTCGTAAGAGGCGACTAAAAACATGAAATAATTCCGTATAGTCTCGGAACAGAATAGGACTATTGCATGACCTGCATGTCGTAAGAGGCGACTAAAAACATGAAATAATTCCGTATAGTCTCGGAACAGAATAGGACTATTGCATGACCTGCATGTCGTAAGAGGCGACTAAAAACACTAAATAATTCCGTATAGTCTCGGAACAGAATAGGACTATTGCATGACCTGCATGTCGTAAGAGGCGACTAAAAACATGAAATAATTCCGTATAGTCTCGGAACAGAATAGGACTATTGCATGACCTGCATGTCGTAAGAGGCGACTAAAAACATGAAATAATTCCGTATAGTCTCGGAACAGAATAGGACTATTGCATGACCTGCATGTCGTAAGAGGCGACTAAAAACATGAAATAATTCCGTATAGTCTCGGAACAGAATAGGACTATTGCATGACCTGCATGTCGTAAGAGGCGACTAAAAACATGAAATAATTCCGTATAGTCTCGGAACAGAATAGGACTATTGCATGACCTGCATGTCGTAAGAGGCGACTAAAAACATGAAATAATTCCGTATAGTCTCGGAACAGAATAGGACTATTGCATGACCTGCATGTCGTAAGAGGCGACTAAAAACACGAAATAATTCCGTATAGTCTCGGAACAGAATAGGACTATTGCATGACCTGCATGTCGTAAGAGGCGACTAAAAACATGAAATAATTCCGTATAGTCTCGGAACAGAATAGGACTATTGCATGACCTGCATGTCGTAAGAGGCGACTAAAAACATGAAATAATTCCGTATAGTCTCGGAACAGAATAGGACTATTGCATGACCTGCATGTCGTAAGAGGCGACTAAAAACACTAAATAATTCCGTATAGTCTCGGAACAGAATAGGACTATTGCATGACCTGCATGTCGTAAGAGGCGACTAAAAACATGAAATAATTCCGTATAGTCTCGGAACAGAATAGGACTATTGCATGACCTGCATGTCGTAAGAGGCGACTAAAAACACTAAATAATTCCGTATAGTCTCGGAACAGAATAGGACTATTGCATGACCTGCATGTCGTAAGAGGCGACTAAAAACATGAAATAATTCCGTATAGTCTCGGAACAGAATAGGACTATTGCATGACCTGCATGTCGTAAGAGGCGACTAAAAACACTAAATAATTCCGTATAGTCTCGGAACAGAATAGGACTATTGCATGACCTGCATGTCGTAAGAGGCGACTAAAAACATGAAATAATTCCGTATAGTCTCGGAACAGAATAGGACTATTGCATGACCTGCATGTCGTAAGAGGCGACTAAAAACATGAAATAATTCCGTATAGTCTCGGAACAGAATAGGACTATTGCATGACCTGCATGTCGTAAGAGGCGACTAAAAACACTAAATAATTCCGTATAGTCTCGGAACAGAATAGGACTATTGCATGACCTGCATGTCGTAAGAGGCGACTAAAAACACTAAATAATTCCGTATAGTCTCGGAACAGAATAGGACTATTGCATGACCTGCATGTCGTAAGAGGCGACTAAAAACACTAAATAATTCCGTATAGTCTCGGAACAGAATAGGACTATTGCATGACCTGCATGTCGTAAGAGGCGACTAAAAACATGAAATAATTCCGTATAGTCTCGGAACAGAATAGGACTATTGCATGACCTGCATGTCGTAAGAGGCGACTAAAAACACTGAAATAATTCCGTATAGTCTCGGAACAGAATAGGACTATTGCATGACCTGCATGTCGTAAGAGGCGACTAAAAACATGAAATAATTCCGTATAGTCTCGGAACAGAATAGGACTATTGCATGACCTGCATGTCGTAAGAGGCGACTAAAAACATAAAATAATTCCGTATAGTCTCGGAACAGAATAGGACTATTGCATGACCTGCATGTCGTAAGAGGCGACTAAAAACATGAAATAATTCCGTATAGTCTCGGAACAGAATAGGACTATTGCATGACCTGCATGTCGTAAGAGGCGACTAAAAACACTGAAATAATTCCGTATAGTCTCGGAACAGAATAGGACTATTGCATGACCTGCATGTCGTAAGAGGCGACTAAAAACATGAAATAATTCCGTATAGTCTCGGAACAGAATAGGACTATTGCATGACCTGCATGTCGTAAGAGGCGACTAAAAACATGAAATAATTCCGTATAGTCTCGGAACAGAATAGGACTATTGCATGACCTGCATGTCGTAAGAGGCGACTAAAAACACTAAATAATTCCGTATAGTCTCGGAACAGAATAGGACTATTGCATGACCTGCATGTCGTAAGAGGCGACTAAAAACATGAAATAATTCCGTATAGTCTCGGAACAGAATAGGACTATTGCATGACCTGCATGTCGTAAGAGGCGACTAAAAACATGAAATAATTCCGTATAGTCTCGGAACAGAATAGGACTATTGCATGACCTGCATGTCGTAAGAGGCGACTAAAAACATGAAATAATTCCGTATAGTCTCGGAACAGAATAGGACTATTGCATGACCTGCATGTCGTAAGAGGCGACTAAAAACATGAAATAATTCCGTATAGTCTCGGAACAGAATAGGACTATTGCATGACCTGCATGTCGTAAGAGGCGACTAAAAACACTAAATAATTCCGTATAGTCTCGGAACAGAATATGACTATTGCATGACCTGCATGTCGTAAGAGGCGACTAAAAACATGAAATAATTCCGTATAGTCTCGGAACAGAATAGGACTATTGCATGACCTGCATGTCGTAAGAGGCGACTAAAAACATGAAATAATTCCGTATAGTCTCGGAACAGAATAGGACTATTGCATGACCTGCATGTCGTAAGAGGCGACTAAAAACATGAAATAATTCCGTATAGTCTCGGAACAGAATAGGACTATTGCATGACCTGCATGTCGTAAGAGGCGACTAAAAACACTAAATAATTCCGTATAGTCTCGGAACAGAATATGACTATTGCATGACCTGCATGTCGTAAGAGGCGACTAAAAACATGAAATAATTCTGTATAGTCTCGGAACAGAATAGGACTATTGCATGACCTGCATGTCGTAAGAGGCGACTAAAAACATGAAATAATTCTGTATAGTCTCGGAACAGAATAGGACTATTGCATGACCTGCATGTCGTAAGAGGCGACTAAAAACATGAAATAATTCCGTATAGTCTCGGAACAGAATAGGACTATTGCATGACCTGCATGTCGTAAGAGGCGACTAAAAACATGAAATAATTCCGTATAGTCTCGGAACAGAATAGGACTATTGCATGACCTGCATGTCATAAGAGGCGACTAAAAACATGAAATAATTCCGTATAGTCTCGGAACAGAATAGGACTATTGCATGACCTGCATGTCGTAAGAGGCGACTAAAAACATGAAATAATTCCGTATAGTCTCGGAACAGAATAGGACTATTGCATGACCTGCATGTCGTAAGAGGACAAATTTCTACCATTTTGCCCTTCAGATGTTAGCAACTATGATTTGCTAATATAGTTGATAGATATAAAAAACTGTTATCAATAGTTTTGTGTTAAAAAATTGAATGGTGGTTAAACCTGTGTGGAATTGCCTTATGCTAATCATCATAGGATTGCAGATAAGAGGGGCGTTTCCAGTAATAGCTATACAGACAAATGAACGGAAATAAAAAATTAAGGTATGAAAAAGAAAAAAACAGATTTAAAAACTCTTTATTAATAATTAAGTATTTATTCACAAAAAGAAGTCGTAGCGAATAAATTAGTACAAAAATTTTTTTTATAAATTTTAAACAAACAATTATTCAATATTTGATAAAAATATACTCTTTAAGGTATTCATAGAATTCTCGGACATTTAAATTTAACTTTGTTTTTAATAACTTTTTTGCTTCGTTTGATTTGCTAGGGATATCAAAAGTGGTTTTTGTTAGATCTACACTTTTTATATAATGATTTTAATTAGTAGAGTGATATAAAAACTTCTTGGCATTACAAATTTGTGGAAAGTAAAAGGATTGCCATATCCTTTGCGTAAAATAAACAGCAAATCTGTATTGTAATTAATCTTTACATAATTATTTTAACGATAATCTCTCTTTTCGCTGCCTTTTTTTGTTTTTATCATTTAGAATTGCCTGCACTATTCTCCCTTCATGAATGATCAAAGCCACTCTCAATCTCCAAAGTTCAACACTTACTCGTTAGAAAATATTATCAGCAACAATATCATAAAATTTTATATATGCATATATTTATTCGATATGTTTTTATACTTTTCTTACTCTCATCATAGGGTTTTTTTTAATCTATCATCATTTCACTACAATTAAATTTGATTCAACATTTCCTTTTTCTCATACTGAAATTATTTCAAAAATTCAAATAATAATTCTCATTGTAGTTGGAAAGATGATAGATTTTTTTCCCATTTGAGCCTATAAGCATATGTTTCTGCTCGAAAAAATTTTTTCTAATAGACCTAATAAACTTATCACTTATCACTATTATTTTATATTTTAAAAAATAAATTTCTATTTTTATAATTTTATTTATTATTATTCTCATTCAATCTAAATTTTTTCTAAAAAATTTCGTCTGATTTATATTTTACAATTTCTAACTACGTACAAGACTTTATCTAAGACTAAGAATTTTGGCGGTTCATACCAAAGATCCTACGTGTAATATTCAAAAGATATGGTATTGGTACTTCATAACAAAGATCCGACGTGTAATATTCAAAAGATATAAAAAATATGGTGTTGGTAATCTTAAATTGGACGATTTGTCCGCAAGACTAAATTCAACTTTAAATACATAGTGTCTTCAACTCACTACCAGAAGAAAGTTAGAAAGTGTGGAGTTTATTTACCTAAAAGATACAACCTGCACCGCTTATATCTAAATATGTGCAATGATGTTTGAAATTCTTGTATTCGACTCAGAAACCTTTATGATACAAGCCAGGTTCTAGTCAAGACTACAAAAATCATAAGAAAGGTTTTATTGATCCTTTATTTTCAGTAAGAACTTTTTAAAGCTTAAATTTTAGATATAAAGCCTCCCAGGCTGAATTTTTCTAATTGTTTTCAATATTTTTTTTAATTGTATAAAATAAATTTATTTATCTCTAATAAATTGTACGCTAAATTTCCTTATTGTTATTTTAGCTTGTATACTAAAATTACGACAACTAGTTTAGCCAGAGTTTTTAAATACATGTCACTACTCTCGTTTTGACCTAGAGACTTCCAATTTTTCACCTTCTCTCCGCATTAAATATTTACCTAACGGATTTTTAAAAATATTATTTATATAACAAAGTTAAAATTCATGTGAGGACATAGATGACCAATAGTCACAGGACTAGAGTCCATTTTATAGTTAAGGGACAATTCGGACAGGATACTTAAGCTTTCATAATGTCTATATATTTAAAAGCCGAGACTGAAGTTGTATTTTGTATATTGACGGGACTGCTTAAACATATTTTACTTTTACCACTTAGTAATGCATTCTTTGAGAGAGATTAAATGTGATTTTCAAGGTCTTAAAAACTTCTGGACTAATTTAAGATAAAATCTTAACAGAGTCATATAACAAGTATTTATACCCTTTAGTAGAGTGAGTAAGAAGAAACACTTTGACCCTTTCATTACAAGAAAAACAAGACGATATTTATTAAAAAGCAGAGGATTCATATACAAAACTATTTGAAAAAGCAGACGAAGGTAAAATTGTTTATGTATCATTTATTATACGCTGTTCACGAAAGGTTTTAATGTGGGCTTGTTCAAAGATTAATATCTAGAACAGCCTTTCTTAACCGGGTGGGGAATTCCCCACTAGTGGGGAATGGTGATGTTGCTAAGTGGGGAATTCCATCCGTTTGTGTCGCCTAAAAAATCAATATTTTAAAATTTGCGACAAAACATGAAAGTAACTATAGCATCACACTGAGCATTTCCAATATGCCAAACATAAAAAAATCACTTCTCCATCCATATCTTTGAACACACACGCACGCGCACACATTCAGCAATGAGCGCAGTCTTGCATATAAGTTGGCGTAAGCACACACAGCACTATCATCATTCATCAATCACTACACACGGATTGCTTCTTAGTTAGTTATTACTTTATTCATACGTTTTCTCCCATCACTGACATATTTCATCATTTTGCTGATCTATCAAGCATTTGTTTTACTTTTAATCAAGTTTTTTTCCTTTGCATTTAAATTTACGTAAGCATTCCCCTTTGTTTTACGATTTGCCTCACTTAAACATTTTTTAAACTTATTATGCTCACCCCAAAAATTTTTAATAAAAATTATTTTATTTTATGTATAGTTAATTTTTTTTATATTAACGATTAATTGATAGTTAATTTCAATTAAATCGAAACATCAGTACATTTGCGAACAAATTAATTTAACAAAATATCTTTCATTTGAAAATTAAATTTAAGGAGTGTACGTTTTCTCTTATAAACGTTGACAGCATCTTCAATATTATCTTCATCTAACAATTTTAAACCAAAATGATTATGTAATTTGCCAGAGAAGTAGTCTTTCATATCTATTAATTTTTTTTTCTTTAGCCACTATTATATTTATTGAGATAGTCCCAAAAATAAAATTTAATCTGATTAATAATTAAAGGAAACTTTAATCGTTAAAATAAATTAACGATTAATCGATCAATTAGTCCTTAAATTTCACGGCCCTAATTTTTATTAAAATTTTTGATGTATGAGAATATATGTAATGAGATCCATGAGCTTGATTATTATTAGATAAATTATTATAAAATTTTTAATTGTTGTCTATTTCATCTCTATTAACTTTTTTCATTATTTATTTTATCTTTTACATCACTTTCTAATATTAATATAAATAAAAACGATTAATTGTCCTATTTGATAGAGATGAATAAATAAAAAAAGGATTTATGAGTGACAATAATAAAAGTAGGGTGAAGCATGAAAAAATCAGAGCTAAAAGAAAATATGACAACAAGTACATGGACTACGGTTTCACGTTTGTTGAAGGACGCAACGGACAGTTTCCTCAGTGCGGTATTTGCCACAAAACGCTCAGTAATGATTCAATGAAGCCTCAACAACTGAAGATGCATCTCTCCAATCGGCACCCTGAGCTTGCTAACAGTAAGAGACAATTTTTTGAATCAAAAGCAAACTGTTTGAAGAAAATGAAGATGGACCATGACGGAAAATTTCAAACTGAGTCAAGAGCAATCGTGCACTCATCGTATGCTGTTTTTCTTCAGGTAGCAAAGGCAAAGAAACCACATAGCATCGCAGAGACGCTCATAAAGGCGTGCCTCATCTCATGTGCTGATATTTTGCTTGGCGAATCTGCAGTAGCGAAGATGAAACAAATTTCTCTATCCAACGATACCGTTTCACACATTTTTGATATGTCGTCCAATATCAAGTCGCAACTCTTGGCAAGAGTGAAAGCGTCTCCTGTCTTTGCTATTCAATTAGATGAGTCTGTGGATGTGGCGAATTTGTCTCAACTAATTGTCTTTGTTCGTTACGTCTTCAATCAAAACATCGCAGAAGACTTATTATTTTGCCGCTCACTAGAAACAACAACTCAAGCTGTCGATGTCATGCAGCTTGTTAATATTAGGATTGTAAATTATGTTAAAGCAAGCGCTCTCGACTGTTTCGACGGTTGTGCCAAGATTTGGAATCCGACTACAAAGGACTCTTGTTCCACACTTCTGTGCGTTGGCTGTCAAAAGGCGATATGTTGAGTAGGCTTGTGCATTTGCTCCCTGAAGTGACACAGTTCTTGGAAGAAAGAAATAAAGGAGATTTAAAAACTATTGTTTCTGATAAGGAATTCCAGTACAGGCTGGCATTTCTAGCAGATATGTTTAGTCACCTGAATGAGCTTAACCGAAAGCTACAGGGACCGGATTGCAATATAATTGGGCATCAAGACAAAGTAAACGCTTTCGTCTCGAAACTTGACTTTTGGCGAGGAAAGTTTGAAAGTGGCCGTAGTGCCACGTTTTTTCCAACGTTAGCTCGAATCAGTGAAACTGCAGGTGGCGTCAGCGACGTACTTAAAAGCAACATCGTCATTTACCTCCACAGGCTTCTGGACGAGTTTAATCGCTATTTCTCTGACTTCAAGATCAATAACGCAATACTCGAGCTAACAAGAGATCCATTCTGTTTCCAAGTTAATAACTTTCCAGAAGAAGCGGAGAACGTCATAGAACAGTTTCTTGATTTGATAAAGGACTCATCAGCAAAGGCTGTTTTTGCAAGCAAAAATCTAAACGCATTCTGGGCTACCATGCATGACTTGTATCCTCGCGTTGCTTTCTCCGCTCTCACACTTCTAGTTGCATTTCCTTCGACGTACCTGTGCGAGTCTGGCTTTTCAAGCATGGCTCAAATCAAAATAAAATCGCGAAACCGCCTGATTGATCTTGAATCTGATTTGCGCTGCGCAATTTCAAAAATCAAGCCAAATATTGAGGCACTGGTCAATGCAAAACAAATGCAGAAACCGCATTGAAACCGATCGTGTTGCATTTTTTCATTTTATTTTGCTAATAAATTGTGAAAAAAATCTAATTGATATATATTTTATAATTATGAGAAATGCCTCATCTTTTTAATACAGCGGTCTTCATTTTAATTTTATTGCTTTGATACTATATTCATGATGACGTTTGCTTTAAAAAAAGAATCTCCAAATAGTTTTAAATTTAATACAAAATATCATAAAAAAATATGTTTATAAGAAAGATAACGTTCATACTATGTTTGATAAAAATAAATTTAGTATATAAACAAAATTTCGAGCTTGTAAAATTGCACAAAAAAGCAAAATGTATATTTACCCACTAAACACTGAATAGGTTAAAATTAATTTTTTTAGTGAACGATAACTGTGGTGGGAAATTGAGAGTTCGCTCACTAAAAAGTGGGGAATTATAGAAAAAAGGTTAAGAACCACTGATCTAGAAGCACGGCAAATGGGAACCTATCAAGAGTCTGGTACACAATGCTAAAAATTCCAAGAATTTTACTAAGACAACAAAATCTGAAAAGCACGGAGATGAGTGAATCCGTAGGAGGAAATAGTTGAATTTTTAGTTCTTTTTTTAAATGAAATTATATTAATGTTATTTTTTCTATTTACTACTTAATGAGTGGGTGTCTTTTAATCCCAAAACACCTAAAGCGTGAATTTCAAATGCGATTATTACAAATATGCAATTAATTTTAAATTGTTCGAATCGATTATTATTTTTTTTTTCGCTTTTAAATTTAACTTTTTTAAAAATATTTTATCATTAAGAAATTGACATCGTTTTACATTTTCGTAAACAACATGTTTTGATAAGCTTTAAAAGTATAAATTGATTGAACTTGGAATTTTTCCTATAATCTCCATGTTTCTCAAAAATTTCAGGAAAATAAAATATTACACAAATATAATTCGGTGTATATTCATATACATGGGGCAAATTAACGTGTGATAATATAGGAAATGTTAAAGCATTTCCATGCAAAGGTAATACTTTTTAGATTGATTTTTTTCAGCCATAACTTAAAATACCGAAGCCCTTTTTAGGGCTACATCTTTCTCATTTTTAACTTATTTTTTGGCCTATCTGTTTGTTATAATTTATTTGTATACGTCTTTTTTATCAAATGAATAATTGAAGCTGCAAATGAAAGAAGAGCTTTTCTAAACCTGATATTGATGAAGTGACTGTTAAACAAAATTCAAGACAAAAATGTAAGATATTTTGAAGATAATTCTTCTTCAAAGGACACATAGCGTATCTATTCACTCAAAAAGTGGTGGTTTACGGTACGTTACGTTTCGAAATTTTATTACCGCTCGATAGTTTTTTTTTGTAAAATTTATGGTTCCCAGTTACGTACGAAAAAAATCTTATTTCCTATAAATATCCATGTTTGGTACGACTTCGATCTCGTTTTTTATCGAAGCTTTGATATATATTTTCTTGTTCCACTTAGATCAATTTATTGTACAATCATGTAATATACATAATCCATATAGAATATCATAAGATAGGCGTAACAAAAATTATACACTTCTTTATTAAAAATGAAGGAGGTGGGTTTCGGTTGTGTTAGAGGTGTTAATTATGGGTTATTGGTGATGCGCGTTGATTTAGGGCTTTAGTGTCGTGATTCAGTATTCTTCTTTGTGTTGTTATTAGAGGTAGCTTGAGGCGTAATTAATTACTTCCATGGAGAGTGAAGCTTATCCACTTGGTGTATCCTTATGGATTATAAGGTATGATTGCTTATTTCCTTCTCAGCACTTTTAAGTTTGGTATCCCTGAGATGTTCCTTAAAGCGGGATAGGGAAGTCTTTTGGTTTCTCCAATATAGATACTATTACACAGGAAGCATTTTATCTTATAAATGATGTTGATGTGGTTGCATTTGTTGTTGCAATTTGATGGGTAGTGGATATGGTTTAGGTTTATTGGACAAATAGGTTTTGATTTAACGGCTTTTTTGGATATTTGTAATAGGGTGGTTATGTTTCTTGATGATCATTTCTATTTTTTGCATAGGGCGTTTTGGATAGGAGGTAGTATTAGAGGAGTACGAGTAGAAGAAAAATATAGTTCATCGGAGAATAGATATTTTATGGAACATATAGGGTACGGAAGGCTGAGAATTCGGAGTGCCATTTATTCAGGGTATGTGGGGGGGGGGGGGGGGGGGGTATCCGTTTTGAAGAAAAATTGAATTAAGGTTTTCAATATCACTGCCCAGTAAGACTTTGGTATTGTTGATTTTCTATATTCTTGGGATATGGCCGAGGTAAATGGTTTTTTTGTGTGCATAGAGTGGGCAGAGTTGTAATTAAGAAAAATTGATTTTTATGTGATGAATTAAATGTGTTGTTTACTATTTGGATCTGGATGTCTAAGTAATTAAGTTCTGTTTCGTTGGTTTCCTTGGTGAACTTGATATGTGGATCATGGTGGTTGGCGAATTCGAAAAATTCGTTAAGGTTATTAGAGGTGTTCCATAGAAAGAAAATTTCGTCGACATATCTGTGCCAGGTTTCATGGGGGAAATTAGGGTGCTAGGAGAGTTTTATTTCTAAGGAGTGTAAGTAAATATTGGATAAAATAGATGAAAGTTTACATCCCATGGGCAAGCCTTTAATTTGTTTGTAAAGGGTTTGGTCATGGAATATGAGGTCATTGTGTAGGACGTGAGTGCGGGATTCCTTTAAAAGATCGGTGTTATCGGTATCAAAAGGCGATATATCAAGGTGTTCTTCATTAAAACTCTTTAAGAATATCAGGTTTCCAAATATATAAATAGCTTTATCATTTCTTGTATCACTCAAGTCAGTGTTGAAAGAAATTTTCTGAGGCTAAAGGACAAAATAGTTAAAAGCGCTCTTTTTATTACGATGTAATAATTGAATTTTTAATAAACTTCTCCAAATTTCTCCATTTTATATGAAATTTTTATTTCATTAAATATCAAATTTTATGTTTTTTGAATTTTGCTTAACAAACTATGTTAAATCAAATAAAGTGCTCTAAACGAGTAATATAAAAATATTGAAAATAAAAAACTTATATAAATATGCATTTATTGAACTAAAGAATATTTAAAACGTTTATTTTCAAGGTAAATAACCTCGAAAGAATCTTTTTCCTCATGTTCCATTACGTTTTTTGCTTCAAACTTTTTTTTTTAATTTTGATACGTTTATAAATATCGAGTTTTATTTTCTAATACGAATTTACGGTACATAAATGTGAAGTAAAAATTATAAAATTTCTTCTCGACCGTAACGTAGGCCATCGCTTCTATCAAAGCCACACTAATCCTTGATTAATTATCCCATGCATAGTAAACTTATGTGATATAGTGAATTTAAATTTATAGTGATTTTGAAAAATTTAGTTCCATCAATACACCAAACATTTTGCAAAAATGAAAATTTGTTTATTTTTTTAAATGAGAGAAAAATAGTTTTAAATCGTTAAAATTTTATATCAATGAATATTGTCAAACTCGCGTTAAAAAATTTTTCAACAAAGGTCACTTTTAATCTTTATCAGAACGTTTGTTACATTTTCTAACATTTGAAAACTTTAATTTTTTCAAGTCAAGAAATTTTTTTTCAATAGCTATTTGGGAATTAATATTTTGACTAGCTATTCAGTTTAAAAGCAAAAATATTCTATTTGTTTAATATTTGAGCAGAGATATTTTTATAAAGTTCGATTGTTAAATTTAGTAAGTTACACTGTACATAATTAATTAAATAATTTTTGTTAGAAAATTTGTTGATTATTATAATAAAAATATATTATCGAAACAAAATCAGTTGTTAAAAATGTACTTTATACGTTGGCATTTGCTGCTTATAAAAACTTGAAAATATCAAATAAAGTGCCGATAAACTATCTCATTTTTTATGCCTCCTATTATTTTGAAATTATTCTGAGAACAGACAGTTTCATTTTAAATAGTGAAAATTGCTTTATTAGTTTATTTTGTCTCCTTTCTCTCTTATGTTAATTATGTAGCAAATTTTTCAATTTTTAGTAAAAGGTAAGGTAATGACAAGGCACTGATGTACCGCTTATGTCAAACTATGAACAAATTGGTATCGATGAGAAATCGAACCCAGAGGCTTTCGTGCCGAGTCCATCTTCTCAACCAACCTGCCATGCCACCCATAGGGTATGCTATATAGTGGAAATGTCAAATTAGTTTTCAAAAAACTTAAGTTATGCTGTAAAAATTTTTTGTTTTTCTTGAAGCTCTATAACTTTTTCTGGTAGGTTTTTTTTCCTTAAAAGTTATTATAAAAGGCAAATTATTGCTAAAGGTTAAAAGTGGTTATTTTAAAAAACAATTATTTTAAAAACAAGTTAACCAATCGCGGTTTGCCCCTGTTGTGAATCATACACGCTTTCCATACATTTTCAAACAGTCTTTTTTATTCCACCTTACGATGTTTTTATCAATCCCTTGACATTTTAAAACAGTTCTTGAAAAGATTTTTAATTCTTCCTTAAATTTGATATAAAAAAAGAGATCTTTTTGTATTTGAAGCTTTTTTTGCCAAAGCCAAATACCATTAAAATTTTTTAGCATATTATAAGTCCTATTTTTGTAATTTTTGATATAGCAAATAATTATGCGCTATCTTTAAATTTCTCATATTGTGCGGGAATACGTCAAGAATGATATGATTAATTAAGATATTAAAAGACATCACATTAAATTTTTTTAGCTCATTTTATTATTTTTTAAGACGATGACATCAACGGTTTCTTTTAAAGATGTCAAAAAAACAATTAATTTAATTAATTTGTTTGAATTTTTTGAAATTAAGTAAAATGTACAAATATAAAATAAAATTTTAGATGGCCTAAAACAAAATAAGTAAAATAAATTTAAAAAATATAAGCCAAAAATTTTATGAAATTTGAAGAAAAAGAATCAAGCAAAAAAGTAAAATTAAAAAAAGTTGTGATCAAAATTAACAGTAGCTGCCAATAAGCTATTTATGTATTAGATGCTTTTGTGAATTAACTTTGCATATAAACTAGCATTTTCATACTGATTTTATTGGCTTTACTTATTTTTTACAAAATACATCGTAGATATGCCAGAACATCAATCAAAACTCATTTTAGTTTTGTAAGAATGAAGACTAGATTTTCAAATATAAAGTTTGTTAAATAAGTTGAAATAGTTCAAAAAGGAACAAAGAATTTTTATTATCAAAAACGATATATTTCGGAATGATGACGTACTTTATCAAGTACTAATTAATGTGGAAAGATTAATCCAAACGCACAAGGAACAAGAGATATTTTGGGGATGAGGTGCATAGTATTTTTGTATTTTCGAAGTCGAAAGAATGTGTGGGATAGGTTATTAGGGGTTGAAGCAGCATATTGTTATGGAGGTTCAGTTCAGCGTTCTGTTTATGCCTTGAGACGAGGTATTGTTGTTCTTTGATACGAATTTGCAGCAGTCTGTCGGTCTTGCCTATGCATGTAGTAGTGCAACCAATTCAGTTTATTTTGTATACACAGTTACTGGTTTTGAGACGATCATAATTCTCACGAAAAGTGTTTGAAGTTGGTGTAAGGGATTGTTAGGCTTGGGAATCAAAGTGACGTTGTGAGTACATAGTGCGGTTTAAGTTTGTTGAAATAAAAAGTGTCGAAGTTGTGGATTATGAAAGTTTTTTTGTGGGTTGAATACGAAAATTGTAAACTCTCTAAAATATTTTCCGATCAAAATTTTATCTTTATCTTCCAAACTTTTTGGGACGAACGTAGTGAGTTTTTAATTACATATTTGGGATAGTTATTTGACTCTAAAATAGATTTGACATTGTTCACTTCCATTTCTAGTGTCTCGGAATTAGATGAAAGATAAAATGAGCGGTTAAAAGGCGTTTCAGATCATTTTTGTGCAAAGGGGTGTTTGGATAAGAAGTCTAAGTATCGTTATGTGTGAATAGGTTCGTGACAGCGCAATCTAAAAAAGGTAGGGTCATGTTTTTTTTATTCAACCCTGAATTTTAAACATTCATGGAAATTATTGAGGGTTGAGTGGAACAGGTTAATATGGGTTTGTTCATAATGCAAAAAATGTCATCCACATAGCGGGCATAAAATTTTAAGAAGTAGTTGGAGACTAGAGAGTCTTCAAAGGATTCCAAAACAAGGAAATACACTGGAAGAAACTACCGAACATACATCAATCAAGATGGAATTCGCGTGCAATATGCGTTTTTATAGCATTTTTCCTTTTCCCCGATTGGCGTAGCATCCTCGGAAGAGCATGCTAGTTCATCTCTTATGAGTGGGCTGACGCTTAGTTTCATACGCAGCACTACAACGAAAGCATCTTTAACGAATTGTTAACTTCACTAAGCAAGACAAAGTGCAAGAAATTGATTGAGGAGACACTGGAAAGTTGAAAAATCAATAATTGATATTCCAAGATCCAACCAAAATATGAACGTGCGGTAAAACTTATGGAGGAATTACATCGGTGCTCAAAAAATTTTGGATTTTTAAACCTAAAGTTACAAAAAAATTTTGTCAACGTGCAGAGGGAAGTTTTTTTGTAAAATGCAAAAATAATAATAGTATTTTTAAATTACACATAAAAGTTCCTCGTTTGCAAGTTGCATCAAAAAATAATTTTTGTAATTACCCCAGTGGGTACTAACAGCAAAACTGCTCCCTGAAGCAAAAATCTCCACATACCAAGCACTTTTTTATGACGGAGAAGGATTGTTAAAATTGAATGTTACCCTAGTAAATTAGTTATCTATTCATCATATTTTGAATGCATTGACTGTTGAATTTATAATAAATCTGTCATCTTTTATTTTCAGTGTATAATTTCCGCCATTTTTGCCCTTCAGATGTTGGCAACTATGATTTACTAATATAGTTGATAGATATAAAAAACTGTTATCAATAGTTTAGTGTTAAAAAAATTGAATGGTGGTTAAACCTGTGTGGAATTGCTTTATTATAATCATCATAGGATTGCAGATAAGAGGGGCGTTTCCAGTATTAGCTATACAGACAAATGAACGAAAATAAAAAAATAAGGTATGAAAAAGAAAAAACAGATTTAAAAACTCTTTATTAATAATTAAGTATTTATTCACAAAAAGAAGTCGTAGCGAATAATTAATAAAGTACAAAAAAAAAATAAATTTTAAACAAACAATTATTCAATATTTGATAAAAATATACTCTTTAAGGTATTCATAGAATTCTGGGATATTTGAATTTAACTTTGTTTTTAATAACTTTTTTGCTTCCTTTGATTTGCTGGGGATATCAAAGGTGGTTTTCGCTAGATCTACACTTTTTATATAAAGATTTAAATTCGTAGAGTGATATAAAAACTCCATGGCATTGCAAATTTGTCGAAAGTAAAAAGATTCCCAATCCTTCGCGTAAAATAAACAGCATATCTTTTAAATCATTTCAATATTAGAGCCTATTCTTTTTCCTTAAAATAAGTTAAACAAATCTGGCTATAGGAGAAAAAAATTTAAATCCGCCATTACTGAAAATTGCATTAAACGAAAATCAAATTACAAAAAAATTCAAATTATATTAAATTTAATAATTAAAAATCTTCTTTTTAATTTCAAAAATATATTTTTTAATTTAAAAAGTTGTTTTAATAAATAATCAATATATATATACACAGTTTTAAGTATTGTTTCTTTATTTATTCTAGCGCATTATTATTATTGTAACCGGGTAACACTCCATTAAATATTACTACGCCGCGAGCGTATAACTTATTTCAACTCAATTACAGATTACTACGCCATTCAAAATTTTTAAAAATCAAATGAAGCATTGTATATATATAACTATTATTTTATATTTTAAAAAATAAATTTCTATTTTTATAATTTTATTTATTATTATTCTCATTCAATTTAAATTTATTTTTATTATATTATAAAATTATAATAATCTTGTATAATCTTGTATAATTGTCTAGCGAGCATACTGCTCATGTTTGCTAGGCATTTGAAAACTTTATTTAACGTAAAATTTTATAAAAAACACACACAATAGTATAAGTTTGAAAACTGAAGAGAAGTTGAGAAGCTTCAGTGAACGAGTGTTGGGTGGGACTTTGGGTGGGAAAATCAAAAAGACTACCGATAAGGGGCGTGCGCCGCCTTATATAGCCCTGTATGATCCCCCTGTGCCCCTTAGTCGGTTCTTGAAGGCTTGTCCGCTGGATTAAGACTTGACGGAATGTACTGTGTGTTTTGTTGTATCTTCTTGAGTAAGATAGGGAACTTTTGTTCAAACTTCTGGATAATGTTGTGAAGGTTTCTTGAGTCGGAGCCGTTGTTAATCGCAACTTGGGCTGCCACCAAACTGTCGGAGAAGAATGTGCAGTTGTCCGGGTATTGCGTGGCAGCCAAGAGGAGCGCGACCAGCTCGTTGGTATTGATCGAGGAGGATGATATTGCCGGGAATTTGAGGACTCCATTGGGGCCAACAATGGCAATCTTCTCCAGAGTAGCGTCCATGAAAACTGGGATGGAGTTGTCTTTCTTGGCCATAATTGGTATTGCTCTTTTGACTTCTTTCCACGCTTCCAGCCATACTTTCTTTGGGAGCGGCTCTCCTTTCAGTACCTTGAATAGAGGTGAGTACTTCCTGAATTTCCTGGGGACACATCCAAGGAAGTATTGGATGTATCCCAGGATTCTTTGGAGAGGCTTTGACGGAGGATTGCTTTCAAAAGAGGCTCCTGCCAGTAGCGTCAGGGCCGCTTTGAGCTTTGCCTTTGTTGTGGTCTTTAATTTCAAGCATCTGTCCTGTAAGTTGACGATGACGCCGAGAAAGCTGAAGATTTTCTTTGGAGTGATGAACGACTTCTCCATGTTGAGGGCCATGCCGTTGTCTGTACAAAATTGCACAAACTCGGCGCCCGTCTTGAGGAGAGATTCTTTGGATCTTCCGAGGATTAACAAGTCATCTAAGTATAATAAAGTTTTTATACCTTCGTTTTCTTGCGTCTCCTTGAAAGCGGCAATGATTTTGGATAAGACTAGTTGAAGTACTCCGGGACTAAAGTTAGCTCCCATCGGAAGCACTAAAAATTTGAATGTTGTACCTTTTGCTCTGAAGCAGAATAAATCTTGATAAGTTGGATGCAGTTTGATCCCATAAAAAGCAGAGGAGAAGTCAAATTTGATAGCGAATTTGAACTCCTCTGGAATTTGAGATAACTTTAGTGGTGCAGATAACTTACATTCTTCTCGCTTGAAGAGCTCTCTTGTGAAGGAGAAATTTTGAACAAAACGTACACTGTCTCCGTTTTTGGGAACACAAAAAACCGGAGACACTATCTTTGCCGTTTTAGTTTCCGCAATTACTTCATTTTCCAGTAATTTAGGAATTATGACATCTTCTATGCAACTTTTCTGGTACTTTGGTAGTTTAGTGAACCTGGAAAAGGATCCATACGGCATGGATGAGATGATCGTGGGTGCGTACCCATTGATGAGTATCTTCTTTGCTTTGGAAGACTTTAGATTTGGAGGAGGAATCCATTTTGAATGGACGCATGAAAAATTCACCTGTGTATTGAACGGTGAAAGCTTTGGGACGCTATCCAAGAATTTTCTAGTGACTTCTCTGATCGAGAAATCCGATGGCGACTCCATCTCCTCCAGGAAATTGCTATCGCCACCATCGGAATCATCATCGCCACTGTCCCCATTGCCAGAGTCGTTTTCCGCGGGTAGCGATTCTTCGACTGGCTCCTGATCCACCTCTCCAGAGAGCACGGACGAGAAAACCACTCTCCATGTGCTTGGTGAAAAGAATTTCTTACTTAGAAGATATTGAAGTTGTAGTTGCATATAAGGAAGTTTTTATTTGAATTAATCCAAATCATAAAATGGCTTCTTTTTCTCAACTTTAAAACTCGCGCTTCCTTGCTATTTGATCTATCCTCTCATTTATCTGCTGCGCCGAATATCTTATATTAGCTTTTCTTGAAATCAAGTTCTTTTTAATTATATATATATTTACTTTTTTTCATTATTTATTTTTATTATATTATAAAATTTTTTGTATTTAGTGTTAGTTCCTAATGGAACATATTGATAAATTAAAAGATCTTTTGGGTAAAATTGAAACTCTTTCTAAAAAAGAAATAAAGTCTAGTCTTTCTCAAATTATTTCCGAATTTAATGAAAAAGATTCATTGAATTCCAAACTTTGTGATATAGACAACAATGTAAAAACTGTTTTAAATAGTTTGGACTCAATTAAAACCTTCACCTTTCCTAATACTGAAAAAAGCTTTGATAAATGTTCTATTTTTGATAACAAATTTTCTAATGTCAAATCCAATAAAACTTATTCTGACGCTGTGAAAAAATCCAATTTTCTTAAAGTTAAATTCGATAAACACGAAGATTGTCTTGAGTTTAAGAAGTTTTCCGATACCGCTTTATCTAAAGTTAAAGTAAAAAATTTGAAAACTACCAAAAATGCTTTGATGTTTACATTTCCTAATTCTACTTCGTTAGAAAACGCTAATGAACATTTTGAAAACAAAATAAAAGATGATAAAACTGTGCGTATAACTCGAAATCCTATTTTTAATCCAAAAATTATGATAAACAATCTTAATAGTGATCTGAAAGATGACGAAATTTTAAGTTTAATATATGACAAAAATGAATACATCAAGAAATCTATAGATACTGGAAAGCTTTTTAAAATTCTTTTCTCAAAAATTAATGCTAAAACTAATATAAAATGTATGGTTTTAACGGTTGACCCTGAAATTAGGTCTTTAATTAAATGTAATAGTGATAATTTGTTCATTGGGTATAAATGTCATCATGTTATAGACTTTTTTTCTTTCAAACAATGTAATATTTGTTGTAAATATGGTCATAACTCCACATCTTGTAAATCTTCCAATTCACCAACGTGTAAGTTTTGCTCTGGTTCTCATCTATCAAGTGTGTGCCCTGATATGTCTAATAAAGACATGTACAAATGTACCAACTGTATCCTTAAAAAAATCAGCTGTTTTAATCATAATTCTTTTGATGCTATATGCCCCATTCGAAAAAGTCAATATAATTTTGTTAAAAATAATACAAATTATAGTTATAATGATTATACATCGAATGCCAATAATGAATAATTTTTTTGCCAATTGCTCGGTTTTTTCCAACATTGATTTTAACTTTTTTACTATTGATAGCCTTAAAAATTTCTTATATTCTTATAAAAATGGAGCGTCTTCATGTGATCTTTCAGTCTTCCATCTTAATTGTCGTAGCTTGGACAAAAATTATGATGATATTAAATTATTGATTGATGAAATAGGTTCTTCTAAAATTGACATATTTGCCCTTACGGAAATATGGAAACCTAGATGTAACAATGATATAGATGGATATAACTTTATTTGTTCTGAGCGTAAGCAAGGTAGAGGTGGTGGGTTAGGTCTTTACGTTGATAATATGTATGCATTCAATCTAGTTTGTAATAATCTTACTTTCACTTCTTTTGAAGTCATGATTGTTGATGTTTCAAATTTTAGAATTATTATAATCTACAGACCTCCTTGTCTGGACTGCAAGCTATTTTTATTAGAATTAGAAACATTATTTTTAAACACCGATGCTAAGAAAAATACTTTCATTTTAGGAGACTTTAATTTAGATTTGAACAAGTTTGATATTTGCAGAAATGTTTCTAATTTTTACAATTTAATGTATGAAAAAAGTTTTTATCCCTGCATTTTAGGTCCAACTCGTTTTGGTAAATCAACTTCAAGCTGCATTGATAATATTTTTTCTAATTTTAGTTGTGCTGGTAGTATTTCAGGTAACATAGCTTTGGATATCTCTGACCATCTTCCCAATTTTATTGTATGCAAAAATTACTTTAAAAATGTCAATCACTTTAATTTAAATGATGAATACTGCAGAATATATAATAACAAAAATTTTAAGAATTTTTATTCAAACTTATATATAGAAGATTGGCTCATTGACATTAATAAAGGTGCAAATGAGTATTATGATGAAATGATAAAAAAAATTACTAAAATAATTGATATAAGCTTTCCTTTGGTAAAAAGAACCTATCCATCCCATAAAGTAAATACGTGGTATACGAGTGAACTTAATAGTATTAAGAAAGTCAAAGATATGCTGTTTCATAAATTCTTGAAAAACAGAACCCTTGAAACGTGGAATTTATACAAGTCAATTAGAAGTAAATATAATAAAAAAGTAAGGTTTTTAAAAAATGAGTTTTACCGTACAAAGTTTTCAATTTTACGGAATAATGTAAAGGATTCATGGAAAGTTATAAACAATTTACTTGGGCGTAAACGTAATATGCTAATCCCATTGAAGCCAAACGATTTTAATAATTTTTTTCTCTTCTTTTTCCTATCAATCTAATTGTCATCATTTTCCCAGCTTTAATATCTCCCCAGTTATGAATTCCTTCTTTTTTGATGAAATTTCTGTTGATGATATTGTAATTACAGCTACTTCTTTTAATTCATCTTCTTCTGCTGGTTGGGACAATATTTCTAATAAAATCGGTATGATTTTTATAAGTTTCTTATCTAAAAATATTTGTTTATTTTTTAACAAAATTTTTCTTGAAAGTTGTTATCCAATCAGTTTAAAAATCGCCAAAGTAATTCCAGTCTTTAAATCAGGTAATAAATGCTATCCAAGTAATTATAGACCCATTAGCCTCCTTCCTTTTATAGGTAAAATCTTCGAAAAAATTATTTTTAACCGGATGATAAAGTATTTAAATAAATTTGATATTATCAATTCAAGACAGTTTGGTTTCCGGCCTGGTATGTCGACTGATTTAGCTGTTGGAAATTTAGTAAATTATAATTTAGAGACCTTGGACAATGGTTTGGAATCGTGTGTTATTTATATAGATTTTTCAAAAGCTTTTGATAGTATAAATTATGAATACCTACTAGCTAAACTACATAGATATGGTTTTAGAGATAAATTTTTAGAACTTTTAAAAAGTTACCTTTCCAATCGTCAACAATATGTTTTTGTAAATAACAGTGCGTCTAAGTATTCTAAATTAAATAAGGGTGTGCCACAAGGCTCTATCCTTGGCCCACTTTTATTTATTCTTTATGTTAATGATATTTTTTCTCTTCAAAATTCTGATTTTACTCTTTATTTGTACGCTGATGATTGCACTATTTTGTATCGAAGTAAAAATCTTTTTTTAGATCAATATATTATTAATAAGTTTCTCTCTGAATTTTATAATTGGTGTTGCACTAATGAGCTATATATAAATGTATCAAAGTCCAAATATATGATTTTCAGTAAGTTTAACAAAAATATTTGTCTTTTTTTAAAAATTGGAGAAAACTATCTTCAGAGGACGAATACTTATAATTATTTAGGAGTAACTATAGATTTTAATCTTAGTTTTTCAAATCATTTCAATAATGTTTTAAAAGATACCTCAATAGCACTTGGCATGTTGTTCAAAATTAAAAATCTTCTTGATACTAAGACCAAAATAAATATTTATTATGCCCTTTTTCATTCTAAGATTCTTTACTCTAACTTTATTTGGTCTTCATCTAACGTGTCCAAACTCCCAACTTTACAGAAAAAACAAGACAGGGCTTTGAAAGTTCTATTCAATAGGGATGCTGAGTATATACGTAGTTTATATAAAATCCCGAATCTTTTACAAATTAGACAAATTCAATTATCTCTTTTTGTTCATAAATGTATAAATCTAAAACATGAAATTAATTTTAATTATTGTGAAAATCGCCAGTTTCATCATCACAACTTACGCAATAAACACAATTTAAGAAATATAAGATACAAATTTGCCAAAAGTAATAAATTTTTTATTAAAAAGTCCATAAAAACCTGGAATAGCCTTCCCATTTGTATTAGGCTTCTGAAAAACACTTGTAGTTTCAAACGTAAATGTAAAAAATTTTTTATTTCAACTCGTTAGTGTCTTTGAGTATATTTATTACCCATACTATATTTTATATCTTTGAGATTTTGGTACTCGTGCTCTTTTGTATTTTTTTTTTTTAGGTAATTCTTTTTCATATTCCCCTTCCAACCACAATGCATCTCTACATCCAGCATCAATTTTTCGCCAGTTCATCGCTTCTCTATCAGCAATAATTGATATTTGCTTTCTTCTCTCTTTTTTTTACGTATGTATATATATATATATATATTTTGAAAATTATATGCTTTGTGAACATGTTTGAAAATTGTCTTTCTCCTATATTGATTTTAAAATGATACGTTTTGGAGTTTTTTTTATCCTATTATATAACTGTTCCTCACTTCTTTTTTTGCCTTTATAATTATTATCTGGATTTTTTCTCCTATTTTTTTATATCATTTTTAAGTCCTGTTGTTAATATGAATTTAGTATAGTGTTCCTATTTTTTTATAGGTGTGACAATAACCTATTTGGTTTGATCCACCATGCTGTGTTATTATTCTTATTCTTCCCTCTTTTTTTTTTATTAAAATAAATTAAATTAAAATATAAAAACTCCATGGCATTGCAAATTTATCGAAAGTAAAAAGACTGCCATATCCTTGGCGTAAAATAAACAGCATATCTTTTAAATCATTTCAATATTAGAGCCTATTCTTTTTCTTACACTTTATTCTTTAAAATAAGTTAAACGAATCTGGCTATAGGAAAAAAAAATTTTAATCCGCCATCATTGAAAATTGCATTAATACAAAAAATTATTGATTGGATTGGATTGGTAAGGATGTCAAAGCACTTTCCAAAATCAATTGATATGCTTGCAAACTGCTTGTTAAAGATTAGTTGAAGATCGTTCGAGAGCGTTGTTGAAAGCTTGAAGACGGTTTAAGCTTGGCAAGGCTGATGGAAATAAAGTGAGAGATTTCTAAAATGTAAGTAAAAGAAACTAAGTGTGCTTAATGAGGATGCGTTAGTAGGATGGGTTCGATGGTCTTAATCGAAGAAGATAGTGCGTTTAATAAATTGGGGTGGAAGAGGATTTGGCTGAAGTTGGTTGTAAAAGTTTTGATGCACGAGTTTATCATTGTGTGTCGATAGGAGATGAAAAAAGGGCATATGAATAATAGATGATAAGGTGTTTCTAAAGGGTCGTTGCAGAAACGGCAGGTTTGATTGTCGGTGAGTTTGATGTGATATAGATATGATTTACAGGGGCAGTGACCTGAAAACCATCTTATTATGTATCGCGATGGGGTGAAATTTTTGATGGCCCAAGTTTGGTGAATTGCTTTTATATCCGGTATATCTGAGAGCGTGGTGTTGGAGGACTTGGTGATAATCTGTTGCCATTGATTAAATGTGTGTAAAGTGAGGTTTTGAGTGAGAACGTCGGGGTTTATGGAAGTTAGGTGTGATGTGTGTGTTTTGGAAAGGGCTTGTTTAGCGAGCAAGTCTACGCGTATGTTTTCTTGTATGTTGGAATGAGCAAGGCACCAGAGAATAGAAATCGTGAAAGAGAAGAGAGAGAACGCAGTTTTGAGAATAGGATTGAGGTGTGGAAAGGAATGTTTCTGTGAAGATATAGGTCACGTGTAATTTTCTGTGAGTCTGTGTAGAAATGGATGTGGGTGAACTGTTTGAACAGGTGAATGTTATGGGTAATGTGATAGCAGTAGGCGATTAAGGCTGTGCATTCAGCATCATATGTCGTGGTCAAGTGGTTTAATGGAGAATTTGAGGAATGGAAGGGAATTAGAGAGTCGCCTGCGTGGAGAGCGTATGCGAAAGCGCATCTGTTTATTGATTTGGCTGCATCTGTGAAAATTCTAAGTGTAGAGAGGTTTGAGAGTTGTCTGATCTCTTTTATGTGGGTAATTGCGGTGCCCTTATTGGAATAAATTGTGATGTTGTATGGAAGAGATAACGATGGGTGTGTTAGTGTGGCTGGATGAACTTTTTGGTGTACGAGGTATTTTTGCAGGTGTGGGAGTGGTGTATGGAGAAGGATTGTGTATTGGTGTATAGCGTTGAAGGGTAGGTGGAGCATGGAGGCTGAAGAGGGAGGTAGTAAGGATTTGTATATCTTGACGTAATGTTTGACGAGTGTGCTTTTCAAATGAATGAGAAGGGGCGGGCATTTTAACATGAACTCTAAAGAAGAAATGGAAGTTGTGCGGAAAGCTTTTGAAATTGTTAAAAGACTAAGGCGATGGATTTTAAAAAGAAAAGTCAGGGTTGTGGGATGATCGAGTGATGACCCCCAAGATAGAATGCCATATTGAAGTGATGGAAGTATGAGTGATTTGTAAATAAAAAGAGAGTGGTGGATACTGAGGCCCCATTTGTATGAAATGGCTGCTCTTAATTGAAATAAGGTCTTGGTGAGTTTTGTGTAAATGTTTTTGAAGTGTGTAGACCATTTCAAATTGGTTTGAAAGGTGAGACCCAAGTATTTAGTTGTTCTTGCGGGTTGTATGAGAGTTGTGTTGTTGATGCGTAGGGGTAGATGCGGAGAATGTTTGCGCATAAAATGCATTAGTGTGGTTTTGGATGTGTTAAAGGTGATTTTGAGTGAATTAGCGGTGAAGTTTAAAGTGTTGAAAAGGGATGAGATGCGCCGAATGTTTTCGGGTTGTGTGTTCGAGGAAAAGGAAAATAGCAGGTCATCTGAGAAGCATTGTGAGAAGTGTGCGTTTGAGTCGAGGATCTCGAGAAGAGGGTTTATCAAGATAAGCCAGAGAATGTCGGAGAGGCATCCTCCTTGAAGGGTAGAGAGTGATAGCAAGTGAACTGCACGTGTTGATTTTTCGCGAAAAACTAAAGCTCGATTTTGTAGATAGTTGTGTATGAATTTAATCATGTAGGGTGGATATTTTTTGAGATGCATGTTCAGAAGGATTGCGGGGTGCCAGGCGCTGTTAAATGCATTATGAAAGTCTAGAAATAGGACTGTAGCGGTTTTGTAGGATGTGATGGAGTGTTGAAGGTGTTCAGTTAGTTTTGATAAGGCTGACTCGGTGTTTCGATGAGGAAGATAGGCAAACTGGGAGGGATTATTGATTGATTGATTGAAATTGACGCAGAAATTATATAAAATTTCATAATTAAAAATCTTCTTTTTAATTTCAAAATTATATTTTTTAATTTAAAAAGTTGTTTTAATAAATAATCAATATATATATACACATTTTTATATTAGATTTTTTTGTTTATATCTTTTTATTTTATTTTATTTATTTTAGAAAAAAGAATTATAAAAATAATCTGAAATTTATTAGCATATTAGATTTTAAGGTTTCAAGATGCATAGAGACAATTTTTCCAAAAAAATAACAAGTTCATTAAATTTGCTATTTAGAGATTGGTGTTGAGGCATAAAATATTCATATCAAATAATTCATCAAGTTTAGAATATAAATTAACTTTCTGCGAACTTTTTAGTTTACTATTAGTATCAAAAAATAAGTCATTTTAAAGAGAAAATTCTTATTGAAGAGTGATTAATAAAATCTTCCCCATCTTTGATGCAGGTATGACATTTATATTCGGTAGTATCATCTTTAATTGAACAAACTTCTTCTTCTTCGACTAAGTCGAACAATCACATTTTTTTTTTTTTTTTTGTCAAAATTTTCATCTAATTATAAAATGGCTGATAAAATATATTTGTGATTCTTAGTCTGGAAAGGTATCAGTTTCTTCAATTAATCCGATAAGTATTATCTTAAATCTTTTGAATTTACATTTTAATTTATACCTTTTGAGGTTTTGAATTTAATAATTGCTCGTTTATGAGTGAGGGTGAATATAAGGACGCGGGAACCTATAAGTGTTCTCAATGTTCTATTTTAACCGAAGAGATGATCCAATGTGATAATTGTTTTGAGTGGAAATGTTTTGATTGTCAAAATTTCAATAAAAGTTTTTTCAAAACACTTGATAAATTTAGCCAGCATGGTTTTCGTTGGCATTGCACCGAATGCAGAAATAAAAATCGAAGTTCGATTAAAGAGATTTTTGATATAGTAAAAGATTTGAAATCACAGATTGATGAACAAAACTCAATTATCAAAAAACTCAGTGAACAAGTTGAAGAGCTTAAAACACCTAGAGTTGAACAAAAGTTGTCTTTTGCTGAAGTAATAAGTAAGAAAAATGATAAATCAAAAAATTTTTGTACCAAAAATTAAAAAAATAAGGCTGAAAAATTTCTGCATGAAAATTTGAAGTCAAAATGCAATATAAATAAAATTAAAGTTTTAAAATCCAAAAAGCTGTTAATTGAGGCTTCCTCTACAAAGTGCCGCAATAAAATCGAAGATGAATTGAAGGAAAAATTTAAGACAACGCAACTTGAAAATATAGTTCCGAAATTAACCTTCAAAAGAGTTCCAAATTTCATAGAAATGAACGAAATAAATGAAAAAATATCATCACAAAATGATATTAAAGTTGAAGATATTATTTCAGTAGAAAAATATAAGTTCAATTCCCATAAAGACCATTATGGAATTGATGTGGAATTTGAGAAACAAGCTTTAACTAAAGTGCTAAAAGCAGGTAAAGTATATATTGGATTTTCATCATATCCAATAATCCCTACTTTACCGCGTGTAAAGCAGTGTTCAAATTGTCTTAAACTAGGACACTTTAAAAGTTTATGTAAATCAAAATCACAATATTGTTCTCTTTGTGGAGATAAAGATCATGAATACACGAATTGTTCTTCAGAAATAACAACTTGCAAAAATTGCAAAGATAAAGGAATGCAAGCTGATCATCACCCATTTTCAAAAGAATGCCCTCTTAAGAAAAAAATATACGATAATTTGTTGATAAAAAAAATGAATGAATTGGATATATTACTTTCTAATGGTTGACGAATCATTCGATTTAACAGATTTGCTTTTTGATAATTATGATAAAAGTTATGATGTTCATTTACATAAATCTGATATTTTAAAACTAAATGAAGATAAATCTTCTGATTTTTTCAATTTTAACATATTATCAATGAATGTTCAATCTATTCGAGCAAAATTCAATCATATTGAATTAATGTTAAAACAATTAAAAAGAAACAATGTTTACATTGATGTCTTAGCCTTGCAAGAAACTTGGATGTTGGATGATATTACATATAATATACCTGGTTACATGTTTTTTTCTCAACCGAAGAGAATTTCACAACATGGAGGCTTATGCTTTTTCGTTAAAGAACAGTATAAAGTTGACATTTTGGATAGTGAATTTTCGTCAAATCTTTATGAAGTTTTTTCCATTAGCATAACTTCTGGTTTTTCAAATATTTTATCTTTTCACAATATTTACCGATTGCCTCTTTTTGGTAGCGATCATATGGATGAATTTTTTGAAAATTTTCAAACTTTTTTGATGAAAAACAAACACAATAATAACAGATCAATTATTCTTGGTGATTTTAATATTAACCTCCTCGAATATAATAATAAGAATTATTCTTCCTTTTTTTTGAATTTGCTTATGCAACACCATTTCGTACCTTCAATCACCAAACCAACGAGATACCAAGCATTTACATTGATAGATAATATATTTGTATCAAGTGAGAAAAAATTTAAGGGATACAATATACAAACATCCTTTTCAGACCATATTCCAATTTTTACAACCATTGAACATAGCTTTCGTAATCAATTGCATAAAAATCAGAAATCTCCCAGAGTCATATTTGATAAGAGTTTTTTTCAGAATCTATTACGTTCAATTTGTTGGTATTTTCCAAGTGAGTCTGATCCAGAAAATATGATTTACACAATTAATCATTGTTTAAGTTATTGTGCTAATCAGGCTAAAAAAGTACAAAAAACGAAAAATTTCAATAAGTATAAAGAAAGATTTGCTGAATGGGCAAATGAAGAATTATTGACTCTAATAAAGAAAAGGGATAAAGTATTTTTTAAAATTAAAAGAACCCGTGAATATAAAATAAATTATGATCTAAAAAATCAACATACTCACTTTTGTCAACAAGTAAAGCAGATGACGAGAAGTTTAAAAGAAAAATTCTATGCACGATTGTTTGAAAACAAAAATAGCAAAGAAGTCTGGAAGAATATTAATAAATTGATTAAAAAGAATGAAGATTCATCTTTAATTCTAAAAAGATAATTCTCAAATCATAAATGAACAAAATCTATGTGATTTCATAAATAATTCATTTATTAGCCGTGTACCTCAATCATCTTTTTCTGAAATGAAAAATTACATTCCTTTTCAAAGTTCGAAGTTTAGACTTGAAGAAATCACTCTGGAGGAAGTGCTCATTGCCATTAAAAATTTGAAAAATAGTAAAAGTGAAGATTTTTATGGAATTTCTTCTTATCACCTAAAACTCATTGAAAATGAAATAGCATATCCACTATTTTTAGCTTTTAATTCGTGCATGCAAAATTCACTCTTTCCATCATGTCTCAAAATTAGTAAGTGCATACCTGTCTACAAAAAAAAAGGTGAGAGACACGACATCAACAATTATCGTCCAATCTCTTTGATTAGCATAATTTCAAAACTTTTTGAAAAAATTATTCTCAAGCAATTAATTCATCATTTTGATCAAAACAATCTCTTCAATTCAAAGCAGTTCGGTTTTAGGAAAAATTCTTCTACTACGTTTGCACATTCATTTTTCTTGACATCAATTTATGAATATCTTGATTCTGGAGATGATATTTTAGCATTGTTCCTAGATTTATCGAAAGCTTTCGACTCAGTATCACATGAAAAACTTTTATTCAAGCTGGAAAAGTATGGATTTGATGAAAGAACTTTGAAATTTTTTAAATCATATTTGTCATTCAGAAAACAAGCAGTGTTTGCGAATGATAGTTATTCAAATTTGATTCATGTATCCAGAGGAGTACCTCAGGGTTCTGTTTTGGGTCCCTTCCTTTTTTTTAATTTATATTAATGACATATTTCAATCAAACGCTTCGTTAGAGTTTTTAGCTTTTGCTGATGATTTGACTATTCTTATACCTTATTCATTTCTCCTAAATGTTTCTCTGGCTCAGAATAAAACAATTGAGTCTGTTTATAGAGAAAATGTCAATAAAGTTTTTGGTTGGTGTACAGTGAATGAACTTGGAATTAATAACTCTAAAACTGTTCATATGTTTTTTTCTAAGAAAAATGCTCAGCCTACCTTCTTGAAAAATCTCAATTTGCATTTATCAGTATCTCATAATTATTTAGGTTTAATCTTGAGTGAAAAATTGAATTGGAATCTACACATTAAACACATTTGCACTAAAGTTAGTATTGTAATTGGTATTTTATATCGATTCAGATCACTTCCATCGAAAATTAAACTGGATATATATAGATCACTAGTTTTGCCTCATCTTTCCTATAGTTTGGTCAATTGGGGCTTTGTGGACCTCTCAAGTTTGCATACTCTTCAAAAAAAATGCATAAGATTGGTATCCAATCTGACATTCCGAGCGCATACTCTTTCAATTTTTAAAAGTAACAACTTGCTCAATATAAAAGAAATTTATATCAAACAACTTTGTATTGTGGCTTGGAAATTTTTTAATGGATATTTGCCTGTGGCCATAAGCAATTTTTTCACATTCAATCACGATTCAGAACGTTTTTCCCCAAGATATATGTATAATTTGCAGATACCATCATATCGCTTGAAATCCACGCAGTCAAGTTTGAAGTTTCGTATAACTAAAATCTGGAATGAATATTTCCAAGATTTTCAAATTATGAATGTTTCACTTTCAACATTAAAAAGACGCCTGAATGAATATTTATTGAAACAAGATTGAATCAATTTTGTGATGATTTAATATAATTTGATTTTTTTATTTAAATTTTTTTTAATATCAATTTCATTTTTAACTATGTTTAATTGTTGATTTAACATTTATTTAACATTTATGAACAATTAAAAAAAATATTTTAATGTTTTTTTTAGTATTTCTGTTACGGTCTTCTGACCCTTGAAATACAAGCATATTCTCAAATGTGAAATTTTTTTTTATGAGATTATTTTATGCTAATAAATTCTTCTTCTTCTTAAGTGTCGAATCTTGGTGTAAGCCTACATTTATATCAAACTCCTGTGAACATCCATTCATTGTTCTAATCGAAGTCTTAGAGTTCCTGTATGTTTCCTGAATTAACCTTACAAGCTTTACATTAACACCTTTTTCTCTCAAGCTCCAGTATACGATATCTCTTGGAACTCTGTCAGTCTACAAAGCTATAAAATAAAGTCAGATTTCCTTCTAGCCTTTTTTCCATCAATTGTCTTACTATAAATATCGATCCACTGTACTTTTACAATGCATGAAGCCAAACTAATTCGAATCTATAATTACTTGATTTCTAATGCTCCTATACAAAATTCTCTCTAGCAGTTTCAACCAATATTCTAGCAATTTAATTCCACGGTAATTTTAGCAATTCGACACATCTCTTTTATTCTTGTAAATCGGAATAATTAAGCTTTTAGTCCATTCTTCCGGCATTCTTTCTTCCTTCCAATTGAATTCGAGCAATCTAATCATCATCTTCAAACATTTTTCTCCTCCTGCTTTTATCATATCCAGTTTATAGTTTGTAGGTTGTTCCATGCGCCTTGCATACATAAGCAAGATATATAATAGAGATATATTATAAGATTTAAGAATAATAGCAATGTTAATGTTTTTTTACTTGTTAACTTGCTAAATAAACTTTCTCTCTCTCATATCCAGTAGGACTTTTTACCCAAATACACCCAAATACACAGAAATATATTCTTTATTTACAAATAAAAACTTAAAATTAAAAATAATATTAGATAAATGCTTAAAATATAAGATACACAGATATTTAAGTATGAACAAAGTCTGGCAATAAAGTATTGTTATATATTTTATGTCTCCTATTATGTTGCCAGGCCACACATATTCGTAATTATTTAAATTAAAAAATTATTTTGTATTATCAAACTTACTTTTATGAAATAATTATTATATTTTAAGTCATTATTATAATATAAACAATTATAATAAAAAAAAATTAAATACCTAACTATAAAACTAGCTTCTTGTATTAATTTTATTCTATATATAGCTATTTTAAGTTTTTGTTTGCTATCATATAACCTTATATGAGAAAGAGCTTTGATATCCAACCAACCAAATAAAAAATCAAGATTTTATTTTAATGTTTTAAATTTTTAAATTTTTTATAAATCAATTTCAAATTAATACTTTATATTAGTTTTATGTTTAGAATAATTCTTTTATGTTTATTTAACATATTTTGTGAATATTTAAATTTTTTTTCATTTGTTTGTGTGTATATGGGTATGGAGATTTCTAAGCACTTTCCAGCTGGAGCTGATATGCTTGCAGGTCTGCTGGAATTTAGTCTTCAAAGTGTAAGTTTATTCTTTGTGGGTCTTTCTGAAATAGAAAAGAAAATTTGGAAGATTTTCATGGCTGTAGACACTAGACTGTTTTGTAGAATGTATGGGTTAGTGATGATAATGGCTTATTGTTATTGAATATTTGGGGGAGGATTAAGTGTTTGGTTTGCAGAGAGTATTGGTTCGATTGTGGTTATGAGAAGAGAGACATGTTTGATGAGTAATGGGTGTTGTAGAAGATCATGCAGAGAGGATGGAATATCTTTAAAAAAGTAGCGGCTTTTTTCAAGGAGGTGGTGCCGGTGAAAATGAAAAAATGGACAATAAAGGAGAATATGTATAGGTGTTTCAATGTACGAACAGCTAAAACGACAGAGAGAGTTTGAGTGAAGTTTGAATTTGAAGAAGTATGCATTACAAGGGCAATGGGATGAGAGCCAGCGAATGATGTTCCGAGGCAGTGAGTGAAGGTGTTTGTTTAAAATGAGTTGTGATAATGGCATAGATGTCGGAAGTGATGTGATGGTTGAGTCAATAGATTGTTGCTACTGCAGTAGTGTAGAGTTAGTTATTGTGTTTGTAAATGTGGAGATAGGTAGAGAAAATAGGGGTAGGATCTGTGAATCGGAGATTTTGATTTTGCAACGTAATCGACAAGGTAGTTTTCGAAACAGCTGGAGTGAGCTGGGCACCAAACGATTTTTAATTCAAAGTGATTAGATAGGTGAATAAGTTTGGTTGCTATACTATAATTTAAGTGTGAGATTTTGTTTTCAAGTTTTAGGTCATTTATTAAATTTTGCGAGTTTGTGAAAAAAGTGATATAATTGAAGGAGGTAGAAAATGAAGTTAGGTTACTAAGGAGTATGTTTCAGGATAGTAATACTGCGTGAATTTCTGTTTCGTGTGCAGTGATTTCTGGATCTAGCTGGTATGCTTTGCGAACGTGTTTCATGAATATGTGGTCGTAGCTACATGCTAGTTTGGGTTTAAAGGAGTTTACGGCGTTGCTGAGTTCTGTAATGGTGATTCGTGGACAATCAAAGGTGTTGGTATTACGTAAATATGATTGAGTTTTCAGTCTTATGATGGAATTGTGAATGTTGTCCGTTACTAGTGAATCGGATGGAAAAAGTGAAGTAAGAAAGGAGGGGTTCAAGTGTTCAGTGTTGTTTGCTGAAAATATATGGGGAGGCAAAGGAGATGAGGATTTTTTATTGGTGATTTTATGAATAGTGCTCCAGGGGTTGGACGGAGTTTGAGTGGTGAATTTTTTCCAGGCTTGTTTTTTAGCTTTATTGATTTCTTTTTTGTATGAGTTTTTCAGTTGGAAGTAATGTTGAATGTTATCATGGGTGTTTATTTTTCTTATAAGTTTTGATGAACGTTTGAGTTGGTGTTTTAGGTTGTTCAAGTGGGAGTTCCAGAAATATGCGTTTTTGCGTTTTGAAATGGGTTGTTTGGAGTAGAAGTGAGAATTGATGTTGAAATTGTTTTGTTGAAGGATATGGCTGATTTCTCTAGTTCTGATATTGTATTGGTTTTCATTTCGGTATTGGATAGTTTGGATTATAGGGTTTTTAGGAAAGCTGTTCAGAAAATGTGTTTGCCAATGGGGTGGTTGTGTTGGATCTTCTTGTGTAGATTAAGATTGGCTTGGAAAGATATAAACGAGTGGTCTAAAGCTGAGGGTGTGTCACAAATCTTCCAATTTTTTTTATGATTTTAATGGTTTCATTAGAGATAATGGTAATGTCATTGTGGAATTTATATATTTTGTCTAGGTGTTTACGTTGAAAAGTTGGCGATGTGTTAGAATCAGCTATAGTGAGGTTATGGGCAGAAAGGAAATTGAGGGTTTGCAAACTACGAAGATTTTGTTTTGAATCCCATAAATATGAGCGTGCATTTATGTCTGTAGAAATAATGAGGAAAAAACTTTTATTAATGTGTTTTTTATTTGGGTCAATACGTTATCAAAACGATCAGGAATGGGATGTAAAGAAGAGCGTTGTGAGTAAAGAGAACAGAAGATTAGTGGCGTAGTAGTGGAGTGGATAAGAGTGAAGATGTTGTTAGAGTTAGAAAATTGGTGTATTGAGAATGGATGTTTTTATTATGATGCAAGCCCGTAATCGTCTAAAGGGGGTATGTGTATGAGTTTGTATTGATCAAGCAGATGAGGCATGCGTGTGTAGGGTTCGTTGATGGATATTACATCGTATTGTTGAGAAAGAATTATGTTAATAAGGTTATCCCATGCGATTTTTGAGTGATTTAAATTGATATGAAGGAAATTTAACATGTGTAATTATCTATAGTTTTAATGTGTTGCGCTAGAATTGAGTTGCTGTGATTGATATAAAATTGCATGTTTTAGATGTTGCGATATGTGGTAGTTTGCAATTGATACATGTGGTCTTGGTTGAGTCGTTTGAGAGTGTACAAGATGTTAGTGAATGTCCTCGATTGCCACAGTGAGCGCAGTTTGGGGATGAGGCATTACATTTTTGTTTCAAGTGACCATATTTAACGCAATTTTCACATTGTTTTGTTCTGGGTTTAAAAAGATTTAGGGTTAACAAATTATATTCTAGAAATACTTTTGGTTAATTACGGAGATATTGAAATAGTTCAGGATTGTTTGGCTCAATTAGTACAGTGTAGGAGAAAGTTCCTGCCTTACCTAGTTGGATTGGGCTTACTAATTTTCCCATACTGTTGAGGTTTTCATTTTATTCTTCTAATGTGTCTTTAAGATCATCAATATTAATGTCTTTAGGTATACCTCTTAGTATAAATTTGAGTATTGGAGTGGGTATGTCACAAACGTTGACGCCATTTTTTAAGAGAGAGGATTTAGCTGACGCTTTTTGTTGTCAATTTTTTAATTGAAAGTAGATAGTCCCTGTATGTGAGGATCTGGTTTTAGTGATGGAGAGTGAGTTACTTTTGGTTTCAAGACCTTTAATAACTTGTTGGCGGTGAATAGCCTTTTCTTTCTGAGATTTGATATTGTTGGGTGGCGAGATTTTTAAAGTAAGGTTAGGTTCTAGATGTTTTTTGATAGAGGGGGTCTTGGTACTTTTCTTATTGGGTGTATATGTTGGGGCTGACGTTGTTTTCGGTTGGGAGGACGATTCTTGTAAGGATTTATTACTAGCACTAGCATAAGATTCTTGTAATGTGGTTGGTTCTAATATAGGACTTTTAAAAGTTTTAATGTAATGTAAAGCTATATTGTATTTGAGATCATTGAACAAAATTTGGTCACTTGGAGAGAGAGAGGTTTTAGCAATAAAATCATTAAATAGATTATTCAAAGTTTCGGTCGTTTTGTTCGGTTGGTCGGATTCAGAGCGCGCCATTTTGTTGGACATGTTTGTTAATTTCCCCTAGAGGTAATGAAATAGAAAGGTTATTATGTTTGTATACGAATTGTTATATTTGTTCTGAATATAGTATTAAAGATAAGTAATAAAAAATTTTCCTGAAATTCTTCTAGAAACAATTTGAAGCCATTTTAATTATTAAAGTCGGATAAGTATACAATCTGGGTGTATTTGGGTAAAAAGTCTCACTCGCTATTTTAACAAAAAAAAAGATGAAAATAAAAACTTAGTACATATTTACAAAACAATTTATTTGGAAGGATTTATTTTAAATTTGGCTTAAAACAAATTAATTAGTTTCCAAAAAATTGGTTGTTATAAATTGATCAATTTTTTAAAAAATAATAGTTAATATATTTGTTTCTGTAATTGTTTCTTTTTTCTGAATTGTTTCATATAAAAATTGCTTTGTTAAAATATTGTTTTTTATTTTTAGTTCCTTCGTTAAAATAAAAAAAAATTAATATTTTTTTAATTAAAAAAAGTATATATATAAGTTTATTTATTCAAATATAATGAATTAAATGTTTTTAATTTAATTTTGCTCCAGTTTGCAGTACTTTTCTGCACTTTTTAGACAGACTAACCCAAAGGTATCTTTTAATTTTAAAGACGATATTTTTGCTACATTTGTAAGAGGATCAAAGAAATGTTTTATATCCATATTTTCTTAATAATAGAAACACATTTGTTTCGCTTAATAAGATCCAGTAAAATATTATTATAGATAAACAAAAAAAGTTTATTGAAAATGCATTATCTATGTTTTAGTGTCTTTCAATGATATTTCAAAATTTAATTGTTTTTAATAAATATAATATGACTTTATTAAAAAATATGATTAGAAGATTTTATGAATTTCTCAATATGACTTTCAAAAACGATATTTCAGTATAAATTAGTATTTTATACAATTTTTTTTTCTCAAAATAGCATTATTACGGAGTCTGTATCTAATAAAATTTAGTAATCAGTGTTGAAGTAGTATTTCTTAAGTAATTTGGGTGCACCTCCATACACAATTTTCTACGTAAAGTGTCAAATCGTCGCTTTAAACGTAACCCACCTATCCTCTACCGCTAGAGTTAGGTTAAAATTTAGTAATAGGTGTTGAAGTAGTATTTCTTAAGTAATTTAGGTGCACCTTCGTACACAACTTTCTACGTAAAGCGTCAAATCGTCGCTTTAGACGTAACCCACCTATCTTCTCCCGAAAACCTCACATGTGGCAAAGATAGAAAACATTTATAAAGTTCGTCACTTTTCAAGTAGCACACAATAAGGCTTCGATTTAACGCCAATTTCCTTCTTGATAAATGTTTTCCGTTGAACGGAAAGTACACATAAATCAAGCATATGTATTTTAAATGATTTTGAAAAAATTAAATAGTCTATTTCCTTCCTTTCCATTCCAAAGAATATTTTTTAAGGTTCAGATTGGATGACGTCGTTCGGTCATTTATTCTAATCTTTTTCTCAGGGTTTATCAACTTTTTATTGAGTATGCGCTAAATATAGTCTTCTATTTTAAGAAAAATTTTCAAAGCCAAGATCGGACGACCTCGTTCGGTCATTTTTATCGCACTCGCTAGCCGAATGTTGACCAACTTTTAATGGCGTATGCGTCAAATATAGTGTTCTATTTTAAGAAAATTTTTCAAAGTTAAGATTGCACGACTTCCTTCTGTCATTTTTATTGTACTTGTTAGCCCAAGTTTAACCAACTTTTTATGGGGTATGCGCTAAATATAGTGTTTTTTGATGATGGGGCAACATTTTCTATTCTTTTATAACCGATTAAGAATCAGAATAATACGACAATTTTTATATAAAAATGTTTAAAAAGGCATACCATTTTAATTTCTAAAGTCCACTTAGTAGAGTCTAGCTGAATTTTTAGATGGGTCGGGGAGATGCTCTCCACTCAGAAAACGGGGAGGCCCGGGGGACAATTTTCTTAATGATTAAATATAAAAGTATTTCATGAAATAGAAAGATTAAAATATCGTCTGATTTCTTGGTACTTAATGGGTTAATCAGAAACATATCTAATAAAATATACCTTCAAATTTTACATAAAATATATGTTTTTATACTAAATCGGCCATGTTGGTTTCATTTCTGGACTCATTTTTTACATTTAGGATTTGAAAATACCTATAAGTATTAATCAAATTTGCGGTTTACTTCTAAAAATTGATTGATCATGCTGTTTTCATTTCTGAACTCATTTTTTACATTTAGGATTTGAAAATACATATAAGAATCAATAAAATTTGCGTTTAGTTCTAAAATTTGTTTCCAAAAATATTGATTTAAATTTTACATTAAATATATGTTTTTATAGCAAATAGATCATGATGATTTCATTTCCGGACGCAGTTTTGGCATTTAGAGGCTTTACTGCTAGTGTCAATCAAATTTGCGGTTTATGTCATCTGAAAACTATATCCAAAAATATTCTCTCTAATTTTACATGAAATATATGTTTTTATACCAATTCGACCATGATAATTTTATTTCTGAAATCAGTTTTTGCATTTAAAGATTTTAAATGTCTGAAAGTGTCAATCAAATGATCGATTTACGTCTTATGTCTATAGAAATATTTTTGAAATTTAAATAAAATATTTGTTTTTATGCCAAATGGAAGATGCTGGTTTCATTTTTGGACTCAGGTTTGGCATTTATGGTTTTAAAATATCTGAAAGCAGCATTGCTTTCTCATAAGAATATCTCATTGCTTTATTTGTGATATAAATTTATAATAATCTTTTTTTTAAACTGACTAACTTTTTGAAAGTTAAGCCGCAACTATTTTTAAAGCGGACGGAATCAAAGCAATTTATAGGGCACTTAACGGTCAATAAAGTCACATTTTGATCTAAAACACGTAATTATTTTATTCTATAAAGTTTCTGTAAAAAAATTGCAAGTTATTGGCTCAACAAAAGTCAGCCTTTTAAAGACCTTAAAAAGCTCTAATTTTTGACATAAAAAGGCGCCAATGCGCGATTTTGGATTATGCTAACAAAATTTAATTTATTTAACTTTGTTTAAGTCCATTTTTTTGTAAATGTTTTAGATTTTGATAAAATTTAAGAAGTTATTAAACACAGCCAGTTTCTGGCATAGCTTTTATTTACCTAATTAGTTCACAAACTAACTAAAAATTAGATTATTTTATTTTTATACTTAAATATTTTTAATTTTGACTTCTCTATTCTGGCACATAAATAAGATGATTTAAAAACATGATGACCACCCAAGGAAAGATAAATTGAAGTGCTTTTGAAAAAAATATCGCACCTTTTCAAAAGAGTATGCTTAAAATATTACATGGTGGTATCCTACAATACTAACATTAATAATGTTAATTTGGAAGGGTTAGTATAGGATACTTTTTGGCTCATTTTTTTTTACAAAAAACAATTTACTTTAAAGCAGTTAAGTCAATTTTTGAAGGATTTAAGTTCACCTTTTGTTGCCTATGACCCTAGATAACTTCGCTCTCAATATTTTGACATTTTATTAGGTTTTTATTCTTGCACTGATCTTTCGACGTTCCCTTTTTTCTAGACGCTGCGCCTTAGTCCATTTTTCTTTTTAGCCAAACCTTTCCTTTGGTAGCCGTGTTTTTCTTGATATTTATGAATTGATGGGCCTAGGCAGAGCCTATGTGTGTGACTCCTGCAACTTTTAGACCTTACAGGCTCAAATGTTTTGATGAAGTTTGACTATGATGCTCTTTATAAAGAATTGGCAGAGTTGCGGCTTTCCTACCTTAATACTGGTTTGCGTTGCCGCTATTCTGCGCTCCAAACGTATTGTGTATTTGTTTTCACATTCCTATTCAAGACTAACTCTATAAAAATGCAGCCACACATAAAAAGAAGACGATTTTTAAACAAATATTTTCTTCATTTACTTCTTGATGAAAATCAAATGTTTTTTGTTTAAGCAACGCTTACAAGGTTTCTTTGCGAATGAGCAGAGTTTTATGCACGACCAACGAAATCTTGCGAAAGTAAAAACGCATTTCATCTAAATCCACGTTTTGAATGAGATCTTAAAATACACGCTTTTTTGAGATATAAGAAATGAGTACTCATTCACGCTTAAATCAAGAAATCGCCACAGACATGATTGAGAAACCCTTTACAATAATTTTTTATTTATTTTCATTTCAAAAACTTTTATTCCGTTACCTTCAAATGCTTTAAGATGAATGAGGCAAGCAGCTAGCCATTATAATTTTAATTTGACTAACATAAAGCACAACTACCAGAACCCAGCCATGACCCCAATCTCCCACGTTCCCCGCGGGGAAGGTTTTAACCCCGTTATCGGGGATTGATAGGAAATTTGATGGTCCGTATTCTGCAAATTTAACATTATTTACAAAGTCTTTATTATCTTTTTGTAAATATATACATTATTTACTTTTCGACATGATTTCAATAATATGAAATAATACTGAAAAAAATCTCGGCTTGGTTGCACGAAACTCCTATGAAATTCAAATTTATTTCTTATCATACTAATCGACGCGCCCCCATACTTTTCTATGGAAATCGCCATTTTTTCACCATTCAGTGCGTCGTCTGAAAAAAAATCGCGGCTCGTTTCAGCTTCTTTTCTTTTTCCTGATTCTTCTTTCTTCCAAATGCCCTCTCTTTTTCCTCTGATCTAATTTTTTTTAATTATTATTATAATAGTCTTTCCAAATTTACAAAATACTTCGAAATATATATTTTCGCAATTATATCTTAATAAAATTATACCGACAAGCAACTCTCAATCAGAAGGATTGTTCAGTTCCGCTTCAAATATTGTAAACAGTAAACGAAGTAGCTTGAATCCAGAAAAGTTGAAGAGTTCATTTTTGTTAGGTAAAATAATAAATCATAAAATGAGATTAAATAAAAAAGTTTAGCTCATCTTTTAATACTTTTATATATCTTCATTGAGAAAATTGCCCGACCCGCCCGTTCCCCGCGTGGTGTCCATCTCCCCGCCGGGATCTAAAAATTCACTGCCCCGGGCTCTGATAACTACGTATTTTCTTGTTAAATTTTTGCGAACGTGATTAATGCAACAAAGTTGTTGAAAGTGCGCAAGTACATTCATTATTCATGCATAATCTTTCATTAGAACTAAATATTTAACAAAAGACATTGGAAAATTGTGAAATAAGATATTTCTATAAAACGTTTACTTTTTTTGCAGTATTTCATAAACAAAAAAGAATGTACCTGTAGTTATTTCTCTCTTTATGAGCGAAGTTTGTTTTTGCTATATATATTAGGCGGTGAACGCAATGTGAGTAAAGGATGCTTTAAAATCAAGAATGGCGCCGAGTTTAGTCATCAAGATGCATTAGATTACGTGATATTTTAAGCGCTTTCACATTCTCTTCATTTTATTCGTATTGAGTGATGATGAGGGGGGTTTGAGAGAGAAATCAGCAAAACTCTTCCAGGCCAGTAAAATTACCTATAAATTCCTTGATTCGTCGCTGGCTTTCTATCCAGCTCCCTTACACTCTGTAAATTAACTTGTACACAAATCTCAATATAGCACTGTCTCGTTGCGTCTACGACATTATCAAAGAGATTCAAGGGGGAAGAAAATAATGTTGAGTTATTTTTATTATTATGAAGAAGATGTGCAGACAGAGCCCTAAAAAAGAACTAAAGGGGAAAGTCTTTTTCAAAACTAAGTCAGGCGTTTTCAGAATCAAATGAAAATGTCAACAATTTTTCAAAAACTTGACTATGTCAAATATGGGAAAATGACTTTTTTAGAGATTTTTTCTTGTTTATGGCAGGGGCGCACATCCTCAAAATTATTGGGGGGCGAAATTTTTTTGTTGCAATTTTCAAAATTAGTGGTCTGGAAATACCACGGGAGACCAAATATTCAAGCAATCCTTTAAAATATAGTGTATTCAGCGCATACCTAAAGTCCTAAATTTATAAGACTACTTTATATTTTTTTTTACAAAATTGGTGAATTTAAATACTATACTTCCAGCGAAAATATTTTAATTAAATTTGCATATTGAATATGGTGCACAGAAAAAATGCCCCCAATTAAAATGTAGGAACCCCCAGTAAAAATGCTCCCGAAAAAATGACCCAACACAAAAAATTTCAAAAAATTATTAATTAAAATTAAAAAATTTTCTTTTTAAAAGATATGTCAAATAAAGATTTTTTGTAAAAAAACAAAAAGTTAACTTTTCATCTAAAACATTTAAAATTTAATTAAAGTAAAGTAAAAAATTCATCATAGGACAATTTTTTAAATACAAAAAAAATTTATAAAAGAGCAAATATTTTTGGACTTTGTGTGTATCAGAACACTTTCTAAATATAATTTGTGTTTTAACTGATTTTAAGAACACATTCCCACAAATCTGCACCTTTGTTATTGTTTTCAATAACTTTATAAAGAAAAAAAACCTATAGATTAAGAAATTTAGCCTTTCAAACGGTACCAAATAAAAATATTTATATAATTAAAAAAATCCTCAAAATCAAAAATTAGGGGGCATTTTTTCCTACTTTTTAATTGGGGGCATTTTTACCTACGACCATCGAATATACACTAGTTTAAAAAAAATCCAAAATTGTTAGGGGATGGAATAGGCTTTTCATTTGAAAAATCCAAAATTTTCGAGTTAAAATCATTAAAAAAACTCGCGCATCAAAATTTCAACATGTGCACCCTTTATCCAAGCATTTTAAAAAATGTGTGGGCGAATTGATATTTCAGGATGATGAAAAACTCAAGATGATGTAGCCAATCTTATAAGTCACTCATGCTCTAAGCCCATGACTAGGTACGACATCCTGAGAGTAAGTTTTATGTTTAGAGCGTTTTATGAATTGGAAGGACTTGACGGTCTGCTCTCGCATTCCTGAGCTGCTGGAGAATGTTGGCGAAGACACCCTTACCAGTCTCCTCGACGAAAAGGACATCATTCAAGAGTTTCGCTCCTGTAACCCTAACCTCCTCAACTTCTTCCTTTTGGATGCGAGCGTGTCTCATCTCATCTCCCTTCTCATTCCTTCCCTCCACCAAGAATGTCTTGATGATGGGAGCAAAAATCACGGAGAATGCGCAAATTCATTCTCTTCCAAAGACAGATATGCATGCGCCGTGTCGGAGTTGTTTTCTTGCCAGAACAGAGACTTGAATGAAAAGATCCTCACTGGGAAACATATTTTCAAACTTCTGCAATTCGTTCGCGACTTCATCCATTTCAAAGAACACTCCTATTTCGACTCCATCCTCAATTTCTTGGTATGCTCCTTCAAAGTTATTTTATCGCTCGTTGCTACGCATCCTGACGAAATGCTGGCGGTCATCATGACCCACGAATTTTTGCAAAGTCTAGTCAGCGCTATTTCTTTCGCGCCCGTTTCTGACTTCATTTTCCGTTTGACCACGGAAGCGCTCGACAAATCATACCAATCCCTATACAATCAGTGCCTGAGCGAGAAGCACTTTCTTTCCTCCATCGTCGATGTCATGTTAATCCGCACTCACCAAGACGATACTGATCAAGACCTCTCTGCCTTTCTTCTTATTCAAGATTTGCTCAATTGTAACAAAGATTTACTTGAGTGTTTTTTACAAGATGTTTTTATTTTGTCTGATTCCAACATCCAGTCTTCGTACTCTCTCGATCCGCTCTTTTCCTCTTTCTACAGTAGTGAAGTTGTGGTTGCGCTTCTCAGCATTCTGCCCAATTCAAATACTGACGCCTCCAAATCAAGAAACTTCCGAAAAATTGGCTTTGCCGAAAACATTCTCACTTCCCTACTCAACATCAATGTGAAGAGCGTTGGTCAAGAAGAAGCCCCCACTCTGAATAAGACGTTCGATGTGTGTTCTGAAGCCGACGCTCGTGAGTTCACCGAATTCCAAAGCTCCCAGCCTCCACAAGCCGAAATGGGCGGCTCAGACACCCTTCAAGAATGTGGTGAATACCCTAAGAATAAGTTGCTGTTGCTGACTCTTCGGAACTGCAAGCGAAAGATCATGTCTTCACTCACGACGCAGCAGGCAGATGGCGTTTGTGCGCGTGTGAAGAGCAGCGTGGAAGACGACTCCCGCTCTCTCACGAAAAGGTCGTCGAGTGGCGTGCACTCGGTCACACTGCTGTGCGAGCTGGTGAAGCATTGCCACGATGCCAACGAGAACACGCGTTGCCTGCTCGCCTCCCTCACACCCCTCTCCGTCCTCTTCGACGCTTTCTTCTTCTTCACCTCGAACAACTTCATTCATCACGCGCTCTGCAGCCTCTTCTCCCACGTCGTCGAGGAAATCGTCTTCCACAAGCAACAGGGCCTGTCCTTCGAGGCCGACTACGAAAACGAGTACGACGAGCAAGTTTCTCGCTGTCCAGAGCACAGGATCATGTCTTGTCTTTTGTTCGAATACGTCATTACCAAGCGCATCTGCGAAGCCTGGAAATCACAACAAACATCCGTCGCCAGTTTCCGCATAAAGTCCCCTATTTTCGGCCATCTTACTTTCATGGCCAATTTACTCAGTGACGCGAATGCCCTTTTACCGTTCAGTCACATAGCCAAGGTCTCTTCTGGTGGAGGATCTGATAATGCTCTTTGCATCTTACACGAAAATATAAAAGACAGTCTGTACTGTCGACTCAATTCCGAAGACTTTCAGGAGTGGACACGATTTACACAAGAAGACCTTGATGCAGCGAATCAAGACAACGTTGTGGAAGAAATCAGCATTTCTAACATGATGATGAACAAGTTCGATAGCGAGATCTTCATGGACGGTGGCGCGTATTTCACCACTTCCCATTTCCTGAATTCCAGCGCCCAGTTCGACGAGTCTCAGCCAAACATCAACGTGTCCGATGATGTGGACGTTGAGGGTGAAGAGGCAGGCCAGCAGAGTGAGACAGGCGAGAACAAGATGTCGTCATTCTTCGAATACAACGAAGAGTCCAGGCTTCACTTTGAATCCTTCTTCCATGATCAAGACGAGGACGAAGAAATTAGCTTCAGCAACAAGGAAGCAGCGGTGTCGAGCATCGATCTCCATCACACGAGCGACAACGCAATCATTTTGAGTGACAAATTTATGGATCAAAACGGTGAAGAGGTGGGCGATGGAGAGAGAAGTAGTGATTCCCTGCTCCCCGATCCCAAGTCCTCCTGGGTCGACTTTACTTCCTTTAATCCCATTTACTCATCCTCCTTTGACTCTGACACTAATTCCATTCCAAATTTGTCCAACGAAGAAAATGGTCACTCCTCTTTCTCTGAAATGAAGGAAGGTGCTGGCGAGTGCTTGCAACTCGAGAACACAGACACTTTCGTGAATCAACGCCTTTCTGAAAAAGAAGAACAAGTTAGTGCTGAAAAGGCTTAATCCCGAATAATTTTATATTCTTTTAGAAATTGTACCTTTAAATATAAAAATATATACATTTAACATATTTTTAACTGTTTTATTTTTTTAAGCTTTAATACTGCAAGTTGTAATATACGATGTGATGTGTAAATGAAGATTTTACTTTTGTTCAGGGTTGCATACATTTGTTTTTATAATAAAATTCAAAATTGTGTACTTTTTAGCATAAAACTAATCAGAGCGGTCTTTTGTTTAAAAATTCCATATTATATTTATTCTTGCCATTTGAGAGCACTACTTATCCGTAGGTAAAAGAAAGAGAGGTTTAAATTTTTGGAGCAAGAGGTGGGAATATTTTATAAAGCGACTTAGCTCAATTTTTTTTAGCAAGTATTCATTTATTATTATAAAAGTTATTTAAAAATATATCCTAAATTTTAATTTGTATTATCTGCCAAAATTGATAAATGTTAAGAAATTCCGAATTAAAATTGTGGAAAAAAATCTTGTCGCAATTCATAGATCAGATCCAATTTTTAGATTTATATGAAAATTAGAGTATTTCTTCATCATTCAACGAAAAATAGTTTAATAAAATACCGTTGGTTAACTAAAACTTTAGAATATACTTGAAATGAAGTTTCAGCCCTAAATATTCTTGAAAATGCATAAGATGTGAAATTATTTTAGATTTATGAAAAGGTGTAAAGACTTTGATTTATAAATACTTCAATTCAGCCATTGAAAGAGGCAACCTGTTAAATTCAATGTCCATCCCAAGGCCGGATAAATGGGAAGGGTTTTAGCGTCTGGAAGGCCCTGTAAAGGCTTCCCCTCTTCTCTCATTATCACCAGGCAATCATATTAGCAACCAGGTCAGGTAGTCCTCGAAAAGCGATCAGTCTGCATTTCACCTGTTCCTTTCTAAAAATAATCAAGGCCAATCCAGTTATGTATGAGTTGGGGTAAAGAACATCAGAAATGCGAGATTCCTAGAAGTAATGAAAGTAGGAACTTTAAATGTTGGAACCATGACCTGAAAAGGAAGAGAATTGGTTCATTTAATGGTGAGAAGGAAATTGGAGTACTTTGTCTACAGGAAACTAGGTATAAAGGATGTAAGCCAGGGAATTGTGTCATGGCTATAAGCTGTTTTATAGTCGAGCAAATCTTGATGGTAGAAATGGATTAATATTGTCCAAGAATTTTAAAGAAAACGTAATTAAAGTAAATAGAAATTGTGATAGAAAAAAAGAGTGTAAAGATCGGACTTGGAATAAAGGTAGTTAATGTCGAAAGTGCTTATGCACGACAATTTTGGATGCTCGGAAGAAGAGAAAGTGCCGTTTTGGGAGGAGATTTCAACGGACACGTAGGAAGTAAGAGAAAGGGTCATTGAGTTTGAAGAGAAAAAGAGTAGATTAATTGCTTACAATAGTGGTGCTAGAGAGAGCAAGGGAAATCATGTGAAAGAGGTTTCCAAATGTAAAGTATTGAATGGAAAAAGTTTGATTCTAAACATAAGCCGGTGGTCACAGAGTTCAGACTCAAAAATGACCGAAAAACTAAGAAACAAAAATGAAATCAAGGAAAAAGTGGTGGAGATTGAATGAAAGGCTTTAAAGCAAGTCCACGATGAGTTGGACACCCCCGCAGAAGTGAAACTACTTTGAATTTTGAGATGCGGAATCTAAAGACTTGACACAGGTAAGACAATGAAGAATAAATATGAAGTAGTGCTCGTAAAAGAAGAAATCAAAAATCAATGAAAACCTGCTTTAAAGGATTGCTAAAGAAGAAAATTCAAGAATAAATTGTAAAGATGAAACTCCTAATGAGAGATTTACATCTGCGATAACAAGAAAGGAAGTAGAGCAAGCACTAAAAAGATGAAAAATGAAAACTCTACTAAGATCCCATTTGAGGTATGGAAGAGTCTTGGGAAAGAAGGAATAGATATTCTAGATAAAATAGTGGAAAAAAATGCTAGAAGAGCTTGCTTATTCTTATATTTAAAGGCAAAGCAGTAAACTGATGAGCCACACGGTGAAGATATGGGAGAAGATTATTGAAAGTTGGCTGAGAAATGAAATGAACTTGGAGATGGACAGTTTGGCTTTGAACCAGGAAAAGAAACAGTGGATGCTATTTTTGCATTAACCCTATTAGTGCTGGGCAAAATTTGTCCGCTCAAGTGCTGGGGGGGGCGTAAAGTGCCCCCCCTATTTTTCTCAGAGATTAATAAGTTTTTATAAATATTTTTAATGTTACATATATATTTCAACGATGCTGATTTCAGTGGTGATGTCCATTTTTTATCAAAATCAATCAAACCTGCCAAAAAATTGATTTATATTTGACAGCTCATCTCAAAAAGAAACTTTTTATCTAAATAAGTATATAAAGTTTTTTACAGATGTATACCCATTTTCAAGTATGCTGAATTCAGTGGTGATATTCATTTTTTATGAAAATCAATCAAACCTGTCAAAAAATTGATCTAAATGTGACAGCTCATCTCAAAAAAGAACTTTTTATCTAAATAAGTATATAAAGTTTTTTACACATGTATACCCATTTTCAAATATGCTGAATTCAGTGGTGATATTCATTTTTTATGAAAAACAATCAAACCTGTCAAAAAATTGATCTAAATGTGATAGCTCATCTCAAAAAGCAAACTTTTTATCTAAATAAGTATATAAAGTTTTTTACACATGTATACCCATTTTCAAATATGCTGAATTCAGTGGTGATATTCATTTTTTATGAAAATCATTCAAACCTGTCAAAAAAGTGATTTACATATGACAACTCATCTCAAAAAAGAAACTTTTTATCTAAATAATTATATAATGTTTTTTACACACGTATACCCATTTTCAAGTAGGCTGTGTTTACTGGTTATATTCCTTTTTTTATAAATATTAGTCAAACCTGACAAAATAATTTAAATATGACAGCCCATGTCAAAATTAAAATTTTTATTCTTTTAAAGTTTTTTATACATTTCAATTATGCAGAATCTAATGGTGATGTTCATTTTTTATGAAATCAATAAAACCTGTCAAAAAATCGATTAAACCTGTAAATCAATGTCAAATATATAAACATAAAAATAACTTCTACTTGCGTATTTCTCTGGTAATTATTTTCTTAATTTATTTAATAAACCAACTTTAAGTGTTTAATTCACTCAAAATATTTCATTCTACAGTAACTTATGTAACTCGATAGGACCTCCATCTTTTTGGCTACAAATTCGTTATCGGCTCGTAGTCTCTATAATTTACAGTATGTAATTTTGGTATTCATTCTATGATGATCCTTTTTTGGTAGCTCTTTTTTCATTAGAAATTTATATTCTTCAATGTGTGTTCGAAAATTTTTTTATAAGGATAAAATTACTTTTTTCCTCTCTCAAAGCATTCTGATTAAAGAATCTTCTTGGTGATCTTAGACTTTTTTTATCAGTATCGTGTATTTTATTATCAAGCCTGAATATTTGTCAACCAATCTTATTTCAAAGGATTTTTTCTGATGAATCATTCGTGATGTTGATTGTTCAATTACAAAAAGTTGTCAACGTTCTTCATCTAAAAAATGATCTCTTTGACACAAAAGGAAAAAGATGGACAAATTCAATTTAAATTAAAAATATCTTGATAGTGACTAAATTCTCACATATTGGCACCTGTGCCATTTTTGATAAATCTGACCCATTCTAAATTTTCAGAAACTCAGTTAACCCATCCTAGAAATTCAGTTAACTGTAATGCTAGATGATAGATTTAAATATTTTTCATTTGTAAAAGAGAAACTTTTTTTTCACAGTCAAAATCTTTTTTGAAGCATCTAATATTATATAATTAAACCACTTTCTAGTTCATTAGAACATTGTAGATCTTCCATTTAGTCAAGATACATATTTTTTTTAATTATTTGTTTTGATCACATGTTCTCTTTTCAATTAGTTTTCAACTTGGTTCCTTCTCTCATACAAATTTTCAAAAGATTTTATAATACGTTTTATTTTTTTTTAATAAATATTTCATACTCAAGATGATTGTAGAAAGTATTATAAGCCAAAATATACAAAAAAAAAGAGTATATTTTTACTATATATCTAATATGCAGCCGTTTTTTGAAATTTTTTTACAGAACTGTTTTTCAGGCATACATTACTAATTCAATTGCCACTTTGAGATATTTTTTAACCGTATTATCCAAAATCCAGTACAGAAATAAAATAAGCATAATCGATTTGGTAAAAACAGATATTTTATTTTTTTGAAAACAGTATCTAGAAGTAAACCGCAAATCTTATTCAAGCTTCCAGATATTTTAAAACCATAAATGCCAAACCTGAGTCCAAAAATGAAACCAGCATCTTCCATTTGGCATAAAAACATATTTTATTTAAATTTCAAAAATATTTCTGCAGACATTAGACGTAAATCGAAAATTTATTGACACTTTCAGACATTTAAAACCTCTAAATGCAAAAAATGATTTCAGAAATAAAAATTATCATGGTCGAATTGGTATAAAAACATATATTTCATGTAAAATTAGAGAGAATATTTTGGAATATAGTTTTCAAACATAAACCGCAAATTTGATTGACACTAGCAGTAAAACCTCTAAATGCGAAAACTGTGTTCAGAAATGAAATCATCATGATATATTTGCTATAAAAACAAATTTTAGAACTAAACGCAAATTTAATCGATACTTATATGTATTTTCAAATTCAAACTGCAAAAATTGAGTCCATAAATGAAACTAGCATGGTTGATTTGGTATAAAAACATATATTTAATTGTAAAATTTGAATGAATGTTTTTGGAAACAATTTTTAGAAGTAAACCGCAAATTTGATGAACACTTATAGGTATTTTCATATCCTAAACGTAAAAAATGAGTCCAGAAATGAAACCACCATGATTGATTTGGTATTAAAACATATATTTCAAAAAAATATTTTTGGAGACAATTTTCAGAAGTAAACCGCAAATTTGATTAATACTTATAGGTATTTCCAAATCCTAAATGTAAAAAATGAGTTCAAAAATGAAAACAGCATGATCGATTTGGTATAAAAACAAATATTTCATGTAAAATTTATAGAATATTTTTGGAGATAGCTTTTAGAAGTAAACCGCAAATTTTGACTGATATTTTAAAACCTCTAAATGTGAAAAATGAGTTCAGAAATGAAAACAGCATGGTTGATTTGGTATAAAACATATATTTCATTGTAAAATTTGAATGAATGTATTTGGAGACAATTTTTAGAAGTAAACCGCAAATTTTATTAACACTTATAGGTATTTTCAGATCTTAAACGTAAAAAATGAGTCCAGAAATGAAACCAGCATGTCCGATTTAGTATAACACATATGTTTTTATGTAAAATGTGAAGGAATGTTTTTGGAGACAATTTTCAGAAGTAAACCGCAAATTTGATTAGCACTTATAGGTATTTTCAAATCCTAAATGTAAAAAATGAGTCCAGAAATGAAAACAACATGATCGATTTGGTATAAAACATATATTTTATGTAAAATGTGAAGGAATGTTTTTGGAGACAATTTTCTGAAGTAAACCGCAAATTTGATTAACACATATAGGTATTTTCATATCCTAAATGTAAAAAATGAGTTCAGAAATGAAAACAGCATGACCGATTTAGTATAAAAACATATATTTTATGTAAAATTTGAAAGTATATTTTATTAGATATATTTTTGATCAATTAAAATTTTGATTGACATTTTCTAAAAAGTAGCCATGATTATTGAAAAAATTAAATATATAAAGTGTTATGCGTTCTAAACTGTATATAATTATAAATTTTCAGGGTATTATATAATATAGATCCTAAGTTATAAGGTTAAGTACAGATAATGTCAAAATTTTGCTGAAAAATAAAAATTTTTTATTTTGATTGACAGTTTTGGACATGAAGGGGTCATTCAACTACCATGAAAATGGTTTCAAAAGATGCAGCTAGCGATTTTAGGAAAAGTCACAAAATTTGAATGGATATGATTCAGCCAATTTTCTACAATTAATTTTTTAGTGAAGGGGGGGGGCGTTACTAATAGGGTTAAGACGATAGTAAAACATCAAGAGAAGCAGAAAGAATTACACATCGTTTCATTGATAGAGAGAGTACGATTAAATGCCACATCAGGAGTTTTGGAGGTTCTTGAAAAAGAGGAATGTCAGAGAAGTCATTCAAGATATATGTATGAGAGAGCAAATTCAAAATTGCTGTCCAGTGTAGGTTTGACAAAGAATTTTTGAATAAATGTTGGCCTTCACCAGGCATCTATATTGAGCATTTTTTAGTTCAACATAGTTATTGCTATATTTTTCAAATTCACGTAATAACTACCCACACAACTATGTATGCTGTTCTATAAGGAATGAAGAAATATTTATTGGAAAATTTACATATGAATTTTAATGTTCAACAAGGTTTTAATATATAGCCAATGTTGAAGTAAGTAAAGTAATAAAAGATTGATTCCAAATTGATTTAGGTTACACTCATACTACGGTGACAAAAGAATATATTGATCTAAACTGACCCCAAAAATAGGAACTATCCGTTTATTTTATAAATAGTATTTTTTAGTTATTAAAGTATATGAGGGAAAACAACCACATAAATACATTGTTCCTAAATAAGAACTTTTTTTAAAACAAATTTTAATAAAGTTTGAAGATGTTTTTTTTGAAATCTAATAAATAAAATTAAAACTAACATACTTATAATTCGAAAAACGCAATTGAAGTTTCACAAAAAATTTTGAAACATTTTTTTATGTAATAAAAAAATCAACTTTTTTTTATTTTTGAGATAGTTTTTTTGATTTCATCAAAAAATATCAAACTTGAAAAACTTTTCTAAAAAACAGGAAACATCAAATGATAAAAAAAACGTAATATTTTGTAATTTCAAACAACCTGTTTTTCTTGAGCTTTAGTTATCACACTTTGCCATTTGTATTATCAATGATACTAATATGATTTATGTACATTTCAAGTCATATTTTTTTTCCCATTGATTATTTTCATTACTATTTTCTTATTCTTTGTTATTGTTCTCATTTTTAGTTGTTATTAATTGATTGATATTTCTTGATTTTTAATGGAGACAGACTAGAGTTTTTTTATTCCTTGAAGATGCGGTTGATCAAATAGTTAGCCTTTCGGAAGAGTTTGACGGTGAATTTTTTATATTTACTTTCAATTTTGCATCACTTATTTTTGAAAATTTGGCTTTCAAGTATAAAAAACTGGAGCCATCATGCGTGAGGGTTTTAAGAAATTGTTTAATTCACTTTGATTAAACACCATGGCTCATTAAATGATGAGTTAGAAAAACGAAATGTTTCATCGCTTCTTCGGTCTCAGAGCTTTCTGAAGAAAATTTTGATTAAACTGAAGGTGCAATCGGTATAGGAATCTCTTCAGAATGAGTTACTGGACGAATAGCGAAATTTAAATTTGGATAACTTGCTTTATAAGCGCTTTTTGATATTATACCTACAAAGTATATGTACAAAAAATATTTATAAGCGAAAAAATTATCTATAATTCAGTCATGCAAAAATAGCAGTCTGTGTAATGATCTATAGGCTCTCTCCAAATCATTGGTATTCGAGCCCAAGTTTTATCTTGGTCTCCCAATTTAATTCCAAAGTATAATTTATAAAGTTTTTTAACATAAGGTGTAATTTTTCTTTTATTTTTTTTAAATGTAACACAGCCACAAATGTAGCAAAAACTGTCGGGGTTAGTTTTGCATAAATATCTAGGCATTTTAATATTGACTAATTAACTGCAAAAATTAAAAAAACCAACTTACTAAAAATTTAAGTCATTTTTTAAAAAAAGATTTTTAATTTCAAATTTGTCATAAAAAATGCATGAATAAAAGTTAGTTTCATTTTTGTAGTTTAAAAAAATTGTTGGACTGTGTAATCATATTCCTCCAGAAATATCAGGAAGAATGGAAGTTCATTTTTTGGGAGACGACTTCCAAGCTGATCCCAAAGTAAAACCTAAATGGTCTCAAGCTTCCAATACAAAATTTGATGCAAATAGTTTCAAATTTTTTTAAAATTGAAATTTATTCAAAAATTGTTGATATAGAAGTTTCAAATTTTCAGAGTTTGTCAATTAAGAGCCGATTGAAATTTTCAGATTTTTTTATAATGATGCTTTGATAAACATGATTTTGGAAGAATCCAAAAAATATGCTGCAAAACAACAAAGTGGAAATGGAACCTTAATAATAAATTGTTTTTCCATAATAAGAATTGCTTCGTGAAAAGTTTATCGAGCAACAAGGGGTAACATGGATTTAGAGTTCACAAGATCAATTGTTTTGAGTTTGATCAAAAACCCAAGATCAATAGTAAGGAGCGGACCACTTGGTAAAAGAGTGAAAATAAGAGTAGAATCACATCATCTTTAAAAAAGTGAAAGTCAGAGACGGTGTAGAATTTGTAAAAAGAAGGCCATATTGGAGTGTGTAGTTTGCAAAGAACGTACAATCATTGCTCTTCCGTTTATTATTATTAGCATCAGTGAATTTACTATTTCTTTCATTTGAAAAAACTTCATGTGAAACCCCATTGTTCCCAAATGGGAACAGTTAAGTTTGACCTGATGAGATATCATATTTTATGATTTTTTTTATACATTTAAATAATTTCAAATTATATAGTGGTGGGGTTTAATGGGTTAATAAAATCAATAAAATGTTCTTTCAAAAATTGTTGTGAACTCAAAAAATATTCCCTTTAACCTTAAAATCTGGCAGTATTAAATTTTGGATTAATAACAATTTTTGGCGACGTGAATTTAAAAATACTTTTATTTTGCTAAAAATTTAGTTTTTAAGATTTTTGAATGTGAGAAAAAAGAATATAAAATGTCTTATTTCTGCACCTGTTTATACTTTTGTAGAATGGTAGCTGTTGAAATGTACCAAACTTCATTAAAATGATCTAAATGTTCCTTTGCTCTTCATTTCCCAATCGCGATCCGACAGAAGTTTCTAGCCAGATCAATAGTAATCTCACTAATTTGGCTAAAAATACATCATCTCAAAAATATATTTCAAATGATCTCTAAAAGTTTACACTACTTTTTAGCTTATTTTTAAATGTCTTCTGAAGATTGAAAATTATTAATTTTGTTGGCTCAGGCATATTAGTAAAGACAAAGATTAACTTCATTGAAAGGCATTTTTGAATTTATGGAGGTAACTTATGCATCCAATATATCGATGCTTAGAGTAAACCTTGGGAGTAAGGATCAAGAATAGCTAGAAATTATTCTGCTATATTTTAAAAAAGCATATTAAATTTATATAATTCAAGGGAGAATATTTTATTTTGTGCATTACTAAGCACAAAAATTGAGGCTGAAAGGGTTAAAAGAAATGATTTAGAAACTAAATCATTTCTTTTAACCCTTTCAAGCTTTAAAGTTTTTTTCTTTCAAAATTTTAAGCGCTTCTTTAAAATAATTCGTAATAATCTTTAAGAATATTGAGCAATAATTTTTTACTTTTTTTGTGACAAAACTTATCCAAATAGAAATCAATAAAATCGTTTATTAGTAAGATGTCAGTTATCAGGGTATTATTCACAAAAGTTTAATATTGACTTTATGAAGCTGAGAAATCAGTAGCGCGTCCTTTTGTTATATTCTGGCGGAAAGCGAAGCGTGGTTGATCCTGAAGCGCGGAATGTTCTTATCTTTCCAACATGCGGATACAGATCGTAACAGAGGGAGAGGGTGATGTTTTGATGATCGCTAAAACACTAATGACATGCAGAAATTGGGTACATCATACAGTTGTGGTTACAACCTCAAAAATTAGCTAACGAAGTTCAGAATTGAATCAAATTTTGTATGAATCACAAGTGACTTCTACCTTTAAAAAGCCACATCAAGAAATTATCTTCGCTAACAAAATAATTTTCAAACGTTAAAATGTAGATAACATTTTTTAAATATCGTCATTTCTAATTTCCTTTTTTTCAAGAGCTAACGTATCTATTTAACCTTAGCAAGACGCAGTAGGTCTTATCACGTCAAACAAATCTTCGAAGTAGTTTAGCCAAAATTTTATATGTCTAAACCAGGGATGTCCAACTAAAACAAGCAGCGGGCCATTTAGAAAAGTTATTGGACACGGTCGGGCCGCACCTATTTAAAAAAATAACAGTAATTTTTTTATAAAATATTTATCAGAAACTTTTTTATCCTGATTACTGATTATCACAATTTTTATGAAAATTAAACATAAAATGAGTAGTTAATTGAAAGAGTTATTTTTATTTATAAAAGCTGTCTCTCACTTTTACAAATAATTCAAATTTTTCAAATGAAAACATTATGTGTCAATACGCTATTTTATATTAAGTGAATTAATACTTGTAATCTATTTACAGTTCACTTGTATCATTGAGAGCTTCTTTGACATCTTTTGTCTTTTGCCAAAACGTCAATTTGTGGTTTGATTTTATTTGATGCAGCTATCCGTAGAGAAGATTTTAAGTTTTCATCGGTCAGTCTTGTGCGCAAATAATTTTTGTTAAGCTTCATCAGTGAAAAAAATTTCTCGCATTTATACGTACTCCCAAACATACAAACTATTTTTTTGCCAAATGAATCAGCTTTGGAAACTGGCTTCCATCAAGACTTGAGTAGAATTTGGGAATACCCAACGTTTCAAACGTTTTCTTCAGCATGGTATTGCATTGAAGATCAACTATTTCCATTTGAATATTTTCATTCAATTGATTAACGTCGAAATTGAAAGGATCTACAAATAACTCAAAATCAGATTTTAATGATTTGAGGTCTTTGAATCTTCTATCGAATTCATTGAAAAGAACATCAATGTAATCAACACATTCTGATAAAGCCTCTTCATTTATTACAGATAGAGATTTTAAAAAAGGAAAATGTTCCAAATTTTTCATTTCTAGATCTTTTCTCCAAATTTTTAATTTTATCTTGAAAGCAGTTACATTATCATTCATTTCAACTATCATACTTGTTTCTCCCTGAAGTTTTAAATTCAAAATGTTCAAATATTTGCTAATATTAACCAAAAAAGCTAGACTAGTCAAGAAAAAAGTATCATCAAGCTCGGGAAGTGATCTATTCTTTGATTCTAAAACTTTTATTTCTTCTTTGAGTTTGAAAAAACGCTCTAAAACTACTCCGCTGCTTAGCCACTTTACTTCGCAATGATAAGGAATGCTCATGTTTACTATGTATGTATGTTATTGAAAAATATGGTCTGAAAATTTTTTCTAGCTTTTAATAAACACGATCATTATTTTAATATAATTAATATTAATAAATCTTCATCATTGATCCTAAATTTAAATATAATATATATATATAAGTAAAAAACCTTGAAATAAAAGTTAGAAAAAATTTGTTTAAGCTCCAATGATATTTTAAAAATCATAATCCTATCTATATTTTGATAGAAACTTAGAGTTTTTATAACAAATTTGTTGAAATTTTTATAAACTAATCTCTATATAATTTAACATCAACCTTATCTCATTTTCTTAGAGGGCCGCATGCGGTGCGCGGGCCGCGTGTTGGACACCCCTGGTCTAAACCTATGTCAAAACCAAACTGTATATTTTTCCTAACGTTTCCTTACTAAAAAAGAAAGGCAACAAACAAATAAAATTATTAATTCCAACGGCATCTTTAGAATAAGTTGATTTTTAAAACACAAAAATATAAATCTTAAAAAAAGTGCTACATGAGTTTTTTTTATAATTTCAAAGAAGCATAAGAAAGAACTTGGCATCCAGAAAAATTCTTGTGTACGAGTTATATTGAATGTTAGAAGACATGCAAGTATATCAAATGCTTCTTGGACTCCATTGCTTGGACATCAGAAAAAAGATTGATTTTATGTTAGTTTATAAAAGTACGCTTTTTTAAAACCTTTGTACCTGCTGAGGAAATTGAAAGTTTCTGATATTAATACTTCGTTATAAGCATGTAATGTCAGTAGCAGTAACTTGCGTAACTCTACATTCTTTGATAATAAGCAATAGTGACGCATTATACAAAAATAAATTTTCCGCTAGTTCTTTTAAAAGAAGAAATGTATCGCATATATTTTCAATAAATTTCCAAAAAATGTCAGTAGCATTAGCACTAAACATAGAGAAATAGTCACTTTTGCAAGAGACCTTTCTTGTAGAGGTTACTGTACGTGTTGAATGTTAAAATAATGAAAGTTTTTGGTTCATTTGGATTATTTTGTTTCTGACAATGAAATAAGACATACTTATGATGTGCATAACTTTTTTGAAATTGTTATACTTGCCTCACTTCATTCAAACGTGAAAAGCCGGGAAAATGGAATCATATGCTGTTGACGATTTCCTTCCTTCATTTTCAACAACCACAATCACTAACCTACATTTATGGTCTGTGGAAACAATAATACACGCCCACCTCATAGAAGATTTTACAGACATTTTGTTAAAATAATTGATGCATAAATAAATGACAAACGCTTTGAAAAAGCCATGTCATATATAAGATGTTTTCAAATTCAAAAAACTATTTACAATGTTCTATCTTCATCGACTCCGTCGTATATTGTAGTTTGCGTGCAAGAATAGCACATTGTATACAACGGTTAAATATAAATGTGAGGGCACAAATTCTTAGAGCGATTCAAGAAATAAGTTCGTACTTCGTAATTAATCCATTATTTTGTTTTTTTTGCAACTTTCACCATTTGTTTTTTCGCATCTTCATAATGAGTTCTTCAAGTATTGAAATTAATGATTTTTAAGGACATACCTCTAGATTAGATGTTTATTCTCAGAATGATTAAGAACATGTATTCTACTCAGACAGCGAAGAAGAAAATATTTGTGAAGATTTAGATTCCCTCAAAGCTCCTGATGCAACAACTTTTTTGTGAACCTATATATGTTCGAGGAAGATCTTTAACAAATATAATTTCTCCTACAACGGAACCAAAAAATCGCTCTAAAAATTTGAGGACCCCCTTCAATCTTTTTCTAATTGAAGATATGTATGAATGCACAAAAGAAAAGTTCTACGAAAATTATAAGTATGTTTTATTTGATTTAAAAAGTTAGGTTATGTAACATTTTAATTTATTAGAGAATAGTAATTTCGGAAATTTGAGATAGGTATTTAAAAGATTCTCAAATGGGCATTGCTTGTATTTTTTATATTGAACTAGGATAAGGCTGTTTGTCTCTCGCTTCGCTCGAGACGTAGGATTCTAGGTCCACTTAAATATCATTGGTAAAATTCTAGGTCCAGTTAAAGATTATTGGTAACGCGTGATTCTAGGTCCTGTAAAAGATCATTGGTACTGTGATTCTAGGTCATGTAAAAGATCCTTGGTACCCCGTGATGTATATGCGAAAATAGCCGTGGTATGGTTAGAAGCACCAGGAAGTTTATGCCACATACAAAAGACAAACATACCTCAAAAGTTTAGGATTGGTTAAATGAGCAAGTAAAATGTTATATTCACAACATTTTTCTTTGACAATATGTATTTCACAAAAGCATTTCAAAAAAATTAATCTAGTATATGTCTCACGAATTGAAAGATGGGCAACCAAGAGAAAATCTCAGGAATTCTTGATTATAATAAATACAAGTCAGATGTTTTCAATAGAATGGCCCGCAGTTATATTTGTTATAAAACTTCAAAACGATGGCCAATAGAAATTTTTACAAAATTTTGAACATTATGCTGCTAAGGGTTGGATAGTAATGAAAGCGAAGAATGTAAATAAATAGGTATCGTATTGCTAAAAAAAGGGGCAGAAATGTTTATAAGATGAATTCCACAAAATTAGGTGGGAAAGCTCATACACTGGGGTTTCCACTAGAATTCTTATAATGGTTATAGCAAAACTAGCCAAACAATTCCTTCATCTCACGTACTGAATTAATGAACAAGATATACGTGCAAAAGCATTGCCCAGTAAATCGAGATTGAAGAATTCATTTATTCTCTCTTCTTCACGCCCACTAATGAACCTTTATAGGAAATGTGACATCCACTTTAGGATTCACCGACCCTAACAGGAATGTGTTCAACACTGTACATTAAAGCAAATACAATAAATTTATTATTGACCAGAAAGTTATCAGCGAAAGAACTATTAAAAGAATATGAGGAAGTGGACACATATCCGAATTACGAAGAAAGGTTAGTGATAGTTGTGAAACTGCTGTTTAGCTTAAGATATCCGTAATATTTTGGCGAGATTCACTCTATCGGACCGAGAAAAATTCTTTAAAAGGTTCATTGTTTGATTAGAATCTGACGGTTCAAAAACACTGTTTTATTATTTGAAAGAAGGTATATATTTATTAAAAATTATAAGAGAATTTATTGGACCATGATGTTGAACTGTCATTAATTGTTTTATTCATATTTGATTCCAATAAGCTTTGATAAAAGAATAAATGTTTTGGGTTATGTTCACAGAAAATTTTACAATGAAGACTGTGTTAAATCCTATTACTATGTCGCTAAATTTAAATGTTTTTTTAATTCTTCAATTTTTGACAGTTATAAATGATACAATTGAATAATAAATTCCCCAATTTAATAATTAAGATTGATATTATATAGAAATTCAAAAATTAATTTTTTAATACGAAGATTATACTTTGTTTTTCAAATAATTTCTGCAAAATTACTTATATTGTTTTACCTAAAGGGACCAGAAAGAGTGAACTTGTAGAACAGCTCCAATGTTTAAAATACAATATATATATATATATCATAAAAAGGGGGAAAATGAAGTAAGATAGAAAATGTGGTTTAACAAGAAGTAAAAAGGCTAAAAATATTACAGTAGACCTTGGCCGGAGTCATCGATGAAGTAGTACTCTGGTCTGAAATTCTGCACATTTATCACAGTATCTTGATGGCGTAAAAGAATTTTGTCATAGAGTATGACTTGATTTGTTGCCTTAAAAAGAGAGTGCTTTAACCAGAAATTGAAAAGTAAAGAGTAAGAAGCAGTTTTGTTCTGAATAAAACTTTAACAAATATACTAAAAGAAACTGCTTTGAATGAGGCACCATATTCATAATCAAAAAGAGGTGGGATTATAAATTCCATCTCCATCACTAAAACTGTCTTTTGGTTCCAATTGACAGGGACAGGAATTATCATAAAAGAATAGAAATTCTGTCCGTTCGCATTTAATATTTAGTGAGGATTGACAAAATTCATTTGGCAGAATTACCAGTAACAATGGAGCCATGTTTCTGTTTTTTGGTTTGATTTAGTCAAAAACACTGTTTAGAATTTCATAATACATCTAACCCACATTCACGCCTCTATCTTTTATAAACTAGCGAAATATTAGTAGTTCGGCAAATTTACGGGAGCCAATGAAAATAAAGAACGAAATATATATATAATGATTATACAAATCATAGGGGTTGAGAGACATACTGGATATAAATTTAATTATTAATGAAAATTTGCATAGCATCTATGAGTGTATCAGAAAATATAATGAAACAAAGCCATGAATTACTAGCTGGAAGATATACTAGAGAAACGTATATTCAGGGTATGCGGCGCATACCTAGACACCAGCAAAATTTTTTGCAATTTCATTTTTGCGGAATGAATGCCTATTGCAATATAAGCTATTCTTTCAGGTTTGATTGGCTAGTCATTGTGTGATTTTATTGGACTATCACTATGTTTCAATGATATTAATAGGGCGTCCCTTTTTGTTAAAGACGCCTTTCCTATGATATTATCTGTATGCTCTGAAATAAAAAGATTATTAGATAAAAAGATCGATTAGCAGAAATATTCAAAATATGTAGAACTCAAGTTTATTCCATTCTGAAGAGAAAAAAAGATTTTAACTAACTTTTGAGAGGAATAAGAGAGTATGCGGAACCAAATTCGGGATCAATTTTGCAAGGATCTTAGGCTTTTTTTTACGAGTATCATATATTTTATTACCGTCTGAATATTTGTTAACCATTCCCAGTTAAAAGTTGTTTCCACTATGAAATCATTCAAGATGTTCATTATTCAATTACAAAAAGTTGTCACCTTCATCATCTATAACAGTGATTCTCAAGGTGGGCCAGGTGAACCATCAGTGCTCCTCAAATTATCTGACTTTGTAAAGAAGAGGAATACTACAAAAGAAAGACACGTAAGCCGTTCTTTGATCTTTGAAATTATGGCCAAGGCTGGAGCATCTCAGGTTTATGGTGAGGAGCTTATCAAGCGTGCTATGATGGCTAGTGATGTGTATCTTGGGAGAACAATTCAACTTTCAAATGACACTATTAAAAATGAATGAAATGTCATTTTTGTTGAATTAGTTCAACATCCAAGTTGATGAGAGCATAATTCATAACCAAGATATCCTTCTGATCTGTCAGATTCATATATGAAAATGATATAAGGAAAGTAATCTTATTCATTAAAATTTTACCTGAAACCAATCAGTGAGATAATACTGTATTTTAATGATAAAATATTATATTTAATTTGATCAATATTGAATCAGATAAGACTACAACCATGGCCGGATAAGTAAAAGACTGTTGCTCTGATGTTGCTCCTGACAGCATTTGGTTAAGAATATTGGAGGAGACACGCAAGAAGCAATCAATACTGCCATACCTGAAATTAACTTTGTCAAATCAAACTCTCTGATTGATAGATTCTTTGCCCATTCAATGAAGATAATTTAAAACCTATTCCTTCACACAGAAATAAAATCGATGTTAAAGGATCCAAGACTTCCCCATGTTCAAGTTCCAATTGACTCATTAGAACTTTAAGAAAGAAGCTCAAACAGCTAAGAAAATTTAGGAAAGACTTCGTGATTAAATCAAAAATATTTTATCTAAGTGTTATTTTTAAAACAGTGAATGTGCTTAGTTTGTAGCTGGAACGTAGATCAGTTTTAGTCACGTGCGGTGAGAAAATAAAGGGTTATATGGAGAAATTAAAATTAAAAAAATACAGTTTTAGAAAAAAATTGCATCTTTTCAAAATCTGAGAGAAGATACAATGATTTATTAGAAGGATTATCCACTTTGCTTTATAGACCTAGAAATGATAAGCCTAGAGATGAAAATGTTGTTGTTCTTGAAAGAGAATGTTAAACTGAGAAGAATTGACAAAGAAGGTGTCTTTGCCTACATATCGATAAAGGACTAACACTCAATTGATTTTAATATACTGAGTTTATCCTTGTTCACTAATATAAATTTTAAAACGTAAAAAGACAATTTTATCTTTTTTTAAGTATTTTAGTACGAAAAAGGAACAGCCTAAAAGTAAAAGTGGTCCATCGGAATTTTTTAAGAAAAATGGTCTATGGAACCAGAATAGTTGAGAAACACTGATCTATACGACTCCCTATTTACATAAAAGGAATAAGATGGTACATTTCAATTCAAATTATAAAATTATCTTGATAGTGACATTCTTCACATATTGGCATCTGTGACAGTTTTGATAAATCTGACCGATTAAAAATTTTCAATTTTCTATCCTAGTGAAAAATTATGTCTTCACGATCATGTGAAATTTGTTCTAGCCCAAAGCATTATTCAGGTGATTGGAGATGAAATAGATAAATCGAAAATGTACTCAATCATATAACATAAATAACGGGCATGAATAATTATTTGTTTTTGCTTTGTAAATCAAGATAAACTGACTAACGTAGCAAACTGGATAACATTTTAGTTTACTAGTAAAACGACATGGGTAGAGCTTGATTAAATTATTAACCATATAAACAATATAGAAAGGAAAAAATAATTGTGAAATATTTTTTAATAACGTGTATTTGAGTAGTAGTGGTTTATTAGTAACCCTTTCAGGATGAAAATTTTAGAGACAATTTCAATGGAATTTTATATATTCAAAGCGGACGATTTTCATTCATTGGGACATTGGTGTCTCACTGTTTCTCAGAGTTAAAGGTGGATGAGAACAAGTTCCTTATGTAAAAAAGTATATTTTATAGAAGCGAAGATAACAATTTGGAACAAACTAGGTTATCAAAAATTGATTTCTAGAAAATATTTGAAATAGTTAGGAAAAATAATTTAGTTTAATTATTATGTAAAAATTTACATATTTTTTCGTTTCATATTCGGCTAATAGGTATACATAAGCTTGTTTTATATTCCAATTGAAAGCAGAGGAAAAATCTTAAAAAAATTATAAGAAACATAATTTGGTTTAGATAATTTACATTAACCTGCATAAAGATTGAACTTAAAATGGCCTATATCAACTTCTTCTCCAGTACCTGTATGATCAGAAACCAAATTACTAAAATGTAAAACAATTGCAGCAAAATAAAAATTATAAAACAAGTTACACTTTAGGATCTTCTATTTGGATATTAGCATTTATATGATATTCTTTAAAATTTATCGAAAGGGCCAGTAAAAAACAAATTACACCAAACGAAACTGTAGCACACGAGGACAATTCGTTTAGTCTGCTCAGGAATGTATTCATAACAAGTTTGTTGAAAAATAGAATCAAAAACAAAAAAATAAAAATATAAAATTTTTTTTTGATATGACGCGAAAATATTAAAAATTACAATAAATACATTGTAATTTTTAAATTAATCTATTTAACTTAGAAACATTTTCTATAACTTAAAACAATTAGATGACCTAATGGTTGGCGCGTGTCTCGTAAGGTGGGCTGGGTTCGATTCCCCATCACTATCTGTCAAACTATGGTCCCCCTTAGATGCAAAAAAAATGACTAATTACTTTTCTACGGGTACTAAAATACCGTATTATCTCTAAATAATTTCGATGTTTTTATCCTTCAAAAGCTTCTTCTATGGATTAAAATTTTTCTCTTGACTTCATAGTCTCTTATTTTGGCACCAACTCTTATAAATTTATAAAATAACGTATTGTGGTATTTTGCTAGCGTTCTTTTCTTACTTGTTAGAGTTTTGTTTTTAACCCTGGATCATCATACTACGGTTTGCGGGCCGGATTATCCACTCAACAAGATAAATTTTGATTTGCATAAATAAGTCTTCCAAATAATCTCCACTTTTTATGTATACTTAGTGTATCAACTTTATCTCCATGCCGAAAATATGAAAAAATGTCATTCAAAAAATTTGCACATCTACTAATTTTATGATAAACAAAAGGAGATTTTAAAACTTATAAATTTGTCCTTCTCTATTTTCAACATTTTACTGTCCTTCTTTGCTGAAATTTTGTTTTATCTATATTTCAAAACATTTAATATAAAAACATGTCAACAGAGAAAGCACGAGATATAAAATAGAAAAATTGTGATTGGGATTAATTTGATGCTGGATTCGATAACTCAAGGTCTTGCGTTCCTTACCGCATTAAGCATGTTTTCCTCATAGTTCAATACGAGCGGTGCAATTTTGTTTTCTTAATGAAAACATCCCACGGTACTTTTATTTAAGTTTTAGTATTTGTAATGAAACAAGGAATTAATAAAATGAAAATAAAAATGATATTTGGATAAAATTTTTTAGGCTGAAAATTGAACAAGATAAGTATTAAATTTCAATAGATTAAGAGGAAAAACGAGTTAGTTTAACACATTAAATCTATATTTGAAATATGTTTTCAACTTCTTAGCAGTCGTTCAGAAAGAAAAAAAGATATATAACAGTAAATATCGACTGATTGAAATTTTAACACTGTTAACTTATCTTAAGATATATTAAAATTTATCTTAGCTGTTGTATAATAAAAGATATAAATTTGGACCAGGGGCGCACATACAGGGGGGAAGGGAGGGGAGGGGGAAAGGGGAGGCGACCGCCTCCAATGTGTTTTTTCACAAAAATAATTTTGTGATTTTGTTTTTAAGAGTTGGGAGTCACACCTGACCTTCAACTAAAGTTACACCCTAACAACCATTGAGGCTCAAATGGTATATATAAAAGAAATAGAAAAATAGAAGAATGAAAAATGGCTTTTGCTTCTCTACATAATCCAAAATGCTATTTTAACCAAAAAAGTTATTAATTTAGAATTTTCGTTTTGAGTTTTCAATATTTTAATTCATGTTGCTTTCTTATATTTATACGCGAATTTATAACATATAATGCTTTTTTGCTTATGAAGAATTTTTGCTCAGAATTGAGGAGGCATTTACCAAAAGGGAATATTTGAAAATAAATGTTTAATAGGTGTTTCTGTTTTACAGGGCTGGCTTTAGGCCACTGCAACGTATGTGGCCGCAGTGGGCCCTCGCTTCTCATTTTTCATTTTGATGATATATTGTACGATTTCGCTAAATGCAAGGTTCGCAAAGTAAAGTTACTTTGATCGTCATTTTGTGTTAATGAAAAAGTAATAAAACAAATCCCTTTTCTTTTTTTGAAAATCTTATTTCTCACTTTTAATCTTTTTTCCTATACACACTGTGCCACGCGCAATCCATTTTGCATAGGGTCCCGCGAACACTAGGGCTGGCCCTGCTGTTTTACTTTTAAGTATATATAGGAAATGATATAAAATAAAAGGAGGCATCAACTTAACTGATTATAATTATAGGTTTAACAAAGAAAGAATACAAAATAAAAGGAGGCATCAACTTAACTTATTATAATAATACTAGCCGGTCTCGTGGTCGTTTCTCGCTTCTCTCGAAACATAGGATTCTGGGTAATGTGTATTTTGAGTTGCTAATTTAAATTCGCTCGAAACGACCACGGGACCGGTTAGTTTTTTTTGTTTAGGCTACGCTCGAAACATAGGATTCTTGGTAGTGTGTATTTTGAGTTGCTAATAGTTTATTAGAGTATATTAATGAATCATAACTTTGTATTAAAAAAATTAAAAAATATACCACTTTTCTTATTAGGTCTATTTCTTTAACCCTCGCATGGCCGTTAAATTTTTCCTTCTGAGAAAAGCCATTTAGGTCCTTGCCGGCCATAGCTATTTCTTTATAGTATTATTATAGTAAAAACTATGAAAATAGTATAATTATTAGTAAAAACAATAAAAACCCAACTTTATTTACTTTTACTTTTTTTTAAACTTCACATGTGTTTAAAAATATTTTAAACTGATCGATGATTTTAAGGCTGTTTGCACTGTCAATTTTGGAATACATTTGATTCGATTATACTCTTGAACTAGTTAACTTCCTTACTTCTCACTGCTGTAGCAGTTTATGTTTTTATTGTATATTTTCATCTGTGTGGAGATATAAAACGGAACAAATGCGATGATGTTTATATTCAATGTGATATTGATGATATAACTTTTATGACGTAAAAAATATTGCATTGTGTAATATAGTGGTTCTGAAACGGTACTCACTGTGTTCAATACAAATAGCACAATCTCTACACTTTCATTTATATGAAGATATAAAACGCAATCACTGCATATTCATTTATTTCTTGATAATATAAAGCAATATCCTATCAATAACCTATCATCGATTTATGTTTGTTGCTGGATCTCACATATTTTATAGGCACACAAGAGGTAAAATTTATATTGCTTTTTCATCTGTCTCTCACCACGCCTTAGCTGATTTTTCTTTTTTTTTGTACATCATAGAATAGTTATCTTTTATTATTGCTTCCATTTTCTTCCTTATTCTTTCACAAACCGTAAAGATGCTTTCAAGTTCTTTCGGAAGTTGGAATTGTTTCTTTAGATGGTATTGTATACAATTTTCGTGTTCCAACATCGAGGGGCAGACCTTCTGCATTAAATATAAGGAACATCTCATCCTCCTGCTTCAAATTTAAAAGCCAGAGACGAAGTCAACCCGTACAAAATTTGGTCTTTTTTTCACTCCTGAACTCCTTCAAGAAGTTTTTATCAAAACACATTAATACCTAAAAAGAAAAATTGAAAGCTCTTCTAATGTTTCTAATCATTTGTTATCTTTCAGTGAATCTTTTATCATTGACAAATTTTTAGCGTATATAGCATTTCGATATATTATCTGAATTGAATCCGATCAAAAGATACCTATTGAAAAACTTTACTCTTTTAAAACTGGCTCACTTTTTGTGAAGGCTGCTATCAGTAAAAATCATTTTAAGTTTATCTCAAGGTTTTTCGTTTTGATGATCCTTTTACAAGAAACATTCAAAGTAATAATTTACAATGATCATTTCCATCAAGTCTTTTCAAAGTAAGCTTGTATTTTTAGTAAAAATGAGTAAACTATACGAACTAAAACTTTTTTTCAGATACTGGATGCCACAAGATTATGTTTGCGTTGACGAACAACTTTTGAGATTCCGAGAAAATTGTCCAATAAAGGTGTACGATCCCACTAAGCCTGGTAAATGGGGGATAAAATTTTATCACTTGAATGATGCTAGAACATATTACGTTATATGTCTTGAATTACACGCTTCAGACCTACATGAAAGATCTTACTTCTCAGGATGCAAAATCGTCAAAAGACTTGTGAATTTATCCAAGGTGCCCAAAGGTACTTGAATAATAAGTAATGAGTTTTCACGAGTTATGCTTATGGGGTAAGGAGCGCAACTTATCAGTTTTAGGCACAGTGACTTCAAACAAACGGTGTGTTCCTCCAATTTTCAAAACTCAACATCTAAAGAGTTTGCGATTGGTAGAGTATGAATCCAGGACTTTGTGGAGATAGTTAAAAGGATAAAATCTTTTCTTAAATATTTTGCAAGAGCCTAGTATAAATAAAACATCTCAATTAAGAATGGAAACCGATTATTACATAAACGTATTTCAGGGGTTTTCAAAAAAGTTTGTGGATCATGTGGTATTTATGGACCGATCTACGCTTCCCTACTAGCCATAAAATGGGAGATTGAGGGAGGAAGGAAGGGCGACCGAAGGTAATTTCAAATACAACAGTTTTTGAAGTGGTAAAGGACAGGGGGTGGTAATGAAATTGTTATACGTGCGTTACAGGGCTTAATATATAATATAGGGGGAGTTGAAATTTCAATAATTTTACATTACGTATTCCCCAAAAATCAAATATGACATATCATATCATCTGAACATTATTATTTATATAAAATTGATAAATCTTTCTTATGATAATGCTATGATTATTTTTCTTGAGTCCAAAGAAATAAATGCAATATTAGTCTTATGAAATCAAATTTCGCTCCAGCTGTTAACTCCCTCAATAAAGATGGTTTTTCGCATTGATTGGAAATTTTTGGCCATTTGGAAGAATAGTTTCAATATTGGATGATACTTTACTGTATAATAAAGATTGAAGTGTTTCAACATTTATTTATATTTTGAAAACAAATAAATTGATTCTGATTTCAAAATTTCCTCTTTTTGATTTTCATGGCATGTTCTTGATATATTGTGTTTCAGGTACAACAGTATAGTAGATGCATCTTTAGTTTTCTCGATCTGACACAGCTCAACTCTCATTAACCTTAACAAATTGATTGAAAAATTATTAAATTAATATCTTAATTATAAATTTTTTGATGAAATTTATATTGATTAGAAAATTATTTTAAACTGAAAATTTTGATTGATCAAAATTATCTATCATATCGAATTGGTTAGGTTATAAATCATTTTGATTATAAGAGATATAATCATTTAGATAATTTAACTGAATAGAGTGTATGTTTATTCTCCAATATCAGAGAAAAATATGATTAAAAAAATATTGAATCATACACATGTTGAGAATATTTTTACATAAACAAAACAGAATATCTTACATTATGAAGTTGAGGATATACCTGAAACTAAGTGAAACAGAAATTAGCTTTATCGTAAGTTTTTTACCAAACACAAAAATTGTCCAACGGGTAAGAATGCGTAAAAAATAAATTTACCTTTTGTCTTCATCGGCTTTCTTTTCATTTTATACGATACAGTCTACTTGTTCTTATACGTTTTCTCTGACCTAGTTTTTTTGCTACATTTGTTTTAAAAGTCACTAAAAGCTAATCTCCCCTTGAAATTATGTCACTTTTCTTTTTTGTTAAGTTTTTAACTGGATGATTATCATCGATTCCATATTTTGAAGATGAAAAATAAACAGTTTGCCCACTAAGAGATAGATCTAATAGTTTTTTGGTCCCTTTCAATTCCCTTTCTAGCATTTCGATCATTTCTGACAGTCTTTTATTTTTCCAATTAATATTCAATTTAAAAATGTGATTTTTACTTTCAGAAATATTAATTTTCCACATTAATGGAATATCATATTTCATTCTTGGTAATACAACGTGAGTTTTGATTATTTGGATTAAGTTTTTCAAATAAGAATCAAAATTATTACAGAATTTATTATTGATAAGATTGACTAAATAATTAAATTCTGATAAAGATTTTGAACAAATTAAACCTTTTTTAAAAAATAATAAATTATTTAAAACTTTGAATTCATTATTTTTCAAATTTTGATGCTTTTTATTATGGAAACCAAATTTTCTTTTAGATGCCTAGTACAAAAAATTAGTGTTAGGTCAAAGAATGTATGTTTAAGTCCATTAACAAGTGCTTTTTCTTGATCACAACCTATAATTAAGGGATAGTCTATGAGTTTTGTTTTTATATTATTGAAAAAATGAGAATATGTCTCAAAACTACAATCATAGTGTAGGAAAAGGGGCCCAAGAATGATAGGATTTGTGTTTTTACCTTTTCTTAACAACCTTTTGTCTTGAAACACAAAGAAGGTCAAGTAAAGTGGACTTAAATGAAAAGTTCTGTCTATTCCGATAATGTAATTATTTTTATGAGCCATGTTTAGATGGTTTATTTGAGTAGTATAAAGGATGAATGCAGGAGTGTTGTTGGAAGAATAACAAGATTGTATAAATCGATCGCCCTTATGAATTGAGTTGAGTAAAAAAAGAATGTCGTCAGAGAGGTTATTTTTATAAGCGTTATTTGTGAGGGAAAATTTTAAATTTTCTATGTATTTTGAGTCTCTGGGGAGAAATGTATTAGTGAGTAAGGAATTAGTGTAAATGTTTATTGAAGTTTCACCTTGGTGAATTTGTTGTTTAATGAAGTTTTTAACTTGGAAGGGTGTTTTAAAATAAGGACATGTGTTTGTTTTCGAATTACCATGTGATAGTGGAACTGAAAAAGACCCAATATATTCATATGTGATTAAATTTAGTAGCTTTTTTAGGAAAGGTTTCAAAATATGAAATTCTTCTTTTAAAGTTACTGTTGTTTTTTAAAAAGAGTAATATCTCTTTAAAATAAATCCTTCGCTTAAGTTAGATTTTTTTCAATTTAACTAGCTCGTTATCATTACTTAGTATATAATTGTATTTTTGCATGTATTTGAGGACCAGGCTCCACAATCATCGATATATAAATTTCTTTCTTTTTCAGGCATTTTTAATAGAAAACATATATTTTTCTTGAACCCTTTAGGAACTTCTTTGAAAAACGATTTATGTGCAAATGATATAAAATCAAAACATTCTTTCAATTTCAAAAATGTAGCATTTAGTCCTTTGAATGATGAGCTAGGAGTAAAATGAGAAAAATAATCATGATAATTTTTTATGGTAATTAAATTATTATTCGTTTTACTATCTTCAATAGGAGAAAATGATCCACATCTAAATATCTGGGTTTATCCAAAAAGCTTATATGGTGAGATTCATCAACCATGGCAACAAAATGATTTGCAATGTTTTTACCATTTGAGAAAAATTCGTGCATGAAAATAAAATACGTAATGGAATATTTTTTTACAATTGGAGTTGAGTGGTGATATTAATCGATATAGAACATATGCGCTATTATCATTTGAATAAGGTGGAAAGATAAGTTCTATATGAATATTAAGAGCTGTTGACATGTCACATATGGTAAAAAGATTTGACCAAGCCCCAAAAATTGAAACATTCTCTTTTCGCTAAAATAAAATTTGAGCGTACCGTTCCCACAATTATAAACTTTTTTTCACCAATTGGATTTGATCATGTGACTTTCCTGTATTCCATGCGTACTTAGTTTGTTCACATAAAACCAAAACTTTGATGCTATATTTTGCTGGCTTAGAAGGAATATATTGTTTTATTGGACATCGCCCACGAAAAGATAAAAGTTTTTCACCTATCGTTATATTTTCGTAACGTGTAAGAAGAGTTTGCAAATTTCTTAACCACTTTTCCCATAATTTTATGATTGAAGCAAAATTGTGTTTAGCACGACGTTCTTTTCTATCCTTTTTGTCATCGAAGCGCAGCACGATGAAAAATTAAAACAGAATCAAATTGATCCATAATATTTGAAATAAACTTTTTAACAAATTTTGTTACTCCAACTTTACCATGAATAATATTTTCAGCTCTATATTTACCTTGAGATAATAATTTACTTTGTCAACTTTCGATTGAATGAATTAATCTGGAGCACAGGTCCCTCCTATATAGGTCTATTCTTCCAATATAATGAAAAAACTCACCCTCATTGTTGCCTGTTTTGATTCATCTTTACAAAAGTCTTTTTTACTTCAGGCATAATTCTCCAATCTTTAATTTTGTCTTTAGTTATCCACAATAAAATATCTTGAGTTGTCTTCTTTATTCTCTATCAAATTCTATTAGAATATAATTTAATGTATTATTCATTAATTAATATTAGTGGATTGATTGTTGCAAATAAAACAATTGTTTAAATTATAAGAGAAGTATTTAGTTCTCAAAATATATTTTTTTGATATCTTGTTGCTCAAGAATTTAATTTTTCTTCAATAATATCAATAAAACCTTTCTATCATTTGGGAACCGCTTTTTAATTTTATTATCGCCTTTTTGTACTTTTTATTTTTCAAATGAATAGAGAAGTGAGTAAATTCAGAGAATTTCTAATGAAAACATTGTAGTGGCCAGTATCTGTTTAACAGATAATTTATTTATTTCTTACGTCTGAATTACCCATGTTAATGAATTTTACAGTATCGTTTTCTTTAAGAAGTTGTAATTTATTACTACTTGAGACCCATATTAAATTGTCATAATTTATTTAGATTGAATAAAAGAATGGAGTAAAGCAACTTAGATTTAACAGTTAGGGTATTTTTATATTATAAATTCTAATACGATATCAAGTGTATTACAGTCTGAACATATAAATTTGTCGGCAAATCGTCTAGTGGTAAAAGCTTCCCGATTCAGATGTGATTTCTCTTACCATCTGTTCAGCTATAGAAGTTTACTTTTCCCTCTCATGCTATACCGACAACTAAAAAATATATATAATTCTAAAATATAGATATATCTTTAATAATTTTATTAAAATTCATTTTTAATGGATAATTATATTCTTAATTTTGAATTATTTAGCACACAATTTTTAAAATAATAGATTTCGTATTATTGGAAATAAATTTTTTGGTATTTTATTTAGTTATACTTTTTAAAATGGTGCGCTAAAAATTGGAAATTTACTCAAAAAAATTTACTCATTTTAGTGTGACCCTTAAACCAACTTTCTTCAAAAATATTTCTATTTTCCTATGGATGGTATTATAATATTTTTTATCTTAAATATGCTCCTTTTTTAAACCTTTTTAAACACAATTTTTTTTATTGAAATGGAAATCTAAGATTTATATATATATATATCTTTTTCGAACAGGTTTGTTCATTCATTAGTACCTTTAGAAAAACATCGATAAAAGTTTATATATTATTGTTATAGTTTTACGCTTATGGATCAAAAATTTTTTTAAACCACTTCTGCATAAAATATAATTAAATCAGAGTCTTTTGAGATACTTAAAGTTAGTTTTTTTCTTTATTTCGTTTTGGCTCTTAAATTTTTTTTTTTTACTTTTTAGTAAATGATACTTTTTTGCTTTTGTATAAGATCAGAGTAAAGAAATTCGATGCTATATTTTGAACAGTGCCCTCACTTGTTGTTTGGTTTGCCTATGTAGTTGCTACGGGTAAAAATTCTGATGCACCCTAGAGTAAAAGCTTCATTCCTAACCAAATCAGAAGCTTCAGTAACGACCTCTTCCTCCTAGAATGGTTTAAAACTTTTTGCTTCAGTACTTGTTTCAAGTCTAGTTAGTTGTTTGCTTTGCTAGTTTGATACTTTTGTTAGCTAGTTTGGGGTGACATCTAAACTTAAATTGTCATGCTTTTTTAGCGCGACCCATAAACCCAGTACCAAAAACAAGCGTGACAAAAATAAACACTCATAAAAACCTTCAATTTTCAATCAGTCGTGCCATAATGTGGCTAGCCATAATTTTGTTTTAGGGAAAATTTCTGTCAATATTCAAGGATATTCACAGTAATTGCTTACTTTACTAGCGTGAGGGATCCGATAGTGGATAAATTCGTGTCACACTACAAGTGCCTTCATCATTCGTTCTCAAGATTGACCGGATAAAATAGAAATCCTTCTTTGATTTGAAATTTTTTTTTAAGATAAACCTCTACGTTCAACTTAGTGCATCATAATCTGATTAATTTTCCTATTTCTCCGAACTTGAGGCCATGCCAACGAAGAAATTTCTGTTCATAAAGTTATATCACACACACAGATACATTTCATCCACAGTGAAAGAAGTTTTTGGAAATGAGTTAAAGTTCTTAATTAATGATAGTGCCGCCACACAAAATTTCACAAGTTTTGGTTGAAACCCACCCACCGATCCAAAACGTTATCTTAACTTTTTATGTGACAAGTTGAATATAGACGTTGCCCCTTAGTTAATTAGTTGTTGAATGGTAGTTTGATTTAATTTTATTATGTCTAGTTACCACACAAATTATCTACAAAAACATTTTTAAAACAAAATTCATATGTAGATTTTAATTTTAAAAATGCCTTCATAACAAAGATTTGCTCCTAAAACACTGACACCAAAAAGGCTTGCCCACACTGTTCGTGCCAAACCGCCATAAACCTTCATCCCCTTATAAAATGTAATGTTGTTCAGTTTCTGCCCTCTGTTATATTTTATCAATATAAAAAATTTAAATACCAATTTTTGAGAATAATTTTGCAAAATCGATAAAAGGTTTTAGATCATATAATTTTATCAATTTTTAGTATTTCACTTTGAGAAAAGTTTTAATTAAACCCTCAAAATTCATAAACGTTAGAAGCGATGGTAATTTTAAGGGTTCTTTAATTTTAAATAATAAAGTCGTACTGGGCAAAATGAACTTTTAAGCGGGCTAAAATTTGAATTTAAAGTTAACTTAAACAAGAATAAAGTTTACCAATCATGTTTAACGATGTAGTTTTCTAATCTAATAACCCTTAAACATAAATACTTCAGCTCGCAGTGTTAGTTTTTAATGGTTATTTCACTTTTCCAAAACAAAGCATTGAAAAGATGATCTGTGATGTTTAGAGAGGATCCCTTGTTAAGAATTAAATATTTTAAATTTCCCTAATTGTTGTTGGTGCATCAGGTTGAGGTATTCATACGAGCAAAGCAAAGCGTAGTATTTTTATTCTGTTTTCTTTATGAAGAATTGTTCGCTTCTTTCGAGTTCAAGATGAATTAGATGGATACCTCCCCGAAAGCGAGCGCAATTTGCTCGCCCAGCACTTCTTATTTGCCTTCGTCGATGCTGATGGACTTCTACCAAATCAATATGGCGTACACGTACTGGAAGACGAAGTGCCATGAAATCCATGCTGTTTTCGATGTCTTTTTTCGCGCTTGTCCCTTTGGGGGACAGTATGCCGTTTTCGCGGGCTTAGCGGAGATCATTCACTTTATATCCTCACATTCCTTCTCCTCCAACGACATAGCCTTTTTTCGTGAGACGTGTCCTAATCATGACACAGAATTCTTTGAATTTCTCTTGTCCCTCAAATTAAGTGAAGCTGTTTCTGTTTACTCGGTCGAAGAAGGTTCGCTTGTCTTTCCTAATTCTCCGATCCTGATGTTGGAAGGCCCCATCCTCGCTCTTCACTTAATTGAAACCGCTGTCCTTAACACCATCAACTTTGCTTCATTGATAGCAACCAAGGCCTGCAGAATTCGCGTGGCTTTAGGGAATTCAAAAGATCTGTTGATTGAATTCGGTAGCAGACGAGCTCAGGGTCCAAACGGTGCTTTGCTCGCATCCAAATTTGCGTACATCGGCGGTTTCGATGGAACTTCCAACGTTTTGGCGTCGAAATCCTTTCAAATTCCATTGTATGGTACATTTTCCCACGCATTTGTGTCCGCCTTTTCAACTATCCCTCTTGACAGTATCTTCAAATTTTCGTCACATATCTGTAATGAAGAAGTGACTTTTGAGGAAGTTTACTCACTCTGCCACAAAGTCCTCGCTGAACTCAAACCGCATTCAGAAGATCTCGCTTGGAATCTGAAGAATCGTGTCGACAGCGAACTATGTGCTTTCATCGCTCACTCCCTGAATCATAGCGACAACATTGTCTGCCTGTTAGATACTTATGACGTCTGCCACAGCGGACTTCCCAACGTGATTGCCTTAGCTGTAGCGCTTTACCAACACTTCAACATGGAGGTAAAAGCAGTGAGAATAGACTCCGGAGATCTTTGCTACTTGTCCAAATGCTGCAAATACCAATTCGACTTCTCTTCAAAGCTGCTCTCTCTTGGCTCCTTCCTGCAAAATGTGAAAATAATGGTTTCCAATGACATAGACGAAGACACCATCCTTTCCTTTCGTACGCAATCGCACTCTATTAACGCTTTCGGAATTGGTACGAATCTCGTGACGTGCAAGGAACAGCCCTCGCTAGGTGTTGTGTGCAAACTCGTAGAAATGAAGTCCAAGCCCTGCTTCAAAGCAACCCAAGAAATCATCAAGTCGAGCATTCCGTGCAAAAAGCGCTTGTTTCGCTTCTTCAACCAGAATCCTCTGAACCCTGCTGAATTGATTCCCACCCTCGATTTTATCCAAGCCCATACTGAACCTCCTCCACGTGTCAATGAAAAGATTCGCTGTCGACATCCCTACGATCAAGACCTTCAACTTACCATCGTTCCTGCAGTGATTGAAGAAATCTTGAAGATTCGATGGTGCAAGAACATGTGTGATTCGGTGGATACTCTCTCTAATTGCTTTTCCTTTCATAGGATTACGGCAATACGCGAGCGCATCGCAAGAGGTATAGAGAGACTGCGTGAAGATCACAAGAGAAGTCTTAATCCGACACCTTACAAAGTTTCTCTTTCTCTGCACTTGTATCAGATGTTTCATTCGTTTTGGCGCGAAAAAGTTCCTGTTAAAGAAATTATTTAAATTCGTTTTTGCTTCTGTTTGTTGCTTTATTATCCTTTAATAATCTTTTTTCAAGGGCTTTTTAAAAGTTTATGATTATTTTTTGTGACACATCTACAAAGTTCATTCTTTTTTGTTTAATTAGATGTTTTTGTATTAAAAAACTTACTAAAAAAGGCATGCCCTTAGCTTAATAAAGGTTTTTGTCATCATTAATGATGCACTTGCCATCTTTTCAATTTTTTAATTAAATTCAGTTAATGTTTGAGAAAAATTTTCAATAAACATCCAAACTGAAGGAATTTTATCTAATGAATTCTTCAGGACATTCGTGTATCCTAACAATGGATGTGCGACAGGGGTTAAAACTTTTAAAACCATTTTTATAATTTCAAAATTTTTTATAAAAGTTATTTGATTCAGTGAACACATCACTATTATTACCCACATTACTCTTGCACTGCCAGCTCCCATTCCCGCCATAGCTGCGGATAACTGCAGGGATTTTATCAAGCCCAATTATCTTGTTTATAATTGTGATGGTATCACTACCCCCTAGTTCAATAAAAAAATCGCTTATATATGATAACATAGTGAAAAGAAATTGATAATATTTATTGAGTACATTCCCACTTCTATTTTATCTTATAAAACCTGGATAACGCCTTCGGCTAGAACTACTTTGTATTCGCTATATGTTGCATCGAATGAAGTTAATGATCTATTCATCTTGCTGGTAATGCATAACTCTTTTATTAAAGTTAGGTTCTATAACACGACCATGGCAAGAAGAACGGCAAAGCTAGTTACATACAACCTATCAGTCTTCTCCTTTTGTTTGTGCAAAGTTTATGATGAATTAATTTTTCGAGTACTCGATTCTTTTGCAAGGAGCTAGCGATCACTGACTTGGGCTCACAAAAAACGGCCCACTGATTATATGCTGCTTCCCTTGCACCATGACATTGCGAAAACTCTAATGATGGCCTGAATGTAGACATGATATCCTTATATCTTGAAAAGGGTTGCGATATGGTCTAGCCCGAATCTTCGTTGTTCAAACTCATTAGTGTGTTTGTGTCATCATGTATCTTTCAGCTAGCGTACAGTTTCCTTTCTAAACGCTCATTACTTGTCAAAATAAGTAAGAAAGTTTCAAAGAGAATAAGTATAGAGTGTTGGGTCTCTCTATGATCGCCTCTAATCCCACTTCTTTTCAACCTCTATTTTTGAATCTCTAGCTCAAACCTCTATCTCCGCCTCTACAACCCTCTTTTCAGCATGATAAAACTGAAGCACCAACAAACGGTGTCCAAACTAAGCGAGCTTAATAGCGGTGGTTTGTTGATGAACGCGTTCACTGGTTTGCAAGTTTTCCATCCTTCTTACTCACCGCCCTTTTCCATTTAGGTAACGCTGGCTCTAAAAGTCCCCTGCTTCTGCCTCAAGTGGTGAAACGGAAAGTGCCTCGACATCGTCACGTCAAGTTGCTGAAGAATCTTGCAAGACAGGTCTCTTTCCTTAGCTTTTGTCAAATCCAACCTGGCGTCTCCTTTCGTAGTCTCCTAAATTTTCCTCGAACCCCCTTCTCTCTTAAGTTTTGACGTATGTTTGATCCAAAGTGTCTGTTGACAAGTATTCAGTGTTGTGTGTATACATGCAATAGGCTTATTACTTTTTTGTAACGCTAGCTCCTTCTTCGTGAATCGATAATGTCTTATGATTAGAAGTTTATGCGATAATTTGATAAAATTGTCTGATTTCAACTTCTAATTTTAAAGTTATTTTACCCTTTGTGGACTAGTGTGACACCGGTGTGCCAAGAAATGAACATCGTTTGCTTTAAATATATAAAATTCTATTCAAAAAGAAGGTATACGATTGGGCTTCAAAATTAAGGGTTCATTTTTCAGTTTAAAAATTTCTAGGAAAACTTTTGTTATTTACACAAGTAAGCAAAATTACGAAATTATAAACTGAATTATGTTACATTCTTTGTTCGAAATTTGAGTAAAATTCCAACTGTGTAAGTATGTATAAAATTTGCACTCCTCAAAAGAACTGAGGGCAGGAATGCAAAGTTTGTCGAGGTTTTTCATATGGGAGATGCAAAAAAGTTGCTAGGTGGACTCTGTCACGTGTTTGTCATAACTTCAACTCTTTTTAGCTGGAGTTCTATTTGAGCGACGACAACCTGATCAACGACCCGCACATGCGATTTCTCCTGTCGCAGAGGAATGGTGGTATGCGAGATTTCATTCCTTCCTTTTCCATTTGAAGGAGCGCTGCCGCACTTCACTCGCTAGCTAAGTGATCACCAGCCACGCCCACTCACGGCACTCATTTTATTTGACAGAAATTGAGTTGCAGAAGTTTCTCTCCTTCCCTATCATCAGTTCCTTGACGAACGACCTTGAATGCCTGCGCAACGCGGTTCACCTATATGCTACTCACTTTCAGGCACATTTCTTTTATCCTATCTTTTCAACGCACTCTCCATTCGCTCCCTAACCCTGCTATTCAAGCTCTTTGCCTCCCTACCTATCTAGATCCGTGGCTCTTCTTTTTATGCTCAATGCACATTATGTTTCCTGCGGAATAGAGAGGAATGCCTTTCCAATGCCTATAATATTTAAAAATTAAATTACAAAAATGAATTTCGTGTACTTTTCATATGCATAATTGCTTATGCTTCGACACTTTTATTATGATCACGCTTGTCATATTTTTAATAACAAATAACAAACTTCAACTGTGAAATAGATATAAAATTTGAATGTAAAAACATGAGATTTTTTCCCTTCTAGATTGCTTATTCTAGGAGAGTAAACTTGTTCACCTCAACTTAATGTCAACTAAAACAAGGGGAAGGGGGTAAAACAGAATTGACATATTATGTTATAAAGTAGAAAGGTATATGTTTAGAAGTTGAAAAGAGAGGCCGAATATAAATGGGTGAACGATCGCCAACCCCATTTATCAATTTAGCACATTTTTTACAACAATTTGTCAACAAAAAGTCGGCCTTCATTAAAATGCTAGTCGTTGTACAAAGCGCTATGCATAAAATACAAAGCTTCTTTTACTCTTTATAGCTCTAGTATAAACCTTAATTTGTCTAATGGATCGCTTGATAAAGTCCGTGAAGAATAAGAAATTTGCCGATACTGATCAAACAAAAAAAGACGATTAAGCCAATACCGATGTGGCACGGAATTTTACGAATGAGGGTATTACATGGTATGGGGTGTAGTGTATTTTCTCTGTACAACTAACTCTTATTGTGAGTGATCTTTGTACATTTGTGTAGATATGCTGTTGTTAGGGAAGCTGGATTGAAATGCGAGTTTATAGCGGGGAATGTGTTTGGATGTAGTGTTTTTTTGTGATTACGTTGGCGCTAATTGGAATCTTTCTTGATAATTTCCATATGTAGATGGACTTGTGCTGGTCGAGATTGAGGGTGTTAGTGGTGACCTAAAGACTTGCGGATTTTTTCGTTTCCCAATCACCATTACTTTTTTTGTAGGTTTTGTGTAAAGGGAGTGCTTAAAGCATATGTTTTTTAGATGGTGAGAAGGATATCAAAGAGTTTGGAGTAGGTGATTCTGGAAAATTCGTTTATATATTTTTTTAGAAGTTTAAATTTTGAAATAAAGTTTTTCAAAGCGCTTTTAAAAAGAACACCTCGACAAGGATGTGAAATCTGGACGTATGAGAAGACTAATTATTATTACTGCTTAAGTTATATAAAAACTCATTGGGAAAGAAAGCAAACGATAAAAAACCAATGCCTGAAAGGGATAAGAAAAAATTTTATAAAGACATTCTATTTTTAGCATTGAATCTTGGGAAATTAAGAAGTGGTTAACTCCTTTTGTTACTTGGAAGGAATGTAAATGTTTTCTGAAAAAATAATAAAAAAACATCTCCACAAATTAATCAAAGTTAAACAGTAATCGCAATTTAAAACTACAGAAAAATGTTACTGGCTGCACTCTAACTAAGCCGAACACTTTTCGCCCTCTTCAGTTTGATTCTTTTTCCTTAGTTTATCCCTCTCTTCGTTCACTAATTAAAGCGACAGTTTTGAACCATATATCTCAGCTGAACCTCTTCTGTTGTTTTGCTTTTAAATTCGCTATCAACTTCTCTGTACTTCATTTCTCCTATACTTTATATTGTATCTAATTTTGCTCTTCATTCTAAACGGATTCTGCTCATTATTAAATTTATTGATATTACATTTATTTGTTGACAATGAATGCAGAAACCCTTGTTGAAAAATTAAAGTTTTAAAAGATGATGTGGAGAATTATCTCGAGTTGATAATTTCAGATCTTAAGTATGATAATCAAATAATGAATAATCTACAAAAAATTGAAAATTGTTTTCATAACAATAGTAAATCTGTCTCTAATAAAGCATATAGTGAAAATGTTGAAACTAGTGTATTAACTCCTATAACTAACGATAATTTGTTTGTTTCTAAACATTGGTAGATTCCAAAATCTTATCTAAAATTTTTGATAAAAACTTCTTTATCCATAAAATAGCAAAAAACAGCGTGTATTGAAAAGTATCGTTTGTAATGATAAATCCTATATTAAGTTCAAGGATAAAAAAGAAATGGATGAAGCCTCTTTATCCTTAAATGATAATCAAATAAACAATAAGGTGTTTGTGAAGAATTCATTTCTTCCTAAACGTATACTTAAGGGATTCCTATCTTTTTGTATAATGAGAATATTGATCAAATGCTTATTGACCAAAACGATTTACTCAATATTGAACTTGAACTTGGTACAAAGTATGAATTAAAAAATAAAAAAATGTTAATATGATTCATCTTTTAAAAAATCAGGTTTAAACTTTCTGCGAATAAAATATTTTTAGGCCCCGTGTGTTTTGACGTTATTCCTTATATACGAAGAGTTAGATGTAATAATTGCATTCGTTATGGTCATTTGTCTTCTGAATGAAAAAAGGTCCAAAAATATGTAAGCCTGATGATCCTTAGGGATACAACTTTTTTTGAGTTCACAACCCTGTACTATCTTTGGAAGAACTTTTGGGTAAAAACAACAAAAATAAGGTTTTTTCCGTTTAATATTGAAAAAAGGTCAACCATGACCCATCAACAAATAATCACTCAAACTCTGAAATCAATTGAAAATGCATGAATAAAAATGTAGTATTATCATATTGGAATTTTTTTTTAAAAAGTTTATTGATTAAAAAACAAAAAAAACTTGACTAAAAGTTGAAAGAGGACAAATTATTAGATATGATGAAACGCAATGGCAAGTTTGGCTTCTTTTTATATACTTTATACAAATCCTGCATAAATTTTGTACCTCTTCGTAATTTGACATCAGCAGCTTCTCAACAAAAAATACTGCCCTTCAGGCTTACGATTAGAACTGGAAGCCGCTCATCCATGAAAACTCGCAAAATACGACCAAGACGTTATGCTGGCAGCTGACGAATTGAGGTTTCGTCAAATTTTTGGTTAAAAAGATGTTTTGCATTTTCACTTCAACTCCATTTTTGGCCGGTGTTCACATTTGTTGTATCGCAAACATCATCAAAATCGAGCCCCACAAATTAAATTCATCTAAAACATTCGCGATTCCTTCAGAAATAGACTCCGCTTTGCCATCATTTAATTGTATGACACTCAATTTCACTTCTTTCGTTTCATTTTTGATAACTGAGATGATCACCCTATCGTATATACAAATTTAATTTTCAATTTTAATATTGAAATCCTATATACGATGATTATATATTGATTATCATATTGACATGAAAGTTTAAAAGCTATTAACATGCAAAAAAAGTAAACAATAAGCCAATAAATTTTAGAATGTAAATATAAATGCTAAAGGAGTAATAAAAAATGATTGCAGTAATTTATGATCCTATACTTTATGCATTTCTTGCTGTATACGTTTTTACAAGATGGGATAAAAAACTTATATGGATGTCTCAAAAAATAATTTGTTGATTGGTGAATATAATTAACTAATTATCATCAAAAACGGATGGAAGAGACATATGTATAAACTTAAAAATAAATTTAGATAATTGAACTTGATAAATATTCCTACTTTTAAGAACTCTATATTTCGAAAAATATGCAGAAGTTTGACTTTTATAGTCTAGACTTTTTTGTATACATTCAATATCATATGTATCAGAACAGCCCCGTTTATTGTTCCGCGATATAAATGCTACAAGGCTAAAGCAATGTAAATTTTAAGTTTAATGTCACTATTAAATAAATTCTCACATCGTTTTTATCCTCTATTGAAATTGATTTAGCAAAATGGAAAAACGTTGTAATACATAATTAATATATATAGGCCTCCCAGTTCCTATAACTTAAAAAGCTTTGTGATGGATTTTAATTCGGCATTCATTTAGCTTTTTATTACTAATGTTATTCGTCCGAGTACAGCACACTAATTGATCATTTTTTCATTAGCATAGAATACTAGAGTATTCTATATTTCTTATATATCCTTATATGTTCCTATATTAGTTTCTCTATCGCCTACATCAAACTTGTATCACGCTTTGGCGTATTTCTACTAGTGGGTCTTCAGACCTTTTGAAATAACCTCAAATTCTACTCACAAGTCTACTCCTGTATTTTAATATGATATGATATAAAACTTACTCGTGCATTTGTGAAATATATTTCTTTCTTTCTTTCTTTCTTTCTTCTAAAAGACTCTTCTTTCACACCGAAGAAAAAATGGGTCAAATTCGATCCTCATTTATAAGAATTTTTAAGAACAGCTATATCTTCACATATTTGTATGCATCATAGTTATGGTAACAGAGTGGTAATTTTTCTTATGGACGATATTTTTTAAAATTTTAATGATATATTTAGTGAGAATTTTATCCTCAATCAAACTTTTAATTATGATTTTCTAAAAAAAGGACTTTTTTGATTTGGGTTTTTTAGAAATAGATTTTTTCCTGAAATACCAAACTTGGCTAATAATCAACATATTCTTGCAGGAAAATTAAGTCATGAAATGAACTGAGCATCGTAATAAAAAAATCAAAAATAAATTATAGTTTATTTAAAATATAAAAGTATGTTTATGAGACTTAAAAATTGGACAGCACAAGTTCCAAAACTTAAAATTTTAGCTTGAATAGAGTTCATATTTTACGAAGTAAATTTGTTTTTTCGGGTGAGCATATTATTTTTAAAAGAAGTCAGCTTTAATTTAGATGTTTTCTCTCAATGCAAGATGATTAGCTTTTCCGAAAGTAGAATACGCATCGAATGTGCTTGTGTGTTTTCTTTGATCTTTCACTGTATTCATTTTTTAATTATTCCATGTACACCCTTTTTTTGTAAAGTATAACGTCTTTATCCTTTTTTGCATCTAAAATCTTCATTTACTTCTTCATCTTGATTCATTAATTGTCATGTGGGGGTTGTAAACTTTGCTGTTCACTTTTTGTTCAGTAGCTGCATTCCATTTCTTTATTTATTTTTAAGGCGTCTGAAAACCTTGAAAGAATTTATCGAATACATCCTTTCTCCGAATTTCGAATGGCCAGCATTAGAGAGAGCTTTGACGCTCGAACTATTTACATAGTAATTTCTTTTGCATCTCCTTCATTCTCGTTATCCTAAGATGATGGTAAAACTCTGATACAACAAATCTCCTAGCACTCCTGTCTTCTTCCTATAGAGGTCACCGTTACGAGAAAGCAAAAGAAGGAGTAGAGGATGACACGAAAAAAGCGTATTGTAACGTGTTTGTAGTTTGTACTTATTTTTAACCCTATTAGTAAAACTATGAAGCAGTAGCTGGAAACTTTTTTTGCCGTACGTACTTTTGTTGAACTTTTGAAAAGCGCGCAACTCTTTTGATAAAATATACTAAACGAGTGTGTGCTAGTTTAGTCACTATATTTTCCGGTTTTGCTTGCATTAATTAAAATTTGAATCGAATCGTTGTAAGCATGTTTCTTTGTTTACGATTCTCGTTTTTATCTCGAAACAGATGAATCAAAAAAATTTCATAAATGTAACTTCAAACTTGTTTAGAAATTGAGCATTCTTTCTGAGTTTTATTGTCCTTTTGTATTTTTTTCTAACAACAAACATCCCCATTTAAAAGTTTTTTTTGTTTAAAATTTTAACAAATTCAGTAAATTTAAATAAACCTTCCTTGAAAAATGTTATATTTATGGGATAATAATCATGTATTAAAATAAGTATCAAAATTTTGTATTGCAAATGAGAAAAAGACAGGGAAAAGTTACAATGGAATGTAATGTTAAAGAGTGAAGAGTAAGGTGTTTTTTTGAATTTTTTTAGAAAATTTTTTACTTACATCCAATAGGAGTTGGAAATACTTCAAAAGTGACTTTATCAATAAATTTCACAAAAATATTCATCATGGGGGGTGCACAGTCTATTCTAATGATTTTTGTGCCAATGGTTAAAGGATAGGGACAGATTTTTTTTCGAAAATAAGAAAAATATTTATAATTTCTGATCAGTTTTATAACAAATCGAAGACGCTGAAAAAATGATGACTTGTAAAATTAAAAAAAACTTTTTAATCAAAAATTTGAACCTTTGTATGTTACTTAAATCATTCGATATAACGCAATTTAACTATTTCAAATATCACTAAAATATTATAATTATTTTTAAAAATATATTGGAAAGTTTTTTTCTTATCAAAACAGATACATAATAATCAATCAAACATGTCAAAAGTTTGTTTTGATTGATTTATGGAAATGTATTCTTATATCTGATATTGTTTGAAAATGATTACAGTTATAAAGATATTTTTGAAAAACGATGAAAAATTTTATAAATTGAATTTAAAAATTTAAGAATAAAATAACTCCATAAAGTATTTATATTATATTTAGTTTACTAATTAAAGATCAGAAGTCATATTATTTCGAAGATAGTTTCTTTCAAATTCTTCAATTCTTTCTTTCTACTCCACACATCATGAGTTTTATCTTATTAATTTCCCCAAGCACAAAAATGCTTCTTAGAAGTAGTGTTGGTAGTCAGTTCCTTCAAATTTTTTATTTCACACTTCCTTTCCCTCGCCGTCGGCACTCCCTTTATTTCATGAAAGGAAAGAAACATATTATTTTTTATGAAGTGTACTTTTGTTTATCATTCTGTTGATGCCATTATTTACTTAAGGGTACCTTCTGAAGTTGTGAACAAAACATTCCAACTTATTCACTGGTCTGTTATCTATATATCAAGATATTAATTCAGTTATTTATATAAGTGAAATTTTAGAAAATTCCTAATCAATACCAAAACTTTTCCTGGCGAATCGCGTGTAGGTCAACACAGACTTATTCCTGCCGATTTATTTTATCAAGAAAATAAGAAAAATTAAACTTTAAAAGTTTGGAGATAAAAAACGAGAATATTACAAGTTATACAAGTAAAAACAAATGGTGTATTAGAAAACGAAAATAATAACTTAGCAAAATCAAAAATAACATGGTAAGAATAGGAGAGAAAGTTTTAGGTAAAGTTAAGTTTTTAAAAAACAAAAATAAGGTAACTTGGTTTTGGAGTAAAAAGGTTAAGGAATGTATAGACGTAAAAAGAAAAGCATTTAGAGCTTACCAGTTAGATGAAAGTAAAGAAAAAGAAATAGGGTATAAAAATGCAAAAAATAATTAGAAGGAGTAAAGAAGAGAGAATTTTACAATTAAAAGAAGAGAATGAACGCAAAAGAACTAGTGATGTTTTCAAAATAGTTAAGCAAAAGAGAAAGTTAAAGCAAAACGTAGTTGGGATTCCTTGTATAGTTAATAAAGATGCATATTTAGCTAGTAATTTAGTGGATAACACCTGGTCGCATTTTTATAAAGTTATCTTTAATAATGAAAATAAGTTAGGAAATCTAGATGCGGTCGATAAAGTTGAAGGACCTTGCGAAGCTGTGTCTCTCTCATGTGTACTTTTGACCAAATGAAACCAAATAAATCAGCTGGATATGGCGGATGCTGTTTTGAAATGTTAACGTTATTTATAATTAAAAATTCGAGGGTTATCTTTTTGTGGGCCCACCACAGTTCCAAGTGAAAGTTTTTGAATCAGTTGTTGTTCTTTTTCAGGAACTCTTTCCTCACTCCCAGCTTCCACAACACTTCTGCCAAACTCACATAACCCATAAAGTAGTGCACTGGCTTTTCAAGTCTTTTGGGGAAGTAACATATGTTAAGTTGTCAACGCCATTCAATCCCCACACCTCTCAAATGACAGGTCACGATGAAGCCTTCAAAAAGCGCTTTTCTGCTTTCATAACATTTTCAAGCAAAGAAGCTGCTACAAACACTCTAAATGTATTTTATGATCCATCTTCATTTTATTGATCTTCCTTCTTACATCGAATAAGTAAAAATGAACCGCTGTTCTTCCTATATCAGCGATACTTATGAAGCATAAAGAGACAAAGATTCTGTCGTGAGATAATCACAGTTTCCAGCCAACTTAAAAGTCGGCCAAAAGTTAGGGAATTTGAAAAAGAGGGCATATTTTTAGAAAAATCATGAATGCAAGTTAGAGATGATTCTTCCCGATTGGCAGGGAATTTTATAGTATGTTTGGATACGTCGGTTGTTGCTCTGTTAGATTTCTGAGTATTTACCACTAAGAGTGATTTTTCTGAAGTTTTTAAAAAAATTTCAAACTTATTAACCCTATAGGAGCATAAAACGCAAATTTATAATGAAATATAAATATAACAAAACTGATTTCTGAGTATTTACCACTAAGAGTGATTTTTCTGAAGTTTTTAAAAAAATCCAAACTTATTAACCCTATAGGAGCATAAAACTCACCCTTTACCAAAAAATTAATTGTACAAAATTGGTCCAATTATGTCCTTTCAAATGTCATGTTTCCTAAAATCGCTAGCTTGCAGCTTTTGATACCATTTTCATGGTAGTTGAATAACCCTTTCATGTCAAAAACTGTCAATCAAAATCAAAAATTAAAATTTTTCGACAAAATTTCACATAACCTGTAGTTAACCTTATAACCTAGGTTCTATATTATATACTCCCTTGAAAATTTATAATTATATACATTTTTGAACGCATAACACTTTATATATTTAATTTTTTTCAATAATCATTAGAAAATGTCAATCAAAATTTTGATTGATCAGAAATATATCTTTTAAAATATTCTTTCAAATTTTTCATAAAATATATGTTTTTATACTAAATCGGCCATACTTGTTTAATTTCTGGACTCATTTTTTACATTTAGGATGTGAAAATACCTATAAACGTTAATCAAATTTGCGGTTTACTTATAAAAATTATCTCCAAAAAACATTCATTTAAATTTTACATGAAATCCATATTTTTATACCAAACTAACCATACTGGTTTTATTTTTGGACTATATTTTAGTTTCTGACAATGTTAATAAAATTGGCGGTTTATTTCTGAAAACGGCCTTCAACAATATTATCAATTATTTATTTTTATACCAAACAATGCTAGTTTCATTGATAGACTGAGTTTTTGCATTTAAGATTTGAAAATATCTATAAATATTAATCAAATTTGCGGTTTACTTCTAAAATTTGTCTCGAAAAATTTTGATTCAACTTTTATATAAAATATATGTTTTTATACTGAATTGATCATTCTGGTTTCATTTCTGGACACCGTTTTCGCATTTAGATGTTTTAAAATGTCAGTTTCAATTAAATTTGCGGTTTACGTCTTAAAACTATCTCCAAAAATATTCTCTCTAATTTTACATGAAATATGTTTTTATACCAAATTAACCATACTTGTTTCATTGGGCTCAGGTTTTGCTTTTAAGGTTTGAAAATATCTTCAAGTGTCAATAAAATATGCGGTCTACGTCTGAAAACAGTCTTCATGAATATTAAAATTTTATATGAAATATATATATTTTTATACCAAATCAACCAACTATAGTGAATTATGGACTTAGTTTTGCATTTAGGAGTTCAAATACTTATATCTTATAAGTAAGTGTCAATCAAATTTGCAGTTTGCTTCTAAAATTTGTCTTTAGAAATATTGATTCAAATTTTACATGAAATATAGGGTTTTTTACCAAATCAATCATGCTGGTATCATTTCTGGACTCAGGTTTCGCATTTTAGAAATTTAAATATTTGTCTGTGTGTGGTTTACGTCTGAAAACTATCTCCAAAAATATTCTCTCTAATTTTACATAAAATATGTGTTTTATAACCATACTAGTTTTATTTCTGAACTCAGATTTTGCATTTAGAGGTTTTAAAATGTTTCAAAGTGTCAATCAAATGTGTGGTTTACGTCTAATATCTACAAAAATATTTTTGAAATTTAAATAAAGTTTCTATTTTTATAACAAATTGAAGATGCTGGTTTCATTTTTGGACTCAGTTTTCGTATTTGGTGCTTCAAAATACCTGCAGGCCTCAATCAGATTTGCAGTTTACGTCTAAAAACGGTCTTCAAAATATTTTCAAAATTTCAAATAAAATATCTGTTTGTATACTAAATTAACTATGCTCATTTTATTTTTGTACTCCATTTTGGCTAATACAATTAAAAATATCTGGAAGTGTCAATTAAACTTGTGATGTATGTCTGAAAATCAATTCTGTAAAAAAAATTTCAAAAAATTGTTATATATTGGTTATATAGTAAAAATAGATTTTTTAAAAATATATTTTAGCTTATAATACTTTCTTCAATCATGTTGAGTATGAAATATTTATTAAAAAAAAACAAAACGTATTATAAAATCTTTTAAAGATTAGTGTGGGCGAAGCCCTATCGTCTTTTTCTTCTTCGGACTGTCCAGTCATCGCACGGGTTTGTGCATTCCCATTTCAAGGGCAACTTTGTTCTCTGCATTCAACCTATTTTTCTTCTTTTGATTGAAATCTCGTTTTATCCTTTTCTATTTTTATTTTGACAGTACATCAGAGATTTGCAATTGCAAAGAATGAGCACATTTGAAGAAAGCAATCAATTCTTTTCCTCGACATTCTACAATCTTCCAAGTTTTAATTTAAATATATTATCTTTCAATCTTGTTTTACTACTTTAGCAAAATATTTCCTTAGTGCTAACCAGAAACGCATTGACTTTTTATTCGATAAAACATTTTTTATTTTGTTATGAAAGCATTTTACTTTCACTCCCCCTATCTCAAAAAGGAAGAGTACTCTAAATTTAAGGCTTTTCTGAAAATCAAAGAAGTCTCGTTATTGTATAATGGCGCACTGAGTACTACGCTTTTAACCTTTCAATCGAGCCATATGTATACGAATGGTAGGAAGGCACTTGCATTTGCCATATGTAAGAACGGATCGCTCATATTTACTGCCGCACTGTTTGCATCGTGCGTGTTGTTTCATTCTTTCCAAATGACTCTCATCTCCCTACGTTTCTTTTGAAGTCTTCAAGTTTTTCACATGGTTGAGTTCGCGCAACACGAAACCCTCAACAAGTTCGGTTAGGAAAGTGAAATTCACGAAAGCGCGCCCGATCTACTCCGACTCGGAGTTCAAATCTCGTTCTACCAAAGCCCGCAGAGGTCATAGAAGAGGCAGAAAGCAGGAATACGCTTCCTACAAAGACGTCATCTTTTCCCAATTCAACGTCATCTTCAAGTATTTTTCCCATTTTCCTCCATCTTTTTTTCAATAACGTTTTACAGTTAGAAGAAAATATCATTGAGTTTAACCAACAAACAGAAGAAAGTTGAAATATTGATTAATTGAGTGTGGATGGAATACACACTATATCATTTGTATATTTTTGTGTTCTATTCTTCTACACTACATATAGCGGATCTTCTAACGCATTTTTGTCATTTCATCACTTATTATTATTATTATTATTATGGTCACGCTGTCTGGACTTTGTAGAATCAATATCAAATCTTTTTTGGGCATTTAATTTCAATATTAAAAAGTGAATAAGATAGTTTGACTATTTACCTAGACGGCTCACATCTAAAATCTCTTAGTTTTTAGGTCAGTAACCCTTTCTGATAAGATCAACCGTAAGCTTTTCCAATGAAGTCTTAGGTAGCTTTAAATGCACGGTATTATAGATGATGTTCTATAACAGGAGTTCCCAATCTTTTTTCTTAATATACCCTTAGCATTGCTAAAACATATTTGTGTTCCCATTAAATTTCAAAATGAAAGATAACAATAAGAAAAAAAATTGTATACTTTTTTATTAATAAATTTGATACATAGTACATAATAGTATGGTATTAATAATAACCATTGTAGATAAAAACGAAATTTATTTACCAATAAGCAAAACATTTTTGCTACAGCGCAACAAAGATCATGCTCGGGAGTTTTAAGTTGTTGTTTATATTTTGATTTTATTCCTAATAACAGTTAAAATGCTGATTCACACAGCCATGTTGATGGAAATAATAATAATGATGGGATGGCGCGTTCGGCAATCTCTTTGTAGGAATTTGCAACCAAAAAGCGCATAAATTTCTTTCAACGTAAATATCTCGTCTCGAATCATCATGTTACGAGCTTTTCTTGCATACCTGTCCCAGCCTTCAACAGCTGAGTATTTGCAGTAAAAGGATTTCTGAGATACAAACTGTAAAAATAAAATTTTACATGAGAAGCCAGATTCATTTACACAAGCTCTAAAACCAGACTTATGTTCGAACATAGCTGGATCTCCATCAGTTGTACACCTTTTAAGTCTTCCCATTTTAAGCCATGTTGCTTGAAAAAGAATCTACAATTTGAAAGATATGATCTCCTTTTGTAGTTACTTCTAGATTACAAGAATTTAGTAAAATACTAAAGGATAAAATGAAGTTCTAGCGCAATGTATAAACACTATTGATGAAAGTCGGCTTGGTATGGCAATAGAAACATTCCTATTTCAGGACCTTTAAAATAAAGATTAAAACTTTCAAGGATTCAAATGAGTGGCAGACAAATTCACATAGAAAGAGAGTGAGAGACATAGAAACACGTACGCACTTACACGCATGCATTTATATACTTGTTCACACATTTACGTTTTTGTTCTAAAATTCTTTAGGGACGAATGGAAGCGCTTGGTGATGCAAGCACGGCAAAAAGAAAACCTCTTTTTGAAAACTTTTCGATCCATGTCTGGGAAGATGGAGCACCGAAGTTTCTTCCTCGCAGGTTCTTGCTTTACCCTTTCCTCTATCAAAGCGTAAATAACAGGCAGCGCGTCGTAATGCCTTTGATGCACCTCACTCTATTTTAAATCACTTCAACTTCATAACTACCTCAAAAGTTAATCGTATAGCGAAGTTTCCGAATATTTATAGAGTTAAGTCAAGGAGAACATTTCTCGAGTCACGACCGATTTGATTAAATATCTTTGCTACTATTGCCTTCAATTATCATCTTTTAAAAATGTGCAAAATAATACTACTCAATTCAAATACAAAATAATAATAATAATAGTAAAAAGTCGATCGCTCTTTTAAATGATGGAGCAGAAAATGTCATAATTAAAAAAAAATTTTATTGTTATTGATAGGTCTTTTGAAACTACGGTGATTTATGGTCAAGACAGTTGCTGCAGTTGACACTTTAAAAGACTAGGCTCTAGACTAGTGGTTCTCAAACTTTTTGGCTCAACGCCCCCCCTCTAATCAAGACAAAAAATTTTAACGCCCCCTCCTTCTGATTGTTTATCAAAAACGATAAATTTGGAAATTTTAACATGATTAGAATTTTAAACAGATCTTTAACAGAAACAAATAAATTTTTGTAAAGAAATAAAATCATTAAAGTATAATTCCATGTTAATTAGATATTCTTCAAATATTATGTGAGAAAGGAAAGCAAAATATATTAGATATAATAATTTGTAAGTCAATTGAGTAAAAAGATCAATGAGATGGATGAACTTGGTGTTGACGTAAAACGAAATCAATATCTTGTTGCATATTAGTTAGAAAAAGTGGCAAATCACCACGTTGAGTAATCTGTAGTCTATTTCTTTGCTTTGAAAGTAGAAACGCAACTGAACTGAAGCCCTTTTCGACTAAATATGACGTGGGAAAAGCGATTAAATATACTTTAATTTTACTCCAGACAGCAGGATAAAGGTCAGAAATTTTTTTCTGTAACCAAAAATCTTGGTATGATTTTTTGAACTTTGCTTTCAGCTCAAAATCATTTTGAATAGAGATTAGTTGTTCCTCTATCGCGCCCTCTTCCCCGTATTCGACATCTAAAAATGGATTAACTATCCACTCTGGTATTTTTAGCGCCATAACATCATGAAAGCTGGCAAGCATATCTTTATGCAATTGATCCAAATGTGTATAATAAGCTTGTAGATCACTTTCTCATAAAACTTCTTTCCCTACTTCACAAAGGTTTGGAAAATGTTGAAGTTCTTTTTTTCATGTTTCTTTTAAATAGCTGTAACTTGGCTAAAAAATTTGATATAGCTGTTTTAACTTTGATAAGATTGGCATCTTCCCCTTGTAGTTGAAAATTCATGTCATTGAATTTCGTGAATAAGTCTGACAAATAAGCAACATTGTGTTAATATTTTTAATCTTATTACTAAAGAACAAATTAGTGTTGTGAAAAAACTCGACAACTGAATCAAAAAGTGAAAAAAACGTGGCAAGTAATTGCCCTTTGACAGCCACCTAACTTCTGTATGTTGTGCAAAGCTTGCGAGACAGTCTCGTATTGAGAGCGTGAGATTTTATTCTATTTATTGCTTTTATAACAATATTCAAAGAATCGTGCAGTCTACCACTTAAGTTTTTTTGCTACCAAATGTTCTCTGTGAAGTACGCAATGGAACGTGAGAACATCAGTTACAACTTTTTTCAGAAAACGAACAAATCCACGGTGACAACCTATCGTTGATAGAGCGCCATCTGTGGCACAAGTGAAAATATTAGAAAATGGGATATTTTTTTCTTCGAAAAAAGTTTTCACAACATGGAATATTGATTCCTCTTTTGTGACAGTTTTCAAATTTTTTTTGCAAACAATAGCTCTTGAACTAAGTTTTCATCTTTAATAAATATAACATAAGCAAGAAGCAAAGATTCATTACCAGGCAAAGTGGATTTCTCTAACTGTAAACTAAATTCTGTATTTTTGAGCGTGTCGCACAACCTTTCTTCGAAATTTTCTGCCATTTCTTCTATCCTTCTCTTAACAGAACAATCGCTGAGGGGAATTGACTTTATGATTTGATCAGGTGTTTTGTGTAAAACAGTTTTAAATATTTTTTTCACTGCAGGCATGATAAGTTCTTTTCCAATTGTGTGAGGCTTACCAGATTTAGCAATCAGCAAGGATATGTTGTATGAAGCTTTCAAGCCATCAGTTGTTTGTTGTGAAGTTCCAAAAAGCATGTTTGCTATATATTTTCTTTTTTGAAGCTTTTCTTGAAGTGATTGAAAATAAACTAAATCTTTGTTTGATTTATCAGAATGAATCTTTATGAAATGTTCTTGAAGCTTAGAAGGTTTCATAGCCTCGTTTGAAAAAAAATCTTTCACCTATTAGACACATAGGTTGATGTTGACTATGTGTTGCTAAAACAAACCCATATTTTAAGTATTCTGAACTAAACTGCCTGTACTTTTTCTTTGTTTAAATATTTGTAGCCATTAAAAATAAATATATGTAATAATGAGAGTACAAAATAAGGGGATATTACATAAGGCAAATTTAATAAAATTTTAGCCCCCCCCTCTTGTAGCGTATATGTCTGACATTCATCACCTTTATCTTTTAGTTTAATTTTAGTTTTCTACTTTTTAAAATACAGTCAGTGACGTATCTTTATATTTGTGATTAAGTTGTGTTTCTTTATCATATTTTCTTATTTCATTTCAGACAAGTAAAATATTAATACTCACCTCCGCCTTGAACATTTCTACCGCCCCTCAAAGTGGGCGGTACCGCCCACTTTGAGAAAGACTGCTCTAGACTCTCAATGCACAACGTTTGCTTGTAAGCGGGTGGGTCTGTTGGCGTGAAAAGGACGGGCTTTTGTGAAGAAAGTCTTTCTAATGCTAAGTGGCTGATGAGTGAGCTCGCATTGTGAGGCCACTTTTTTAGCTTGCATTAGGAGTATACTACACCATATTGACAGCACACGTTGTTTATTGTTGATTGCTTTGAAGGAACATTTTTTGTGGTTGGATCAAGAGTCGCTCTAGGAAAACTTAATGTCCGATTAAAATGATTTTATTTATAATTATTTTTTTCCTTTTTTTTCTTAGGGGGGTTGTATTTCCTTTTTAAAGGCTTTTAAGAAAAAAAATTGAATTTTCTTCCTATGAAATTTATTTCAAAGGCTGAGCACAGAAAAATAAACAAAAAACAATAGAACATCACCTTCACCATCAATTAGTAAACATTTACTATCTAATTTTACATGTAAAAATCTAGAAAAAGAAGAATCAAAATTTGTAATAATGTTAATTAACTGTTTTTTTTTCTAAAATTGAATTTTAATTTGACGAATCGATTTTTTTTCTTAGATACAATCAAATTAATTCATGTTTTTAAACTTTCATGTGTATCTAATCATCTAAATTGTCTCGGCCCCTTCATTTTATTACTAAAAAAGTTAAGAATCGCAAAGGTAGGCTGAAATGAGAGATATAAGGATATTCAGGGCCAAATTCCAGATATTCTGAAAAAAATGAGGCTTAGCAGTTGGAACTGCTGCACTGTTGTTGTTCTTGGAATTCTTTTTAAGTGCTTTTGATGCCGAATTTCAAAAACTTATTTTTAAACCAACATGAAAATCGTCAACTGCAATGCTAAAAGGATTTTGATCAAACGTCAGTTTTACAATTTATTTTATCAATAACGCTATGGAATGTGTGCCCTAATTTTTGCACTCCTGACACACGACTTCATTAAGGCATTGAAACGAAAGCACGTTTCCTCTCTCAACTTTCGAAGAGCTAGTTTGTGGAAGAAAACCTTTGTTGTATTATTCTCATATCTGCAGCTTGTAGTTGTCTTTTGAGTTCATTTAAAATTTTAACTTGAACTGCTTTCAAAGTTCTTCAATAGATGCTCTGCTCTCTTTCCTTGAACTTTGAGAAATAGGTGAATTTTCTCAAAAAGGGTAACTACTCACGCAAGAGAATTATCTCTAAACAAACAATGAACAGACATGTAAAAGAAGAGGTCTTCCTGTGTAGAATCCATATCCCGGCACATTTAACGAAAAATTCTTGCGTTGAGTGCTCCACCTTTGATAGAGTTGACCATACGAACAACACTTTTTAAAAATGTATTCAAAACAGCAAAAAGAGTCTTGAAACCAAGAATTTCAAAATGTGTCATGAAGTGCGTTGTGATTACAGCCTGGTTCTTCTTTATGAGTGTTACAATTCCTGATCTGTGGGAAGCTCGGTCTGTGCATGCACACACGAACTAATTTCGACCATGATAGCTTTTTCTATTGAAAAAAAGATAGAAAATCAAACTCATAACATCCTCATAATGTTTGATGGCAAATAATGAAAAATTCCCATTTTTCCGTTAATTTAATATTCTTCTACCTGTCATCCCTACTCTGCTTTGAGAGAAATATCTGATTAAGTATTAACTAATATATTAAATATATTAACTTTTGATGTCAAAAATATAAAAATCTCTTCCCTTAGTTCTAAAAACCGCAAAAGTACCGGCTCTTGAGACATCGATCTAACTCCTTTGTGGCGTAAAATTGTGTGGTAGATAGAACCTAGTCTTAAAAACAGCCTTTCTTTTAATGGTATGATTTTTATATGGATAACAATTTTCATCCTCTGATCTAATACCTTCTGGAGCTCAAGTACTAATACTTTTGAAATGAGATCCAGGAAACAGTGTGTGAAAACAATGACATAGTTTTATATTTAGCCAATGCAGGAAATCCTTTTAGGCTTCCCGCCAAACAGAAAACTTTTTGAAAGAAAAATTGTTTGCGTCAAAAAATGATGACAAGCCTATATCTAAGTCAGGATTAAATATATATTTGTTTTTAGTCAAAAATCCGTATTTAGATTCGGGTATTTATCCCCAGCTTATTATACTTTTTGCAAGGTTGCTATCATCTAACCCTGTTTTGTCTCATCGATTTTTCTCAATATATGTTTATGATGTACTATTTTGATTAGTGAATCAAGAAGACCGCAAAAAGTTGGATTTAATCTTTGAAGACAATGCCAAGAACAGTCATGTGGGAAGAGTGGGCAATTCGATCGTAGGAGACGTTTTTGTTGACGAGGAAGAAAACGAACTCTATGGATTTTATCTCAAATTTGAGAGCAACAGAGTTCTTCTTTCTCACTTGGAAGTGGAGGTGCGCTCTCTAATATTCTTTTTCTATTCCTTTATGCTTTAACTTGAGATTGATGTTGCTTGCGGTTTTCACAGCCAGTGTTAAGATTTTCTATCTTGGTGTTGAATGGCGTTTTTTTCACAAAAGGGTTATAGGAAATCCTTTCAAGAGAGAATTGTGTAAATAATAAATGCGTTTTCGGAACAAATTTTGACTGAGTTCAGAAAGCGCTGATCGGGCCAATTAGGTCGTATATAATTTTTTGTAAGTGTTTCTTAAATTTTAACCATTCGCCATCTCTCTGAAAGCTTCTTTCTTTTTATAACTTTCCTCATTCAGTAAAACGTCGTTAATATCAAAATTTTTTTTATTTAAATGAAAAAAAATCTACAATTACAACTTTTGAAGAGGAGGATGTATTATTAGTCTTAGATTTGTTAGTTAGTGTCAGAATGTTGTTAGTATTAGTATAGTTAGAATATTGTAAGTTTTATGGTTAGTGTTAGAATAATTAGAATATTGTTATAATTTAAATTAAACGAACTCCAAAATAAGTGATATACTTTAATTATAACTCTCCATGATTATTAGGGGTGCCAATGATCTTTACGGGGGGTACTAATAATCTTTACGGGAGTACTAATGATCTTTATGGGGGTACTAATGATCTTTATGGAGGGTATCAATGATCTTTATGGAGGGTATCAATGATCTTTACCGGGGTACCAATGATCTTTACCGGGGTACAAATGATCTTTATGGAGGGTATCAATGATCTTTACCTGGGTACCAATGATCTTTACCGGGGTACAAATGATCTTTATGGAGGGTATCAATGATCTTTACGGGTTCCTTGAGGGGATCTATAATCCCGATACCAATGATCTTTGAGATTACCTAGAATCAGGGGGATACAAATGATTTGGTACCAATGATCTTTAACAGGACCTAGATTAAAGATACCAATGATCTTTAACTGGGCCTAGAAGGATTGGGACCTAGAATCCAAGGTCTTCAGCGAAGCTATAAAAATCAAAACCTTTCTTGAATTTATCTTATAAAATATTACAAACTATGTTTTATATAAAGAAATTATCTAATATATAATAATTTCAATAATTTAATAATATAATATATGTAGGTATATATATTTCATGATTTTGCGAACCTATTTTTTTACTTTTTCCATTCAAAGTCAAATTACTATTAGATTAAAAAAGATTTCTGCAAGCTATAAAATGTTAACCTACCTCATTTCGGTAGCGCTATCATGCGGTGCAAGTGAAAATTTTCTGTTTATTAGTATTTCATTAGTTGACTACTCTTTTTAAAATGTAACCTTGGTAGTTTAAGGTGAAAGATTAAGCTTCACCAAAGAAAACAGTTAATAATAAATGTGAATTAATTTCAATTTTTTTTAGAAAATTTAATTTCTTTCTTTTTTAAATGTAAAATTAAAACATTTTTTTATTCAAAAAAATTGATGTTTTATATTTTAAATTTGAAGATAAAGTTGCGCTTCCACCTAGAAACGCTGGGGTGAAAAGGGTAAAGTTGATTTGGTAAATTTTTTTGCATTCGACAGGAACAGTTGAGGTGTTTGCTTCAAGATTTCAAGATGTTTTTGAACAAGGCGACGATGAAAGAAGGCCTGCTCCATCTTTCATCAGCGAGTGACGCGCACCGGCTTCTCTCCCTCAAAACGCTCTCCCTCACGTTTCGCAGAATTAAGAGTAAGCACTTTTTCGCATTTGCGTCTTTAAATCTCGTCTTCCTTCAGGTCACGACTTCGCCAATGAACGACGCCTTTTTTGCGAGATGGCCAGGAGTGATGGTTTGAAGTGCAAGCGCTTCGGTTGCAACACGACTGCAAAAAGCGTACGTTTTGTCTTCTCCCTAAGACCACTTCGCGCGTTTCTCTCAATTCTTCCATTCTTTGTCTTTTATACATTCAGAGAACTTTCCAAGATACAAATTCATACAGATATAATTTCGTATAACAGAAGTGATAATGAAGACTTGAAGAACTTACTTCGTCTAGATTAGGATGGATATCTTGACTATTTTCATACATCGACCGCGATACATTTCGATGGAGGCTTGGAATCCGTCTTTAAAAAATTTTTCAATTATTTGTCCTATTTTTTCCTATTGTGTCTTTATCAATGCATTTGATTCATGAATGGACGATGCAGTGCCTTTTCGGTGAAACCACCCTACGACACCTTACAGTAAAATTGTGAAATTAGTAATTTCGTGAAATGAATTTTTTAGTAAATTCATGTAATGACTTAGGAATTTCAGGTAATACCTGAATAAAACAGTGCTATTTTGCACAATTAATTTACTAAGATATTTTATGAAAACTATGCAGATACACTAAAAAATATTAAAGATACACTATGCGTATATATTCAATACAATAAACACACTTGATACTATTGTACTATATTTTTCATAGTTCAAGTAAAAGTGATAAAGGGAGCAATTTTATTACATTTATTTTGTTCTTTACAATTTGTATAATAGCATATTCAAATAGAGTGTTAGTGTTAAAGTAGTGTTATGAAACATTCTTCACACTCAACTTAAATAGGCTATTAATTATATTCAAATTACATAATTTGAATATTGCACCATAACAAATCTTTTCTTCTTGTTGTTTACAATCATTCAGTATTCAAATTCATGTCATATTTGAAAACTGAATAATGTAACCATTTCTTCATCATTTGTTGCTCTTATTGCTATGCAAATTTTGTAATGTATATATATATAACCCTTTTAATACAGGAATCACTTATCACATTTTTGGTTTAATAAAAGTTCCAGATTTCATTTTTTTTCCTTCTCATTTCAATTTTATTCGACAACTGAATTCTACTATGGTTGAAGTCATCAAGCCAAAAGAATTCAATGTTACTGCCAACGAAGAATAGGTAGAAAGTTATGGAAACATTGGTTTAGATTAGAGGTTTCACATACTACCTCGATTGTTTAAAAGAACTCAATCCGAACAAGCTTGAGCTTCTGTTTTGCACTTGGGCCTTGATGTTGCAGAAACCATCCAAAATATTCCAAGTTATGATTTCGCTATAAAGCAATTGGAAAGCGCATATGTCAAGTCACCCGATGAAGTCCATGCAAGGCACCTACTTTCAACACGCGTTCAACTACATGACGAAACCGTGAACTTCTTTTTTCAATCCTTCAAAGTGTTGTGTTTAAACGGACGTCGGACTAACATAGGGATCTTTTTATAAGAGATTCCCTCATTTTTTGATTAAAAAATAGTTCTAACTGAACAAGCTTCTGGAGAACCCAAACTTAGAACCCGATACAACCGTTAACAAAGCTAAAGCCATTGAACAAGCCATAAATAGAAACGAAAGTTATGGGTCATGGCACCTGCAGCGGCCTCAAAAGATGATTGTACAGATAATCTTGATATTTATCAAGAACTTAAAACCCCAAATGAACAAGTATTTACTTTTTCCGTAAAATCATCAAATAAAGAAAAATGTTACTTTTGTGAAGGTAAAATACCTTAAAAACAACCGACCACTTTGCCCAGCAAAAGGCTATACTTGCTTCAAATGTGGAAATATAGGGCATTTTTCAAAGATATGTCAATCATCAAATAAGAATATTTCGAATACAAAAACAAGATCTACTCATTCCATTTGGAAGACTATAGTTTGTCTACTAAATGGCTCAAAGTGCGAAGCTCTCGCGGATACCGGAATTACTGACAATTTTATGGATAGGGAGATACTGCAATGGGTTTAAAGTTAAAATTAAATCCTTGGAAAGAAAGAGTAAGCATGGCTTCTAGCAAATTTAAAGTGATTTGTAAGGAAAAAATTCGTGTTTCCTTACAAATCCAGAACAAACACTACAGAAATGAAGAATTTCTCGTCTTACCTGATTTATGGAAGCAAGTAATTCTAGGAATCATCTTTTTAAAGACACAAAGAAATCAAGATTAATTTTGGAGGGAAAGAAACTTCTTTGGATTTCCAGTACAAATATGGAGTTGAATTGTGCAATTAACAAAGATCTTCGCGGAATCAGACTTTTAAAAAAAATTCCTCTAAATGTCGACTAGAGGCAACAAAAACTAGAAAATTCAATGAAGAAGATAAAACGTTCATAAGCACTGAAATCTCCAGGTTTCTGAAGACTGGAGTTATTAAGAAAAGCAACTCTCCATGGCGAGCGCAAGTTGTTTTAATACCAAAACCTATGGGAGATAAAAGAATGGCGTTAGATTTTTCACGTACTATAAATATATACACCTTACTTGATGCCTATCCCTTACCCGATATGAATAAATTGGCTAGCAAAGTAGCCGAATTCAAATACTTTATTTTAATTGATTTTTCAGAAGCATAGTTACAAGTTGACTTGAAAAAAGATGAACGAATTTATACTGGGTTTGAAGCAAATGGTAGACTATCAATTCACAAAAATTCCAATGGGAGTCAGCCCTGCTTCATTCTTGCAACAATCTTTCTAATACTTTCTCTTACATAGATGATGTGATTGTCTGTCGTAAGACTTCGGAAGAGCATGATCATAATCTAAAGGTGTTCCTTGATGCAACGGAAATTAAATCGCTCAAGATTAACTGGAACAAAAGCAAGTTCGCCCTCAAATCAATCAAATTTCGTGGATATGATATTCAAAATGAAGAGTTAAAACCAGACAAGAGGATTCGCAATTACTCAGCCAAAATGGAATCTCTCACAAAAGTGTCATCCTTCCCTCTGAACAACCAGCAAAGGAGAGTAATAGAATCTCTAAAGCATGAAATTTAGAATTCAGCTTTGCGTGCAATTGAAAAAGGTAAGCCATTGGTTTTGGAGGGGATGCTTCTGAGAAAACGATCACAGCTTCACTTTTACTTTCTGTTTGCATAACATTTCACGGTAGTTACGGATCAGAAAACTGTTTCCTATATATTTAACAAGCAAGGAAAGAGTAAAATAAAGAGCCATAAAATGTTTCGTTGGCCCCTGGAGTTAGCCTTGACTCATTTCATATCAAATATCGCCGCTGAGTTGACAATTTATGAGCGGATGCATTGTCAAGATTTTGTTTCATTAGAAGAGACACAAAGGACTTAAAAGAACTCCATAACTTACTGATTCATCCAGGAGTAAGAAGAATGCATCACTTTGTAAGAGAAAATAATTTACCGTTTTCAATGGATGAAAGTAAAGTTCTAACAAAAAACTGGCAAGTTTGTTGTAAATGCAAACCAATGTTTTATAAATTGAATAGCCATCATATTAATTAAAAAAAAGCGTTTGATAGATTGTTATCAATTGACTTGAAAGGTCCCTGCCATCAGAAGGTAAAAATAAATATATTCTCACTATCATTGATGAGTACACAAGATTCCCTTTTGCTTACGTTTGTAAAGACCTTACTGCAAGCACTGTCATCAAATGTTTGCAAGATTTATTTACGATGTTTGGACAATCTAAATACTTACATTCAGAGCGAGGGAAGTCGTTTGTTTCAAACGAACCTTAAATTTTTCTTTAAGGTAAAGGAATCCTATAATCCCTAAGGCAACTCACAATGTGAACGCTACAACGTCATCATTTGGAGAACCATTACTCTAGCCACTGAAAATCTTGGGCTGCCTATTGAAAAGTGGGAAGAAGTTCTTTCAGACTGCCTTAATGTCCTCAGAACTCTTTTGGATACATCAACTAACCAAAGTCCACACGGTAGAATGTTTGCTTTCCAAAGAAACACCATTAACAACGAGGTTCCATCGGGGCTATCTAATTCAAAAACTGTGGATAAAGAAATTCCTTATCTTATCCAAAGCTAAGCCTCGAGTAGAATTGGTGGACATCTTGGAGGTAAATCCACAGTATGCAAGAGTAAGATTTCAAGATGGGATTGAAAACTGCAAATTATTATAAAAATTCTAACGAGAAAGTGTCCCCTGAAGTTACAAGACTAAGAAGATCAAGTAGAGAGCGAAGACAAGTTGACGATTTCTTATAGTGGAGAAGATTGTAATATTCAAATTACATCATTTGAATGGCGCACCACAACAAATCTTTTCTTCTTGTTGTTTACAATCATTCAGTATACAAATTCACGTCATATTTGAACACTGAATAATGTAACCCAAACAAATAGATGCAAGTGTTTTAAAGCAAAAAACTTTGTAACACCAGATGTCAGAACAGTGTTACACGTAAAAACAAGAATCAGCAAACCTATTTTTTACTAACATTTACCCGTATATTTATTATTACACTTAAATAAAGTGCGTAAACATATGTGTATTTTAGCAGAATTTCTTATTCAAAAATGGAATCACTCACAAAAATAATCTTTTCAAAATAATTTAATAATAATAATAATCAATTTTATGGCTAATGTTCCTAGTACGCTGAGGTTTAGCCGGTTTTTACCACTATGGCATTTAATCTGTCATTATTTTGCGTCTCCATTCATCTCTATTTTGCTCGTCCCCTAATGCTATGTCTTTTGCTCATGTCTTTTTTGACTATTTCTATCCATGTCATCTTTGGCCTGCCTTTATTCTTACCTAAAGTTTGATTTTTATAAGCTTCTTCAATTAGATCGCCGGAAGGTCTTCTATTTACATGCCCAAATCACCTAAACCGTTGCATATCTAGTACAAAAGAGACAAAAATCTCTAAAATATAAATAATTTACATTCTGAAATTTAATGAAATGACTAAAGTACCCTTGAGGTATTACCTGAAGTTGCTGGAGATTTTAGTAAATACATTAAATTCCTCTTTACATGAATTTACTAAAAATTCAGGTGTTTCACGAAATTTCTAATTTCCTAGTTTTACTGTTTGGATGATGTCTACTTTTGGTAATCGACAACTTTCAAAAAAATTTAGATAAAATAGCGCTGAGTCTTCATAAATAAAAGTTGTAAAGAAAATAAATTGAAAACGTTGAATAAATCTTTTATTTAACAAAATACTAGCAATTATTATTATAGAATTATAGAATTATTGCTAGTATTTTGTTAAATAAAAGATTTATTCAACGTTTTCAAAAAATTATTGCAAATGTTTACGTACGACTATGGTTAAATGTAATTGGTGAGAAATTGTATATATATTTTTGCAGATTTCTTTAGCAATTATTGTAAAATATACACATACTATGTTAAATAATAAGGTGAGTTTTTGTGTGCCGTTCTATAATCAAACCGGCGCTCTCTATCAAATGACGAAAGGATGCGGGTGCTGAAACTTTAGTCTGTTGCCGTGTTTCACGATAGATTTTTAATTAATTAAACATATAAAGTGTAGCATCGATGCAAAACGTAAAAAAATCAATAATATTTCACTTTGGTCTAGGAGACAATTTGCTAATTTCTCTATTCACGGAGAAAGCAACTTAGGGGAACAATTTTCAATGCTCCTTGCGATTTGGAGGACATGTCGATTGCTCGGATTCATGGATATTCTGAAATGCCAGGTTCTACTATAATTTTAGTCAATATGTAGGGGAAATTTTATCGGTCTGTGTATCCTTTATGATAAACACCCTCTAACTAACTGAATATGGCGGGTGGGGTTGTGTTTGGGGCATAGACTTTAGCAACTCATTTGTCTTTAAGCAAAGAAAGTGCGTGCTGGACAAAATCTTTGGATGGTTCATTCTTCACGATCAAAGCAGAAAAGGCGATGTGCGTTCATTCGAAAAGGCGATGCCTTGTGAGCGTGTGCGAGTGTGAAGAAGGACAAAGCAGACTTATCGCACTCACATCGACCTTGCTTCTGCATCATGGATTCTGCTTCTCACTCATTCTTTCTACCTAAAGATTTGGTCTGATTGATGCGTCAATTTTGATATTTAAATTAAAGAATAAATTTATACTTTTCAATTTTTACTCTTAAATCCTTTCGCCACGCGAGATGAATCTCCCACTCTCATCATTCATAAAACCAACTTTTTGCGCTTCTCTTTACAACTTTTTCTGTGGTGAGAGAGTTTATGCTTTTTCATTTATACATCAACTTGATTGATTAATCGATTAGTCAATAAAATGCCTCCAAGAAAGTCTAGGCAAATTCTTCGGCATCATTCGCTATGCTTGTGAATCCTTTTCACCTATTTTCTTCTCGATTCTACGTGATGCCCATTTTCAAAACCATCTAAAACTTTGATTGGCCATGGCCTAGTTGGGTCTATTTAATCTTGGTAAATTATTTGCTTTTGCTAATTACCTGCGCTATTCTAAAATTACGTGTAAAGATTTTGCATAAAATTAAAAGCAAAATGTTCATCCTTGCTGATCAGACTTACCCCAGATTGCTGGGATTAATCATGGCCGTTAAAATGAAATGATCATGATAATTTTGCATACAATTGTATCTTCTTTCAAATGGTGGCTTTATCTTAATTATTATGTGGCTCCTTTCTATTTTCGTGTCGAACCAGTGCGGCACAAGGTTGTCAGGTGCATGGACCTGCCTAAAAGGTCTTTGCTATGAATCAGCCTCAAATCTGCTTTGCTTACAGATGGACACATTACGCTCAAGTGTCCCTTCTCGACGAAGAAGACCCCTCCCTCCAAGAATGGGACTTGGCCACTTTTTTGATCACATGGGATCAGGATCAGAGAAAAACTAAAATCTACACTGAAGTATGGAAAAAGTTTAATAGGAATTGTCAATTTTAGAAATTGAAAAAATTCTGTAAAAAAATTATTTCTTTTTTTTTATATTTTTTTCATTAATTTTTTCTTTTTTGTTTTACCGATTTTCAAAATTCTAATTCAACTGGTTTCTTTCAAGAAACATATGTGATCGGTTTTTAACTGACATTTTAGTTAAAACTCTTCAAATGGATAACATTATGTATTAAGTGATTTCAAAATATGGCAGAAATAATGAGTTTTCAAGGGATTCCCATTACATATAAACAATTCTGAAGTAATAGATAGCCTGATATGTCTATTGACCTCCCCTTGGTGCATCGGACATTTTCTCTAGAATCCAGTCCTATTTATTAATTAACTGTTGCGTGTAAAATTTATGTTTTGGTCTATAGAGCGTGTAACACGGAAGTATTTTGTATGCTCAAAATGTTTGTTCTAGTATATTTAAGTTACTTCACAGATACGCCCAAACCAGAACTTTTTGCCCTATGAGTCCTAATTCACTACCAACTATCATTAGATCCAAACCTTTGAAACTGCCTGTATTCAAATGAATAATGTGAGTGCTAGCATTAATTGTTATAACAATATTCTTGTTCACTATTGCACGTGAATTAATGATTGATAACACATACTTATATATTCTAATTTCAGACTATATATATTAAGCAGTAAAACATATTGTTTAATACTTATTGCTAAATATATTCTCTGTTCATTACACTGCATAGGCCCACATATTTAACCTATAAAAGGACAGATATGCAACGTATATTTTCCCTTATCTTCATAGATCATTCTTTTTCCATCTCTTCATTGATTGGAAAACTTTCGCTGAAAAAAAGGTATTGCTTACCTCGAATCTAATGCTGGCCTACATTTTGCCTAGTTTTTAGCTTTGAGAATCACTTATCATCATGTCATAATTCAAACAAGTCCACACCAAAAAAACAATTTGCCATAACCTCTTAGATTCAGAGACAGACATGATTTTGAGATGAGGGAATGTTCGCTGAAGGAATTCAATGGCGCATATCTTTGATTTTTCTCACCTTTTCCATAAATACCTTCTTCCTCATGATGGGTGATGATAAAATATTCAAAATTTAAACAAGTGACGCATGAGTGCTTAAATTTCGCTGCCTTGTGTTTTAAAAATAGAGCTTTCGGTCAGACATTGACTGCTAAAGCAAAAGTTAATTAATTGAAATTAACAGCAAAAAAAACTGCATCTTCCACAGAACGTAGCAGGTGTTTTTAGAGCAGAGCTCGTTTGGCTCGGTTATGTGAATAAAAATCACACTACCCAAAACGAGCTACCAGCTAATCTTTTAATTGGAAGAAAAAATAAAAGGGCTAGCGGAAAAAGTGTTTTTTCTTCATCATAAATACAAACATGCTTTGTTTCTTCATCATGTCCAGCGTTTCACATGCGATATATACTAACATTTATGCCCAAGGTACCACATGTGTTGCGGTCCATAAAAATGTAATTTGTTCATTTATATCCATTTTTGTAATACTTATTATTAAAGATTTTTTACAAGTAAAGTTGGAAAGAAATGTTTTCCAATCAAAAGTTATGCGACTTCATTCCAAGGTAAAATTTATCCGAAAACTCATTACTTATATACTTGCATATCTGACGTATACTTTCAATTTTTAGAATAACACATTGTCCTTTTTTTATTTCTATAACGATATTCATATGTATATTTTAGTCGTGTAGAAATGAAGTATCAGATATGATACGTTAACGAAACATACATTTACCAGTGGTCAAGTTAAATCTCTAAAAGACATCTATTTATATATGAACCTTTGTAAGAGGTTTTCTGACGTTCCTCACCATCGTTCCTTTTTTTTTAAACCCCTTTTACTCCAATTTTCTGTCTTTTTCACCCTCTTATGATAAAAAATACTCCAGACAATCGCCTAATCTTGATCATCGGAGCTTACCAATTAATCTCATATTTATTTATTTCTCTAGTTCAGTATTTTCTTTGCTAGTTCTGTGTGCTCATTATCTGCGGATATTTTGAGTTCCGACACTTATGATTAGGAGAATTTTATTACTGTAATATATATGGTAACCCTAACTGCATGCTGATTATTATTAAAAGTTAAATTTAAAATTCAAACTTTTAAGTCTTTTTTATTATTCATTTAAAAGCTGCATTGTAGTTGCAAATGCATATTGACTTTGTCATGTATATTGTCTTATAATCCAGTCAGTTCAAGATTCCTGTTACGACAATACTTTGATATGTATTATTAGAAATTTAAAAAATGAATTAGAAACAATGAATTGGAAAACGAAACGTTTTTGACACACTATAAAGTAGGGTTTCTTTTAAGATCGATAGATTTCACTAGGCTTGTTGGACCAGGGGCGCATATCCTCAAAATTTGTAAGGAGGAGGGGGGGGGGGGGGAGGACTTTTTTTTTTTATAATTTTCAAAATCTATCAAAGAATTTTTGTCCAATGAACACATCACCATTATTACTGTAAGCTCTCAATCCCACCACAACTGCACAGATTTTATGAAGTCAAATAACCTTGTTTAATTTTGATTACATCAACCTTCTAGCTCAGTGGTTTTCAAACTGGAGTTGCAATGCCACAAAGAAGTTCCATGGGATCGAGAAGGGAACACTGAGGAATCGTTTTTTTGCAAAATATTGCACCCACCTTGGGTCATTTGCCATTTTTGCTAATAAATCACATATAAAAAGAAAAAATATGTTAGTCTATGAATTGAGTACTATTTTTTCTTTTATTGCTTAATGTCCTTTGTGTTCTGAAGTGTTAGCATCCACTTTTTTAAAGCCCGTCAAGTGAAGCTTGCGCTGGTAGTGAAGCATTCGATTTCGGTAAACAAAATTATTGGTTACGATTGCACAAATTCATGTTTGATAAATAACATAGGAATGTTTTTTAAAATATTAAGTATGGTTTAAAAAGTTTCAAAAAATATATGTTGTCAAAAAGTCCCACAACATAGCAGAACAGTTGATATTACCTTGCTGCAAAGATATATTGAATGTGCTAAGTTCTGAATTTGTAAAGTTGAAGCATATCTTCGTGTCAAACGAAATAGTTAGCAGGCTAATTAATAGGAAAAATGTCTGATGACATTTCAGACGTGGTTTTATTGATTCGGAATTGGATTTTAACATTTTTTTCTCAGTACAATATGTATTGAGAAGAACCTGGTAGACAATTTTTTATTTTGCGAAACTCAGCAATAGAACAATTGTAAGAGAAACATTTGAAAAAGTGATAAATTATTTTACAGCACATGGTATTATGTCGGAATCTGGGTAAGCAAAAATCTCCTGATGTAATTGGTACCCAGTGCGCCGAGCCATACCGCTGAGTTGAAAAATGTTTTCAATAAAGTCAATAAAACACTATTTAAATGTGTCAACTCTTGTTTGTTTGAAAAACTCTTGCTGCACTCAAACTTGAGGTGGCTTTCCAAAGGAAAATTTTCCAAGCGATACTATGGAAAGAAATGCAGCAATTTCTAGAAAGCAAACTAGAATGCATGTAAAATTTTCTGATGTCCGTTTTTGTATATTTCTATCATTTTTAGTGAACATATTTGAATATATGAATTCCTTTAACCTTGCGCTGGAAGGGAAAGAGATCAGAGTACTCCATTGTAATAAAAAATGTCAGCTTTTGAAATGAAGCTGTGATAATTGCATTCTTTGACAAGAAAAATTTTGTTCGATTTTCGAACATATTTGTTGATGAAAATAAGATTTTCATTAATGAAAATGTCCTGGAGGCCATAAAACACCGTGTAGCATGCCAAGAAATTTCTCTTTATTTTCTTAATCTACAAAAATTCTGAAAAATACTATCAATTTACCGAAAGCCCGTTTATAGTCTCGATCAATAATCGGACCTCAGAATACTTCTCAAATAAACACTTTATTGATTTGGTTAATGATTTAGGAGGTGCAAGACATGTTTTTCGGAAATGCGATTTTTCGATTGAAATGGGAGAGTCCTATGCTTGCAAAGATTGCTTTGAAAGCTCTGATTCGATTGGCCACTACACATGAGTGTGAACAAGCGTTTTCCAAGCACCTTGCCATTGAAACCAAATCCCGAAACAGATTGGAAGTGAGTAATTGTATAAAAGTTGCATTGGCCAAAACAGAGCAAAATTTAGATAAATTGGTTTAGACAAAGCAGATGCCATCCATCCTAGTGAGATTTGGATTGTTCAGATAATTTAAGTCTAATTTATACCTCCTCATTGCCATTTGCCAGTTATTGAAACGGATGGCTACAGTCTATCTGTATAGTCTATTAGATATGTTATACTCTAACCAAGTGAAAATTTTAGACCATGACTAAAATGGTCTCTTTTGTAAATCTTTAGAGAGCTGAATTTTTGGTTGACCGATTTTATCTTTGGTGTTTGAAGGTTAAATATGTCTTTGTCTTCTAAACACAATATGGAAATGCTTGTATTAGAGGACTGATTGGTAATATCGTGAGACCTCATTTATCTGACAGCAGATTATTCGACAACACCACTATCCGATACAACATTGATTAGGAGCTAAAAGATATTTCTCAGCCTCTCATCTCACTAATGTCTATGAATTGACAGGTATGTAGCCGTGAATTTTAATTTGGCCATTTTAAATAGAAATTGAAGGTTTAAAATTTTTGGAAGAAATATTCTAGAAAACTTAAATTTATATAAATTAGCTATTCTAATCCCTAAGTTATACGCTAAAAATTACATGAAAATGATATAATTTCTACTAAGTTTTATTAGCAAAAATGTTAAGCAAAGTGTAAAAACATTGGCAACTATTCTAAGAAATCTTGATAAAGAAACTAAAACATTAAATAAAACAAATATCTAAGGATAAAGATGCTCTATTTTTGATTTCTGTAATAAAATACTTGATTGTTTAAATTAGCCACGTCGCGCACTTCAAGTACGGGGGGGGGTGGGTAAAACTGATGGGACAAAACTGATTTTAATGGGGCCGGAAATATAAGAAAGTGTATACATTTATATATTTCAAAGGAATTTCAGATGGGCAAAATAAATCCCAGGCGGCCTAGCTCCCTTGTCCCCCTCTTGACGGGCTTGTTTACAGTAATTAACAGGGATAAACATTTTAAGCTTTAAATTATAGAGTTTATGTGCTATAAAAAATATTCGTTCGCTCAAAAATGCATGGGCTCTTATTCAAATGTGACTTACATTACTGCCTAAAAAAATAGATTTGAAATATTCATTCTAAGACTTAACCTTAAAACAAGAAAAGAAATATCGAAAATCTACTCAGAAGACAAAGAAGTCTGATAAACACTATAAAAAAGATATATAATTCAGAAAATTGAAAATGATTTATTTAGGATTTTAGTAAACCAAGAACAACACTTCATCCTAAACCAAAGTTTTCACGATATCTATTTTTTGAACCTTTTCCTTGATACACTTCAAAATCGTAAAGGTATCCCCCCTGTAAATTTAAGCACCAGATTTTGTATCCCGAACGAATCGCTTTCATATGCATTCTTTGCTACAGTGTTTGACCAAACTTTCCATTATAAGGAATCATTGATGCATCAACATGGACTATTTTTGTCAACGAATCAAATTTTCCTTTATTAAATTTAAAATGAATTTAACTTTTACGCATTTGTCAGTTGGATCAATAATGCTATTGTCGCAAAAGTGAAGATCCTGAAGAATCAAACTAAATTGATTTCTTGACATTGCACTTTTAACTAGTCGGTGTTGAACATCTGAAGCTTCTTCCCAAAACATCCTATACGATGGTAGTTGCACAAACCCGCTCAACATAAGAATTCCTAAAAAAACAAAGAAAAGTTTCTTTTTTAAGAGGCGTCCACACCACAACAACTTCATCGTCAAAAAAAAGTTCGAAAAATGAATGATATTCCCTTGCTAGTTTCGGTTTGGCATATTTTCTGTTAAAGAACTTGGAGGTACATGAAAATTTTCCAACTTGCTCCTAAGATCATGTTGGTTTTCATTGTCGCCTTTTGAAAATACCAATTTGTTATTGCCCTGTGGTAACAAATCTTCAGTCACAACTTTGTTAAAATCAGTCTTTTCATCTTTATAATCAATTGTAACGATGTCGTCTTCAAAATCACGAATTAGCTGAATTTCACATTGTGCTAGTAATTGTTTCTTTGATAAATGATCTAATTCAAAATTTAATTCATTCTCTGAATCTTCATCTGAACAGTTTAAATCATCAAGCGGAGCCATAAAATATCAGCACTAAGCCACTTGTTATTACTTTTGAGAGCATTAATAGCATTATTTAGAGTAACGCGGCTGGAGTAATTTTTTTTATAAATTTTTTAGTTTTACTTATTGTTGCTTCAAGGCAACGCTTCTTTTTTGCTTATATTATGTTCTAGAAAATATACTTTTCAAAATAATTTTTTACTATAAGGCAACTTTGGAACTATAAGCGACTATTTTTAGTGCAATACAAATATTTTAAAGATTTATTTTGAATAAAGACAAATCATTATTTATCTTACATATAATATTTTTTAAAGCACTTACCGAAAGATCACAAGCTTCTGTTGCTGGTAAAGTTAGAATATTTTAAAAAGAATCATAACACATAACACTTTACTTTCTTTTAACATATGAATTTTTTTTTCCTATCATAATTTATATATATTTTTTTCTTAGAATCAAATCTGTATTGTAATTAATTTTTACATAATTATTTTAACCATAATCTCTCTTTTCGCTGCCTTTTTTTGTTTTTATCATATAGAATTGCCTGCACTCTTCTTCCTTCATGAATGATCAAAGCCACTCTAAATCTCCAAAGTTCAACACTTACTCCTCAGAAAATATAATCAACAACAATATCATAAAATTTTATATATTCATATATTTATTTGATGTTTTTGTACTTTTCTTACTCTCATCATGGGTTTTTTTTAATCTATCATCATTTCACTTCAATTAAATTTGATTCACCATTTCTTTTTTTTCTTCATACTGAAGTATTTTAAAAATTCAAACAATAATTCTCATTGTAGTTGGAAAGATGATAGATTTTTTCCCATTCGAGCTTATAAGCATATGTTTCTGCTCGAAAAATTTTTCTAATAGACCTAATAAACTTACTTACTTACTTAATAATGCTCGTCTAATGCTGTCAATAAAAGCAGAAAACACACTTTTGCATATTTATAAATTACTATTACACAGCCTTAACGTTTTGTAGCGTTAGGAGGAGGGACTAATCCGTTAAAATCTTTTGCGTTTTAAATCATTTTACCATCTAAAAAAGAAAAGAAGGCAGGAATTATTGGAAGCCGATGTATGGGTAAATTGCATTCCTGCGGGTACGCGCTTAGATGTCAAGGTTGGGAGCAAATGTACGTAAGGTTTTGGGGTGGGACTAAAATAACTGATGTCTTCATGTTTTGTACTGTCTTGTGCATAATCAAAATAGGCTAATTCATTTATGCAGTTTCCAATGAGAAGCGCAGGTAAATACGCGTTCATATCTGAGCAAGTAAATTAGCGATGGCAAGATACGAGAGTTTTTTAGCTATCGGTATCGCCTTCAAGAGAAGAATGTTTTTCGATAACTGGAGAGATGATAAGGAACATTGCCACGATCAAGAATCGAAGCAGAGCGGTTTTCAAGTGAATACGGATTACGAGTAGGGTGCCACTTCAAACTGCACATTATATGCATCTTATATTACTATCATTTCACGGATATTCACTTGCATAAACATTAACATATAGATCTTTTTAGATAATAAGTTATATACTTAGAGAAAACTTGTAGCGATTGATTGCGTTTTTTACCAAAAACTCCTAAGTTACATTTATATTTCCCTTTAGTATTCAAAAGGACATAACATGTATTATACGTACATATACATGTAATTATTATGTAGTAAATATAAATATTATGTATATAAAATGCAAAATCAAAAATGTATATATCCAATTTCACTGGATAATAAAAGTGGAAAATATGAAAGAAAATGCGCCATTTTGAAGCTAACATTTTGACTCGAATTATTTAAAAGTAATAAAAGGGATACTTCAAAAAGATAGTGATGAAAAATTTAATTAAGATTCTACTCTACAGCTTTCATCACTCGATTAATGAAACAAAGATACCATATTTTGTAAAACACTCTACTAAACGGTTTATAAAATGCAACCAATTAGATTTCGTTACAAACAACGGTCGCTATGTTTCTCCTGGATATTGTATTAACTTTGATATGTATCAAGTAAAAATATCGGTTTACCCAGAATTTGGACTTAAACCATCTACACATTTGAATTTTGGAAAAAGTTTGGAAAATTTTCAAATAATTATCATTTAATATTTTCCATCTAATTATAAAAAACTAAATAATCAAATAAGAGTTATATCTATTTTGTGATTTAGAATGTCTAAAGCTTTCCAAGAAAAGTGATACCAAAAAATAACGACTTTTTACAATATTTTTACAACTTCTGATGGAATAAATATGTGTCAGTGGTCCGAGAATCGCTCACTAATCCCTATTAGAAATCGTTTGATCGATAAGCAAATCAAAACCAATACAATATAAAAAGAGTTGGTGTAACAGAGCGTTGTATTTCCGATATTTACAACAGTGAAATTGGTTGGCTGGATCAAATGAATCTAAATATATCTCAATAACTTGGTAAAATGGCGTTGACGGATATTTACACACTTAAATGACATGACAATAAATCAAATCTGTATTTTATATCACCTGACACCAGGAGATATGATCACTTAGAAGACATCTATCTTGTTGATCGTAGCAGTCCAAAACCAAGTAAATCACTTTCATCTTCGCTTTGTAACTTTCGCTTTGTAAAAGATATAATTGGGCGTTGTGCTTATGCTCTTGGAAGTAAAAAAGTGTGATGCATAGAACGTGTCACAAACGAATGAAATAAATATGTGCCACACATGTCAAGTTGGTACCCATGTAAATAATTAAAATTTTTAAATGTATTTCATAATTCTATTATTTTTGACGATTCCCTGTTTTTTATTCAACTTCTTTCCATCGGAAACATGCTAATGACCAACGTAACATATGTGATAGGCCGATTTTAAAGAAATAAAAATTATTTTGCCTTTTTTAATAAATGTTAATCATTATTTAACCCAAAGTGTTTTATGTAAAATTTTGTGAAAAATTATTTCCAGGCTTACTTTTTATTATAATTATATTGTCATTAAAGGACAAGTCTTTCGCTTCGTGTCCTGACAGTAAAGGTTGGTATTTTTGTTTCTAAGAGTGTGAGGACCTGTGTCCACACAAGGTGCACAAATTGATGAAACTGTCATTCTTTATGCTTTACTCTCCGATTACGCTCTCAAGATGGATCAAGAATTATCGTGTTGCACGTTATCAAACTTCCAAAGATGCGTGTACTTTGGTAATGTGCTCCAATACGACTGGTCACTTTCAAACGCCAACGCATTCAAGTCCAGATGTTTTCGTTATTTCATGTCCTCCATCATAAGTCATCCAAAAATGCCTGGATCAATACTTGACTTTCCTTAAGACTGTTTTAAGTCGCGCTGCGTTGTTTTGGCCAGATTTTATCTCAGTGCCAAAAATCTTTATCCAAGAGCTGTTCTGTTACTACACAAGTGCTCATCTCGCCCGACTATTTCTAATCTGACTACTTCTGACAACAAGACCACTACCCTCTACCTGCAAAAACGCTCTATCTTGCTCCAAACATGTGGCGGGGTAATCATCTCTGCCTCCAAATCAGTTTACCGAAAACAGCTTGTGCTAAAGTTGTTTGATTCTGAGATATAGGCCTTCTCCTTCCTAAATCAAATCACATTGAAAGATGTAATATTTAATGTAGAGTGCAGAATGGTTTTTTTCTCTTTATGTGCACACACTGGGTAAGAACATTCTTCTATTTCGCAAAAATGATATGCTGCTAGGCTTGTGTATGAGAGGTAGCGCAACCATTCTCTTATATTTGTGTGTCCCTTTTTCCCAAATACCGCTTTATAATGGTCATCTCTTCTAAAATTGAAGTCATTGCTCCTTCTAATTTATCAATTAGATCCGTCTTTCTCAACCTATTTTACTCATGGAACACTTCTTTTTTTCTTGGTGAACCCCTTCATTAAAATTGGACATAAAAAATATTTTATTTTAATAATTTTCACTAATAAAATTTTTGAGGTTAGGATAAAGAAAAAGTTTATATGATTAGAATTCATATTGAAATGAAAGCAAATCTAATGCAACAATTTTTATAATAAAAAAAGACTTTTAATGAGAGCCCTGTGGTTGATGCTGCGCAACGAGTTCTTTATATCTGGTTGCATTGAAGTTAATGCTAGTCGTAAAGCGAACTTTTTATAATAAAAACCGGTGTGAGCTGTTTTTCTTCATGGACCACCGAAATATCATTGTGGACCCCTAAATTATTATATGGACCCCGGTTAAGAAACCCTGAATTAGATGGTTGTAAGAATACAGTATTAAACAAATTAATAAAATGGGGCAAACACTTAGAATTTCTGTTAAACAAATCTTTGAAGGACGATACCTATTGTGAGTCAAGTGCTTCACCAAAGGCACAAGGCAAATAAGTTTTGTACGTACACCCCACGAATGTATCCCTTATGCGTTTCGTCCACAACCACTATTTTTCGCTTCTTATTTTGAAAATAGATTTCAATGAGTTCAAATCGAAAATACGTTAAAATTAGGTAGGCCAAGACTGCGGCGTACCACGTCCCTACTCTTTTCAGCATACGCAGTAAACCCCTCTCTACTAAAAAACCCAGCAATGGAATTAAGTGTTCTTCATCACATATAGACAGACGTGCTCACAAAATTCAGTTTTGCTTTCGCATTTCCAGAATGTTCTCTCAAAAATATTCCAAGGAGAAATGTCAAATTTAGAATTTTTATGTAACAATTTAGATGTGGATTTGATTCAACTCACTTTGTAGCTATGCAAGCGCACTTGATTTACGATCCACGTGTATGTTCACGCGCTTTATCTTTTAATGAAATGTGTTTCTTAACAGACTCGCCGTTTCTTAGGCAGACAATTCACGTAACCTGCTTCGAATCTTCCAGTGGGAAAAGCATGATTTGTGTAGACTGCAGAGCTTTGCATGATTGGCTTGCCAGATTAAGAATTTTACGATTGACACAAATACCTACCTGTAAATCTTCCTTAACTTGATAAAACATTACAAAATGTTAGAAAAATTTATGAAATGCTTGTGTCTGCAAAATATTGGCTTTGAAGAATTCTCTGCTGGAAGAAGACTTCTTGTTTGAAAAACTTTTTAAAAAATTTGAATTTCCATGAAATTAGCGCTCTTTGTGATAGGATTTTGCATTTGGCCGATAGCACAATTCATATATCTCATTGATCTCGCGCAAGCTTTCGCATTAGGCAGGTGTTGCCTGTCCTCTAAAAAGGCGCATACTCGTTTAATTCAGGCCTCACAAAAGGGGTGCTCTTAGCCAGTTCGCTCTGTTAAGAATGCGGATTATTTATCAATTTGGAAGTCTATGAAAATCTAGGTTTGGAGAAAATCTATTACTAAAGCTTATGGGACTCAAAATCACACAAAAATAATTGATGCTACTTACGTGTATCTCCATCAAAAACTTCTCAGTTTCACATCTTTTGGAGCTCATACTTTCAATATCTGACGATTAAGCATGAAGTTGTTTTTCGAACTAATTGAATGATCAAACAGTTCATATAGTAGGTCATGTGAATACAGTCACCCTGATAGGCAACACTGAGTAGTCTCGTATGAACTTTCAACACAAAAAAGCCTGGCCATGCTGCACGAACCAGGCGCAACCGATTCTGAGAAAATGGGTCGTCTGAAAAGTGGCCTAATCTATTGCTTCATGAATAACTTCTCTGTGACTGATTAATTCTTTGAAGGGAAAAAATCAAATAAAAATCTTGAAAAGGAATGAAGAGAAATCAAATGAAAATCTTGATCTTTATTCTACCCAACCGAATAAACATTCTTCGCAATCAAAATTGCAATGCAAATACCATAAACTTTATTTGTATAAAAAATACCAAATTAGTGTCCAGATAATTATGACTGCCAGCGATAGTTTGTTTGCGTGAACAACAGAGTATCTCACCTTCTCTAGTTCTTGAGATGAAGAAGAGATGATATTTAATTTTATTACATCGCTGGTTTATGAGAGAACACAAGAAACCAAAAGACATATGACGTTGGGTCAGCAGGAAGAAAGGCGGCATCACAGATTCACAGATGATTCCTTCGAAGCCTACTGATGAGCCTCCACTAAAGCATCTTAGTAGGGAGGGGTGGGTAATTTGGCGCTGCTTGCACTAGAAAATTATTTCGCGGATGCACGCCCTGGACCCCATTGTCACGTTATAACGCTTATTTTCTGTATAAATTTGATTTCTGTCTTAATACCACCGAAAATAAATATAGTGGAGCCTTGATAGGAATACTTGATCTCTTATCATCACTTAATTTCAGAGTAAACTTTAGTTTTAGTAGCCGTGCCATTTTTATTGAAGAAAGGAGGCCATCTCTGCAATCTAAAAAGAAGCTTTTTATTTTCGTTTCTAAAGCGGCGCAAGATGTTTTTGTCGGTAGCCTCTTAACTTTGCCAGAAGCCATTGCATCTCTTGCCTTCACTTCTTCTCTGAAGCGCTTTCTTTTAACTTCCCCAAAATAACCCTTCCGCTTTTTTGACATTGCAACCATAGAGAGAGAAGCTTCGCAAGCGAAAACTGTTGTTGGCAACTTGATGGTTTTGAAAAGTATTTAGTTTCTATAGTGATATCATCAGAGAAAGTTATGTTAAAATGGATAGAAGAGGAAAGTTAGCCAGTTAGATAGAGGGATGGATAATGATTAGTTGTTGATTAGTTATAGAACAATTTTAAAAGATTTAGTTTAATTGTAAGTAATGGCTAAACTTGATTACCCCATTTTTATTTCGACTAAGCTAATATTTGGTATATCAACTAGATGTGGCACAAATTACAATATTTATAGGTGAGTTTATTCCTTAATTATTTCAATATCCCTTTTTCAGTAGGAATTTTTCAGGCCGTTTCCTTGAAATGCGTGACTAAATGAATAATTCACATTCCTCTTTTTTCAGCACCCAATAAAACGGAATTCGAGAGGAGAAAAGAGCGATTTGGAATGGACGGGCGGTGAGAGACACGACTACTTTACTGGCACTCACTCGCAAACGCACGCACTCAACGCACACGGAGATGAGGAGAGGAGATAAGCGAGCTGCTCTCAAAGCCATTGATTAGTGGATTAACATTTCAATGCACAATCTCTCATCTTCACATTCTTCCCTCTCCCACTTCTCAAATGCCTATCTCTGATTCATAAATCATTCTCCTCACCACCGCTCATCCACTCTCCACAGGTAAACTCCATCCTCCTTTTCATTTTAAATCGTGTGGTAGCCCAAGCAGGATCACACTTCATCCAAAGAGTTGTGCACCTTGCCCTCCTCACCTTCCTCTACACCTGGCCCTCGCATACACCAAATGGAGATAGGGGGTCTTGAGATGACGAAAATTGGACAAATATTACCAACTCCTAATATCATTCACTTGATTTGGAAGAAACACATTTTTTGTATACTTCCAAATCGAATTTGATAGAAATAATGAACAATGAATTTCATAACGATATAACATGCACACTTTTTAGTAAAGTTTTCCCACTTTTGTTACTTTTTATTTGTAAGATTGATTCACAATTTAGTGGAATTTAAGATGAAAAAACAACTTCGTAACTGTAAATGTAATTGAACAGTTAAACAATTTTGAAGGAAGTTCTCATATTTCTCTCTTCTATCCATGAAACTTGTGCATTTCATAAGAAATTGCACGGTAATATTTCTGTAGAAATACACTTAACTTATACTCATAGAAAGAAATACACCTAAGGAACAGCGAAGTTTTGAACCAAGTTTGCTCCAATTGATACTGCAGGGTAGGGGCCTGCAATGAAATAGGGATTTATTTGCGATCTGCGCGACCCTTTGCGATTCTGTTTCTAGATGGTCCCTTTGACGTTTATTTGTCGTTAATTTATCTAAAAATTTTAAGATTAGGGAAATTTAAAAGATAAAGTTTCGCTGCTGTTTGAGTCTCATATGTGAAGCGCACTTTTATTTTGGGACTTATCAACATTTTGATTCCGACACTCCATCCAGTGTCTGATGGGAACCAGGGAAGATCTGGAATCATGAAGCTCCCTTTTATTTATTTTCAAATCAAATTTTCAATTTTGATTTTGAATAGAGAGAAAAGTACGAAATTGATGTGATGAATGCCAAAAGTGTGATTTTAATAAGAAACATTTTGCGTGTAGTGATGGCTGATTTGTGCAGTTTAATCCAATTTATTTGATCAAGTGCCATGACGCTGTGGAATCTCAGACCATTAAAGTGAGCTTTTCTCAGACCATTTAAGAGAAATGTCCGCATAAAATAGGAATTCATTGCATCTTAGCATGAAATTAAGACAAATAAAATTCATGAGCGTATCAAATTTCCAAAAATAATTTGGTATTGATGCTGCCTGAAAGTTAAAAAAAACCAAACCCCATAACAATTTTCTTGCCGAAATCTTCTTCTCAATAAATTCTCATCTTCGAAAGCCAACTTTTCTCTTCTTTTTTGTTTAAAAATGCATTTTTCATTTTCCTGGCAGAAACTTTAGCACATTTTTGAAAAATCTTTGTGAGGGAAAAGTACAATTTTAAGAGGTAACGATTTCTCCCCAAAATAAAGCATCGAATAAAATGATTGATGCTCAACTCAATTGGCTAAGACTTGTATAAATGCCTTTTTCTTCTAAAATGTCCTTTGTATAAATCATGGCTGAGATCGAGAAAAGTTAAAGAGCTTTTCATTTAATTAAGACAACATGGCTTAATTTAAACATGAGTAAAAATAAGCTTTTGTGTAGCACGGAGCCTTTTTCATTTTCCAGAAAAAACGTCTTTTTATAGTATCGTAAAAGCCTAACCCCTTAAGAATGACCCTGGCCATAAACAAAGAAGTGTGGATCTTGTGACGAAGTTTGCTTTAAAAGAAAACAAACAGTGAAGTATATGCAGTGACTGGGCTTTTATTACGTTTCAAGATTCGTTTTATCTCGATAGAGGCCAAGTTGGAAGATCTACTTGATTGCAAAGAGAGGAACAGCGTGTACCCATGCAAGTCATCTTGTTTTAGTGTTTGGAACACACAACGCTCGCGATATCTTTTCTTCGATAACCTAGAAATTAAACAAATGTGAGCATTTCTTTACTTCTACAAAGGGCATTTTGTCTTTTCGAATATATCTTTTTGTTTCTATGCATAGCGATGTAGCACTCCCTCTCCATGAACCCTTTTCCCGCTTCCAACTTTTTTCGTTTTATCACATCTGATTGTATAAATGTCTTTCTTTCAAGAAAAATTATCTTTTGCATCGTGCACATAATTATGGACCAGAAAGTAACTGTTGCAATTTTAAGAATAGCTCATTTTTCACTTTATTATGGGGATAGGGATGTACCTATAGATGTGCGCTTTGCATACAGTTTCTTTCATTTGTAAGGTAAATCTTTAAAAGCTCTTCATATCGACTTTAATCAAAAGATGATGGGCAATTTTATGAATAACACAAAACGTGCTACCGTTGCATATCTAGCGAATGACCAGAACGGAGTGTGCTCCCCGCAAATTCTCTCATATGGTATGTATATTAGAGCTGTACATGAATAAAACGATTCTGTGCATACCCACCCTCCCGCATCTTATAAATGGACACGCAATTCGCAGGAGCATCAATTTCAAAGTTGGAAATGTCGCCGTAACAAAGCAACCTCCAAATGCGCCCAAAGAGAGCCAAAGCAGAAATGCCAACATCCTCTTCAATCACTTCATTCATAATATTACGAAAAGGATTTGAATCTGTTTTTCTCATATCTTTCTTGCTAAAATACAGTATTTTTGTTTTATTGAAGTAAAGTAAAAAGTCAAGGGGTCATTGGCAATAGTTAGCACTAGATCAGCTATGTGCTCTTCTTGATAAATGTGCAAAAGTGTGAAAAATCTTCAGTTTTTAATTTGAAAATTTGGTTTGTGCCTCAAATATAGAAATGTGAATTCCTTGATATCAACATTCGAATTTGTTTTATCCAGAGTGGAAGGCAACGGTGCTGCCGTAAAAATGGTCAAAAATAGAGATTGACCCACATCCGTTCACATCAGTGCCCGTTTTATAGAGGCGGAACGCCCATTTTTGAGCGCGCTCTTACACACTGCACTCGCATGTGTAGAAAATCCAAAAAAGTTCGTTTTATCAAACCGCGCAGTTAGATTTTCTTGATGCGCAACTGCCCCACACGCGCATACAAGTGAATATGGAGAACACACAGATTGTCCTTGATTTTTGTAGGGAAACCCAAACCATCCCACAAAATATTTCGTGAGGATAACCCAATTCCACCTGGCATGTACGGGAGCCGTAGACAGGACGCGTTTGTTCGTTTCTACTACAAAAATGCACATATTAAATAAAATAATAGGTGGGAAGGGGTGACCACTAAAAGAATGGATTAAGAAGTATGCATAAGACATTGCCTGGAATTGCGAAAAAGACATAGTAATTGTAAAATTGCATTGACAGTTGTTTTAACAACTAATTTAACACGAATATAGAGAGGGTGAACTTCAAAATATAAACTTTCTATTAGATCACATAGACAGAATTTCTTTAAATGTTTCATTTAATGGGAAAGTATGATTAAAGGATTTTCAGAAAATTGAGGGCCATAATTGCATGGAAAATGTGAACGTTGTTTTGAATAGTGACTATTTCAATATGAATAAAAATACTAAATCCTTTTGAAGATATGGAAATTCTAGTAAGAGCATAAGTAGTGGAATTCTTTGCGAGCAAAATATAGAAAACTAAGATTAATTTATTTGCAATAAAATGTATGAATTTGATGTTGATTGTCAGAAAGTGAGTTATGGACGTTTTGAAGAGAGAAGCAAAATGATTAATATTTCAGATGAGTGTTTGTTTGCAAGCGCTGCCAGCCTCTCTTTCTGATTAAATGTGAGAGGGAGTGCATGCACTCTTTCTTTCTCTACAGGGTTGGCTTCGACTCCGAGGGTGTGGGGGAGGTGGGCAGTGTCAAGAAGGTATTGATCGCACACCCACAAACATTGGAGGTGAACTGAACATACGTGTCTGCGAGGAATTCTTGAATTGAACCAAGATGATGGAAATGATGGTGATGGATGATGAAAGGATGGTGATGAATAATATATTTTTATATTATTAGCTTATTTGTTATGGAATTAAGCAAAATAAGAATGCAGCATTCATGTCAGTTCAAAACAAATGTACCACGAAACATTTAAATTAAAAAAGAATAAAGATAAACGCGTAAACGTTAAATAGTTCACGCTCAAAACTTTTAAAGGTTTTTTTATATTTAAAAATGAGATCCTCAGATATCCTTCTTTTCTTGTATCCACGTGCAAACCTTTAATAAAAGCGAGGTGAAAGACTAAATCTCATAGAGATTGCTTTTTTTTTTTAATTTTTCATGTATTTATTCTTCAGCTTTTGACATCTCGCAACATTTTTATCAATAAAATAGGCAGTTTCCATAATTTCTTCTACATTATAAACTTCAATACAATCAATACTCGAATAGCCGTAAGCAAATGATTGGGTTGGATGCGTACTTCGTTTCCCTAGTTTAATCGCCTTTATGGTATCTAAAGGGTATTCTTGTGACTTCTACTTTTCTCTTTGAGCTTTGATCCGAAGAATCCTCTTTTTTAGTTATTCTCGAGCTATATTCACAAACACAATGTACTTGAGCATCACCTCTTTTTTCCAAAGAGATTTATCACTACATGAACATTTGGAAAAGAAATAACAAAAAGTTGATCAACTTTGACATTCAACTCATCTTCAGTGACTTTGCGTGGTTTACTTCTTGACTTTTCACAAAATATAGACTAAGATGAATTGTTCTATACCTTTTTCACTGCAAAACACAGGCTCTTTGTATTCGCTTTTCCATTTTGACCACTCGTGTACGATTTCAAAAGCAAATTTTATATTTTTATTTCATGTTTGCATTGCCTTGCTTTTTTAACCATGACAACTCGCTTTTCTTTCATTCCAAAGCCGTTTTGCAAAGAGTCGCGTAAAGTCCAAAAAACTCAGCTACCAAAAATTGTTTAGCAGTTTCAAAATATTCAGAAACTCTAGTATCCAAAGATTTTTTTGCTTTTCGCGGAACAAAACAAGGCCTTTTTATAGGAATAAAGCAAAATTATGATAATTTGTAATCAATGGCAAATATTACAAATTAAATGACAATTCGAGATGAGAAAACTTTCAAAAGGGCACCAATATTTAAAACGACACGACAAATTTTTTTAAAGTGAGATATCGCTAACAATTTTTGCAAAATTTCATCCTATTTAGAAGAAAGTGACACACTCAAACATAAATGGAATGTTCATTAGCATGGCATTGAGCGTATAACTCATTTGGGAGGGGAAAGTGCCCACTCAGAGCACGCTTATAACGAGATAGCGTAATTTAGGGGCCAAAAAATGCTTGCGTAGTTCTAGAGGTCTAGTAATAATTGTTTAAGTCTTCTTCGCTAACCCCGCTCAAAGCTGCCCACCTCTGCCTTGCTTGGCCAAGGCGTGCTTGAGTGCGAGAGCTGCCTCAGTCAGTGGTAATCAGTGCTGAGCGCGAGTGCTGAGCCGATTCGCGCTACCTCGACACCGCGTTTTTGCGACGACGGCCACATTGAGAGGTAGTGAATCCAATTAAACTTGGACAAAGAGTTAGTTACCTAGAGCGCTGACAATTGCGATTGCTCTATTGTGCACTTCTACGCGAATCTGGTGCTGCAGCTCCTTTGTATGAGAGGTTGTTATCGTGGCGCGCAGCAGCCATTATGCCATAAATTCAGCATCAACTCGTGATGCGAACAATAAAAATAAAACTTTTATTATTAAACTGGCTTCAAAGCAGCAGTAGAGCAGAGCCTTTGCGAACAGAGTTGTTTGGAATTCGTATCGAATTTCAATATTCTCGATCTCTGCACTCTCTTTGCGCGTGATATAAAAAGAGGAGAGTGCCTCTTTCTGAAGAGAAACATTCGGCCAAAAGGTATTCACTCTTCCACGCTGCCTACTTTATTGTGGATGATGCTCATGCACAATCATACATCATTCTAATATCATCAATCCAATATTTTATAATTTATACAGGATTTTCGAACCAAAATTATAATTTTAATTATAACCTAATTTTGCTGCATTTTGATTTTAAATTTTGTTACATGTTGTTTGTATTAAAATAAAATAAGAAACGAAGCCAGTGTTGTGAATATATCTTCTGGAAACTAATTTATTTTTGTTACTTGAAAAGCGCTCTGAGAAATAGCTTCATAATGAATAATGAAAATTCTAAACTTTCAGAAACAATAAAATGCTAAAAATAAGTTGATCAAATTCGTTTTATGTTTCTCAATCAGCTAAGGTTTTAACCTGGTCTAGTTAAATAATAAATTTTAAATTAGTTAGTTGCTTTATTTGATTTCGTTTTTTTTCTTAGACGTTTAATATTTCGTCGTTATTTAATTATGTACTTCTTCAATGCATATTTATAAAAATTTATCACGTTCTCGATAACTTCCAAGAAATGAAAAGTATGCTAAAACTAAATTTATGAGCCTCCATTATTAAATTTGAAAAGGTACTATGTTAAAAATATCAATTAAAAATTATGAGATTATTTCAGATAAAACATTTGGACTGCAGTCAATTCTATATTCTGACATCTGAAGATATTGAAAAAATCTACCCAGGGAAAATTTGAAATAAGTTGATCATTCAAAGTTATATACATGGTATTTTGTTTATTATTTATGGAAATTGATGACATTGGAAAAGATGTAAAAAATGTAATTATGTAATTAGTTTAATGTAGACTATAAATGAGCCTGGATAAGGGTTAGGGTGTACGAAAAAATCCCCCAGATAAAATCATTGGTAAAAAATCGCCCTATGAAAAATCCTCCTGGGAAATATCCCCCTATAAATTTGTCAAGCCACCGATCGTGAAAAAAGGTTTGAAACTTGACAATATTGCCCGCGAAATTTCAATATTGTTTTTCTTCCACAATAAGTGCAAGCTTGAAAGCATACATGAAACTGAAAAAAGAAATGCGTGTTTTTTCTAAATGTCTAGAATCCTGTGATTTTAAACTGTAAAATTCTATGTTTTATATAATCTTCATTTCAAAATAGATGAAAGTTGTAGAGATTTCAAATTTGACATTTAAAATTTGTGGAATAAAAGTACGAAAATTCATTCATAAAGAACAAGTTAAATCAAATACTTTCTCACTCTCGCTTTTATGACATTGAAGCCTGTCACCCCTGATTTCAGTCCATGTGGGATCGCACCCCATATTTTCCAAGTTTATTGAAATGTTGAAAAAAGAGCAATCAGTGAATCGGGTAGAGATCCTCCAAGCTTATGAAGGACATCCGTCTTCAGCACAAAGGCAAAGATATCTTGATTTAAAGCTAAATTTTGACAATTGTGAATGATTACCCAAATCGAGACCATATAGGAGAAAATGCAAAGGTACCGTGAAGTGTTTTCGAGAAGACACAATTGCGCAGTTTGTATTGAACTAAGAGAAAGTAGGCTCGGTGCGGGGTCGAACCCAAAACCTTGAGTTATCCAAACCCAATACCTAACCACCTTACTCACGCCCCTACGACCACATAGGAGACTTAAGTGACACATTGGCGTTCTACGCGTAGATTGTGTGAATTGATCGGTATTTGTACGTTTATTTTTGTTTTATTAAAAGAATGCTTGAATTATTTGAAAAACGCCTATAACATTGCTTATATTTTTATCAAAACCTTTTTTTAAAACTTAGTTTTTAGCAGAAACTTTGGCGTCCAGAATTTGAGCCAAACTTTCAACAACACTAATGTGGCAGTAGGATCATTTCTGTATGAAAGCTCATAAAAAAAATTTTTTTCGACAAATTTTTGGGTGACTTTTTTCAGGGTGATTTTTCATTTTCGAGGGCGATTCTTTAAATGAGAAATTATAAAGATTTTTTGAGGGCGTATTAGGGAAAGCAATCACAAAAGTATACGATATTTCAAAGTAGTATTTATAACAATCACATAAGGGAAAATCAAAGGGAAAGGGTGGGTTAAGAAAGTCTGAATTTCTCATGATTGATAGCAGGAATGTAAGGAATTCTTTCAAAATGACTTATCGCGTTAATCATGGTGCGAGCAATGGAAAAGAATTTGAAATTATTTTTAATTTTTGTTCACACTTTGTATCGCTAATTTAAATATTGTATGCATAGATAATTTCCTCATACCTAAGTCTGAACATGAACCTCATTTCGATTGATTCAACAATCAACCTTATCAAAACTCTGCCTCTTTTTTCTTTGATAAAACTTCTTTTCTCTTGTAATATCAAAATATCGACTGGTGGGCCATAGTGAATCAATTTGAGTGTTCCCCGGAAATTCTTTTTAACCAAATTACACTAATTAAAATTTGACTAGAGAGACAACAAGAACAAAATGATGTATTACAAGAAATTTTACTACAATAATTTCTTTTCTGTTACTTTAAATTTAAAAGATACGTCGTCACAAATCAATCATTCATCAAAAGATCAAGTAAAAAAATTAATAAAATTGAGGTCGGTCGATGCTGTACTTATTTGTGATAAAGTCTTGTTTGCAAGCAGTTTGAATGATTCTAGTCATCTTAAATGCGGATTGCAATTTTGAGGTATTCGATGATAATTGTTCTACTTTTTGTTTGAATTATGTTGAACGATTCGTTGTATGCTTTTATTTTCTAGCAAAAATTCATATTGTTTGAATGCATGTTTTGAGTTTTCGGAATTTCCGCAACGCTCAAACTTAATAAAGTGATTCCGATTTTAAAAAAGGAGAAGGACTTCACCATTTTATTTTCAGACAGATCTCAATTATTCCAACGTTCTTAAATTCTTGGAAAAGTCTTAACACGCAATTTTCAATTTTCTTCAAATGAAATAATTTATACTTCCTCATCAATTTGCTTTCGGAAGAAATTTTCAACTGAACTGCTTCATAGTTTTTTGAATGATAAACCTACTTAAAAAATAAAGATGATGCTTGAATTATCTTCCTCAATCTATCAAAAAATTTCACTCTTTCTCGTGTGATGTTCTGATTTATAAAATTTTAAAATATGACTTTTCTGAGAAAATCTGTATTTTTATCACTTTCTATTTGAAACATATGAAAAGTTTGTTTGTTTGGAAAACATATGTTCAGATATACGGTGATTTACAAGTGGTGCACCAGAAGGATAAATTTTAGGTCCTTAGTTTTCACAATCAAGAATCAAGAATGATGAACGCAAATGTTCTAACTTTTTGAATACATAATGCATGCAGACGACATCACATTACTTTTAAATATTTTTGAATATAAGAGAATGCTTTTTCCTAAACTTGGAAAAGCATTATAAATGCTTAAGTACTGAAGCCTAAACTCTAATCAAAATAAGAGTAATGCAAAGATTTTATCGAAAAAAGTTGCAGGTGTTTCTGTACTTTTTTAATCAGTGGTATAAATAATGTTAATAAGTTTAACCTTCTGGTTTGTGTATTAATTCTGGTCTCAATTTTCATGATCAAGTGAAGGCATTATCTCTAGAGCTAAGTAAGATAATTGAGGTAATCAAGCATACAAAAAGTTTTTCTTTAAATGTAAGGTTGATAATATCTATGTAAAACTATTTTCTTCCTCATCTGAATTATAGTTCATTAAATTATTCTCATTCCAATATTGAGCCTCTCAAAATTCAAAATCGCGAAGCAATTAGAGCAGTTTTTAATCTACAAAAATTTCTCACACAAATCATTTGTTTAAAAAGTATGACTTGGTAAAATTAAAAGACTTGTACTTGCAAACAATGGGTAGTTTTCTACTTCAAAACTTGGACTCAAATTAGAAGAACTTATTTAAAAGTTTAATAAGATAAATTCAAAATGAAAGTTATTTTTATAGAAATACTGTAAATTTATGAAAAATACAATGATTTAATCGGGCAAGCTGCTCTTCTGTGAAAAAGTTGGAAAAATTATGGAAAGAGAAAGTCATATCTCAATATGAAAGGATTGTACTTGGGTAGTGGTTGTTATCTACAAATGTGCAAAGAAATCCGCAAATTATTCACAAGGAAATGGAATGTATTTTTCATTCGAGCTCGAAAGGAGCATGTATGAAATTTGGAACAGGCGACTTTCACGCAAAAATGAATTTGCAGAAATTGTTTTTATCGGCAGTAGATTCTTGCAAACGTTATAACTTGGAGGAGAAATAAAAGTAATTGCATAATTCATACAAGAATAACAATTTTCTTAAAAAGATAAATCGATGAATGTAAATTGTTGCAATTGATTAGGTTAATACGCGTGTACAAGCTTTCATTCGTACTTTTGGTAATCGCATTATTAATTCTTTCATGCCAATTAAACAAAAGTCCCACTGCGCCATCTCATTCGCTACTTCTTTTCTCCTTTCTTCAACTGTCTGATTTGATTGGTGCACAGCGAGATGAGTGATCACTTGATTTATTAACTTATTTCTCTTCCTCAACTTACTTGTTTGATGCATGCAAACCAATTTAACGAAGAAACATTTTTCGATGCCATCACTTTAACATTCTTAACAAATTGCAAGTAAACAATTTTCTCTAAATTTTGGAAAATGTCTTTGCAGTGCTGAGTTTTGGAAAGGCTGAAATACCTTCCATTCATTGTTAAGGAGGATTGCGCCAGACGCATTCCTTACCCAACACGAATTCAAACGTAGTTCTCACTCCTTTACTCAGACCAAAGAGGATCAGGCAGGAGTCAGCCAAGCCCTCATTTTGACCCCTTCCTACATTTAGGGCCAGGTTGCTGCTTTCAGCCAAAATCGATAGAGGCGCTCACGTAATGAGGGTGAGGGGGTGTAAAAGTTTGTGCTATTTTTAGACAAATACTAATACAAATTTGCCTGTATATGCGCAGCGAAGATCGGGGTGTTGGTTAGCTGTAGTCCACTATTCGCCCTTGAAGATGTCGCAATTATTTCTAACTTTTAAAAACCCAAGTTTCTTGAAGTAAATTCATCTTCATCATACTCTTAGATCTACAATTTATCATTTTCATTTTACAATTAATACGTCGAATTTAATAAAACATACTAAACAAATCAAATGTGACTTAACGATAGGAAATAAATGATATCAATCATTACTTATCAAAAATATGGACCAATTGTAAAAAATCACTCTATATTTTTGAGGATTTAGTTTAAATAAACTCAGTATTTTTATGCTTTAATTAAAATTTTAGAAAGTGATTTTATGATTTGAATTTAACTTGCATTTGCATAAGTCCAGTGTCTTTATTTTGATATTCTACCTACACATTTTTCACTATCCAATTAAAGAACGAAGTTAAGTGAAGTCAATAAAACTTGAAACCTTTTTATTATAAAATGTGAAATAAGGTATTCATTAAGTTTTTGTATTTATTCCATATTTCTATTTCCATTTCCTAAAACATGCCCAGCGTTCAAGTGTTTGTGAGTGATGTGCGAGATATCAAGGATTTATCATGGCATGTGATGCATGCGAAACTCTGTCCAACAAATTAGCGATATATTTACCTTTGCACGCCTTTCTCCTCAACCCCAACCAAAAACAAAATTATTTGTTTCAATGTTAAATTTGTCCTTTTCAGTTTGGCACTTAATTAGATACGTGTTGCAATTAGTTATGTAAGGGTGCTTTTCATTTTGTGCTATTGAAAGCTTTGGCTTAATAACGCCCTTGGAGCAGTTCAAATCAACCGATTCACTAATTAACTTTCTATGATATCTCATTTTTGACAACATTTATTTCAAATTTTTAAAGAGCTGATCAATTCTGACTTCATTATGACGATTAAATTAATCGCATCTCTTGTTCATAGAGAAACGCTAAGTTCTTTGAAAGCAATCTCATGCCAACTTTTTTGACTATTTTTAAATGTGATAATTATCCCTGGGTCGTCATAATGCCCGCTGGAGGTGGGTGAGAGAGGGTAAATTTTTATTCTTACTCCTTTTAATTGATAAATGCATGTAGACTTTATTTTCCGTTTTTTATGCGATATCAATTCCAACACTTAATTGTAGGAAAACTTTTTCATCAGCCACGTCTGTATGTATTATTTGGGAACATTCTTTAGCGCCCCAAAAATGAGTTCTTTATAATCTGAGTCGAAGTGGTGAGTTCAAATCTTCATTATTCCTTTATTGAAATTCAAAGTCAAATTCTTATCTAAAAATAGAAGTACAAAAGAGTAAGAAACTTTAATGATGAAATTTGAACGATGAAATTTGAAATTGAACGGTGTTTGTTTTTATTTACAAAAAGAGTAAACATGTTTGTAAGGGTTTTTCACATTCTTCAGGTTTAGACACCACATGAATTGTCATGCAAATTTTTGAGCCCTCGTAAAAAATATTTGGAAGTGTTTTAGGTTGCGCTTTTAAAAAATTGAGTAATTACCAACTAGTAAGTGTAAAATTTTGTTCCATTGTGTAAGAAAATATACAAAAATCGTAAGGTACCAAACATCGAACACATCAAAAACGCATCATTGCTCAACACCATTCACGCAACCCCTCCACCATTCATCCTTATAAGCACTTGTTAACAAAACGAAGCACACCACCTATCAATTAAATACATGCGATTAACCTATACGCTTCTAGAAGAAAAGTATCCAGAAGACAAAAGTTACCACTTTTGTATAATACGAAGGTGATAACTAGTAATTATACACACATCCTTCACAATGTACTGTAGTGTTGATAGTGGCATATAAACAATTCTTTTCTGCTTTGATGAAATTAGAGATGACAGAAAATATCTCACTTCCCAACGGAATAATGACACGCCCAGCTATAAGCAAGAATTCATACAATGTTTAATTTTAAAGTTATTGATAATAAAACAAAACTTTAAATGAATTGAACTTTTTTAAAGATTTTATCATTGCTGGCACTAGTAATATGTGTACGGACAGGATTGAGTTAGAAAACGGACTCTCAAAAGCTCTTCTCAGATCTTTCCTGATTTTTTTGGGATGAAGGTATCTTAAGTGCTTGATTGAAAAGATGAGTGCAAATAAACACTTCATTTGATCAACTTTGTGCAGAGAAAAGACAAGGCTCATGCTGGTAATAATTTTGCGTTTAAAATGAGGAGAAGAGACATAGCAATTAGTATCCTCTCTATAACACACCCAAAGACGAGGAGATATCAAGATTTACTCTGTCTGAATAGAAAGTATTTGTCTACAGGTTTTGTCAAAACACTGCGCCCATTACTCCAAATTTGATTACGATTCAGCGCATTTTGTAGAAACATTTTAAAAATGACAACATGAGGATATATAAGCGTGTTTGTATTTTTGTGAGTATGTTGCAAGACGATTTTAAACTAAGATCTGGTTAATTGGGTTCGATTTAATAGAAATAAAGGAACTCATTCAACGCCCATCAACGGCAAACGTTCTCATCTTGGTTGTTCCGTTGTACAAAGATTTGGGTAATTTGAAGTAGACGAATTTGACATCTAGCACTCATCACCTCTCATTCAGTTAACTAGGAATCTTTAGCTCTCCCCCTTTATAGCACAAAACTCAGTAACACACCAAAAATTCGCTATTTTAAAGCACGTTTTTGGAAAGCAGATTTCAAGTAGGTGAGTTGTTTGGGGAACTTTAAACAAGTGGTACCTTAGAAAATTTGATCCAGGTAAAAATGCTCTATCAAATCCACTTTTTGGGACCTACATCTTATTTCTTTTATTTCACTTCATTCTTTGATTCTCTTTCTTGGATTTGATGTTATTTATTGCAATTTATGTGGACTGAGAAATTGTGGCCGCTGCCGTTAAAAGATTAATATGCTGCTTCTGAAGATAAAAATAAGATTGATTGACTTGGATCTCCTTTTATAAATTAAACAGAAGGAGGCAAGCAATAATAATGTCAAGATATACTGGTGGAGTTAAGTTTGCATTTCTCAAAAATGATGTCTGCGAGAATGAGCTGGATTAATCGTGAAAAATGAAAACAAAACAGCCATAAAATTTCCCAGTTTTCAAAGTCCACGCAATTGCAGAGAGAAAAAGAAATGCAAACAAAATAATCAAATTTTTGAGCTGTAAAATCCAATTAAACCTAAAAATTGGAAAACAATTTTAATACTTTTCTTGTTGATTTTAGAGAAGACTGGGAGTACATTTAAGTGAGTAAACACAACAACTGTAATTTTAAACAAAGATCTAAGGACATTCTTTTATCTTTCTTTGTGGTAAAGATCAAAAAAGAAGACGATATCAGACTGGGTTTGATAAAAGGCTCTTCATCCACGGACGTGTTTTGCATTTTCCCACTGACGAGCAAAAAATATTCTAGGGGGATTGGAAAGGCCAATTTTTTGATACATTTATTTCCTACATAACTTTATGTCTTAATTTTTGTTTCTAGAGCGCTCATTTTTAAGTTGGGTTTTGCTTTTTAGATGTGAAATTGGACAAAAGAAACCATTGTGCTTTGTTTATTTATTCAGAATTTATGTTGAGCCCGATTTCAAGTTATAATGCTACGAATTATGAATAAAATGTAGAAAAGTTAAATCAAAAAAGACAACGTTAAAAAGTGAAAAAATGTAGACTTAGATCTCGCTACAATTAACCATGTATTTCATTAAGCTCTCCTGGATCAACTTGATGCTCACAGCAACGCACCCATGAGTTTGATAATGCAGCTTAAAGCAGTAATACTGATGTTCACCTAAACTTTATGAAATGCACATATAAGTTAACAGCTGAGCATTAATCATTATGTGTTCCGCATCTTTTTTGTTTAAATGGAAATAGAAATTAATCCATTAATTAAACAGCCATCTAGTTAAATAACAAATAAATAAGTAACTCACTATCTAACGAAATAATTTTTAGTGGTCGATATCGCGCATCTACGCCAAAGAAATGAAATTTTTTCAGAATATGAGTTACGAAAACAAAGCAAGACATAAACGTCTTCACAAGCTTCTCTTCTACTTTCTTTTGTTTCATATGTTTAATGGGATTTACAATTTATTTTTATTCCATGTCACATTTCCCATATTCATTTCTAAAAATTGCCCATGTTTTTATTTGAGAATTGTCCATTGATCTAATATTTTAGTATTGCCAACTTATTTGAAAGACTTCTGAAGCTTTTTTATTTTGTTCTCAATATTCTGAAAAAATGGTCTATTAATTTATATTGAATTATCTATCATCGGTATTGTTTTGATGGCTAGCAGTTGAACTTTATAGTTTTGGATATTCTCCCAAATTTTCACATCTACAACAATGGCAGCTTTTGTACTTTTTCTTTATACTTTTCTTTAATTGAAACGACAAATAAATTCATCAGGAATTTTCGACATTTTTAAAAAAAGAGTTCAAACTCCTAAAACTCATTATGATGTTTTATTTGAAATAAGTTCTCTTATATTCATACAGCGAAATTTCATTCAAGCGGCTACATGTCCTTTTGAAGTTTTGCAGTATTTTCATTTCTATTATTTACAATTGTTAATATCATAATAAAAAATTTTATTAATATGTGAGTTTTTTTCTTCTATAAATTCTTCTTCTTCTTCTTCTTCTTCAGATAAAGGACTAAATTGAAGAAGATTAGAGTAAGTTAGTTTCATCTCTTAGGTCTAATGCGTTTCCAACAGAAAAGCAATACCACTCTCCTATCAATCGTTCCTTACTGGAGCGAGATTATCTAAGAACACGCAGCATTGCATAGCCTTCTAATATTTGTTCGTCTCTGAGAAAGACAGTTTTGTCTGGTCTCTGACTGAGTTTGGTTTGAAAGAATAACTGTTTGATAGGACAACTATCTTTCACATCTATCCTATCAAATAATCGTATCACCCTCAATGCAATGCAATTATCAAAACACGTAGACGTGAAAGGCGATTGAGGATTGAACGAATTTAATATATTAAATAGACGAGAGCAATGACTTTTCTAATTTCAAATTTTCATCCGTTTTTTATGAATGCGTAATATTTCATGCACTAGTGGCAAAAAAGAGGCCTAATTTCCTTGATCATGTTCTTCATTAAAATCGATCGCATTTGCAAATGTTCAAAATTTTATTCTAACATTTTGTGCTAATTTATAGAAGAAAGAGGAGAATCGATTTATTTAATTGAAAAAGACAGAAAAAAGGAGCCGAAATTTTGGCACGGAATATGTTAAATAGAAGCTACATGAGGTCCACGATGGAAGAGATGAGATTATAAAATCTTGCGAGAATAAGAATGAGGCGCACACCATCAATCCTAGGACTGATGAGAGGACTCATTTCTTTCGGTATTCCTGGCTTTACTCTATTATTCGATTCTAAGTGTAGAAATAAGTGAGTGTGGTGGATGCCACTGCATTTGTTTGATCTGCATGTTTTTAATTTTAGAGAAATTCGAGCATCTATTCCACAGGTGTAACTTTCAATATTCCATCTCTCTTTATGTTAGCGGTTTTATTTTAGATATACCGAACTTTTTAAAAAATTACGTGATTTTCTCTTAAGTAATTAAAAATGGCTAAAATTTAAAATAGTTTTGGATTTAGGAGAATTTATTTAATTTGAGCCTTTTGTTTTTTATGAATTCTGAGTGAAATCAAACAAGAAGACCTAATAATCTTGCTAATGCGGACAAAACTTGAAAAAAGCAAACACCAAAACAGAAAATTTTGAATGGTTTTATATTCCCACACATTTTTTGCTTCCTACTCAAAAGAGTATTATGATGTTCTTTGAAGAAATCCTAAAAATATCACTGACGGAGTTATTAAAAAATTAAATTTTATGCTTTTTCACATTTGAAGATCGATCTTGTTAGCTCATGAGCCTTTCATCTTTTTTAGAAGAGAAGTTGTGCCCTCCCCTGAGTCACCTAAAAAGTGCTAAAAAGGACAAAAACGAAGCCTAAAATATTAAGCTTTGAATTTAAATTGAGCGTGCGTTTTATGTCTGTCGATAGGGAGAACATTTAATTGTAAAAACGCGAAGGATTAAATTCGAAAAAAAATCGTGAATTTGGAAAGAGCGAAGTCTGCTGGTTTAGGAATTTTGAAGGTTTTGAGCTAAAGAAGTCAGCACATCGACACTCAAAAGAAGAGGAACTTCGTGAGTAAAAGCTTCTTCACTCGCACAACTCAAAATGGCGAGGTATGAATGAGGACTTTTGTGTGTGGTGGAATGGATGAGCAGCATCGTCGAGTGCATCGAGAAATGTGGAAGTGGTAGAGTTGATCGATAGTGTGCACTTTTTAATCAAGACGACTAAATTGAACAGATGAGATCTGTGATTAACAAAATGAGCTCTCTCGTACTTGTTGCTTGAGGTGGCTTCAACACCAATAACGTGTACTTGTATGCAGGCGATTTCACATAAACTTGAATACAAATTATTCACAACATTCCCAATTGAATTTCTTTATTTTTTGCTAATTTTCAATTTCAGCAACTCTCATCACATTTTGTTATTTTATCATCCTAAGTGAAAACGTAAAGATAAATAATTTTTAAACTTTTTTGTAAAAATTACTTTAGATTTGCTCATAATTAACCTTGTTTAGCCATGCAGAAATTATTATATTTTTTTAGGGAAGTTTGTCAACTATTGTAATAGATTAAATTTTCCATGTTAATTGCGATTTCAGTCAATCAAAGCGTAAATTTTAGATTATTGAATTGCTAACAACACACAAAATGCCGATCCAATCAATTTAAAGAAAATGCTATCACTCACACTTTCTCAATATACCATAAAAGATCTATTTAAATAAGAAGTTTGTGGAGATTTAACTTTGCTTCCAACATGGTTTATATTCCATATGTGAAAGTGGAGATATCTTCATTCCACGACGTTGTTGAGTATATGCGAAATCCTAACTCCAAGAAGTATATTATTTTAACGATTGTATGCATAGCCCTTTTACTGGACAACATGCTCTACATGGTCATTGTTCCCATCCTCCCTGAATACCTTATGCAACTAACGAAAAGTCAAGATATAGTGAGCGCGTCAAAAAACATATCCAACATGTCAATCAACGATTCGAACGAATCAGAGAAGTCAGTTGAAATGGAGCAAGATTTTTCGATTGGCCTCTTGTTTGCTTCAAAAGCCATTCTCCAACTCATGATAAACCCTCTTTCCGGCACTATCATTGATCGTATAGGGTGTGAGAAGCCGCTCGTGTTTGGCCTCTTCATCATGTTCTTTTCGACCGTTCTGTTCGCTTTCGGCCAAAGTTACGGCGCCATGTTCTTCGCTCGTCTTCTCCAAGGTCTGGGCTCAGCATTTGCAGATACTTCCGGCTTCGCACTCATCGCAAACACGTTCACAGATGAACAAGAGCGCACTCAGAGCTTAGGCTGGGCCATCGCCTTCATCTCATTTGGGTCATTGGCAGCCCCGCCTTTTGGAGGCATTTTGTATCAGTATGCGGGGAAGAACGTCCCCTTCCTCATTCTTTCTATGGTCGCTTTGGTAGACGGTGCAGTCCTCTTGTACATCAACCGAAAGAGCATCATCCAGTTTGCGCCAAAACCATACGAAAACGCAAAGCCCTGCGTCGATGAGCTCGGGGTTGAGGCGAAAACGCCAACTCCCATCTACAAACTCCTATTAGATCCGTACATCGCGATATGCGCCGGTGCTTTGTCCATGTCCAACGTGTGCTTGGCTTTTCTAGAGCCGACCATCGCTGTTTGGATGCGAAACTCGATGCAGGCTACGGAGTCTCAGATCGGTCTCGTGTGGCTTTTCGGCTTTCCTCCACACATCGCCGGAGTCTACTTGACCGTGAAATGGGCGCGTCGTCATCCTCGCTACCAATGGCTTGTGGCCGCGGCGGGACTTGCTCTGGAGGGTGTGAGTTCGTTCCTGGTTCCGCTGTGCACCTCCTACATCTTCTTGATCGTGCCCATCATGGGCATGTGCTTCGGCATCTCGCTCGTCGACACAGCGCTTCTTCCCATGTTGAGTTATGTGGTTGATGTGAAGTACACGTCCATCTACGGCTCCATCTACGCCATCGCCGACATCTCCTACTCGATAGCGTATGCCTTTGGACCGATCTTAGCGGGAAAAGCCGCGCGAGACCTCGGCTTTCTCAACATGAACATTGGGATTGCAATGAGCAGTATTCTGTACGCGCCAGTTCTCTACCTACTGAAGAGTATTTGCAAGTACAAGCCGCTCGAAGAAGATACCAAACAACTGATCGACGAGAAAAATGCAGACTTTGACGAATTTTGCGATTCCAGCTTTGAAAATGGCGACGGAGGAGGCTTCAAATACTCTGCTGGAGATGTGATGACCATGAGAAGATTTAACCAAAGTTTAGAAGACGACTAGTCCCTGATATTTCCGATGAATGGTGCAAACTTTTTCAAAGAGTTTCCTAGCATCATAATCCACAAAACATCGTTCTTTATATAGCTTATCTTTTATCAATCTACAAATAGAGTGTTTTAATAAGAAATATACTTATATAGTTTTGTGCTGCCAGAAATATTTTCCCGTTTACTTCTGAATTTTGTGCAAACTTTAGAATAAAATTTTATAACTTTCATTTTTTCTAACGCTTCAAGCACAATAAACAAAGGCATTTTTCCATTAAAAAGAATTTTAAAAATGTAAAAAATTTTAATCTTCTTTTGATTTCAAAACCTGATCAATGAAAAAAAGTTATATTATGCTTCGATTTAGAGCGAATATCTAACTAATTGAATAGAGTCTGGCTCTTCGTTCATAATGGAGACACGTACTCCACATTGCTCAATTAATCTTTATCCAACGAGTTTTAGGCAGTTATCTCATATTTTTGATTAATAAGTTAAATTGGGGAAATAAAATTTATTATTGTAATTTAATTCCGTAAAAACGAATGTGTAAATTTTTTAGAATATGGCATTTTGAAAGTGTTTTCTTTCTAAATAAATAAAGAAGTAAGAAATAGGAACGAATTTAGCGATTTAACAAACAACGAAAATCACAAGCGAGAGCTAAACCGCACAAAAACCTTGGTTTTACATACAAATTTCACTTTTCTATTTATATACCTTTAAGATATTTTTGCTAAAACACTTTATCTGGAAATGCTACGACATAAAATATTTGATTGAATAATGGGAAGTGCTTACATATACATGGTACATACGTGGCTCACAATATTCTTTAAAAGTTCATATATTGTAATATGAGTGTTAGATATGAGACGGTTTTAAGGTTAAGTTGGATTTTGGTGTGGAAACATTAAAAAGAATATTTCACGACAATAAAGTTAAATTTGCAAAGTTTTTTGCTGATGGATACAAAAGAAACTTCAAAATTTAGTAGAATAACACGAAAGGCTAATTAACTTTTATTGTTGGCAAGTTTTGATAGAATTTTAAATAGTTATTAAAACATAAGAAACAATTTATTCTCACCAATAACAAAATCGCACCATCTTCATCATCATCATCATCATCATCATCTCATCATCCTACACATCAACATCATCATCATCATCATCATCATCATCATCATCATCATCATCATCATCATCATCATCATCATCATCATCATCACCATCATCATCATCATCATCATCATCATCATCATCATCATCATCATCATCATCATCATCATCATCATCATCATCATCATCATCATCATCATCATCATCATCATCATCATCATCATCATCATCATCATCATCATCATCATCATCATCATCATCATCATCATCAACATCATCATCATCACCATCATCATCATCATCATCATCATCATCATCATCATCATCATCATCATCATCATCATCATCATCATCATCATCATCATCATCATCATCATCATCATCATCATCATCATCATCAACATCATCATCATCATCATCATCATCATCATCATCATCATCATCATCATCATCATCATCATCATCCTCATCATCATCATCATCATCATCATCATCATCCTCATCATCATCATCATCATCATCAACATCATCATCATCATCATCATCATCATCATCATCATCATCATCATCATCATCATCATCATCATCATCATCATCATCATCATCATCATCATCATCATCATCATCATCATCATCATCACCATCATCATCATCATCATCATCATCATCATCATCATCATCATCATCATCATCATCATCATCATCATCATCATCATCATCATCATCATCATCATCAACATCATCATCATCATCATCATCATCATCATCATCATCATCATCATCATCATCATCATCATCATCATCATCATCATCATCATCATCATCATCATCATCATCATCATCATCATCATCATCATCATCATCATCATCATCATCATCATCATCATCATCATCATCATCATCGTCATCATCATCATCATCATCATCATCATCATCATCATCATCATCATCATCATCATCATCATCATCATCATCATCATCATCATCATCATCATCATCATCATCAGGATGACATTTATTCTAAAAAATTTCAACTTGGAAGGGAGTCGTAAGAGATGGAAACAAGGAAGTTTAGAATCTGACTTAGTTCTCCATTGTTCGAAAAGCAGAATGGCCAGTTCTTTGCGCAAGTAGCCCACGTTTAGACTTTTCAAGTTCAGACTTCCTAAAGCGCGACATGTCAATGTTGTGCTTGGCTTAAATTGAGGATGTCAAAACGCATAAATAAATCTCAAGATAATGAATACGAGTAAAATAAAAGATAAGACAGGAGCAAAAGCATCACCTTAAGAGCCGCTTTTTCAAGGCATTTTACAAGCGCTTCATTTGTTACTAATAAGCCTCATCAACTCCACTTTGAGATGTGCTCTCTTCTTAATGTACTTTCAGTGCTTCTCCATAATTATTATACATAACGGCATTTTGGAACGCCACCCATTCAAGATAGCATGCACTCTGTGCTCAAAACAGGACAATTCAGTGATCGATGACAAACTAAATATTTTATTTCCCATTCATGAGAATATAACTTCAATTTATAAATGTGCATATTAGTTTTTAAATTTGAAATAAATTAAATTCAAATTTATTCATAAAAAAATTCACTACTTTTATCATAACTTGCTCATTAGATTTGTTGAACAAAAAAGTGAAAGAATAAAAGATAATGGTTTATTAATAAACTAAATTTTGTACGCTTTTCAAAGTTAATTGAAATAGTTAATTTGTATGGCGAGCTGCAGATTTCTATGTCTCGACCAAAATTTGTGTCAATTAATATACACTTAACTATATCGTATTAATATTTTGATGTCCCCATCTGATACACAATTAACAAATCCTAAAATCCAATTAATCCTTCACTTATTAAATTTTCTCTTTTTACCTTTACCTAAAGAATACCAAAATCTACTTAACCAATCAAAATCGCAGGAATCACCTTCTGCTCTTTCGCTAAATACATATTCGAAAATTGGAAAAGTATTGAAAGGTCGGCGAATAGGAGTAGCATCCTACATTTTGGTACGATGCTGACAATTGAATTAAAATGGCAATAATGGCTCTTATTTCTTTGATTCGAATGTCCACATGATAAAACCTTTCTTTAAAAATTCACCTAGAAACGGGCAATTCTTTTTTGGTGTTAACGGGCAAAGAACGCACAGCCGGTAACAGAAGGTAGGTGTAACAGCTGAGTGCTAAACAAGTTTCTACCTAAATACTGTACATTAATATTTTATATACTAAGTGTCTTTTCGTTGCTCGTGGCAATTAGATAGTGACTTAACAATCCGCGTTTAGGAATTAGCACAAAATATCCAATAAATATAGAATAAAAGAGACAGATTCACTCAAACATATGTCTGCTCATATTCCTTAGCATTTTTAAGATTCTGAGATATAGTTAGAGTAATTCATTTCAAAATGATATTGAATAAACAAAATAAATGTTGTAGTTCACAAGATAGAAATTGCACGATATAAATTCAATAAAAAGAATTAGTGAAACACTCTAAGATTAGTTTAATAGATTTATAGGCCTAAAGACCGCTTGGAAATAGCACTGGAAACGATAAAGAAACTTAATGGAAGTAAATAATTACGGATTATATCATAAAAAGCGAAAAAAGCTAAGTATTCATATATTAATTAAAGTTCATATATATAATTAAATATATAAGATTCATGATACCCCGGCCCTCGCTACTGATGTATGGCCGTAGTTATTTTTTATAATTAGTAAAATTTTAATCCCCATTTTTAAAGAATAATCTTATAAAAGAAAGTATAAGTTTCAGATTATGCAATTACATCACATTTTATTTTACTTTAAAAATCATTAATCACACCATGAAAAGTCGTTTGCATCAGAATTGGTAACAAATTTTAAAGGTTTTTTTCTCATTCGTGACAATTGAGGTGTATTACGATTGTTTATATTTGTTGCTCAAATTAGTCTCGCCCCGGGCATATGCCCCTCGGCCATATCTGGTTAGGAAGTTATCCAAAAGATGAATCACTAAGCCTTTATCAATGTGATAACATGAACACAAACCTAAAAAAGATTGGAATATATTAATCTATTCAGTTTTTTACCGGCGAAGTTCAAATAATGTTAAACTGTGCTCTTACTTTGTGGGTAAGAACAAAACCCTAAGCATAAACCTTGAGAAAGCGAAGGCTCAATATATAAGTGATGGTGGACTCGAATAAAATTAGTGAGAAAGTTTTCTTTCGCTTCTACTCAAAGACCGAGATGTGGGGCAAGAGCTCTCACTCAAAGGATTATTTGGTAAAAGGAGTGATGCTGCTGCGATTTTTCTGTTTTTCATTTTGCCAGAGTTGGCAAACACGTCTGCAAAAAATTTTAAGAACGCCGGACGCATTAGAATCACTAACCTTTTTTTGACTGAAAGGGCGATCCAGTTCCAGTTCCTGTTTAATTCTACAAGTGTTGATAGCTCTCTTCAAATACCAAGTAAACCCAGTCGTGAACTTTTAATTCACACAAATATAAATTAGGCTTTATTATACGTCTAGTTTGAAAAATAAAAATTATTAAATTTCAGAAAAATATAGTACTCACTTTTAATACAAAAGAACGTTTGCAAAAAGTATCACTTCAAAGATTGAGCAGTAAACTTAATTAACTTAATTCAATCTAAACAAAAAGTGTTGGAGTTGCTTTGAAGAACAAAAATCGAGACTTCTTGACAGTTCGTTGGACATTAGAAGAACGAAGGTGCGCAGACAAAGCCGTTACGCCAGTTCCCAGCTTAAAAGAAGCTGTCACAGTTGTCATCTGCAAGTACTGCTTATCCATCCTTCTACCTCGTGGAGGATGAAATACTTATCTGTTAATCATGCACACATCATTGGGGTTGCTTCACGAAAACCTATTTGAAATGGTGAAAGCTTCTCTTCAATAGAAACGGACTCTTTATTTTGCATTTAGAAAATGATGTCAATTATAGGAATACTGGCTCCTAGAACCACATCAAACATACTAAAAAGTGTTAAAACACAATTTGTGCATTTTGAAGAGAATGTTGAGAATAGAAGGGCTGCATTTAAGCATGTTTACCATCCCATGCTCGCTCAAAATACGGACAGTCAATTCCTCAATGAACACAAACCTGAACTTCTGAAAGAATTAAATCGCCAAAGTTTAAAGAAAATATTGCCAATATCATTTGATAAACAGTGCGATGGAGTATGAAGATTGTGAAAGTGCCGTAAAAAGTAAAATAGCAGGGCAAGAAGTAACTAAATAAACTTCCTAGGAATTAATGCATTCACGGAGTCCCTAAATAACCGATGATTTGTCTTTGCCTAACTAATTAAATAATTGATACTTATAAAAAGCACTCCTAAATTCCTTTCAACCAATAACTACTACTTTGTATTCATTTCATGATCATTCTCAATAGGCGAAGTTTTACAGGATACTTGAGCTTCTTTGTGTCAAAAAAGCTTTCAAAATATTCCAAAAGAATGAATTCTTGCGCTCATGCATTCTTTCTTTGAAAGTAGAATTTTGCGATCAATACATGATAGACAGATACGTTTCATTCAATTACTGAATAAGGGGATATGCTTTGAAAACAAAATAAGTCATAGTAATTTTGAAGAATACATATTTTTGAAGCTGGTCATCTTTTCCAATTTATATAATTAATTCGACCTTCAAGAAATTTGGCTAATTAGATTTATGAGTACATTTTTTGTAAAGAAGTAATCTTTTAAAAAGCAATTCAAGAGTTAGTACGAAAGTGATAATAAACCCGAGTTTGGCCGCTTTAGCGTACTCTGTGGGTTGGGGTGAAGGAGAAGAAGAAGCTGCTGCACTGGTGGAAGCAGCAAAGGACGAGTGCAGAGGAGAAGCGCGCGCGAGTGCGAGAGTGGAGCTGACTCGACTCACTCAGAGAGCACAGGCCTCCAGGGAGAAGGCGCGCTGCACTCTCTGCAGCAGCAGCAACTCGTGCACTGAAGAAATGCATATTCAACGTGGCCGCTGGGAAAACGCAAATTACAAGTGATTTGCATGCTGAACAATCTCCAGCATCAGAACACGCCAGAGAACAACTCGAATGCGAAAGCCTCTCCCACTCCCAGGGGACGCGAACAAGCAGTAATTTATATGCACTTCAGCCTTGAAGCCACTTCGATTCTTCTTGCGCGCGATCACAAGCGCTGCCTCCTATCCCATCCATCGAGGAAGAGCCAATCAAATCCCTCTTCCTGGGAGGAAGAACAGGAAGACTCTTGCTACAAACCGATTAGCAAAACTAGCTCATCGCCTAAGCAGATTAATTACTCTAAATCTTCAATGTTCGTACTTACTTGAATGCATATGTCGCAATTTTTAAACTGGATGTATAAAAAAGAGTTTTAATGTAAAATGATGGAATATATAATAGAAAATATTTATAGATTAAGGGCTACGTAGCAAGGAATGAAAATGTTTAAAAAGGGAGAAGCTATAGTTTTTTGGAAGAATGAATATAATAAAATTTAAAGCGCAGTAAAAATATTTGATGCACAGTATTGATGAGATCAAATTCATTCTTTGATAATTATATGGGGGTATGATTTCAATTGGTAAAGGGGGTGTACAAAAATAGGGGGCGTTGGGAAAAAAAGGTTGAGAAACACTGGTCTAACAACAGATTTATACATTTTGGCGGCATAACCATGTTTTAATGCATTTTCTTCATCTATCATGTATATACCTTTCAATTCATCCATCAAAAAATGACAGTGCGTCGAGAGCTTTTTCCAATTTTTTTCTTTTTCCAAATTTGCCCAAACTTTCAAATTTTATTGCCAGTTTGGATAGTGCTTTTTTCGAGTTAATCATCTAGCAACTAAATATATATATGGAGAGAGAGAGAGAGGTTATTTAGCAAGTTAACAAATACCACTTAGTCCAAGAACTAAATATAGCATTGGTATAGCGAAGATAACAAAAGCGAATGCAAAAATAAAAGAATAAATACTTATTTATTTCATAAAAACCAACACCCAATTACTGTTAAAATATTATTAGCTCTACTGACTAGACTAAATAAGTATTAAAGTGAAAAGTGAGGGTTAGAGAGAATATTTGCTTCATCTTATCCTCAATTTGGTAAAGGATCTAAAAGAAAAAATGATTAACGTGTCCAGTCATCATGATGATAATTCGTATAAAAATTGCGTCAAGGCATATCTTGTTTGTTGCATGTTTCGGGTTCAAATGTAGATTATATTTGCCTTTTACAGACTTTTATTCTCCGTTTATGGCTTTTAAAATAAATCTGCATGTATTTCCAAAGCTATTTTGAGTTCAAGGAAAACATTTTGTGAAGAAAGGAAGACTGGAAAAAGATTAAGATTTGTTGATATCTGGAAGATTACTTTTTTTGAAGTAAATTTTGATGCTTGCTGATTTTGTTTTCATTTTTCTAAATTGAATAAAACTCCTTAACTGTATATGCTTTAAAAATTAATATATGGGATTTGAAAATGATTTTTCATAATTTAAACACTTTATTGAAATTGATGTAAAGAATATTTTTCAAGCAAAAAATTTTGTAATGTAAAATGTAAATATGCATTAAATTAAATATTTGAACAAATTTGATGTTAGTAAGAAAGAAAAGGTTTAAAATACTAAAAACATTTTCATGGTAACTCCTAGAAAATTATGACTTAAAGAAAAGGATTCGGCATTTGACTAAATTGGTGTGGTTGACTTAATCTCACGTATCTCAATGAGATCCCCTCCTTGAGAACTTTTCTTGAAGACGGCAAAGAACTAAAAAGCAAGAAAGTGTTTCCTCTACGGCTTTCCAATTCTTTGTATATAAAGGAGAAAGGAAACGGAAGAGGTTACCAATCTTCAGAACCTTCGTCAAGAGGAATCGAATGTGAAATGCTTTCATTGATTTCCAATCCCGTACTATTATTTGTGGGCGATCTTGCTTTCAAAAAGTATTCTTTTGTAAATTCAATCTAAATTTGTTTCATATTTAATAATGGAACAGTGAAATTTTATTCATTGAATTAGTTATAACATATGTTCCTTTTGGATTTTACCCCTCATTTGATAAGATATTTTTTAATTGAAAAAGTTGCCAAAGAATGTTACCCAAATGAGTGAAAGAATTTGTAAAATCGAAGCCATATTAAAGATTTTTTTCAATTGTTGTACTTTCGTTTAAATTAGTTAATTCACTTCGAATCCTGAGAAGGTTTAGCTTTTCGAAGCAACGGATCTCTGAGCTGTAATTTCAAAACTTCAAGAAATATTTCAGAATGTATATGTTTATTATACTGCTTTTAAATTGTCACTTGCTGTCAAATCACAGATCTTTAACCACAGGTAAAATTTAAAATATGAGCTTCCAAATTAGATCATTTTATCATCAAAATGTTTCCACTTCTATCATATGGTTTCCAAAAAAAGATCACCTAACTTGATAAAATACGTTTTTTGATTTCAAAACTCTAAATAAATCGCGGATGGAAATGCACCATTTTTCTATTCAAAGAAAGTATTCCTTACTAAAAAAGCTGTAGGACTTCTTTATCTGGGTCCTGTTTGTTTTGCTCCACTCAGACAAAATTACATTCATCTATTTACTGTTTAAAAAGAAGAAGAAGAAGAAGAAGAAAAAGAAGAGTTTATTTCGCAAACAAAACAAAGAGACATCTAATATGACGAAAAAAACGTAAACACCACAAACAATAACAAAAAAAGAGACATCCAGCAATATTAGATATACGCGTGGATAACCAAAAGCCATAAAGCAACTTGTATGATTAACCATGAAAGCAAGACATGATTAAGATGGAAGGAAACATGATAGAGTAAAACTGGATTTGCCCGACCGAAAAAATTGTCCGATATATCCGATATAAAAATTATCAGAATTTAATTAATTTGATTAATTTCTTAAAGATCAGCCGAATAGAACATAATCTTGAAAATTAATTTAAGAAAATTTATAATTGAAAGATTAATCCATGATCAAAAGATAAATTTATTCAATTAAAAAAGAATTAAAATTTAGGAATAAGAAAATTAGTATTTGAAAATTATAAAAATATTAAAAATTCTCCAAAAATTTTATGTTTAAGTAAATTAACCCATTTAAGACCAAGCAAAGCAGACGATATCTAAAAAAACGCAGACGATTTATATTTAAAGTCATTGAAAAAAGCAGACGAAGATGAAAATACTTATGTTCCAAAATAGGAACATTGGTCGTAAATGGGTTAAAAAAACAAATAAATATAAAAAAATGAATAAAAAAAACAAATAAATATAAAAAAATGAATAAAAAAACAAATAAATATTAAAAAAAATGAATAAAAAAAAACAAAAAAATAGATAAGTTAGAAAAGTTTAATAAAGTTATTTTTTATTGAAAATATTTTTAACAATTTGAATTTTATTTTTCAGAATTGTGATCCGATATATACGAATAATTTTCTTTTGATTTTAGCTATTAGCATCATAAAAATTATCGATATATTTAATACCACATGCATCATATGTGATATTTTAAGAAGAAAATTTAAGAAATAATCGAGACAAAAGTATTTGTCCGATATATACGATTATCCTAGTCCGTCCGTTATATTCTTAGGATGAGGTTACACAACATATGTACAGTTATTAAAATATTATATTGATTACAACTAATATACAGTAAAAAATAACCAAAATAGCAAATCTTTTTAAAAATAATTAAAATAAGGAAATGACAGAGAAAGAAAATTTAACAAATACATTCTGTGTCTATTACAAGAAAAAGAAAGAAAGAAAGATTTATTGTACATAAAAAAAGAGAAAAAGAAAAAGAGTTAGAATAAGTACACTGCGATGTGTATTCAGAAATGAATTCATTTTTCCAATACAATTTAACATTTCTAAGAGAATGATTTTGATACTGAAGGAACAAATGAACATTGCAATTTAATACCATATGGATTGTCTAGAGTTAGATAATCTCATGAAATTAACGTGCAGGAAACTTAAAAATCTAAGGGAAGTTCTATAATTTTGAAATCTAAAGAAAACTATGCCATTGAAAATGTCAGGTTAGAAGAGTTTTAAATATTTATGAATAAAAATAAGTAAACTGAAATTGTAGATATCAGGCAGCTTAAGCAAGGAATGATTTTGTTGTTCAAATTTATTTTGAAATTTTATCGTTCTTACATCTCTTGTTTGTAAGGAAATTAAATTTGAAATGGAAGAATTTATGATACTCTAATTTAAATGAGGCAAGAAGAGAGTTTTATAAATTAAAAGTAAAGTTTCAAAAGAGAAACACTTCCTACAATGCTTTAAAATCCAAATAATGTAACCAAGTTTCAAGCTTAAATGATTTATATGATCTTTCCAAGACAAGCTACTATTGATAACTAGTCCAAGTAGATTAAACTTATTAATTACTTTTATACAATAATTGTTCAGTGTCATTTCAAGGTCAACACTCAAATTATTATTAGAAAAGTTTATACAGAAAAGTTTTTGTGAATTGACGTGAAAAGAATTGTGCTTAAACCAAGATTTTAAACAATCTGAAATCAGACAAGTAGAGAGGTAACCATTTTTAATTAAGATTCTTACATCATCAGCGTATAAGAAGAAATCTTCAGAGATAAAACAATTTGGGAGATCGCTTATAAATATGTTAAAGATACGAGGTGGCAGTATCGATCATTGTGGAACTGCAGAGACCATTTTGCGGAGAGGCGAGGACTCGATATTTATCCTGACTTATTAGTGTCGATCGGACAAAACGAGTCAAATGCTTTAGACGAGCCAATAAAAACGAATGAACTGGGTTTTACCTTCACGAGCTTGAATCAGTGAAACCAAACTGTAATCGAAAAATAAAGAACTTTGCTTCAAATAAACATAAAGTTGATTATAAAGGATTCTCTGGAAAATTTTTGAGATAGAGGAATTATAGAGATCGTTCTGTAGTTGTCAACCAAAGTTTTGCCTCCTTTTTATGAATATAGGTAATATAATAGAAAATTTCAAACATTTGGGAATAACCCTAAACGTTAAAGCTTATAGTCATGAGTATTGTAGCAATAGAGTTTTTTCTTATCAATTATATGTTGAATGAGGAAATCGCGTAGTAGTCTGAGCACTTAGTATTTTTGAGAGGATCAATAGTTCAATTTTAGCTATTTTTGAGAGAATATATACATCATTCAAGTTTATATAATGGAAAGTGAAAGATGCTTGAACAGGGCGAAGGTAGGATAAGTAATAATCATTTCTTGAAACTGTAGAGTTACAGCAGAGATTGAAATCGTTGTTGAAGCAATTCGCTATATCAGTATTAGACAGAAGAAAATCATAAGGATAAATTGAGTCGGTTTGATTAACTGGTGATTCGATACAAGATTGAATCGTTTTCCTCATCTTTTTGATCTTGTTCTTATTTACAAAGACTGTTTTTTTAAAAGTTTGTTTTCCAAGTTTTTTGATAAGGTATTTTATATGATTTTTTAGGAGAATAAATTTGTGTTTAATCTTAAGATTCAACGTTTTCTTCAATTTTTTATATAAAACATCTCTTTGCTTGATCAAAGTAATTAAATTTTAGTAATCCAATCCGAGAGCTTGACATTATATTTATTGTAGGAAAAATGGCTTAAAAAAATTTAAAAATTTTAACATTTTTATGGAGGATCAAGATCATGGCCATCGACCCTCAACTTGGGGACAAGGTGTAGAAGAAGAAGAAGAAGAAGAAGAAGAAGGGGCTTAAAAAACAATTTTAGTTTAGAGGGTAAAGCTTCAGAAACATTATAATGTTAGAGAGATGTGACCAATTATATGACGATGCCAGATCAGAAAATTTAGAATGATTAAAAAATTTTTTTTTTAAATTTACTATGAAGGATTACCTTAGCTAAATTAAATGTAATCAAAATAAGAAAGTGTCAGACACTATAGTGTTTCAAGGACAAAAGGATTAAGTAGAGTAAAGCAGATGAAGCATAAATGTTATCGAGCAGAGAGGGCATGTCATTGATGAAATGGTGAGAAGAAAATGAGAGGCAGAGAGCGTATTTAAAAATTGCATTCTTAAGTAAATGAACATTTAAATCGCGAAGAAATAAAAGAGTAGCTGAGGTAGGTAGAAATCAAGAATGGTAAAACACAAATCAAAATCTTAAGAAAGAAAAGAAGGTATCTCTAAAAATTTTAAATGAAAACTTACGATCATTATCAAAGAATGCAACACAAGCAAACTCACAAGTATTACATGTAGAACCTGAATTGATTATTTTGTAAACGAAGTCGGAGTGCAGAAAAAGCCAGGCCTCCATGCTGGCTTATTGATTTAGGAAAGGAACAGAAGTTATAATGAGGTAAATTAAACCTTTGAAAACCACATTCACCCAACCAAGTTTCTTGGAGACGAAGGACTGAAAAAAGGTGCAAATAACAGGAATTGAATTGCTGAACTATGATTTTGAGAGAAGAGAGTTTAGAATGAAGGGTTGCAATTTTTAAACGAGAAGTTTTATAACCGTGGTGAGTTATTTCTCCTTAAATGTGTATACACGCCTTTCATTTTGAAAATGAGTGACCCAGATCGAGTTCATGTCTACGAAATAAGCAATCTCTTCAATGCGAACCTTCTATACCATTTCCCAATTGAATTATTTGGTATAAAGGGTGTGTGGTTCAAGGTTTCGCCATATTTACTCAATAAATATAAAAGTTAAAAAGGATGCGAGAAGTTTTTTTATTTAAAACTTTTTCATTTAATCTCTCAATTACATATCAACAATCCACCGAGTATTTTTTATCGTAAAAGAATGACGCGAAACGTATGAGGATGGAATCTAGACAAGCAAGCGGTGACAATGCAATGAAGAATGGCATTTTCCAAAAATCATTTCAAATATCCCGGTCGTGTCGCAGAGTTAGTAAAACGATCCTGGCCTGTGAAATAAAGGCAACATCACCAAAATGAAAAATAAGAAGACTTCCTTCTCTTACATTTTTTAACGTGCCTGGAAAATGTTTTCGAATTCGTCCTCGCATTGAAGAAGGAAAAACAAAAGAGATGCCCAACCTGACGTGAATCGACACGTTCTCGCCCACAAAAGCGCAGCCGATAAATTCCCCTAAAACAATTTACGACGAGGGCATACGCAACAAAAGCTACCACAAACAATTTAGGAACACGGCATAAAGTCCTTGGAAAATTCCCGAGAAAAATTCTTTTAGCAAAAAGCCTAAGGCTTAGGAAAAATATTTTGGAAAAAATTACAAAACAAATTTGAAGAAATATTTTTCAAAAAAATCGTTATCAATCAATTTAAAGTTTAAGATCTTTTTATTTTTATTTTAAGCGAGTAATGTCTTAATTATTATTTAAACTGCAACCTCAGCACAATTTAACCAACGAGAAATGCAAAAACCTAAAAATATTCATATAGTTCTTTTTAGTGGGGGATTTTTTTAATGACCTTTTTTAAGGGCTCCTAAAGTCTTTTGTAGCACATTTTTAACGTGACTTTACCACTGGCTCTCCCATCCTAATTTCTTTGTGAGGAGGGTGTCGCTTGCGCTTTTGCACGAAAGGATTCTTCCAAAAATCAAAATAGCGAAGCCTAAGGATCAAAGTTTCGCAGCAGAGGCAATGCGCGTGTCTTCAAAATTTAAGAGCCCTACAAAAACATTCTCGATTGAATGTGAGGAGATGGACAGTCTTCTCAATTTGGACTTTGCGATGTTGAAAGAGATTTTTCACGTCATCTATAGTAACATGTTATCTACACCAGCGACACCCACAAGTAAAAACATGTAAACTATTCTTTTCAAGCAGCAAAACACAAAAAGAATCTGTCAAAGATGTTTCATTTTTGGTTGGCATTCTCTAGGTCTCATGGCACAATCTGAATAAGTTAACGTAATGTTTTGACTATATTCTGGATTTCTTTGTAAAGGGTTACGAGTGTTCAAATTTTATTTAAAAAGATGTAGGAGTGTAAGAACTTATTGCAAAAAAGTGTCTTAAAAGTTTACTTTAAAGTGATTTTACGTGACAATTTGCTCCACTGAAAATTCTAAATTTTTATAATACAAATTTTTAGCGTTTCAATTTAATTCTATCAATTATTCAAATATTTGCATTTCATCAATAACAATTTGCCAAGTTTACAAATAATCTTTTATTTGTTAATTTTTAATCAAAATGTATAATCTTTTTTGATCCAAGTCTTCTTTAAAAGAAAGCTTTTCATGAACAGATTATTAAAAATATTTCAAAATTTTATCCAAATTCATAATAATTATAAAAACTGTTTTAACATCTTTACAATTATAAAAATAACAAAAATAGTGAAGTAAAAATTATTTTATACTAAAAATTATAACTTTCTTTTTGCTTGTCAATATTTTGTTGATTATTTGAAAATTTAGTTGGATAAAAGAGTTGAAACTTGTTGAATTAAGTTGTGATTTTAACTCATTTACTGGGCAATTAGTTAGCTTATTTCTAGCAACGAAGCACGCACTGGAAAGTTTGAAATGCAGGAGTTCATGAGGAGAAAAGGAATGGCAGCCGCAACTTAAAGTCCCCCTCGACCAAATCAAAAATGAAGAATGCAAAATGGATAGCGAAGTTTTGCACCCAACTTTCATTTCCTTTGTAGAATGTCTAGAACGAGTCTTGGATTAATAATAATCAAAATATTTATTTGTTGAGGGATGGAATGTTATGGAAAATTGATTTGCTGCAGATTGAAACGCGCATCACTTTGCATGAAAGCAAGAGCATAAATCAGAATTCATGAGCGGAGTGCGTGGACTAGCATTTCCAATCAACTCTACTCGCTAACATCATCATCATCAATATTTTACATTTTTCATTATCTCGCTTGACTGCGCGGCAATGCAACAACACTCAATCAGATTTGTCGCAAGATTCTACTTCTTCCATTATTTCAATTTACAAGAATTATTCCTTTGGTTGATAAGCTCTTCCTGCTTTTTCCAAATTTTTTTACCTAATTTCATACTTTTTCATTCAAGACTTCGTCTTTTAGATCATAAATGGAAATCAATCAAAATTGTAAATTTTATTGGTTGCTGAAAAGTAGGTTTACTATTGTTTTTATCATTTTAACTTTATATAGAAAAATGAATTCGTTTGATCATTGCACAGAAGCATTTTGTGAATTTTATTTATCATAATTATTAATTCTACACATTTTAAAAGTTTAATGGTGAAATTAACTAAAAAGTATGATGAATTTGAATGAGGAGAAACTCCACTTTTCATTTCATAACCAAATGATTTACTCAGATAAAGTTTACATCTTTTATCTTGTTGATAAATGCTCAATTCTACTTTCGAGAGGTGGCTCGCTGTAGAAGCCTATGCTCTGGTTGTTGTCATCTTGGCTTCGATTACCGAATTTGAGATACGACAAAGGTTTAAATGATCTCTACAAATTCGGTTATTTTCAAATACTAAAGTATGGGAATAAAAGTAATAAATTATTTTCTGAGTTAGTTCATTCTTTTATTTTGAAGGGATGAATTTTTTTTTTGTTTTGGGAAAATAAATCTTTGACAACATTAATAATATTTATGAAAAGTCATAATATTTTGTTCAGATTTTGGTATTGGTGGCTTTATTTTCGTATATTTTAATTTACTATGTGTGCTGAAGTTAAGTGGAGTTTGACGGAAATACGAATTGCTTGAAGTAGCAACCTTTGTAAGTCAAAAATCCGCTCTTTGTTTCTTACAACAATTTCAAAATATCAATCTACACGTCATTTTAAACACTGCTTAAATTCCTCATTCGCATTAATTTAATACTTTTGAATTTTACCTTCTCTCCCATTGAATTAAATTCAAGATCCTGAAAAACTGCGCAAATTCCCTCACTGATTCGTTAATAAATGTTTTTGATTAATTTTTCTAAACATATAAACATATACGTCACTCATTTCTGTCTTTTTCGATGTAAGCACCCTCCCGAATATTATCTTCTGTAATGGGATCAATTCGTAAAAGTTCAATTGATCTTTGATCGTTTTGAACACACCGGAAGCAACATGGTGCTGATGAATACGAACTTTTCGATCCGTTATTATTTTAAACAATTTTCAAACTTCTGGATTCTCAAAATTAATTTGGTTACTGCGCTATTGCGATTTCTAAGTTCGATTTATTTGGTGTTTTTTATGATGAAATTTGTATGGTTATGCAACTTAAGAAAATGCAAAAGACCTAGACAAAGAGAGTAGAAGCACTTCCGAAAATCAGAATTTAAGAAGAACAAAAAGAAACAAACGAGAAGGGATTAAAACAAAAAGCTTGGTGGGTACTATGGTTGCCAGCCCAATTCCACCTTAATAGTAAAACACGTTTTATGAACTCGGTTCAATGCACTTCATCATCTCGCTCAGTCATAATACCGAACTTTTCATATTTTGGTAAAACTCGTTTTGAGAAGAATAAATAGTTACGAAATCAAGGAAATAGTTGCGACATTCAACGATAGAATCTTCTATAGTGGATCTTATTTCAAAAAAACCCGACTAAGAAGCTCTTGCATAAGTTTCGCCATTTCACTAAAAGGAGTGGGACCAGTGTCTCTTCCTAAAAATGGGTTGCCACCACTTTGTATGTCGGGTATTCTATACATATCTTCTAGTGCCATCTTTGAAAAGAATCCAGGTGCGGCCAATTTGAACATCACTCTTGAGTTGAAATAGACAAGTGAGTCGAGTGGAAGGAAGTTGTAGTCACGATGAAGTATTAAATTTACACGCCATTTTATTTGCAGAAGATGGACCAAAACATTGGTGCGAAAGAAGGAGAAAAAAAGACTATCTGCAATCAGATCGAACTGAACCTCAACAGTAGTTATCAGGTAATTTAAAGTCTTTAATGCCATATCTATAACTTAGTGTAACCCATCTTTCATCCAACTTTCCCTTTAAACCATTTTCTCAATTGGTCAAAATCATGAAGACATACATCAAAATTATACACATTTCAATTTTCAAAGCATCCAATACATTTTTGTAAACCCTGAATAAGTTCTTACAGTAAAGTGATCTTTCCAATTTGAAGTAAATGATAATAATCAGCACGATGTTGTTTGCAAAAATACGAAAAAGAAGATTTTTTAGATAAGTTTTCATTTTCACACTTTTATCAGCTTAACCAATTTAGCAACTGCAATCCTTCGGTTGTAAAGAAATGCAACAAACTGAGCTAAAAGTATTAAACCTTAATTTTCTTAATTTCAATGAGAAATACTCACTAAGTCTTCCATTAAGACATCAAGTGCATAAAAAGTACCCAATCATATCTGGCTTTCCTATTTTGTTGTTGAATGGAGCGATTTGACTTTAGGATTACGATTTGTTTGCTCATTAAATGAGAACATTTTGTTTGCGTTATTGATATTCCAAAGTGTTCAAAAAATTGTCTCAATCGAATGAATTAAGGAGCAGAATCAACTTATTAAATTGGAGAACAATCAAAAAAACCTCTGAAGCAAAGAAAGTAAATTTAAAAATGACAAAGAAACGAATCCGATTTTTTTTTTCGAATAGTTGGCGCAACAAGCTAAAAATACTCAATTTATTGCCCTCAAAAAACTAAAAAATTGTCAAAGAGGTTTTGGACACATAAAATGAAACTGTCGATCTTTAATAGCCGTAACAGACGGTTCCAGGTAAATTCCTGCTCGAAAACAAAATGCTCGAAATCAATTGCTCGAAAAATGATTACTCGAACTATCAATTTCTCGAAAGAAAGGTTCCTCGAAACGAGTTGAAAGAAATTTACAATTAACAAATTTATTTGTCTTTACAATTAAAAGCAAAACAAAAAAAATCTAAAAAAAGTTACAATTCATAAATTTATTTGGCCTTTCAATTAAAAATGAAGCGGAAATTTATTCGATAATTTATTAATTTGAAATATTGTGACCAACACTTCTTTCAACACTTTTCGTGTCATCATAACAAGATACAATAGTTTGTAATCTTTGTGTACAATCACGGTATCTTTTCCGGCTTCCAACTTCGTTTACACCTCCCACATATTGCTCAATTGCCATATCTTGTAAGCTTTGTTCTCGCTTTAACGCATCTATATAAACTTCCGAATCGAGGGATGACAAGCACTTAGTTGATGTTGAAAACTGTTAGGCCATCCCTCAATAGCATTATTTGTTTTCGGCATTCCCTCCTTGAAGTAGACGACCACATTTAGTCTTTGAAAATAGGAGCACGTCTACGGTTGCGTCTGTATGCTCGGCCAATCCATGTATCTTCAAAGTATTCAATCACTTCTTGCAGTTCAGCTAATTTCATTTTCTGTTAAAAATTCAAATGTTTCCACAACACTCTGTACCGACCACTATAAAGGCCAACGCATATAATAATCGAGCTTTAAGAGCAAATTCAGGATTGGTGTCGTACATAGTCTTAGTCCACTTCCTTCTATTTTTCTATAAAACCTCTGACAAAAATGAAAAAGCAGCCACGACATTTAGATCTTCGAAATTCTTGCTCAATTGCCTTTACCATGGCCAGTTAAAAGACGATCATGCTAGTCAAAGGCTGGAATATAGGAATTTTTTCTTTTAAAGCCACCAGGAACTTTTTATAGGTTTATTCAGTTTTGTTAGGTAACAAATTTTATCCAATTTCACACCTTCCGTCAGCATACCAGTGCTCCGAATGAACTAAGATGTCGAGATTCTTTTGAGTTGCAAAATTAAAATCCGAGCATTTGTTGGACCTGAGTCATAGATAAGAAATAAATCTCCTTTGTTGGTAGTTGTAAACTCTTTAGGGATAGCCAGATCGAGAGAACTGTTAGGCAAAGCATGTCCAAGATTCTTACTTGTGCGTGTGTTTCGAACAGTTCTTTTCATATTTTCTACTGTAGGAAGTTTTACAGCTGCAGCACAACCAACACCTGCCGAGGCACATGAGACAAAATATTGGGGTGAATCTCTACTATTCGCCGCATCTTCTTTCACCTTCTCCATTACTTTAGCAGCTTAAACAATACACTTTTCTTTCCTATCGCAAACTACTTTGTCTAAACTAAAATAAAATTCTTCTTTATCTTTGTGCTAAGTCCTATTTGTGGAGCATATACAGATAAAAATGACCAAATTTCGTTGTTATTACAGATATCAATAACAATTATTCTATCACTAATTCTATTGACACTCACTATTCTGTCTGCAAAATTGGCCTTAATCATTATCCCTAATCACGCTGTACCTTTGTCGTTCCCTGACCAAAATAATTTGTAGTTATCTAAACATTTACACTCACCTCCCTTATACCTTACTTCCTGAAGTCCAACAATATCAACTTTTCGTTTATTTAACATTTGTGTTATTTCTATTGATTTTCTAACTAAACTCTCTACAACTTTTTTACCAGGATTCTTTCCAATGTATGAAACTGGTGAACCGCCCCATCTACTTTTGGCTGTACCGCGCCAATCTAATTTTGATAAGTTTTGGCAAAGTGATTAAAAAACCTTAATGTTTTAATTCTGAATCCAAAATATTTAATTTTTTCCATAATCTATGAATAAGATACAGAGTTCGACTCGTCGCTTTAATCAAGCAAAATCGGTGAACCATCTCTTGTGTTCTCAAGATAATTTTCAACTTTTTCTATGAACAAGAATTCTTTTTTCCAAAACCAAACTGCAAACTGGTTTCAAAATTTCTAGAACCTAGATAATTCAGAGCGTAATATTTTTTTGACAACTTTTGAAATAAAGAAAGTATTGATAAAGAACTTTAGTATTTTTAAAATTCTAAGGAAATATGAACAGTTTATACACGAGTTTAAAGCCATAAACAAGACACTACAAATAGAATTTTTAATAAGTCTGTTATGATTTATTGAAATTGCAAAGTAATCAGTAGCATCACTACTTTTTATATCATAAGATTCATTCATTGAGATTTGATGAAGCCTGAAAGACTCTTCTGCATTATTAACACAATTGCATTAACCAAGAATAGTGTAACATTATTGGATCTATAAAGTGAGGTGAAATATTCGTTGAAAATATCGGCAACTTGTTATTCATTATTACCAATACATTGTTTCCTACCTTACATTAGAACGATGCCTCAATTATTTGAATTATTTGTCACGATTCTTAATTTGGGGTAACAAATCAGCAGTCATCCAAAGTTTAAAAATTTTCTATAATTTTTGTCGTTTATATGCCTCAGCTTTTTCATAGTTGTGAATTTCAAAATAGCATTTGATTCTTCTGCAATTACCTCATCAAAATAAGAGCCTATATCACATAACCAAAAAGAGCCCAGTCCATCAGGCCTGTTTTGCAAAGATATAATCTCACAAAAACGTTGTTTATTGAACCTAGGGATAGTAGACTGAATTCCTCTACTATTAACAAGTTTCAATGACAAAATTTTTCGGTAATGACCTGAAAAATATTCTTCCGCGACATAAAATACTCATCATCAAAATTGACAGATATGAAGATTTTGTCAATGAATGAATTAGAATGATATCTTGTATGCTAGTTTTGAATGAATTGGGAAAAACCTTAACAAAAGAGTTTGTCAGACTGTAAGGGTATACATTAAAATCTCCAGTAAATATGATGAAAGAATGTGCAGAAAATTTATATTCAAACTTTTAATTGAATAAGATCAAATTTTTGTCTATGGTTAATTTTTATATATCAATTTTCATTTATTTTTTATTTTATCATAATTTAAAATTGTTGATTATTTACTTTGTAACATGTCTATATTTTAAAAAGGACGACATGACAAAAGAGTAACAGAAAGTATGCCCATTCAAAGAGTGATATGACAAAATAGGACCAAAAATATCTGAAAAATCAAAAACTTCAACTATAACTAACTAACGAACAATTTAATCAGCTAACTAAACTAACAAATCAAACATCTAACCAATGAACAAAGTAAATAACCTTGGATTTGTACCTTCTTTCAGTTCTGACTTCTTTGAATACTATTTAATTGTGTCACTCCCCTCATTTGTCACTCCTTTGTGTGGTATTTGAGAGTGACGCTCTTTTAATTTGTCGATAGTAACCCTTTGTGAATATCTAATTTCATTGAACATGTGCTAATAATAATAATTGAAAACACTAAAGTTTTTGGGCAGAAATTACAATTCCATATACTGTCGCTTAGTCTTCTAAAGATAGAAAGCTGGGCCATTAAGATAGAATGGTTGTGACAAAAGTAAATACCCATCAATCGCTAAGTTATTGAAAGAGCCAAGTCTCTTCGATCGCTACAATATCAAACGAAACTTTGGAGCCTTGTTCAAATTCACTTAAGAACAATTCTAGGTCATGAAATTTTGATTTAATTGAGGGTATGTTCAAGAAGACTAATTAAAATAATGAAGTTTTGGTTTAAATAAGAGCAGACAGGTTGTTCCAAAAAATTCATCATTAAAATTTAAGTATAATTATTTAGACTACTAAAGAAAGATTCATTATCAAACTTTGCATTGGAATACTCAGAGAGGTCTCTCTGACAACAAGAAGACAATAACTAAGGGAAGAATGAGAATTCGAGATCTGATCGTGTTTTTTTTCCTTTCAATTTTGATGAATCCTTTTTTTATACGCAATCTATGCCTCTATGCTCTCCTGAAGAATAATGACAAACTGGCTTAGGTGGCTGCTTACAATGTTTAGAAATGTGATGGAAACGACAACATAAGGTACATTGCAGATGTGAAATGAAATCAAAGATTTTACAAGTCAAATCTATATGCTTTTAATCATTTCTTTTACATAAAAATTAAAAGCGTACATCTGCTGAAACTTTAAAGAAAAACGACTTTACTTTTTTAACTTTGAGTGGATTAGCTTGAATATTTCATTGTTAAAAGAGCAGCTTGAAATATATAAAAAATTTAAATATATAAAAAATGCTTTCTTGATTAAAATGAAGGATTCAAGTAGATCCAACTCAAAAATGGTGGAATAGTGTCTTTTTAACTAAAAATCAGCCCAAAAATAAAATAGTTATGGTTGCTGACGTTGCAAAAAAAGTTTATTTAAATAAGAATACGCTCCAAAAGCAAATACTTAGTATTGTTAGTTTTATAAATTTACCCGTCTTAATTTATTTGCTGGCGAGCAAACTTTATAAAACTCGATAAGTTTGAAAAAGAGTTTTACATGAAACTTGTTTGTATTACACTGCAGGGACAGTGATCACTATATATATATATGTTATATATAGGTGTCGAATGCAAGAGATTGCAAGCACTTTTAATAATTAAACTTAACGGGGTTTCACGGTCACGAGATTTTGACTAATGCAGGTTTTTTGAAAGGTCTGGCTGAAAGAGCTGTTGCCTCGAGTACCGGTGCCGTCTCTGCAAGACACTTTAAGAAAGTACGTGGAGAGTCTGAGGCCGTTTCTTTCTGCGCAGAAGTTGTCCCTTCTCGAAAGAGAAGTCATCGCTCTGCTTAGGTTGAACGGCAACTGCATTCAAGAGTGCCTGCTCCTCCTTTCAGAAAACATCGACAACTGGGTGAGCATTTTCTGCTTTTCTCTATTCCAAAGAAGGATTTTGAATCCAGGCATGGGGGTAGCTGAATCTTTCATAGACTCAATATTATTTAAATATTCACAGCGATCACATGATCTCTTTTCTCAGCCTATCGGAGACTCATTCGCTAAAAAATTATTGTACTTTTCATCTACCTGAATTGAACAAAATATTTCATCTTCAATCGATTTATGTAAAGGGTTAGATATTTTAAAAATATTATAGAAATTATTGCGAATGCAAGCGTTCTTTCAAAATAGGAACATTAACAAGAGAACATTTATTTAATCATTCGAAACGCATGTAAATTATGATTCTTGTTTCAAAACCTCAAAATAACAGCGTTGTAAACTCCTTAAAGTACAGTTTGAGTCATTCTTTAATAATGTTGTCATCAAAGTTATTTTATAACGACATCCAAACTTTTAATAACACATATTCGTCACTAAGTATTGTGACTTTAAATGTAAAAAGTTGCTATAAGCTATAAAATATATTTTTTAAATATAAAAGTATATCAAATTAAATGTTTTGAAATGTGAAAAACAATTTTCTAAGAAATTTTAAAAAATGAATTACTGAAAAACTACGAAGCCTGAGGAGGAAGGAAATAAGACTTCATTGCATCTAATCAAATTTGGGGCAGCAAAATACATGATTTAATAATTAAGTAGTAATATTACTAGTTAAATAGTAAAAAAGCAGTAAAGTTTAATATAAATGTCATTGCTTTCTAAAAACCCGATAGGTAGTAATATTACTATTTGAAGAATATAAAAATATTGATTTATTATTTATATACTACCAAAAATAGGAAATAAATTGTAGATTTAATTTTCAAATAAAATTAAAAAAAATGTTATTCAAGGCATAATTTTACTTTCTTCAAGACATTAAATCACTTGATAATACTATTACTTTTTGAATTGATTTTTATTAATAGTTATAAAATCTTTAATTAAATAATAATTAAAAATTGAAACTTTTTTAAATGTTTTTTCAATTTTTAGTTTTTTTCAAATGTTAATATCAGAGAGTTGTTTTGAAGTCAGAAAAATTAAAATTTTATCGTTATTGGTTTTTCATCTAAAATTCACAACCAAAACATTTTTATCCAAAGATCTTTTTGTTTTTCTGTGTAATAGAACATAAAAAACCAAAACTTTTTGAAGTAATAGAAAAAGGATGCTGAACTTACTACAATATCATTAATTTTACAATACTAAGTAGTAAAATTAAGCATATTACTGGCCACGACTTTATATTGTAGCAGCTACTACATTTTTTTATGGTGTTCTGATGAAAAGGACTAAAAAAGTGTTAAAAAATTGATCTAAATAATGGTCATTTTACTATATTTTTACTAACATTTCCTACAACTAGTGGTGAAATTACGAATATTAATAGTTGCAAATTTGTGGGTACTACTTTTTTGAGTTTACGAATTGGAAGCATATGCAAACTGCTATAAGAAAGATCGTAGAATCTGTATTCTACTCGACCAAATTGCGCCCATTGTTGCGATTTCATATTTGGAACAGCGATCATATATAGATATTGAAAGCTAGGTCATAACATACAGTGGATATTCTTGATAGTTTTTTTAAGGAGCTAAATAATTTTGTTGAAAAAAACTTTCCCAAACTTAAAGTTATATCTGAATAGAGGAGAAAGATTTTAAAAACTTTTGCAGAACGATTTAATTCCTTGCTAGTCACTAAATAACTCTTAGGAAGAAGATTGAAACAATCAACTAGGTTGTATAAAGTAAGCATTATAATTTTTGAAGGGTGTATCTAATATAAATAATCTATGACGATACATGTAAACATATTTTATTTTTTGTATTGATTTGTTCAATGGTTATTTAGTATAAGAAAGCTATGCAAAAGCAAAGTATTATAAATAATAAAATAATTGATATACACTAATATAATTTTTAATTAATCTTGATTAAATGATCTATCTATATTAATAATCATTTAAATCTGAGAGAAATGATGTATTATTTTTATTTTTTGAAACAGACATCAATAACCCAATTTGAAAGGCACTTTCAGACATTTTTCCACGATAATTGTAAAATGAGTTTAGAAATGGGATGGACATGCTAATATATTTAATTTTTTTTGCTAACAATTTCACTATCAATTAAAACTTTGATTTACATTTTCTACAAAACAGCAACAAAGTGTCAAGTGTAGACAGCAAAAAAGAATTTCATTCCTTCCTGAAGAATTGTGTATATAGCTATTAACTTCGGCAAACATTAAAAAGGGATATATAATTATTGGTAAAACATTTCGCTCGAAAAAAGGTTTTTTCAATAGAGATCAAGGCTTTTGAGAGTTTGTATTTCACTTCTTCGTTTAGTATTTTTTTAACATCCCTAGGCTATGATAATGTTTTAGTATGATAAACAAATAAAGGAGAATACAATCTGAGATTCAGAATTATTTATATAAAAACTGCATAGAAATCACATGTAAGCTAAAAACAGTGAGATGGTTGATGTAATTATATTGATAAAAAGTTTTAATTCAAACTCAAGAAAAAACTTTTCAAAAAATTTAGTTTCAAAAGTAGGTTTAAAAAAGGCAAGACGATGAACTACAATTGTGAGGAAAAGATACACGATCATGTAAGGAAAAATTTCCCAAAAAAGATACGATACGAATTCCTCAAACTCAATTATAACTTGAAAACGTTGAGTAAATCTTTTATTTAACAAAACACCAGCAATAATATTTCAGTCACTATGACCTTCTTCAAATATATATGACATAAAATGAAAGAGTTACAATTATAACTTGTTATAAGCCAGGTATATGCTGTTTTTGTATAATTTCAAATAGAAAATTTTGTGATTTTTTTCAGGAAAAAATGAAAAATCACTCAACCAGAAAGAAATTGAACATTTTAACTGTAAAAATTTAAAGCCTAACATATAGAATAACTTTTTTAAAGATAATTCGTTTCTGATGAAGGCTGAAAAAGTAACTTTCTGATAGGGGTTATAATCAAGTTATAGATATAAAAGTACTATATCATTTGAAAGTGTATAGCATCTGGCATAGACGGTGAGGAATTCCTTATCTAGAAAGAGAGGAAGAAACCAAGAAATTTATTTGCAAACAAACTGGAATAAAGACTGAAAAAGCAAGTGTGTATAAATGATACACTGATGATGCAAAGGAAATTCTAATTGTGGGAATTGTTTCGAGATTTTTTAGCAAAGTCTTTGGCGGCGTCTCGTTGATAAAATCCACAAAAGTGTGCATGGCTTTATCGAAAGAAAATTTAGAGTAATAAGCGAACAGAAAAATTGTAGATGAAAAATAGAGTGATAATGAAAAAAAGAAAGCACAACAGTGAGGAAGAAGATAGCATGCCGGCCTACCACGCAAATAACAGTGAGGGAGGGATAGTATCGATTTGGGAGAAGAGATGAGCAAAGGGACTGCGTATAGTTCTTTGCATTTTCCGAAGTTAGAATAACGCACTAACATTTTACAGGGGATAAGTTCTACTTTTTCAAATTAATTTTTTCGGTGGATTAACAAATGGAAAGAAAATTGTGTTAGTAAACAGAGCGTTTTTCTCTCTCTCTCTCTCTATAAATAGCCTTGACCTTTAAGTTAGAAAACTGAAAATGTTTTGAATTAAAAATGACTCTTAGAGCCTCCATGAGGGAGGAAAATGGAGTTAATGAAACTAAATTTGCGTAAAAGAGCATTAGTGGAGATAAATTGCAGGGGATGGTGGGACCGAATTAGTTAAACTCTGTACCGTATTATATCCAATCCTCATTAAAACTGACACATATTTTTGGCGTCTTTTCTATGCAAAAAACTGAACTACAAGATGTATTATCTCTAAACCAGTTCCATGTAAATTACACTCCAATAAATTTTACCTCGAAAATTCCATCCCACAGTTAAACAGTCGTAGTTTGCTCAAAAAAATATTAAAGGGAAACCCATATGATACTCCCTAAAATAATCGGATGGAAATCGAAAGAACCGAAGTTAAGGGTTAATTTTCTATTGGCTCTAGTTGCTTCCATTTATATCATTCGAGTTTATATATTTAAATATATTATTCTTTCTCCTTCATACATCTTAAAGCAAAAAGAAAAATGGCGACAGTGAAAATGACTTAAATGAGAGGCACAAAGACAATGTGAAGAAAACAAGAACTTATTGGCGATGTGAAAGCTCTAAAATTGTTCTTTTTTTTTATTTTACCAACTCTAAAATTAAACATATTTGTTAAAATGATTAGATTAATTAAATATATCTGAAGGAATTTTCCGGTAAGCGGAAATTACCTGAAATGTAAAATAAAAGGGGTGGAAGTTTGGTAGAGGAGGGGGAGGGGGAAAATTTTGGGGTTGAATTTTGGGGGTGGAATTTACGAGTCACGGTGGTGGAATTTACCTGAAATGAAAAATTAATGGGATGGAAGTCTACTGGGTGGGAAATTTTGGGGTGGAATTTTCGGGATGAAATTTACAGGGGTGGAACTTACGGGTCATGTTCTAAACCCTGAGTTTATTTTTGATATGTCGTCCAAATCTTTATTAGTAATTTTGTTTCCAGACACCGTGATACTAACATCGTTAGCATACAAATGTGTTAATATCATGATAAATTATTTTCTCCAAAACTTTTGAGCTTATAATAGCACGGGGTCCGCAATTGGTGGTTCTGGATTTGTTACCTTGGGAAATATTTTTGTTTACTTTAACCCATTTACGACCAATGTTCCTATTTTGGAACATAAGTAATTTCATCTTCTTCTGCTTTTTTCAATGACTTTGAATATAAATCGTCTGCGTTTTTTTAGATATCGTCTGCTTTGCTTGGTCTTAAATGGGTTAAAGTAATAAGAAAGATGTTGAACGATAAAGACGAGTTAAGGCGGTCATTAGAATTGACGAAATAATCTGCAGCAATGTTAAGATCATGGAGCGAAGGAGCATTGAAATCTTCACCTTTACTTTCTTTGAGATTCTTTAAACTCTACAAAACGTGATTTAAGGAGATCTGTCTCAACACAAGTTGTCTATTTGCAGGAGATAAAAACTTTAAAGGGTTCTGTTTCTAAAGATATATCAAAATTACTAGCAAAATAGTTAGAAAAGAATTCATATAAGTGCGGAACAACATTGCAGTTGAAATCGAGAGAATAAAGAGGGAAATTTAGGAAGATTTATCATCAGCACAATTCTCTACAATTGACTCACATGATTCTAGGTAAAAAATGAGGTTACTTGGGGTAATCATCAAAATTGAGATTGTTTCCATATCTGTTACGTTTTGATTAGAAAGACGATAAAAGTTGTCGAAATGGAATTTTCAAGAATTAATAAATATTTCAATTGAAGAGAACTCGCATAGTTTTTTGAAGGAACCAGAGGAACTAAGTTTATTAGAAGCTGAATGATGAACAAGTAGTAGCTAATTGTCCGTGTTTTGAGATTATTTTTAAAAAGATACAAAGTTATATGAATTCAATTAGTATGTGTTAATGTTTCGATCCATGTTTCTTGCAGACAAATGATCAAAATGCGTCTCGATAATTTATAGTTATGTTTATCGATAAATACTTCAATTCCAAAAATTTAGAAATAGAGATTCTATGTTTAAACTGATAATAATAGATATGCCATTTTCTTTGAAAACATGAGAATGTGAGAATTCAATGTTATTTTCAAAAAGTTGAAGTTTAATAAATCGTTCGAGTTAAGCTGACAAGAGGAATACCTACTCATCATCCACAGTAGTAGATGATTTAGCACCGTTCGTTTTATTTTGTACAAATATACGCAGTTATGGCTCATTGCTGTGTGATTAACATTTTTCAAATCAAATTTGACACAATTTACACATTTATAATCAGTTTTTTCTTTTAAAGTGGAGTTATGGGGTTCAGAAACTAAGAAATATTAGAATTTTACGATTTGACGTTGTGTGGCCGTTCTTACAACATTTAAAACAATGTTTAAGTTGATTGAAACCGAAAAATAATAAATAATTATTGTATAAATATTTGTAAATCGAGGGAGAGACTTTAAATATTACGAGTTGATTTTTGCAAGGAAGGGAAACATATGATCATTATTATTTTCAATTAGCTTCTTGATCAGTATTTTTGAAAAGAAGGGGAGCAACGCAACAGTCTCCTCAACTCTTTTTCGAATGGAATTTTTAGATTCAATGCGTTTAGATCCAAACTTTTTTTCAAGAGCAACTTTACCTTTACTAGATGATGATCCTTGTAAGAGAATTTAAAATAAATCTTATTTTTACGCGCAAAAAAGCATTTAGCGGTATTCGTGACCTGCTACTTTCATTTCCTCAGTGACGGGGGGGGGTATTTTAGCCCCATTGAATATTTTTAAGAAATCTCGCGTGAACCCACTAAATAATTAATTGTGAATCATCTGATGGTGTCATTTATTTTTCATGAAAATCAATCAAACCTGCCAAAGCCAAATTTATAAACTTGAAAATATATTATAAATTTCACATTTTTTGGAAAAATATTGTCTTAATTTATTTAATAAACCAATTTTTGATGATTAATTCACCCAAAATATCTTACCTGTCAGTAAATTAGCGTTTACAGGTGAATTATTGCCAAACACTTTTTCTCATTATCTTAAAATAAACTTATCCACACACAGTAAATTGAACATGCCCAATTTCACTCTGAAAATACTTTTGTCACTGTAGATTTAAATTGCGGTTACTGTTTAACTTTGCTTAATTTGTGGTCAGAAATTTTTAAATCATTTTTGAAGATTTTTCGTCCCATTTTGCAAATCCACTTTTCTCTATGTCATGATGACGGTATTTTTGTCAATATATAGACAGGCAATGAATACTACATTTCAATGTGGTTAAAAGCTTATATATTTAGTTAATTCGACACTATAGGTTAACTTTTTTATATTTAAGCCCAATCGATAAAAGAATTATATTTCTTGATATAATTATGATCTTATCCATCTCAAAAATCGTGATGGGACCAAATTTCTACTCCCAGAAACCTGAGATCATGGTCGATAAAGCTCATAAAATCTTAATTTATATATTTTCATTTCTCTTCAAATTTTTCAATAATAACTTTATAGATGGGTTATATATTATCATTTTTGATCCTCCTTGATTTGATTCTTGTTCTTTATATTATCCTTCCTTTAGTTTACTAATTAAAGAAACAGCTTTGAACTATAAATCTCAATCGGACCTCTATTGTTTTGCTTACAAATACGCTCTTAGCTTGTAGTCTGTACTTCATTTTCCTATACTTTATATAGTATCCAATTTTGCTCTTAATTCTCAACTGATCCTACTTTGGTAGCTCTACTTCCATTAGAAATTCATTTTGTGTAATCTATGTTCGAAAAACATTTATCAAAGATTTATTTAGCTAAAAATTTAAGCGATTTCATTACTCTTCTATTGAATTTCTTTGTCGATCCTGTCTTTTTTTTTATCGATGTTCTGTATTATTAGTGGTTTTGAACGAATATCCCTCTCCAATGCCTTTTCAAAATTCTTGTTCTTGAAGAATCCATTCATAATCCTCTTTTTTCAATTACAAAAACCTTTCCACCTCTAAAATATTCACTCATTCCTCTGAAAGAAAAAATTTGTCAAATTTGGTTCACATTTATAAAAAAATTTTTGAGAATAGATATATCTTTACCTGTTGGTGTCTGCCATATTTATGGTAATCCTAACTGTTTGAAAATTTTAGACCATTGTTTAGTCTATTTATGTTTGAAATATTGACTAACAAGATAAAGGTTTAAGCTTCTTCTTCACGGTGAAGATGTTTTATAAAAATCTCAATACAAGATTTTACACCATCTCCTATAGTTCATTGGAAAACGGTATATCCTATGTGTAGACGAGTTACATATTTTTTTCTTAAAACTATATATCTCCTGAAACAGCAAATTGAACTAGCAAATTTGATTGACATTTTCACATTCTAAAAAGTGAGTCCAAAAATGAAATCAGCATGGAGATCTAGTATAAAAAAATATATTTTATTGAGAATATAAATACTATTCTAGGAAATAATTTTTGCCGTCAACCACAAATATGATTGACATTTTGACACTTCAATTACAAAAAATGAATCAAGAAATAAAATCTGCTTGTACGATTTATTAAAAAAAATATTTTATTTAAAATCCGGATAAATGTTTTTGGAGGCAATACGTAAACTGCAAATACTTTTAGACATTTCCAAATCACAGTTGCAAACTAATTGATTTGGTATAAAAGATATACTTGGTTTAAAATTTAATTAATATTCTTGGAGTTTCAGACGTAAACCGCAAAATTGATTGACACTGAGACACTTTGAAATGCAAATTGCAAAAAAGACTACGGAATTTAAATTGACATGCTTGATTTAGTATAGAAATGTGTATACTTTTAATTTGAATCATTTTCATACATATAATTTTCAGGCGTAGACCGCAAATTTGATTGACACTTTCATAATTTTTCACACTTTAATGGCGAAAACTGAGTCAAGAAATAAAATCAGCATGGCCGATTTGGTATAAAAAAGTTAATTTTATTTAATATTTAGATGAATGTTTTCGTAAGCAATTTTATCATCAATCAAAATTTTGATTGACATTTGCGACAAAGTGGTCATGTTTATTGGAAAAATATGTATATATAAGTGTCCAAATATATATATATACATATATGATTATAAAATTTGAAGAGTGTATTTAATGTAAACACTAAGTTCTAAACTATAGACATTATAATGTAAACATATTGTTGAAAAAAATGTACAATTGATTTTGATTGACAGTTTTTGACATACGGGGTTATTTAATTATCGTGAAAATAGTACTAAAAGATGAAGCTAGCAAAAGTTACAATTTGAAGTCGTATGATTCAGCCAATTTTTTAAATAGAAATTTGAGTTAAGAGGAGGGGGCAGGGCTAAAATGGCCCGACGTCACTGATATGGTTAACTGGAATATTGTTCAAGGCAACATCAGATAACTTCAAAATATCATTTTCTTCATTGGTAGAAGCAATCAAGTTGTTATGATTGTAGAAGTTTTTATTAGAGACTTGTTAATATGTGCGTCTTGGTTCAGTCTTGCGAGAATTTCGGTTAATATTCTTTGCTTTTTCTAGAGAATAGGTACTAGAAGAATTGGAAGAAGAAAGTTTAATTAATGATGCCGAGTTTAACATTAACTTGTGAAAAAATGTTATCTCTTACAGAACTAACAATTGCAACTGCTGACGGAAAATATTTATCGATTACCAGATTAAAATCTTCTGATAAGTCTTCACATCCATAGCAGTGCCAAAATTTTCGAAAAATATAAGCTTTTTATATTGACTGACTGTTTTAAATTGAATACCGTTTCGGATTATCTTGAAAATGCTAGCAAAAATGCAGCTAGAGATTTGTGACTAAACTTGTAAAGATATCATTTAGAAAATTATAATAAAGAGAGGTTTTAGTTGAAGGGTGGAGCATTAGAAGTTTTTCCAAATTTATCATTTATTTTAAATCACTGCTCAATTACGCTCAAGTCTTGTAAAAATCAATTATTGTTGAAGTTAAACTTACTCCAGATAACATCAAATTACAATATTTTTGTTAATTTACTCCCAAGGGTTGTAAAAAATACACTTTGACGATTAATGAATTAATAGTAATCGATGGAATAAACATTGATTTATATGCTAGTTGTTATTAAAATGAAAACACTATTTATAAAAAATATTTGTATTTAATGATTTAGTTTGAGAAGATCACACCACAATTCAACCACTGAATGTTTTATTTTTAATTATCGCCATTATATACAAGGGAGGAAAAGTTTGTGAAATATGCACGATCAATCAGTTTGCGGCATCGAAGCAGGAGAAGGCAATTAAAAGGCAGCCCTACCAAGTCTCATGACGTGAAGTAGTAAAGAAAGCGCCTTACTTGGCGGAAGTCAACCGTCTACCACTCATAGAAGGCATGTCATGTTCTGTCAATCACGTACTGCTCCCCACTGCGCTTGCTTGAGAACGTTCTGCCAATTGAAAAATAGAACGACTAATCAATTTTGCTAAAAAGCGCGAACTGACGTAAAATGAAAAATGCCGAATGCGCTTGTTGTGTGCGAAAGTTGGAAGGAAACCTTTTATAGCAAATCATCCTATCAAGGAAATAAAGACAAGCACATTTGAAATACGTTAAAAGACACACAACGCGCGGCAAGTATCACGCGGAAAATGCTTTTTGAAATAACAGATAGAATTTCTCTTGATTTTGAGACTTTTTATTGATGAACATATTTTGCATCGACTTCCTCTCTTCTTTTTCTTCATCTTTTTGGAACCTTTGCAAGTCAAAGTTTTCGTCAAAAAGTTGAGGTGAAAGAGTTGAGTATTTCTTATCTAATGCTCTTTAATTTTCTCTTTGGGTAGATAGAGAGTTGTCTTAACTATCTATTCTTGCTAACAGAATACGTCCCTAACGACTTACTTCTTAGTTACGCATTAACAGCCTGAAGTTTCCGTATAGCAATTCACTAAAAATGTAGCATGCATTTTAAATAATATAAGTTTCATCACCCTTAAAGGATAAAAGCCCAATTTAGTTCTCTAACCTTTATTCGAAGAGTAAGTCTTAGACTGACACAATTTGTCTCTTTTTCCGTGTAATGGGGCAAATGGAATTTGCAACTTTTAAAACTTTTATAGCCGCAGAAACATAAAACATTTTAAAATTGCACTATACTTGGACAGTTTCAATGTTAAATATCTCTTCATTTTAGGTGAACTTCTTTTGGCTGGATGACATGTACTTTTGCCAGAATCTGGCTCTGCCCATAAACATCAACCCTGGAACAGTTTTGCCGAGGTATCCCATAAATGGAATTGAAGAACACGCGCAGTAATATCATCTTTCAACCTTCGCTACTTTAAAACGCAGTCCTGCAAGCACCCCGTCTTACGGCTACGCACCTCATTGACTGCTTTGCGAGTGATGCGTGGACGTCGTTGACCCGAATAGGGGAAGTGGCGCCAGTCGGTCAAACCGACCACTTACACAAATGTGTCTGGTTCTCTTTCTTGTCATGTTTCATCTACTCAATATTTATGAAAATGATTACCCTGCTTAAGTTGAAATTGCAAGTTTATTTTGGCAAAATTATTATGGCTAAGTAGCAGTTATCTAACTTACTAAATAACTAACAAAGGGACGAATTAAAAATAAAATTTATTCCATTTTTAGTTCATAAATCTTTAAATTTAAATATAATTAATTTCCTATAAATAATTTCTTTGTGAAAAAATTAAGAGAAATTTATGTAATAAATTCTACGGGAATTGGACATTTATACAAACATCCACTACATAATTTAATTGAAAGCAAGGGAATGTGACTCGGGCAGAGAAATGTTCAGAGATACGTCAAAAATGGGATGTGCAATACACACATAAATATATTTTCTAAAACAGATTTGACGTCTATGTATTGAATTTGTAAATCGCAATGTTTATGAAGAAAATGAATTGACATTGCTCATATTTTTGTCTGTTTGGATCTGGATAAAATTAGACTTCTCTAAAAAGTGTCGTTAGTAGTTCGTCGAAAGTGTATTTGACTTTCTCATACGAAATAAAAACTGCCTTTCTTTTGTAAAATTGAAAGCGCCACACACAAAAGTGATTAGTGATTAGTGAATTGCAACCTGCGAACTTCCTTTCATCAGTCGACTTGACAAGGAAATATGCACTCGTCACAAAAGATAGGAAGGGAGTGAAGCATTGCGAAGTTTTCTATGGCAGTTGTGATAATTGAATTATAAATCTCAAGCTTTGAATTAGCAACACATTAAAAATTTAGTAATCAAAGCAGTCGTCATTTTGCTTCAAAAAGCTTAGCACTGTCGTTCTATCAAATTAGACAACGTTTAGTGGTAGTCGAGGGAGTGCTTTTTCGACAAAGACGAAGCGTTCTCTGAAGCAGCACCTCTCTCTTACCATGAACGCCACAATCTTCCTCTTCATCTTGCGACAAAATGAGTACACTGCGCTATCTATAAACGTGCTCCGAGTGAGTCAACGCTACCCGTTATTCTTATCTCGGAATTGTTGTTAGAATGAATAACTCTATATTTCTGCCGGCCACATTTAGAAGGAGCCAGTTATTTACCATCGAGACAAATGACCTATGAGCAATTGCACGCTAATACTTGTAAAAAGTAATAGCAAGATAATAAAAGTTAAATGGCAGTTGTTTGATTGTTAAGAATAGCCAATTAGTTAACTAATTTGTTCAGGAGATCAGTATTTATTTGTCAATTTGCTAGTCATTTAATTAGTTACGTCAGTTTGTTAGTTAGTTACAGTTCTTAATTGGTACATGGGTATATTAATGTTAGGGACATAGTTAGATATATAATTAACCTGGCAAATGTCTACTCAGTTCATCTCCTACACTCCCAGGCATTTAGCAGTGCAGGCGATAGAACTTCTTTTTTATAAAATGGCATCCTAAGAGAGCTGGTGCAAAAAGCGCTTCTCGCTCTTTCTTTAAATGATTGCATCAATTTAGGTTAAATCTCTGATTTTATCATTTTTATTTTATGATCATGTAAAAAGAATCATTTTCTCATTTATTTCTTCCCAAAGTCATTTCATTTGTATCGCAAAAGTTTGAAAAATCGATATCACAATCTTAATTACGAGTTGAATAAACGTGTTTGTGTACTTTGGAAATGGTGGGTATTTAACCCTTTGAGGATTCGTCTGACTCCGGTATACCAAGAAATAATAATCGTCTGCTTAAAACATACAAAAATGAATGGAAAAAGAAAGCAGACGATTATTCTTCAAGATTCTGGTCCTCAAAGGGTTAAAGATTAAAAAGCTACACGGGTCCTCAACGACGGACAGTGCGAATGCTTTCCGAAATACCTGGTGAAAAAAATAAAACAAAAAGAGATGGATGTTTGGAAGTCCCTGCAAAATCAAAGAACTTAAAAAACCTCTTGTCGTTCCCAGACTTAAGACATTCCATAAGCCGTCTGGGCGTTTCGTACATGATATTTGCGCAAAATGTCTTGTCTACGAAATGTCTCGCACAATTTTCTTATTTAGAAAATTCTCAACTCTCTATTTCTTAGAGATTGCCAAAGAGTGTTTTATTGCATGCATGAATTTATCTTATTTAAAAACAAAAAAAGAAGCCAAACATTTATTTCCATACCACTTGGATTATGGTGAGGGGCTGCTGAGTTTCTAAAATTTATGAAAATCAATAAAAACAAAAAGTGTTCATGTCTTCTCATTAAGATAACTATGAGAGATAGGTCGCATTTTGCCTTAAAAAACGATGCGTAAATTTAATTTCAAGGGGAAAATTAATTCCTTTCTTCATTATGTATTTTATGTGTAATTTTAAGTCCTGACAATATTTACTCGTTGAAACGTGGGTCGTTCCAAATTTGCTTTGCTTTTTTATAGCAAATAAACAACTCATCATCTTGGGATCATAAATAAAATAAAGCACTATCGATTTAAAGTTTTTGGATTTTATTGCACAAATTTTGAAATTTAAATCACAGAAAGAACTCAATTTTATTTATCGTCTCCTTCACAGGCTGTCGAATATTATATTAGTGATTCATCTTACATTCTTGTTTAGTTTGGCAACCAAAGTCATTGAAGGAATTCTCAACTTTAAGGAAAAGATTGACAAGTACGTTTCAAAAATATTTTCGAACACATTCAACAAAATCTTCATATGTTAGTATTTTATATGCATTTAAACTTTCGTAATGAATACAAGTATTTTTACTTGGAAAATTTAAAGAAAATAACCATGAATCAAACAAATGTTCTCTAGAACTGTTAAAATTGACAAATTAAAATTAGAGGTAGCCTTTTCACTGACATTTTATAAAGTCAAAGTTTCATCGAAAAAGACGAACTAGTGGACAAAAGTCGCAGGGTTATGAATGGCCACGTTGCTTATAATTTAGTGAGCGCTAACTTTCCTTCTAATAAATGCTTTGTCACATAAATCTTTTATTTCTTGGTCATTAAACAAAATTTTAAAAATAAGCTAAATTATTATCTCACTTCTAAATTTGATAGCTTATTAGACTCTTAGATCTTTAAATTGAATTATACATGGATAGAAGATGCAGTCCTCAATCGAGTGATTGAACATCAATATTTTAACTAAACTCGAATTAACTGGGATAACGTAAATTTAAAGTGTATTCGTCATTTAAACAGATTTCAGCTGAATCCAGAGTTCATAAAGAAAAAAGACCAAGTGCATTATCTGTGCATGGAGCAATACTCCAGACTATTCACCTGCTACCGCAATCCAGGAAAACTCAAAGATCATTGGCTTCTGCATAGAAAGCCATCCAATCATATCATTGTGATGCATAAAAATAAAGTAAGGCACTGATTATATCATTTATATATGGACAAGTTGAAGGAAGAGCGGAACTAAATCAGATTCTTCTTACGCTTTCATGGGATTATCGCAGGAATGGATTTTTCATTTCAATTCAGTAATCGTTTTACTCACTACGATGTATTTCTAAAGGTTGCTAGCTCGTCACAATGTTAAGTTTTAGTATAATTTTTGGTCAAGTCATTATGCATAAAATCACTGATACTCAGATATGAAGAAAGCGATTAAATTACTAGTGAACGCTTGTCCTTCGCTAGACTTGTAAAAGCGTTGAACGAGATGGATTTTATCTTTATATTTAAAAATGCGCTTCAATTCTTAGTTCCATCACGTGTCTGTTGGTAATGGGGTGAAAAGGAGTGTACGTACACGATTTAAAAGGCTTATCATAATAATTAAAAGGTTTTCTTGCATTCAAAAATAGAGCTAGAATAAGAAAATTGAAATATCCCCTATATCCATTTTTGAACTATATTGTAATTTATCTATCAACATATGCCATCTTAGAGTTTCATTTGTTTGTGAATTCTTCGAGTATTGAATGCATCAATCTACTCTTACTTTATTTTTGTTATAGTCCAAAATAATGGGCCTGTTTTTTAGGTACGATTAGAAATACCACTATTGAACATCTCTATTACATTACAACTGAAGTAGAGTTGCTGTGATGATAAACTGATGTATAGTTGTAGATAAAGGAGATTTTCTTTTCGAGATATCTGCAACACCTTCTCTTCTTTTACTCATACTTTCTTTTCGAGATATCTGCAACATCTTCTCTTCTTTTATTCATAATTGCCAATAGTTAAAGTTCTATTTTAGTAATTGCAAAGAAAGACTATACCAATGGAAATAACGCTCGGTTATTATATCCCGAACAGTTTTGAAATTTTTTTTAACTAATTTCATAAGAAAAGTTGAAGAAAAACTTTTTTTCAATTTTATCAAGAGTATTGATTACTTTCCCAATATATGAGAGGTCTGGCAAGACCTTATGGGAGAAAGCTGCTAATTTTTATTTATTTGTTTTGAAGAAAAAATTAAACTTTCTAGGTTCATAATGTATACGATTAAAAATAGTTTTAATTAAAAAAATTTATTTAGTTAGTAAAATTTTGGGTTTAATTTACACTTTGATTCCTCAAAAATAAGGATTTTGGATTGCGCTTATTGATAAGTTCACTGAAGAAAAAAATCAGAAGAGAAAAAGATCAAAAGATGTGTTTTACTAAATTTTTCTCAATAATTAACCTCATAAATTTATATTCTTTTTTTCATTATAAACCACTCTCCTACAATAACCTAAATTTATTTGTAGATGTTTTTTAAAATAATTTTAATTTTCGGTTCTCACACGCTCGCGCACACAAATATTGAAGACATATTTTTCTGTATAAGATTTTAGGAAACCCTTCTTTATTATGTAATGAAATATTCTCATAACCTGTAAGGTTGAATGTGGGTTTAAAACTGATAATTGTATGGACAATTTTGCTATTTTCACTGTATTTCTCCAATTGTGTGAGGCTTTTTTTGTTTAGCAATTTCAAATGCTATCTCATATGAGGCTTCCACTACTGCTGCACTCTGTTGCTAAAACGACTCACTTCCATCCATTCTTTGGCTGACCTTTCATGCCGTTTGAAGAAATCTTTACCCTTCGTTGCGTGTTCTGGATGTGATGACGCTTGAGTTTGGATGGTTTTATTGACTCTGCTGCACTCACTACAGCATGGCAGAAAACACACTGTGGTTTTTCGATGCCCTTGTTGGCCAGCAGAGTGGTGAAGCGAATGTTGAGGTAGCATTCTGATGAGCATTCTGGATGCAAATCTGGAATAGAATGAATCATATCAAAAATATACAAGAAACTTAAATAAAAATGTTTCCGATCAAAATGTCATATCACAGGAGCATGCTTGGGAGAGAACTAATTTCTACTGTACACTTATCTCGTTGCTAAAATGAGATAACAATGTTGAACAATAATAAATGCTTTGGCAACTCTACATCTTACACCAGTGATGTTTAACATTTTGTAAGTGGTGAGCAACATTCATTTATTGTTGAACGATGCGGTGGCCAAACTCTTTCTAAAACTTATGTAAACAATTTTCATTGAGGAACAAAGAAATAGTTGAATGTATAAATATTTATGTTGTATATAACATGCTCAGCCAATTGAGATACATCAGCAATGTCAAAGGACTTATCAAACTGCAAGGTGAAGGATTTACAATTTTTTACATGAAACTTCATTTGATTCTTTACATTTTGCGACATCATTTCAATATTTTAGGTGAATGTATTCCTTGAAAGTGACATATACTTTATCGCAGAAATTATTTCTGATTTGTTTGTGAAATTTTCAAAAAAAAACTTGACCAGCTTCTATCATACAATCTTTCAGAATTTCCCCATCGTTGAAATTAGGTTTTTGACAGAACAAAAGATGCCCTTGTAGATGCATTTGATGAAATTTTTTTACTACCAACTAAAGCCGTTTTAAACGGCATAATCTTTATTTTATTCATTACATTATTTTCAGCATATTTATCTATATAACCTTTCTATCACGTTCTACATGACATTTTTTGAATTGTGCCAGAGTATTCTGGCATATCATGCACATGCACTTTTCTCTAAAACTCAATTCTCTTCCAATAAAGGCATAATTATGAATTAGTTTCTTTGAAATGTTCATGAGAATGTTATAAAAAAATTATTCCTATAACTGAACAAATTATGTATATAATATAGCAGAACTGTTTAATCAAAAACGAACTTAAAAATGTTGAAAGGAAGCATTCATAAAAATTCGCCCCTTCCGCTTCACTCTGAAAGCTTATTTATTTTTTAAATAGTAAAAAGCGATGATGAGCGAATTTAATTTTTGTTCGTAGATTTACAAAGTGAATGTCTATGACAACGAATTTTGTGGGAATGAAAAGCATGGCAGAGTAGAAAGAAACTTTTGCTCGATTCGTCACATCATCCACCTGATCCTGCATCACAATTTCGGAGTGCAGAGTGGAATTGAGTCCTCCTTGGGATTTCTGACGTCTCTAGAGAGAAGAGCGTGGGGCGAGATGAAGCAGAGCATGAAAGTAGGTAACGTACCCCGCCTCTAAAACTCACACATGGGCGTACTCGACAGAGACTCTCTTTTTGCTCTCTGTAAAGGCGAAATGAAGGGTTGGGGAATTGAAAGGCTTGAACACAACTCTGGATTTTTATTAATTCTTCTGTTAAATTTAGATCAGGAATTATTCTTTATAGAAGCATAGTTAGCACTAACTTATTGAGAGAAAAGTGTAGATTAAATTCATATTGTTTCATTTATAAAGTATTAAAAATTTAAGATGTCAGAAATATAGAGAAGTCACTGGCTTTTACATTTCATAACATAGAACTGGTTATACGGGTATTAGATTTACTCAACACCTACAAATAGCTCACAACTCATTCTTATTTTCAAACATAATTTTAAAGAATAAAACTCGAAGTAAAGAATTTATATGTAACATGTAAGTATAATAAAACTGAATGTTGAGACATTTTAGATTTTAAATGCTCGTTAAATGCGTCTATCCCACCAATCAGAGACGTTTCCATTTCGAGAAATGCCGATACTTCAAAAATACGATTCCATTTCTCCTATTCAGATTAATCACCCCATCACTAGTAAGAAAGGAGCTTAAAAATAACTTTTAAAATAATTTCTAATCCCAAATTTTTATCCAAACATTTTTTGACAAATTTCACTTTCCAATTTCTAACTTTTAATATTTTTAAATAAAAATGAATCATTTTTTGGTAATGTTGCACTATCCGTGCATTGATGAAAAGCAATTTTAATTGGATAGAAGTTGTTCAATGATATAATGCTTTCATATGTCAATCTTTTCTTGAATGCGATTATAGTTTGAGTATCGCACTATACGTGCATTGTAGCAAATACAATCTATGCCTGCCTCCATAATACGAGTATATCTACATGATACACATATAGTAGAAATTATTTATGACATATAGTAGAATCATTCGTGATGTTCATTATTCAATTACAAATGTTGTCCACCTTCTCCATTTAAAAGATTCTCTTTCATACAAAGAAACAAGATGGAAAAATTCAATTTAAATTAAAAAATATCTTGTTAGTCTCACATATTGGCATCTGTGCCATTTTTGATAAATCTGACCTATTCTAAGTTTTCAGATTTCCTACCCATCTTAGTTAAATGATAATTGTAATCCTAGATGATAAGCTATAGATTTAAATATTTCTCATTTGTAAAAGAGGAACTCCTTTTTCAATGTCAAAATCTTTTTTGAAGCATCCATTATTAGATCAATACACCACTTTCTAGTTCATTAGAATATGGTAGATCTTCCATTTAGTCAAGATATCATTCTCAAGACCAACTAATTAACCTAAATACTTAACTATGCGCTTTAACTAAAAGACTAGCTGGCCAAGTTAGAAGAAAAAAGATATTTATTAACTAGTTAACAGATTTTACTAATAAACAAACTAACAAAGGGACGTGTTAGAACATTTTAACCAAAAATACTTAATAGTATCTGCTTTCTAAATACATAATACTGTGCTCTACTTCCGTTGGGCGCTGAACTTGTAGCCTACTTGCCTTTTTCTTCCCGGAAAAAATCTAAATATTTTGGGGGAAATGTGAACAATTAAAAAGATTCTATTGAAAACCTTTAGTTTTCTTTAACACTTTAAGCTGGAAGAGATAATTTAAGACATTTTGAGTTTAACAATGAACTAATTCCTCCTTATTTAAATATTTATCGCCAAATGAATTATAGGGTCCTTTTTATTGTGGCTGTGAGTGATTTAGGATCTTAATTTCATCTTTTAAATGCTCTATTTTAAGACAACTTCAAAAATAAAGTGGCCTTCGAAGAGATCGAGAACTCGCTCTTCGTGCTTTGTTTGGACGAGAAATACGAAAAGAATCACTTTCCAGAAGATGCGTTCATGCAAGCGAACAATGGAGCAGGCTCTGCCATGAACTCAGGGAATCGTTGGTTCGACAAGACGCTTCAGGTGCGATTCCTCTCTTCATTGGAGATTGAGTGTGAGCCATCACCACATAAATTCGTCATTTCCAGAGCACCAAACTCAGCGCCTTTTTAGTCGTATCCGAATAAAACAAATCAGCATTACTCCTAGTGCCTGAAAATCTCAAAAATGAGCATCACCATGAATGTTGCTAAATAGGAAATAAAAATGACTAAAAGGAACAACAATTTCTTCTGATGTAAAGATTTTTACAACTCAAACGATTCTTTTAGACCTTCTTTTTCAATTTTCAAATTCATCAAAAAGAGAAAAAATTTGAAAAAAAAATTTATTATCATAACACTAAAACATAATTAACAATTAGAGCAATTCGTACAAGCATATTTTAAATGGTTTTTGCATGTAAAATTATCACATATAGCGCATTTCAGAGATATTTTATTCTTTGTGTTACTGCATAAATAACATCTTGCTTTTTTCGCGTCTCCACGAAATTCCTCTTCCACTTCTTGACCAGTTCTTTTTTTATTTGAAGTACCAAATTTTTGCTTGATAAAGTTCTCGGCAACCTTGGCCTAGCCAAAATAAGAGGTTCTATCAATTTTTTGCCTAATGTTACCAAGTACTTTCTCCTGATTTCACAACAATTTTTGTTTTTCTTAAAAATCCCTTTTGATAAAATAAAACCCTTAAGTGCAGATATATCGATCATATCACTGAAAACCACAATGAGCCAGCGATTTGTTTTTCTTTTGACGGAATAGTTTGATACCATTTGGTCAACAACATCAATGGCAATTTTGGTTTTGTTGTAATCAATAATAATTTCAGGTTTTCTTGCATTGGATTCATCAATTCTTTTGGACTTATGGAAGGAGGACAGAAGAAGAACATTTTTACTTTTTTAGGAATATGAGAAACAAGTATATTATCCTCAGTAAACAAGAATTCAGATGAAAATACCTGACGTGCTTTCATGACAAGTAATGATTTGGGTAAAAACTTTTTGTTTTTGCGGCGGTGCCAACCAAAGTAACTTTCCTTTCATCCAATAGTCTCTTGGACAAATTCAGGGATGTAAAAAAGTTGTCACACGTTACGTTGTGACCCTTTAGTCCTTTTGTCATATCCATCACAATGCGCTCTCCTTGATTTTTCTCGACTCCATTTCCAAGTTGTTTCCACAAGTATGGCTGAATATTCCATACATTAAAAGTAACAACATCGCCTAGAATCCAAGACTTCAATCCATATTTATCTGGTTTGGTAAGAATATATTGTTTAAAAGGACATTTTCCCCTGAAACATCTGATCTGTTCATCTAGTGTAACATGAAAACCAGGATTTAACAAATATTCACCCACTCATGCCAAATTTCCTTGATTGGCGCAAACTTATCATATTCTCTTCTGTTTTTTCGTGTTTTTTTTATCATCAAAACACAAAGCTCTAGAAATCATTTTGAAGTTTTTTAAAGACATTGTAGATCTGAAAATACTTTTCCAGTATCCTCATCCCATAAACTAGCAGTAGACTCATTCTTTGATTTGAAAACTCCAGCTAAAATCAGTAAACCCAAAAAAGCCTCAAAATTAACGTTACATTCAAAAAATGTTATGTTTAAATCAGGCCAATGAAAAGCAGGAACGCATGATGTGTTCCACAGGTGCTTAAATCCCTTACACGAATCAACTAAGTAAATTTTACGGTGAATTCGTGGTTTGAACTATCTCACAACTCGAAGCCATACAACAGTCTATACCTTTAACCCATTTAAGACCAAGCAAAGCAGACGATATCTAAAAAAATGCAGACGATTTATATTCAAAGTCATTGAAAAAAGCAGACGAAGATGAAATTACTTATGTTCCAAAATAGGAACATTGGTCGTAAATGGGTTAAAACAGAGTTATATCCCTTTATATTTGTTTTCAAAGATGGTATTTTCATAAACACGTTCTGAAAGTTGGGAGAGCAAAAATGTGGACACTCGCCAAATGAATTATTTTTTTATTGTGCGAAAATAGAATCTTCGAGACTTGTCCTTTAAATTTTGGAAAGACTAATAAACGTTTTCTTGAAAAGTAATTATTTCATTCGCAAGAGTTTTGAAGTTTGTTTGTAAATTTGACCGTTGTTTTATGGAGATTTGGCGTGATAATTTATCTTAGATGAGCAAAGGCAAAAAGAATGTGCCATTTTCTAAATGAAAAGGTGTATAATAAAATTTTAGGAACAAAAGTTAATTCCCGTACTATCTATATACCTAAAAGGGGGTAAACTGTGAATAGGCATTGTAAATATAAAGAATTGGATAAGTAGGGTTAGGCTATATTGAGTAAAAAACTTTCGTTATTTATAAAAGACATGTTGATTAGGAATATGCCGCTTACCCGTGAGTTTTTTAAAGCACATATGGCAGGATGCACACTCACACAAAACGCGTATAGGTTAGTATGCATTATATTTTTAGTCTGTTCATATTTATAAACACGGTTTCGGTCTAGGTCCCTTAAAGGCACCTAAGACAATTTTATGACAGCCGAGATAACTTTCTTTAAATGTTTTACCGAATGTATTTCGACGTTATGAAATGTGAAATGCTGATTAATTTAGTGTTATATCGCATTCTTACCTTTTGTAGATTAGTAGCGCTTTTACTTTTATTCTTAGTTTACTCTTCAAATCCTTTTAAATTTGTGAGTTTGTTGTGTCATTTTTGCATTTGATAAATCATGCTTATTTGTATTTTCAACTAATCCTATCAATGCATTAATACTATCGACAGATCATAATTGCTCAGTCAAGTTACGACCGGAAACAGTACAAAAAAGTAGATGAGATTTTTAAGAGAGGTTCGAAGTATCATTTTTAAATATAAGGTGTGCGTGCATACTCAAAATATCTGAGAAATGAAAAGTTTGAGATGAATGTCCTTCCTTCAGAAGTTTATAGGAAATATTGCGAATGAAAAATGACTTTGTGCAAGGGAATGTCGTGCTTTTTTCGCAATACGCGTTTACGCCCAATCTCACTTGCGACGAGAAAATAATAGAGCGTGTTTCTTGGCCCTGGCAATTCATTTACATATCCTTTCCCTTTTTAGTTCATTGTGGGGGAAGATGGATACCTGGGAGTTTGCTACGAACATTCAGCTGCTGAAGGAATCGTGGTTCTATCTCTCATCGAAAGCTTGGTCCAGACGCTGTAATCTTTATTCTATACAAACGTGACACACTCGCACCAACTCTTAGCATAACGCCTTCCCAACATCAAACTGACTCTTTTCCAGTCATACAGACCTAGTTATTTAGAGCGCTTTCAATTCCATGAAGTTCAGCCATTGGGCAAAATACGCAAATTTGCTGCATTTCATCGGTATGATAAATAAATCAAGGATGGTCGCAAAATAAGCAAGAATGCCAGCCGGACCTCGTAGAAAAGACGAGACAAGGAGATGGAAGTGCGACCTAACATGCTTTAACAATCGAGGAATGAATTCAAGCCCAAACTACTTATTCTCAGATATTCGTTAAAATCATCAAGAATTTAGCAAACTATATCTTAAACTTTATAAAATTAGCATAGCCAAAAATAGAACATTTGCAAATACGAAATTTAGCGATAAAAGAATTCTACTTTACTATATGAAAAAGGAGCAAGACGTTTATCAAATCGCTGATAAGATTTTACTTTAGATGTGTTAATTTTTACTTTAAATCCCTTTTTCGACTGCGTCTTTTTCACAAGTTCGCCCCTTTCCCCTTTAAGTAAGTCCTTTTTAAAATTATTTCTGTCTTGTTACATTTCTCTTTCGAATAAGTAAAACTTTTATATAATGTGGTGGGAATCATAATCTTTTAACTCTTTTATCTACAAAAATTTTATTTCCGAATAATTTTTCTTTTTTTAATTATTTTAGGAAAATCTTTGGTTTTTTAAATCAGTAGCAAAATTTTATAAAATTAATAAACAATTCCTATAAATCATAAGGAATGTTGCGAGAATCATATTAATTTTACAAATTGAGCATTCACATATCTAAAATATTTTTTTAATGTAAACACATTCAAACCCTTTACATTTAAACGCCAGGAGTTTATAAAGCTATATACATATGTTAAACTTCATGTGATGAGTATTTTGCTAGCTACGCGATAACTTTCTCTATTTCACATAAAAGAAAAGAATCAACTTTATTTAAAATACATTCGAACATTCGTATCTATATAAAAACCCTCAAAGTATTTCTCAAGTTTAATCATATCTGCGCCAGAGACTAGAATCTTTTAGAACTTATTTTCAAAACACCAAAATTTGCAGCATTTATAGATGCGTCTGCTTTCAATTGCCAACTCACATGATCATTTGCAAGATCTAAAAAAAAAAGGTTAGAGAACAGTCACAACAGCTCTACCAACAAGAAGATCCAAAAATATCACGCTTTTGCCAGCAACATGCGCGAAAATGTTATTAAAAGAAAATACAACTTTGCAGTCTGCTCAGAAAAATGTCTTTTTTATGATCTTTTAGAAGAGTTACCTCAATAGGAAAAATTTTAGTTAAAAATTAAAATAAAAAGATGCCATTACGGTGAAAAGAAAAAGGAGAATCGTGTGTAGAAGAGGGCTAGTATAATTTGGTCCAAGACAGAATTTATAAAAATAGATACCCCCTATCTAATATCTCTGAAGCCAATCAGCCCTGTCGCCAGACTCGAATTACAGGAGGCATAGCTGATTCTACAGGCGCTGCAGTATAAGAAGTCTATATATTTATATATTTGAGGGAGTTCCAGTAGAGGCAGGAGGTTAAACCCCGCTTCTCCCTTAACTAAATAACTGTTAATGAAATTTTATGAATGAAGAACTGCCTCACACATAAAATAAAGTATATTTGTTTTTAAGATGGCCATTTCAAAAGCACGATCTGAAGATTAGACCTCGAATAAGAGCACACATGCGAAAACAAATTCGGGAGGAGCGCTTTTCTTGGCCTTAATGCATTTGGATGTGTGGGTCAGTTAACTAAAATCCAAGCTTAGATAGGCAATGACCATGTGGAGCGAGTTGGGGTGTGTTGGTTGCGTGTAAGAATTGTTAAGAGACGAAACGCAAGCCTGTCAAGGTTGAACCAACCCTTCAATATTTAGATTCAAGGAGAATTAAATTGTTTGTACTGCTAGTAGGCGAATCTACGATTCCGCTATGAATCCTTGCTGTATAAACCTGATTGTTGCATCAGTAAACATTATCCTCAACAACGAGCACGAATTCTTCTTTTACTTTTTTTCAAATACACAACGAACTTTAATATACTTTTTTCGATGTACTAGTTTCAGATATTTTATTAGTCTGTTTCGGATTATTTCTCCAGACACGTTACAAAGCAAATCTCTTTTTGACAGAGCGTATTCTAACTCATTTGTCTTTTATTGTTTTAATATTTTCACAAAATATTTTCATAATTTCTAATGAATGGTGTCGAGATCTTATTTAAATACTATATACAAGTTATAGAAGGTCCAGATTAATGGTTTCTGCTATACCGCTAGTCAGTACTTGACTTTTAAAGAATGCTGTCAACTTAATTATATTTTTTGAAAATTCAAATTTAGGAATTTATTTAAAATTATATCATTATTTTTGTGTAGGAAACTTAAAATGGAATTTTTTTCTAAAATGTAGACAGCGAAATAAAAATAAAATGGAAACTCTTTGATTCGCTGTTTAGATGAGGATGCCACTGTTTTTACTTTTATTTTGGTAGTGATAGTGAAACAAAGTGGAATGGGCATGGTAATTTAGCGCTTAAAAAGATAGACATTTTAAACTTGATTCGATCAGTTAAAAAGTTTTCATTGTGTATTTTAGGGATGGCGAAGTAGCTAAAGAAAAACAAGTTTTCTGTGCTGTGGATCATGACAGCTTCAAAAATATCGGCCAAGTCCACTTTGAGTTGACGGAGAGTGCAAGGGCAGGAGTGGTGAAAGCGGCTGCACACTTTGACAAGTAACGCGCATTCCTTTCACAAATTTGAAGTGAGACACGAAGCACTTGAGGGCCGAATGATGACTTCATTTTGCAAACCAGGTGCTCATAAAGAAGCAGAAAATGATTCAGACGGAAATCTCTCTCGTATGAGTAGTGCCTTTCGGTTACAAGAGACGAAAACCCGCCAACACCTTGGAGCATAAGAGACTTGAAGGAATACTGGCAGAATACTTCCACACTAACTTCGTTCCTAAGTCGTGTATTCTAGAGAGAAATGCGAAAGATACTTATATAACTTATATAAAGAACTTTATATAGCAACAGGAGTAGACAATGCGTTCAATGAAGATATCTCAAGAAAGGTGCACAAAATATCAGGGAAATGTTGTTATGACATGAGATTAGTATGAAATAGCTCAGTTACCAATTTCTAAACTTCTGAATTATTGTAGCAATACATGTTTACGTCACTAAAACTATTTTTCAAGAAAACATAAAAGAAAAATTAATTAGTACTCCTATATGTAGATATATCTCAAAAATTTATACTTTTTCGTTAACTTGAAGATATCGCAAATTTTCATAAGAGATTCACATTATAAAGAGATGGCTTTGGCCAAGTTTAACTCCTCTCCCTTCAAGTTTAGTTAGAAAAGTAGAATGGAAGAATGAATTAATCGAGCATTTGTGTTTCTCCCTCTCTTTCTGTTTTCATAACTAGCAGTTCAATTGTCTAGGATTATCACCCAGCTTTATCATTACTAGCAAATTCCATCTCATTTATACGAATATAGTAAAGCAAACATATTTATGGTATTATTCTAAATTTTAGCATCTAAAAAATTAAATACAATTTTTTTTGTAAACGCTACCCCTGTGAAAAGATCAAAGCATTCTAAACGATAATAATAATAATAATAATAATAATCATATTTCAAATTAACGCCATCTAAAAAATTTTAAAATTTACATATTTTTACAAGTAACTGTTCAAATAATTTTTAAAAAGTCTAGCTCGAAAAAATGAACACTTTCTATGTCTAAAACTCTATAAAGGATTATTGAGGATTTCATAAGAAAACAGGATCAGCATAAATCCGGTAAAGCTTTCTGTTTAAATTTTAGAGCAATTGAAAATTTGGAAGTTAAAGTCTTGAACTTCACCAAATTTGGGCACAAATTTCCTAAGAAAGTCAAAATCAGTCCAGATGTGTTCTGGCAGATTTGTTTACAATTGGCCTTTTACAAGTAAGCACATTTTTTATGGAATTGTAAACCCAAACCCTTCGATTTATGCAAAAAACATGACCTAGAAATTGTTGACATGGGGTAAGAGCATAAAGTAATAAATACTCCATATGCATTAGAGAAGTTTTAATCTGCTACTTTCATTAGGAATTAGCTCTTTCTTATAAACATATTTTGGATTGCTTCTTTTATTTACCAATTCGCATTCGATCTATATCAAATGAGTCCTGCTATTTCATTTAATAGTTCATTTTAATTTCCATTTTATCACTCAATTTTTATAAAAGTTTAATAAAACTTAATAATTTAAACAATATTATAAACTTAATAATTTAAACAATGCAGATTAGAGTGTCCAACAATAAATAGGAATATTTTCTTCATTTCAATACTTTAGAACTATGTGAAACATAATAAAATGGATTAATACGCCAAAAATTCCTATTTTGAAGAATTCTCATTCAAGACTTTCAAAATTGACAAGTGTTTGTTCCAAAATATATTCAAATCAAAACTGGTCGATCCTGGCTAATTTTTTAGAGAACATTGGCTACATTTTTGAGCTGGGATGAAGACCAAGCTCTCATATGAGCAACTGGAAGATGATTATGATAATCAAAACTAATTTATTAAAGTAAAATAAAGTATGAATGATATAATTTAAGATGTATCTGATGTAGAATTTTTTGCATCCGGGAGGGGGATATCCGATACATGTGCAATATAATTGCAAATTAAAGAGTCATTTGTTTGCATTTTGTTGCGATATCTTGTATGGAAACTTGGTGTAAACACTTTCTCATAGATTTTATAATTTAAATGTATCTGTGTCTTAATACCATACAGGAGGACTTGATAATGGAGTAATAAACACCATCTAAAAAACTATTTATGATCTTTCTGTTTATATGAAAATATTGTCTAAGAATATAAATTGAGTTAATATAAAAAACTTTTAGCTTACTTTTCCTATCCGAAATTTACATGAAATGTTTTACCTCTTTTTCAAAAGTCATTGATTAGAAAATGAAGTAAAAAACAAAGAATTGAATTGGTAGTCTGGATCTTTATAAAAATGCTACAATAAAGAATTTAATTGTTAGATTCAACATAAATTAGAAGAAAAATGATCTAACCCAATCAGGGATCTACTCAGTTATATCCATTGCTTAATTTAAATTAATTTGCTATCTTTTTGATTGAGGGCTGCTTTTCAGAAGAGCGAAGAAGTCCTCATCTTATCGCAATATCTTTAGGAATGAATTCTCTAAGCTTTGATTAGGCCATTCTTTTCCCAATAAGCCTACTTTAGTCCAGCATTTCCGAGTCAAATTGTGGAAGCTAAAAGTCCGAAACTTATTTCTTAGCATTTATTTGTTGCAAATTTGGCCAATGTTCTCTAAAAAAATTTCTCCCTCAATTTGTGCAAACAAACGAATCTTTAGAGATGTTTTATAATCAAATTCTTTGAAATCATAATAATTATATCGCATCTAAAAATTGGAACAAGATTCTGACTCACGCTTCAAACGTTAAAAGTTCTACTGATCAATTAAAGTTGTTTTCTTGAACCAACATCTTTAGACGCCTCCAATTTGTAAAAAATATGCATTCTATCTTTTATATAAAATAAGCAATATTTGATTAATTCATATCTAAAATTTAGAATAGATTATTACCATTGAGATTTGTATCTGGAATGTAGAAATGTAGAAGATTCTTTTGAAAAAGTTCCATTTATCACGAATGAAAGTCAAACGATCCCATTCTTTTCTTTCTTCACGATTTCATAAAATTATCATCCTAAAAAAACATAAATCTTAAAAAAGATGCACTAGCACGGTAAAATGGTCTACTATCCACTTCTGTCCATAACTCCTTTATACTTGTCATGTTTTCGCGATCAACTCCAGCTCTTCTTATAATTCCAAATGAAGCCTTTACTTCTTCAATTGACAAGCTTGACATATACACAGGATACTTTGTAGTATTCTTTTTTTTATATTTCCTCTATTTATGTGTTCAGCCTCTATTTGTTCTTCACTTCACATAAAACTCTCGGTTTTTGCTTGAGAATGTTTCTCTTACGCAGAGCAGGAGGAATGGGATTATGACTCCAATGGATTAGATCTGCTACATAGTTCTCATTAGAATGCAGATTTCCCACTTGCATCTTCTTCACTACTTTTCCCATCTGATTCTGTATCACAAACAAAATATCATTTTCACCTTCAGCACCTACTTCTTCGCTACTTTGGAGTTCTTCTACTCGATCCAAACTTTTCCTACAACCATGCTTCCTCTCCTTCTAAATGAAGTCCTACTTCTTTCATTGTCATTCTCTTGAAGCATAGACAAATAAAAACACGCTTTTTTTTTAAACTTCTTTTTTCCTTCATTTATACCATTTATGACCAGCAATCCCCATATGTATCGCTTCAAAATATAGCGTTTGTGAGCAGCGCTTCATATGTGATACATCTACATTTTATCTTATAAACATTTTAATGGGTTGAGAAATGAATTTAAGTTCTAGAATTTATTTTAAGTTACAAAACTATACTATTATAAAGTTTTTGAATTAAAAGGATTTTTATTTTTCTTTCTCGCTTTCAACCATCCCCAATACTTTTCAATTTAAATCATTAAATTGCAGTTATAAATTGTCTAACAAAACCTTTTTCACTCATTTTTGTATTATGATAGACACTACAATCTTCTTAAGGTATTGTATAATATTTCCTGTCATAATTTATGATTACCTTCGACTGATTGATCATGTAAGTTAGCGTATCACATAAATCGCTGGACGTAACTAAGAAGTGTACCGGTTTTTTACCCATGTTTTCTTCCTCTGAAGAATTCAAAGATTTTTACGGTTAGGTAGTGTATTGGAGATCTGATTCTAACGAACTTAAAGTAATCAAGCTATCACTAGACATTAATTTGTTTTCCTAATTGGGAGCATTCGCGTTAGGATAGTATCGATCACTCAGTTGTGTTTATATATTTGTAACATAAATTCTTGTAAAATAATATATATAACAAGGTATAGCTATGCAGTAACAAGGGCCGGTAGGCGTTTAGTGGGATGGAAAGTCCAGGTAGACCTGAACTCAGCATTCCGGGCGGGCCACGATATCCGAAAGGATGGGTGCGAACGTCACAAACAACTTAACTAACTAACTAACTAAGAAGTTATACTCAATGCTTTTTCTCTTGTCCTGTCTTGAAGAAAAATTTTGATGCTTACTATTTTCTTCAAGATATGTTATTCACTGCTGATTTTGACATCTCTTTCTAGATTCATTTGATTTTGAGCTTTCTCTATTGTAATTTTATGTTTTATTGCTAGTCGTTTTGGAAACAATGAAATAAAATTAGTAATTTTTTAAAATTTTTTGGTTTTTTTATGTTTTAATTATTTTTCAAAATTACCTTATATGTTATGTCTTAGTTTGCCCGATTTTATAAAATAAATTTTATTATATGTAAACTTTTTATCGTAAAAAACGCTGTGGTATCAACGCAGTGTAGAAATGGTTTGCTTTTTGTGACACATTCACCTATAAACTTATCTATAAACAAATAATTCGAAAGTGAAATCAATTTTTTGTGGAAATATATTTTGGTAAGTGATATATATATAATATATATAGATAAACTAAAATATAATTTTTATATGAAAGTTTAAAGAAGACTTTTGAATGCTTTTATTTTTTCATTAGATGAAAACGATTTAAAAGGTCTTGTGACCAACTTTTTTTTGTTTTGAGTACTGGTAAGATAAAAAATCAAAAAAGGATTATTCAAATGAGGAACTAGTTAATATTATAAATGTTTTCCAATATTGATTTGGTGAGATAGAAATCAGTTATTTGCAAAATTTTGACAGCAAAACAAAAAGCAACTTCTATGACAGAGTAAGTTTGATAACTTCATAATATCACTTGAAAAAGGTATGATACATTTTGAATTTTGGCGTTAATTATAGTTTGAATTGAAGCTTGTTACCAAGTGATGACCAGCGCATCACGTGTGATCGCCTGATTTTTAAGTTATGATACAACTTTTGTGGTAAATTAAATAAACATTTTAAAGATGCTATTTTATAAATAATTTTGTTAGATCAAAGTTTTCTGAGAAAATTTTATCTTTTGTCATAAAGACCATACAAATGTGCTTTTCTACAGTCGTAAAGGGTTTGAAGAAAGAGAAAAAGGAAGGACGCTTGTAAAAATAACAAGGAAAGTGGACTAATAGGTACAATTATGAAACAAAAATCCAACTATAGATTAACCAAAAAAATACATTTGTGCGTCCCAAAAATGAAAGAAAGTCGTTTAGGGTTGATATATATACTAGTGAAATAAGAGCATGTTTTTCATGTAACCGGGTAAATGTTTTCTTAACACAATCTAATTTTTGTTAATAAATTCTTCTCAATTATAAAAAACAAATCTTTTTTTGCTGAAGATAATAGTATGGATTGTAAATTTAAGCCCCGAAAGAGTTTTGAGTGGGAAAGAATTATACGTATGAAAATTTTAGCATTAAAATTTGGTAAGTGTACATATTGTACACAAGATACTAATGAGGGTTTTAAATGTCAATTGAAAAAACTAGCAAAGTTTAATAAATCTTAATTTTCATTTTCTAAAAATGTGTTCTCATTCTTATAAAACATGATCGTTTCTTGCACTTTAGGAGAAGCAAATGCAACTTCCAACCTTTCTATAAAAATTGACTTAAAAACTTGAAAAATTGGCCTTTAAAGGTTAATAATTGACATAGAAAGAATAAAATTGACACTGAGTCAAAAAATTTTAAAGGAGTTTTATGTTGAAATAAGTAAAATAGCATCTGATTACTTTTATTAAAAGATTTTGAGAAAAAAATGAGTATTTTATTTTAAGAGAGAATTCATGAAATAAAAATCAATTCATCATTAGAAATAAAAAAGTCGTTTTTAAACAGATTTATAGTAAGATATAAAATAGTTTTTAATATTGGAAGGTAGAAAGTTTCTATCTTTTGCTAAAAGTTTTTCATCCTCGAAAAAGACCGCGCGCAAGTCGTTGTCTGACATTTTTGTAAATGCGCATACGACGAACTTGAAGAGATTTTCCCATAAGGGTTTCATGGTGCTGCATCTCTTTTCTTCAAATTTAATAGATCCTAAAATTTCAAAGCGATTTTAATGTTGAAAGAAGAAGCCTCAATTTTGTCAATCACTTCTGATAACTGATTGTTTTGATGCCTGATAATCCTTAATTGCAAGAGATTTGATTGTACGAATCAATTCACTCACTTCTTTATAAAATTGTTTTTCATTCCGCAATTATGCATTAAATCAACAAAGCATGTAATGTGGATAAATTAGTTTTAGAATTTTATCAGCAAGTAAATTCTATTGGGCAGCATCAGTTGAAAAGATTGGAACATCTTCTTTATCAATATATTCCATTTGGCAGTCTACAATGTTATATTTTATTATTTAATTGTATCAATAGGCAAATAAATCTATTTTGCTAAATAAATATGTTATGTTATTAAAACCTCTTAAAAGATCTGTCTCCTAATTGAACTAACTTTCCTGAACAAATTGCATGGTATTAACAAGCCATGTTTTTCCAGGTTCATCAATTGAATCGAGCAAAACTTTAAAAAATTAAAATCTCTTAAAGTGCTTTCATCAATCATTACAAATTTTTTACCAGCATGATATCCTTTATAAAAGATGAGCAAATCGTGAGCAAGATCAATAACGATTACTCTACTGGAAGAAACTGAGGAATTGGGTATCCCAAACCAGAAAAAAAAAGATGATTGATGAATAAGAGAACTTGTGAAGCGGAATATTAGATTGTAGAAAGAATCCTACCTACTGTTTTGAAAACGTCTTATTGACCGGTTCTAAGTAAGTTTCAATATTTGTTTCCCAAGAGCTAAGCAGGCCAAGTCTATGTTGTTTTCCATTTCGATGGTTATCAACAAAATATATTTTATCATGATTCCAATTTGCTCCACATATTTTACAAAATAAACTTTCATTATGAGAAAAAGTGAATTCATCAGGATACTTTTTGATTACTAAATTTATTTTATTAATTTATTTTGAGCAAACTTTGGGATGTTTTGGGAAAAAATCAAAGCTATATAAAGGAGCCATATTAAACATGAAAAGATGAGAACCCAAAAAAATATTAAAAAAATTGACAGAATTAATACAGAAAAAAATTTACTTTATTGACCTAAAAATATTTAAAAATAAAAAAATAAACGCACTTGATACATTAGTTCTTCAACCAATATCAAAAACTGTAATTAAAAAACTGTCTTTATTGCCTTTATAACGTCCCTAGTTACCACTGATAAAAACAAAATCCAATCAAACTTTAGCTGTAATTCACTTTTGTACGAAACAGGACCCATGGCTACTGTGTTCATACCTATGAAAGCGGTTCCATCAGAAGATTCTTCAAAGGAAGAGTTGACAACATCAGATCATGCCATGCTGAAAGCGTTAAATGGGTCAAAAGCATGTCTGGATACACTAAAGTGAGTCAATCCTTTATCATATACTTAAGCATCAAATACGCATGATCTTAGAGCGCAGTAATTTTGAGCGCTGATTTTGAGTAAGTATTTTATTAAGCTCTTCACTATACAGAAGTTTACAAGATTAATCCAGAAATTTTGATGGAAAAAGCATTGAAAGTACGGATTTTGGGCTAGGCTAGTTGTAGATCGCTTAAAAATAGCAGTAGGCCCTAAATTTTAAAAGTTTGAAAAACATAATCTATATAATTTGACATAGATATTGTTAGGACCCTTCCCTCTTAAACTAATAAGTAAAGCATATTCTAAAGACATAGATTGGCCTTGAAAACCTTATATCGCTTCATATTTGAATTCAAATATGCATACGATAAATAAAATATGTGACTTAATTTTAAATCATCGCTATTTTTAAAATTGCTCCTGGTTTACCAGCAGTAAGAATATCGAACGACTGTCTTGGTAATTTCGACACATGAAATTATAATGTTCCTCAAAATCACTTTTGCACATTTCAAAGTCTGTTTTGACAAATAAAAAGAGGTTCTCAACAAAACGCGTATCTGATGATATTTTGCATTTTAGAAAAATCGAGAAAAAGTGAAAACGTTGTTTGAAGAGGCTGTGGAAAAGCAAACGCAAGTGATGAACGACGTAAGTCAGTTTTAAGAGATTTAGCGAGGGCAGAAGTTAAGACGCGTATTTTGCACAACAGGCGATATCTGGGTACGGAGTGGACAACCACGTCCTCGCAGTGGAACGCATCTGCGAACAATTTGGATACACCCCAGGCTTCTTCCAGAGCAAAGAACACGCAGAATGGAAGCGCTTCAAGTTATCCACCAGCCAGGTAACTTTGCAGGACTTTCGTCCAAAATGAGCTTTCGGGGTGTGTGTGTGCAAAAAGAGAAAAACGATGTGAAAAGTTGAACCTCGCTTATTCATGTTTTGAGCTGGTTTAGAACACTAGAAGTAGACATTGAATATATCTTCCATATTACCAATCAATAATAAATGAATCATCTGAAATCTTACACCGTGAACTCATAATTTTCAAATAGGATAGAAAACATAGGTTTTCTGAGTCTACGCACATTAACACTTTTGTCTTGAGTAAATTTATATTATTCTGTAATTGAATATTTTGAGTAATTTGAATATTTTGTAGCAACTTATATTAATGGAGTAAACACCGATTTATGAGTAAAACGGCTAAAAAGATATGAAAAATAGGAAATACTTTAAAAAATATTTATGAATACAAAGTAAAAAAAATGAAATAACCGTAAGATGAAAGGTAAAATTATTGCTTTTTTGACCATTTTTCTATTGGAGAAAAACTTTTCAACTATTGCAAACTCATTATCTATATTTTCTAGGCATAGCATATCTTTAAAATTTTAGTGAAAAAAGATACACTATTACATTTTGTATGAAAAGAAAAACGGTTATTTAAAAATTAATAAAATGAAATTAAATAAGGAATGAGCCATTTGTGGCCCGTGTGTCACCAGAGGCCCCTAACCTTGTTTTTTGTGGCTCTCATTGAAACCTAAAATTAAAAATTTATTTAAAAGTATTTTTCGTAAAGTTTTCAAAACTCTAGCTTCGGTATAAATGTTAAATTTTTGTGAAATTGAATTTAAACGATTTTAAAAATGATGCAAAATAACGGGGAGTAAATAAAAATGGTATCTTTCCTCAAGTGCTAGAGTTATAGCCGTTTCTATTTATAATCAGAATCAGAATCACAGAAATTTTTAGAATCGTTATAAGAATCATAATCATTTTTAAAGAAATCTAAAATCCGAATTTAAATCAGACCTAGAAAACCAAAAAATCAGATCCTCTCAATACTTGTAGCGCTGAAAGCTTCACTGGTGTATATTAGGAGAACGGGCAGAGTTTCTTGAAAAACTATGAACTGAGCTTAACCATAATCCTAAACCCTCCCTATTAAGGCAACATAATTGGATGACAATTGGCCTGCAGAGTATAAATCATATGAAGAAAACGATTTTATTATCATTCCTAGAGTCAGAAATTTAATACAGCTAGCTTCTAGTGTTTCACAGCTATGGCGAACTACTATATGCAGATTTCAGACAATCATGTACCAGCACAGATGTTGATCAGTAATCTGCTAGAAACTAAAGCAATCCATTTTTCCACATCTTGCTAAGCTCACCTATAAATATCTACAATTTTTTTACTGATTAGAATTAAAATTAGAATCGTATTTTGAGAATCAAAATTACAATTAGAATATTAGAGATCAAAAAATGAGAATCAGAATTAAAGTGTAATTAAAAAATTGAGGGAATGTGAATCATGATGTTTACAATTGGTCACAAACCTGCTAAGTTCACTGAATGAGACGAATTTATTTGCAAATTACGAAGAATTATTTTACTTCTGCAATAAATGTACACACCCACCCTTCTTATCTATGGGCTACAGACGCGTGTAGTACATACGCCCTTTAACAGTATAGTTCAATATGAACAAAGCTCTTGCTACTTGTACTTTTTGATTAAGTCAAAATAGTAAGATTTGCATGAAACATATTTGGAGCATTGTGGATTCAGTAATTATGACAATAATTTCATTCGTTATGTCTTATTAAAAGGGTTCCTTAAATTAGCAAATTTTTTTTAATTATTTTTTGTATTTGATTTGCCCTTTTTGCCCAAAAAGTTAAAGGAGGTTGAGAACCAGTGATCTAGGTCAGCGATTCTCAAACAGTGGGTCCCGACCTTTGAGTGGGTCACGTGAAAAATAAAATGGGTCGTCACAAAAAAGAAAGGAAATCAAAAATACCCAAGTGACAGCATAGTGAAGAATATAAACAACTTTAAATATTGCACAGCACTCATAAATCACCGGTAGGTTTTCGCTCATTTCTCCCATCGCAAGGCAGTGTCTTTACGAATCAAACACAATTGTATATAATGAATGCATTATACAAATACAAAATAGATGTTATCGCAGTCAAAATAATTTCGAGATTTGTCACAGACTAGGGAAAATCTCTATCTCTTTCATCTTGAATCTACTTAAGATTCAAACCTTAGATTGAATAGCTAGTTGTAGACAGTTCCGTCTAAGACAATTTTTAAAATTATTTTCCCTCTTTTAGTAATTTCATATGTTTAGCTTTTATATGCCTGTGAGTCTTTACTAATTTTTTACTGCTCAGACTTATTCGCCGCACTTTTAGATATCGCAGTATAACTAGATTTTTTATATAATAATCCCTTGGCACTAAATTTTGACGATGATATATGTATTACCAAACTAGCTTACTTAACTGTTGTTTTCGGCCTTATTAATCATTTAAACATGAAATTTTAAGGAAAAAGCTGCCACACATTTTAACTTATTCAATATATTGAAGGTTTTCAGAAAATATTGGGGGTTTGCAAGGAAGACTTAAAGATTGATCATCCTAACTATTATATGTTTCCAACATTGTTACAACACATTGCAGAGGATGTTGTCGACAACATATTAACAGAATTAAAACTCGAGATTTTGTCACATCACACTTTCCTATCTCAAAGCTTTAATAATAATTATTTTCCTGAACTGAAATTTGAACCGTTTAAGAAAAGTCTTTGGATAAAAAATTCATTTGGTTTCCAAGGTTCTGAATCAATAATTGAGTTAAGAGGAAGCTGAATTGATGCATCTTAGTTGTTTCTTTACATTTAAAATGATTTGAGAAATTAAATTTGTGCTCATTTTGGGTTAAGAACAGAGAGGAATTTCCACTTTTAAGTAAAAAGGTTGTTCTAATAATATTACCTTTTACGAATTGAAAGTGAACATAGTTTGTCTTATTACACCTACGTATTATGGGTCATGATGCAAACTGTGGTTCTTGTCATGGGTTGCAGTAAAAAAATTTGAAAAGCGCTGATCTAGGATATATTCTAAGAGAGGTCCAGCTGTCTCTCTTGAGTGGGATGCAAAGCAAAGTTCGAACCTGTCTGACATTGATTAATATTCCAGCAAACTAGGTAAACAAAAAATCAAAATACCTAAGAAATAATAAATGAATTAACTAACTCATAAAACGAACGAAAGCTACCTAACCACCCTCAGAACTGATAACATTTTATCTAAATAATAATTAACTATCGAAAAAATAAAGCTAACGAATCTCTACGAATTGTGCACACTTCCAAGGTAAATGTCATTTCCACTTGCCGCACATGTCTATTACTTGAAATTATATTTTTGATTTTATGTGCACCAGTGCTTCCTGATTTTCAGAACGCAACTGTACCGTATATTTTTCTTTCTATTCATTCATAAAATTTCACCTTCTCAATTTTTCAAAATAAGTTTTCTGATTTCGTGCATTTTTCCAAAATTAAAAAAACATTTTTTAAATACTGGTAACCATAAGTAAGAACGTTTAGTTTTGATACGTCATAACATATGTATATTTAAATCAGGGTTTGGGAGGCACACATGTCTTAACTTTTTTTTGAGTATGGGGAGTAAGATTAGTAATTAGTGAAATTGTCGCTCATTATTCATAGGCCTAATGGCGTTATGATTGTTACAGGTTGCGACGAAGATCGAGTCCTGCTTCATGTCATATGGACCGGTCGACCCGGATGGATACGGGTGCTCGTACAACCCGAGCGAAGACGCAGTCATGTTCGTATGCACCGCTTTCAGAGACTGCCTCACGACGAACCTGCAGCTTTTCACGCGCAACATCGAGCACGCGCTGCTCGAGATGCAGGCCTTGTGCCTTGACGCGTGACTCTTTTGACCCGTGCCTTCCTTATTTCGTGCAATCAATGTCATACTTTCTTCTTGTTCAGCGACATCTTTTACGATTTCTCTTCTTTTTAAGAGCATCATTTGTGTTTTCCTGTGAATAAATTAAAACGTTCAAATGCTTCGTCTAAAGCACGCTTTTTCAACCGCAACGCATTTAAAGTTTTTGAGCAAGCAACACTTTTAATCATCTTATCTCTATTGAGCGATATCTTATTCAAAGTTACTGTTAATTTTGATTAATGAATACTGATATTTAGTCAAAAAATATTTTAAAATAAATACCACCATCAAATTCAGTACTTTCATCTTATATCATTTACTTTTCTTTCAATTCTCAATTTTCCTATCGCTGGCAGAATCCACATCCCCACATTTAAGCGCATATTTTTATCCTGCCTCATTTAGGGAAGACAAACTAGTTCATGTTCAAAATGTACGTTCATGCTTATGGCAATCACTTTTACAAAAGTTTGTAGCCAGAACATATTTTATTTGTTAGAGTAGGTACGGCAAACTTTGGAATAGAAGTCTGATTTAAACTCATAAGCATTGGCTGAAATTTTGCCAAGCATAGCTGATCAGGCAAACCCGCGCCGAAGCGTTCTTAGGGGTCTAATTTAATAAGGGAAAATGAGAGAAATAAAACTGCAAGCAAACGCATACACATTGGCCCTCAAAATCACTATAAATTTAAATTCACTATATCACATAAGTTTTTATACTCATTGGATAATAATTGATCAAAAAGAGCCTTAAAAGAAGTTATAGTCATCTACGTTACGGTTCGAGAAAAAATTTCCTAATTTTTACTTCATTTTTACGTACCGTAAAATAAAACTCGATAAACATACCAAAATTTTGAAAAAAGAGTTTGAAACAAAAAACGTACTAGAACGTAAAAAAAAATTCTTTTGCTTTTTTTAACTTGAAAATAAACGTTTTAAATATTCTTCAGTTCAAGAAATGCATATTTATAATATGTTTTTTATTTTCAATATTTTTATATTACTCGTTTAGAGAACTTTATTTGATTTAACATAGTTTGTTAAGCAAAACTCAAAAAACATTAAATTTGATAATTAATGAAATAAAAAATTCGTATTAAATTGGATAAATTTTGAAAAAGTTTATTCAATTATCACATCGTAATAAAAAGAGCGCTCTCAACTATTTTGTTCTTTAGCTTTAGGAAAAAGTTCTTTCAACACTCACTTGAGTGATACAAGCAATGATATAACATATTAGGAAACATATGATATTCTTAAAGAATTTTAATGAAGAACACCTTGATATACCACATTTCTATACCCACAACACGATCTTTTAAACTATAAAGCCTTCATTTGAATACATGATAATGTAAGATAAAAGAATAAAAGACGGAATGCAGACTTTTGAGTCATTCATCATGTCAATCTGCTCTAAAATTCCTATCAGAAATATTATACAAACGAAGTGAGAGCTATATAATAATAATAATCCATTGTTTCAATATGCACACAATAAGTAAGCCTTTAAGTTTTTGTTAAAGCTCTATAACTTTCTCATAGGCTTTTTTTCTTAAAAGTTATTATAAAAGGCAATTCATTGTAAAAGGTTAAAAGTTGTTATTTTAAAAAAAGAAATTATTTTAAAAACAAGTTAACCAATGGTTGTTTGATTTGCCTGCCCCTATTGTGAATCATGAATGCTTTACGTACATTTTCAAACAATCTTTTTTATTCCACCTTAATATATTTTATCAATCCCTTAACATTTTGAAACAGTTCTTGATAAGATTTTAAATTCTTCCTTAAATTTGATATAAAAAAAGAGATCTCTCAAATCAAAACCATGGGTAGCTTTTGGAAGGCAGAACTTCACTAAATATGAAAAAATGTCCGTTATGCTTTAAGGAATTTTAAAAAATATAGCGAACAAGAAAACTGGGATATATATAATAAGATTAAAAGATTATACAGAAATAAAATTTCTCCCGTCTTAGCAAACTCCTTGAAAAAGTAATAAGATATCGTCTTCTAGAACACATTCAAAAATCGCAATTGATATTAACCATCTTTTTACTATCTTTAGTGCAATCTATTTACGATTATTTTTTATCCTCATCAAATTCTATTAATGGAACTCAATATGTTTTTTTCTTTTGTGATAATGCATAAGTGATAAGTAAATAAATATCAAACAGTAAATATATTATTACTTTTAAAATTACTGTAAAAATTTCACTAGACAATGTTATATGATTTATAATTTTTCTTAGAGATTCTATGGACACTTACTGGCAAATGTCTATGTAGCTAGAATCCAAATTTTTATCATAATTCTATTTGAAATATTTTTAATTTGTTTTAACTAATATATTTTACTAATAATGTTCTTTCGCTCCTCTTTATTATACATATATATATATTCAGTTTTATAAATCAAACACTTTTTTTATTATTTTTGATATTATACAATATCCTTGCCAACCAAAGATGTTCCAACAAGCCTTTTTTTCCTTTTATTCTCAACCGCTTCTTGCCAAAAAGATTCCTCATGGAAGTGATTACACAACGCCTGACGCTTTAAAATCATCTATGATGTCTCTCCTATCATTAAGAAAAAAAAAAATATATATATATATATATCATTTTGAACATAAGGCATCTTTTTTCTATATCCATAGCAGAAAATAATTTGCATGTTCACATATCATCTCGTTATATATATATATATATATATTTTTTTTTTCCTGTCCATTATTTTATGATATAATAAATTTCTTCTTCTTCTTCTTCTTAATTTATTTTATTTTTGTTTTCATTATGTCTCAAAATGAAAATGGAGACTTTTGTTTGAGGTGATATAAATTGAAAATCTTTTTAATAATTTTATAATAAATAAACTGTTATAATTTTTAGCATGTTTTTTGAAGCTTTGATTAAAGATTTAAAATAACATCTCGAGGAATTCTTTTGGTATATAGTTTTTGTCCTGAAATGGGCTAGCTTTGCCAATTTTTTACATTATCAAAGCGTGACAAAAATTGTAATTAAAAAAGTCAAAGACTAAATTTCGTATTTTTTACAAAATATTTAATATGAAAAATACTTTAAAAGTAAAATGGGTTTTTATACTAAAAAAGAAATAAATAATCACATTTGGACCGAAATTTTTCTTAACTCCTCTTTGACATACGATTGGTAAATGTAAAACAGCGATTCTTCTAAATCCTTCTGGATTCCATTATTGAACGAGGGCGAAACCGAGATATCTGAGAATACTAACTATTTTTAGAAGTGTAGGATCCATTTGTCCTTGGTTTGATTCCGACCGTGATATATATCAAGGGCGCATATCCTCAAAATTATTGGGGGGGCGAAATTTTTTTTTTGCAATTTTGAAAATTAGTGGTCTGGAAATACCACGGGAGACCAAATATTCAAAATTGGTGAATTTAAATATACTTCCAGCGAAAATATTTTAATTAAATTTGCATATCGAATATAGTGCGCAGAAAAAATGCCCCCAAATTAAAAAGTAGGAAAAAATGCCCCAATTAAAAAGTAGGAAAAAATGCTCCCAGTAAAAATGCCCCAATTTAAAATTAGGAAAAAATGCCCCAACACAAAAAATTATTAATTAAAATTTTTAAAAAAGATATGTCAAATAAAGATTTTTTGTAAATGAAAAGTTTTCATCTAAAACATTTAAAATTTAATTAAAGTAAACTAAAAAACTCAGCATACGACAATTTTTTAAATACAAAATTTTTTTTATAAAACAGCAAATATTTTTGGACTTTGTGTGTATCAGAACACTTTCTAGATATAATTTATATTTTAACTGATTTTAAGAACACATTCCCACAAATCTGTACCTTTGCTATTGTTTTCAAGAACTTTATAAAGAAAAAACCCTATAGATTAAGAAATTTTAGAAATTTAGCCTTTCAAAACGGTACCAAATAAAAACATTTATATAATTTAAAAAATCCTGAAAATCAAAAATTAAGGGGGATTTTTTTCTACTTTTTAATTGGGGCATTTTTGCCTACAACCATCGAATATACACTAGTTTAAAAAAATCCAAAAATGTTAGGGGGTGGAATATGCTTTTCATTTAAAAAATGAAGTAGTCTAACAGGCACATTACAGGAATTGATGAAAGGATATTTGATTCATAGAGAAAACAAATAACTGAAGGTTGGATAGTTTTAGATGAGTGAATGTAGTCTATAGGCAAAGAGTCTACTAGACACCCTGCGATGTTTATATGAAAAATGTGATTGATTCAGGGGCAAGGATATAAAACGAAGTTATAATTGTGCAAACAAAAATAAAACAAAAAATTAAGATCGCATTATTTCATTTTACTCAGCATCATTCAAAAATAGTTTAAAAGCTAAATTGATACAAGCTACAAAAAGTAAAATAACTGTTAACATTTTGCAATGATTTGCCTTTTATTATAACTTTTAAGGAAAAAAAATCTATCAGAAAATTTATAGAGCTTCAACAAAAACTAAAAATTTTTAGGGTAGAACTTAAGTTTTTGGAAACTAATTTGACGTACCCCCCTACAGCATACTCTATGGGTGGCATGGCAGGTTGGTTGAGATGATGGACTTAGCACGGAAGCCTCTGGAATCCTTCTCTGGAAGATATAGTCAAAACTGTCTAAACCAAATTTCAAGAAATAATTAATATTAAATATAATTAAGTTGATACATTCATGTTTATAATTTGAATTAATCAATATTATCATATTTATTAGATATTTTAATTAGATGAGATTCATTTCACTTGAGTAGAGCACATTCTAAAATATTAAGAATAATTGAAGAAAAATAATAAGGGGTTGAAAACTCTAAGCCAAGTACTTCTACCGGAATAAACTCTAGAATAAATCAGTCAGGCATTGGTAAATTTTTTATCTATCAAAAAGTCACTCTTTCAATGCACAGAGTATATCATAGTAGAGTTATTTGTAAAAGAAAGGTCGACCTTGGCTCGCCAGGACAAAGACCTGCTCATTAGAGCGAATGGATGATGATGATGATGAGTTAGTTGTAAAAGAATCTATACCTCTATCCATGTTTGAAAAGCCAGCTATGCACACCATCCTTGGAGAAATGTCTGGAAGTGGGAAATTGACAATAATATAACGAAAATTTGATATATCTCCGCTATCAATCATATGCGATGTGGAGCACACACTACAACTTGCCATCTTCGATGGATTGAGAAGCAAACATACAGCATCGCTCATTGCTAATTTGAGACAAGTGTAGTGGCAGCTAAACCAAAGATTAAGGAGATTATTAAAAGAGGATAAGTTATTATTTTGGATCAGAATGATAGAGCGCTTATTAGAATTAAAAAAAACATTTGAAAAATTTTATTTCTGATAATTAACATGCCGTTACCAATTCGTCCGTTCCTGACAAACTTTCTCGTTAGCTCCTGCCGAGCGAGTTTTATATTCCTCAAACAGTCGTTATTTTCCTTAACACGCCATCGCATTCGTATTTTAGTGGCCCACTACTCACGTGTGGAGGGCGAATACACCCATGCCTCCTTATTTTCCTAAAAATGAGCATGGATGTAGAATGCACACTTTGAATACCACTACCATACCACTTTTTAACGCGACAAATTGTACGTTGGGGTGGCGTTTTATCTCTACTTATCTATTTTTAAGATAGTATGACAAATCTCTATAAGAATACTTTCATTTTCAGCCCAAGTCAGCAGAAAGCAGGGGAATGGCTTTTCTGGTGAAGATGTAAGGAAATCCTGATTTGTCATCCTACTCTGTTCCTTGTTTATATTTTGCAATACATAATATGGCGGCGCTTCAGCGTCACCCTTCTCTTATCTTTTTTATTATGAAACCTCAACTAGAAACTTCTCTCAACGGCATCATGATGATGCCAGTGGTCTTTCTACCTTAACCCTATTTTTTGTTGGCTCCTCTAACATTATTTCTTCCCTTTTGTATTTTTTGGTTTATCTTCTTTCATTCTCCACATTCGTTCTACCTCACGCAATCTAAACCAGATTATAAATCACGGAGTTCTTTTTTCTAATTCCAATTCTTCCTTTTCTAGGGAAGGACTTTTACTTGGCTTGGGAAATCCACTGCTGGACATGCTCGTGCACGATCCGGATGAAGAATTGCTGAAGAAGTTTTCTCTGGAGGCAAATGCCGCTATATTAGCCGATTCCACACACACTCCTTTGTTTGAAGAACTTTCCAGAAGGGCTGACACAATGTATCTTGCAGGGGGTAACTCTTTCTCCTTTGTCATATCTTGTAATGATGTACCGAATCCCCATTTTCAAGCCAATACGAAATCCTATTTCTAATCACATTTTTCAGTTTAAATATAGATCCCAATATGTCAGGGAGTAATGTATTTTTATATACCGGTTGTCGATCTTTTAAATAAAAGGTTCATAGGAATGATAGAAAATTGTGTCTATAAACTAAATGAATTTGTCTACATTATATACATATTTATATTGTATTAATTAAACAGGGTATTTTCAAATTTTACTGAAATTATAAAAAATCAATTTTTGAAATAAAATGATTTTCAATGTAGTTTCTTGCCCTAAAATTGAACATTCTCAAAATCATATATTTTTAATAAAAAGTCCTTAATAATACACAACAAATTTAGAGGGGACAGCATATATTGGAAAAATGGTAGCAGATATTTTCCTGACAACGACCTATTTTATCTAATTTTCACGGTGTTAATTGGTACTTGTTTGCTGAATGTTTAAGGATTCCAATAGATATGCTTATTTATTGGTCCTTCAAAACAATAAAATGTACGATGTGTATTAATCATAATATTTAATGATATCCAGTGAGAGTTGATTCCGGGTTTAGGAGCTACACAGAATGCGATCAGGATTTGCCAGTGGCTGCTTCCGATGGAGCTGGTGACGGCCTTCATGGGCTGCATTTCCTCGCACGACCTCCACGCTCGCAAGATGACCTTCAACCTGGCGCGCTCTGGCTCTCTTCCCGCGTACCAGTTCACGAGCGAAGCGTCTACCGGCACCTGCGCCGTAATCGCCAGCAGAAAGGGACGCTCTCTCGTCGCGAACCTTGCCGCCGCAAACTTATTTTCGCGCTCCCAACTTCAAATTCCTGACAACTGGAGTTTGGTGCAGAAAGCCGACTTCTTCTACATCTCAGGTTTATTCTAAAATGTACACTAAAACATTTTTCAGCGCTAAGATCTTTGTCAGTGGAACACATTTCCATTAATGGATGACGCCTGTGAGAGAAGATGTTTTTCACATATTAGTGATACTATTGGGGTTGAGCATTACCCGTCATTTATCATTCAATTTTATCTCTCTAATCAAAACATTAAATTGAGCTCAACGTGTTAAAAGACAAATTCCCATTCTTATTGACTGAAAATGTCAACATTTAAAATACAGAATTATTTCAAAGGTTAAACTGATATTTTTGATGAGATGATTTCAATTTCATTCAATAAATCCTTAAAAAGACGAGTAAATCAGAGCTTGCTAATATTTTCTTCGATGGACCTTTTTGTATCCTTTGAAATTCACTAACCCCAACTCTGAAAAACTTTATTTCTATATCACCCCATTTTTATTTATGCTGAAGAATGCACACGGAAAAATTTTAAACCGCATCTTGTATGTGTATTTTCAGTTTTTACGCAGACCTGATTCTTCACTATTTCACACAGTTTCAATCTTCCTATATTTTCCTATGTATTGGCTTGATTTTGTTATTTTATTTTCACATTTTATCATTTTCGTGAGGGCAAGGGGTAGAAGCAACATTTCTTCGAGGTGTGAATGCCTGCTCGAAAGCAAAAGGCTTGTGCTCTATCAACACTTCTTTCTCTCTGTTTAGGCTTCTTTCTGTTCGCGGCCTCGGAGTCGGCGCTGTGTATTGGCAAGCACGTCTACGAGTGCGGCCACAAGCGTCTGGCGCTGAACATTGCAGCCGACTACATTGCACAGTCCTTGTTTGATCGTTTGCTCGCTCTGCTCCCCTTTTGTAGTCTCCTCTTCTGCAACGAACAAGAGGCCGCCGTTCTTTGGAAAGAACTCAAGGTGCGAGACCAACTCCCGCCTTCCGCACGCCCTGACGACGCTCTGTCCGTTGTGGGAGTCGGGCTCGCGAAGATGCCCACTGCTGCTGCGTCCATGCGCCGCTTGGTCGTCATCACCCAAGGACACGCTCCTGTCCTCGCCTGCACAAGTACGTCCTTTCTTACGCGTATGGCGCGGGTGCCGTAGCAACGAGAAACGGCCTTTTTCAAGAGAACGCTTTTTGCGCGGTTTGAGTGCTCTGGACATGATGCTGCAAAGGCGTGTTCTCTCTGCCTAGCATAATCGCGTATCTAATTATCATTTTCAGTAGTTACAAATGGGTCAGTGTAAATTTTTAGTCGCATAATTTTTATATATTTCCACTATAATATGAAGTCAATTTCACAAATATAAATTTTGATTGTTAGAAAAATATGGAGAATTATAAATTGAAAATTTTATTCAAGCTGAAAAGTATATTCCAATTTATTTAATTGCAAAGGGTTCCGTTTAGATTCACCAACGCTAAATTCATAGTCAAATCTTAAAAGCATTTTAAAGCTTAAAAGTTACAAATTTTAGTGTAAATGTTTAAAAATGGTAAAAATTATGTCGAGAAATTTGCGATCATCGTTGGGAAAAATTCAATCTTGTCATTTTAACATCTGTTTGCTGTAACGTTGATCTACCGTTAATAGTTGTAGCATCACGATTTTATATGTAAATATTCAACATTCACCTCATTTATCAAATCACCATCAATCCTACTGGACCTTCAATCATTCAAGCACATTGTACATCACAACTTTCACACACGGCAAAACATCCAAGCTTATCCAATTCACAATGTACACTATCTGAAGCCACAATTTCTGTTTTTGCCATTTTTGTAAATTGTTTTGAGTAACCCACCATGAAGGCGTCTCAAGTTAGGTGACTCAATTGTCAGCAACTGATCATTCAGTGTATTCGCAGCTATCCTATATATCTATAGGACGCTCCTCTATCCGCAACCTGAGGGCGCTCTCTGAAGCTTAAAGTAAAGTTAGCCACCTGTGCTGTACTTGAGAGCCAAAGCAGCACAAAAACATCACCCATTAAACAAGTTCTATCGCGCTCAAAAACCACGCAGGCACATGAAAAATACTAAATTTCACGACAACGAACTTATCTTTTATGACACATGTCAAAACAAAGAAGGCAATCAAAATCAAACATGTGTCATCAGAGTAATACACACACAAGCGGTAGCCGACTATCTCTCCACACTCAAACATAACAAGCTCATAAATATTCCTCCACCAAAAATCGACACAGAAGAAACACTATCAATTAAATTAAGACATACGTTTGCTCAACTTAGAACCAACAAGTCACCATTGCTCCGGGAATATCTTCACAAGATAAATTCAAAAACATATACAAATCCACTCTGTCCAGTTTGCAATCAACATCCACACAACACTCATCATTTATTTAACTGCCCACATATTTTCACGACACTCAAACCAATTCACTTATGGTCAAAGCCATGCAAAATCTAGCCATATGTAGAAGCCTGCAAAAAGCCAGCAGTAACTTATGGTGGATTTTTGCGGGTTGGCCGAAATTACACTGGTTTATCGCTGCTGTTGCGAAAGTGTAACAAAATTCTACACTTTTCCCTGAGAGTATTTGCTTTTATGGAAATACTCTCTCAGTTTAAACAAAGCTTTGTTTTGAACTGATGGATTTTATGAACATCAAAAGATGTTCCCAACCTTTTTTTTATCCCATTCCCCCTTTTTCAGTCACTTTTTTGCCTGTGAACCTGTACAACTGAATAGTTTGAGCCAACAAAATTAATCAAAGATTTTTATGCAAAAGATGATTGTAGTCATCTGATTAATAGTCTGTATGAATAAAACACAAAAAAATAACAAAAGAGCAGAGAATGAAATTCCTTATTGGTTGCAAAAAAGCATCAGTTTATACTTTCTTCTCAATAGGACTTTTGTTGTTATTTTTGAGCAACCAGTTCATGAATCCTTGGCTCAGTGACAGCCAGTGCACACCTTGAAATGGTAAAGAAGGCATCAATTAGTATAAACTTAACTTTATTAAAACTTAACGCTAAAACTTATGAAAAGTATTAAGGTTTTATGTAGGTAAGTATGAATTGATGGGATTAAGATACTATATGTAATATGACATACCTCAAGTCATCTTCCACAGACAGCTTGTTCCTTGATTTTGTTTTTATTACCAGTAATGCAGAAAACCCACTTTCGCACAGATAGGTTGAAGCAAAAGGCAAAAGAACTCGAACCGCTAGATCACTAATTTTTGGATATGATTCCATCATTGAACACCCGGAGCTAGGCAAGGAGTTTGATAGGAACAAATTTTTGCCTGTTGAATCTTGGATAAGCTCAATGAACTCTTCTAGCAGATCATCAACCTGACAAAACGGATTTTTTGCTAATTCTGCATTTTTAGGGCTTAAGTCAGGAAAGTATTGGCCAAATTCATCGTCTAGCTGAGACAAGTGATCCATGATTTCCTTGGATAAAGTGCTTGGGACTTGACCATCAGCAAGAATTTCACTCAATAATGCAAACATCATAAAGGGTTAGGGTTAGGTAGTTGGATTCTTTTCCTTAGAGTTTTAAGTTCAGCTGGTTCAATATTTCAAATATGTCTACAAGATAAGCCAGACGGAGCTCAAAGTGTTCAGATTTCTCTTTAAGATTTTTTCTTTAAGGAAAGAAACATTTAAACGTTTTCGCGAAGAGATAAAAGAGCAAAGAACTATGTTCAGATTCCATGTCATGGCACAGTTGATGGAACAGTCTCGTACTGAGGGCAGAGATTTTAACATAGTTCACGACCTTGACAATACCTTTGAACATTGAAAGAAGCCCATGAGGAAGTGATTTAGAAGCGAGAGCCTCCCGATGAATGAAGCAGTGCACTGCATTTGGTGCGTTGGAGGGAGAAAAATAAAAAATATTTTATTAGTAAAAAATGAAGGTTAACATATAACACCAACAAGGGTATTCATATTTTAAACAAAAAAATGAAAACAATAGGAAAAATTAGTGCATTTTGTGATTTAAGATTTATAAACGAATGCAAAAATTTCCTGCTAAAAAATGCTTAATTTTTTCTTATAAATACGAGAACACAGCTTTTTATAGCACAACCATAAAAGATTATTTTATGAGTTGGTAATTTTTATGAAATTTATAATCTTTATTGTTAATAGTTGTAAACACAAAAATTCAATATATATAAAAAATAACTACTTACTTGCTAACCAAAATAATATTTATAATTTGGAAAATAGAAGTATATTAGGAGATTCAGCATAAGTAGTTTGAAGTAGAATTTCCATGGACCCCTTGAAATTCTTCTATGGACCCCTAGGGGTCCATGGACCCCCCGTTTGGAACCACTGATGTAGAGGCTGCTTGGAGATGGCCTCTCTATTCTTGTATGTTCTCAATGCATTTGTAGACGGTGGCAGAAATATAGTTAATAAATACTGCAAGTTTATTAGGCTCATGTAAAGAAATTGGAGAAACAATTTTTAAAGGTAGAATATCAGTGTTTCCACTGATCAGCAGCATTTGCAGAATTAGGATCTGTGTCTAGCCTTTCGGGACGCAAGAACTTATTCATAAGCAATGTTTGGTTGAAAGTAAATTGCTATAAGGAAGTAGTAAGAAAGGTTTATTTAAGACAAGGCAAGATTTACTTTAAACGAGTAATGTTAAGTGCGCAAGTTTATATATTGTTTGTGCGCACCTTTTAACGGTGCTTAGAGGGATGTGTTTAACACTAAGGTGTTGATAGTACTGGCTGTTGATGGCAGTGTTAAATTCAGCATGGACTGTGGCAATCTTTAAAATATTTGGCACCACAATTTCATATTAAAATAAGATAATGATGAACACTCTATTAGATATCACTGTTTTCATTGTTTATTTATGTATTATTTTTGAACCCAAGATGAAGATTTAATGATCTCGCTGGTCCTTTCAAAGTTCGCTTCATAGATTCAGATTTATGAGTGTGAATTAGAATTTTTTTTATTTCTCTCCTAATTTTTGAATGATTTCTCTCTCATCCGTTTTATTTACTCAAGGACTAGGACGCGACGAGCGCAGTGCTTGAATATGCAGTCATAGGAGGACATACATACATATATTACGTTGCCCCAAATTATTAAAATAACACGTTCATGAGCATAATTAAGTAACACGTTCATGAGCATCGCTTGCGTTCAAAAAACGTTTGTATTTAATACCATCCCATCCTGTATTTTGTGGATCCAGATTGGTATATTTGTTCATTTACTCTATATGTTGTCTCTTGTCATAGCTATTATTTTTACACTATAGATCTATTTCCCATAACGTTTTGTTCAAATGGTAATTAGTTCGGGACTTTGAAAAATGGTGCTGTTAAACAGGTGGTGTTGCTACAGAGGTGTTTGTTGATGCACATATGTGACCTTTAACCTCTCATAGCTTTTCTTCTGTGTAAAATTTTGCATAAATATATTTTCTATATAGAAAATTGTTTTAAATATACATGTTTAAAAGAAAATTAATTTTTAAAATTTTTTTCTCATAAAAATGAAAATATTATGCAAAAATCTGCAAAACTATCATTAATTCCGACCAAAAAGATTGTTAGTAAATTAAGTAATCAGTTAATTAGTCGTTAAGTAGTTGTTTCAATCAATATAACTCTAGTGTTAGGCTTCTTTAAGGGATACTTGTCCATGTGGGAGGACAAGTTACATGGGATTACGTTTTTTAAAAGCTCTTTTCTTTGAGTAGTTTAGTTTCCTGAAAGGCCAATGCATTTAAATAAGTTGGCCTTTTCTGGATGCAAATTTTTTGGCTTCTCCATCAAACACCTTTATTTTGCTGGGGCTATTATTTCCTAACTTTTCCTATTCTACCGCTGTATTCAAGTTAATGTGAAAGAGGGTTTTCCTCATGACGTCAGGGGTCAGTGAAAGAGCAGGGGTCGGTTGATGGCAGAGCAAAGCGTTAAAAAATAAAATTTACCGATCCTAGCAGTTATTGGTTGTAGCTTTCTTCATATTACTAATTTAAGGGCATGTTCAAAAAATATAAAGCTTTGTCTTTTCCAAAATGTGTATGCAGTAAAAACCTTCTGTATCGAACAAACGACTGCATCTTCTTCCGTCAAAGTGTTCTCTAATCGAAGTTTTACTATAACTAATCAATTTTTCAGTATCAATTGAAATATTTCTCGTTTTTGCTGTTCAAAAAGTTATAAAAAGGATGGATAGGCTTGGAAGGCGTTGCAATGAAAGAATGGGGTGTGACGTCATAAGACATTATCGTGATGAATTAATAAGAATTGTTTATGCAAAAGTGTGGGTTAAGGTCAATCAAGTTATCACAATGAACGCACTCGTGAAATACGTCATTTTTCTTTTTCAAAAGACACACGTAAGTTCAAGCTCGCAAGTTTGCAGTGGTGTAGCGTCAACCATACTATATAAAATAGGCATTGGATCCAATTGTATGTAACAATTTATAGATGTAGAACTTTTAAGCTTAATTCAATAATTCTCGAATTTTTCACAATATTTGTTCTTTCGCAAAATTTTTATAATTCTTGTAAAAAAAGATTGATTTCAAAAAATTATAAAAAAAAACTGTTTAAAGCTTTGAAAACCACAATTAACTTTAATTCTTGTTAAGAATTGCAGTTTTGGATGCACGATATCTCACTTGATGAGGTTAATTTTTCACTCTGTTAAATCTGATCGACATCATGTCTTTTGCTTAATTGGCAACTTCTCCTTGTCACACTTTGTTTAAAACGTCCGTATTTTCAATCGTCTTTGATTTGGTGTTCAGTTTCCAAAGTTTGTTCAAATTTTTGGCATTTTTTAAGTTTTGTTTAAATTTTTTATTTTTCCAATTTAATTTTGAACTTTAATTTCGCGAATTATTGTGGTTCAAAAAGAAATTCGCCCGAATTAATTTCACAAATAAACATTTCTAAAATTTTAGATAGTTAGCTTAAAAACTTTTTTGTTTCTAACTTGTCGAGTACTTAGTATCGGAATTAGAGTGATTTTTAATTTTATGCACGAAAGATTTTAAATGCTATAAAAAATTTTATATAGAAAACTCAAAACTCTGGAAATTAAATTTCATGAATTTTTGTGTTGCGAATTTCAATTCTCTGCGAAAATTTCTCACTTTACAGTAGTCGAAATCCTTCATAATCTTCATCTTCTTCTACACCTTGTCCCCAAGTTGGGGGTCGGTGGCCATGATCTTGAGCCTCCATTTTCCTCTATCCTCAGCATCATCTTGTTCTAACCCGAGAGAGTGTATTTTTTCCAAGAGCGCATCTTTCCATCTCTTGCAAGGTCTTCCCCTTTTCGAACGATGTTCTCTTCTTTCATTCTTAGTACATGGCCATACCACCTTAGTTTGCTTCTTTCTATAACACTTAAAACACTAAAGGTTACTAGGCTACGTCTCCAGACTTCTTCATTTTTTTATTTGAAGAAATTTTTAAAGACTTCAATTAAAATACCATGATCAAAAACGAAATCCTTCATAATCCTTACTCAGAAAATCCTTTTTTTCTGATGCCATCGACTTTAAATCCGATAATTACAGTAATTTGTCTTAATAAAATTAATTGTATAAAAAATATTAAACATAGTTTAATAATAATACCAATTATATATGATTCTTTATTTTTTTAAATCGTTTCATTTTATTAAATAAGCAGTTATAATAAAAAGACCATTTCTATAGTGTAAAATTAATTCGAATTTTTAGATTAAAAGTATAAAAATGTTTGACTGTAGTATAATTCAAAACTAAATCATTCAATTTAAACTCCCAAACCTAAATTTCTTCATTATTTTTTTTTGAAAAAAATTTGGAATTTCTTAAGCCCCCAGAAATTTCCACATTGCTTGACCTCTTGGTTGTTTTTTGTACGTGCGCTTTTTCTTAGAGAAGTCTTGTGGAATTTTACGCAGTATATTTGGATAGGTGATGGTGAATTATGCCAAGTGACTGACTAACAAATAATAAATGAAATGCTTCCGCGTATAACATTTTTAAGGTTAAGGGAGACTGTGAGCACTAATATAATAAAGTGAAAAAAGCTGCTTCTTTTCCAATAACCAATCAAACCATTTCTTTTGCACAAGGTAGAATCAATTCTTCAGCAATTGTGTTAAAAATGAAGGTTAACATATAACACCAACAAGGGTATTCATATTTTAAACAAAAAATGAAAACAATAGGAAAAATTACTGCATTTTGTGATTTAAGATTTATAAACGAATGCAAAAATGGGAAGCGAATGCAAAAATTTCCTGCCAAAAAATGCTAAATTTTTTCGTAAAAATACGAGAACACGGCTTTTTATAGCACAACCATAAAAGATTATTTTATGAGTTGGTAATTTTTATGAAATTTATAATCTTTATTGTTAATAGTTGTAAACACAAAAATTCAATATATAAAAAATAACTACTTACTAACCAAAATAATATTTATAATTTGAAAAACTAGTAAGCATTAGCTTCCATATTAATATGACTGACATAAAATGTGAATAAAATTTTTTTCCAATTAAAATATACATTTTTCAAAAATATTGTAACTAATAAAAAGCATATATAAACATTCAAAACATGAAACCTTAAAAAAGGGAAGAAAATATTTATTTAAAAAAGCTCTAAATATATATATTTATATTGATTTGGAAAATAGAAGTATATTAAAGGAGATTTAGCATAAGTAGTTTGAGGTAGAATTTCCATGGACCCCCGGTTGGGAACCGCTGATCTAAGGGCTAACAAAAACAACAACAACAATTCCTGTAAATTGACATTGACTACACATCACATTGGCAACACAACATATATAACACAAACATTCTAAAGATGGCCACTGATCGAAGATCTCAACTCAAGCCCAGCATCTCAACCACTCTGCAACAGCTCTCGCTACTACAACGCACTCCAAGACATGCGGAGATAACGCCAAAGAGCTTCCAATCCTAGCTCAGAGTTGGTGTCTCGCATCTTTTGGAGATCCACGATTGTCATCAATAAATTTTGTTACAATAGTTCTTTTAGAAGGGGACTTGCACATTCTGCAATTGGCTCATTTATGTAAATTTTTAGGACATTATTTAAACACACGAACTTGAAACAAGCGAATAAACCCCATGAAAAGTTTGGGCAAAATAGAAATATACGCTTCTGTAGATGTGTAATAATTTCTTGAACTTCCCTCTTTTCCAAACCTTCATACGTTTGGGTTGATTGTGTTTGGTAGTCGGTGGATGTGCTTTGGAAAATTTATCCCATTTTTCTCTGCCTTTAACGAATTGTTGGCCACATTCACCCGTCGATATGTTAAATGAACCTTGATCCTGCCTCCAGCCCCACTCAAGTTTTCAAAATCATTCTGCTTAGCTAGTCCTACTGGACCATTCCATAGGTTCAATTGGGTCTTACTTAGAGGACTTGTATAGAGGTAAAGTGTGTGGCGTTTGTGTAGTAGACATTCAGGTGTAGGGCAAGTATCGAGTGAGGTTTTGTTTGTACGAGTTGAGTTTGCTAGAGTTCATGTGATGTGTGGCTAATTCACTGTCATTGCGCGTCGCTTGAGCCAGAGCACTCAACTAGCACCACTCGCCTGTTTCCGGAAGTTCTCTGGATACGAGTCTCATCCTTCTCTTATTTCTTCTATTGTAAGATGATGGCGCTGAAGAGTTTCCTGTTGAAGTGATGAAGGCTGAAGATATAGTGGACAATAATGCTGCTGGAGATGCCTTTGTCGGCGGTACCATCATTTAGCTTCTTTATATATACTTTATCTTAAACGAATCTGTGATCTTTGCTTCTTAAGTCTTTTCATAGGAACGATATTTTCCTTAAAAACGAAAGTTATGAGCTATTTTTAGTCTTTTTTCAAAAACCTACTTCGTGTTTGAAAAAGAAAATATATTTGACGTAATGATATATGCCAAGCATGTTTATCCGCGTGGTGGGTTTCCTAACGGCATATACACTAAAATCTCTTGTTTCCAAGCTGGATGAATCGAATTTTCGCTATCTCTAAGTAAATTATATGTGCCAGTACAGTTACCATTCTTTGGAACCAACTACCAAGTTCAAGTTCAAATCAAAATTCTTTTGATTTTTCAGCGTCTAACGAAGTCACAGTAGAATCTAATGTTCCCTCTAAGTCTGACCGCTAAGCTCGTCATTTGAAAGATACTGCATGATTCACCCTCGGAAGCAATTTAATGTGATTATTTGTTTTGTATTCTTCTAAAAACTATATCATTGAGATATTTACGCCCGGTATCGCGCAACAATATTTTACGCTTTGACATTCAAAAATCGTTAAGAAATATTCTAAGAATTGAGGGCCTTTTCGTAAAAGATTTTTGCTTGTACTTTCAGGTTTCCTCTCTCAATACATCCAGAACGCGCCGATTCCAAAGTGCGTCCGTGTTGGCTGCAAGACCGCCCGTGCCATTCTCAAGGAAAACGGGGCGTCTCTTCCACACTCAAAAGAAGGCATCCTGGATTGAAGTCCGGGCGTTCACTAACTTTGTTTTTTATTTCGAATTTGGTGCTTTAAAAACTGAAATCCTTCCTTTATAAAGAACACGACAATAAAGAGTATTGAGTGTCTTGCGTTCTTTGTTGACTTTACGGCGTTGCCTTGCTGGCGTGTTGTGGACTCGTGTATGCAGGACATAGTTATATCGATTAGCCGTGAAATTCGTACTTCATTTAAACGCGTTTACCTGGGCTCGCCTTAATAATTCTTGGGCCCCGCAAAAATACAACATGGCCCATGTTTTCAACTTCTCGTAAGTGCATTTTTGCGCGTATATGTCTATCAGCGTACTTTTTTGCATGCATCGGCGAGTATACACATGTTTCTTATCCTTGACTTTTTTATAAATTGAATGTTTGTTATTATTTATTCACCTTATTCGAGGTGGGATTCATGAAAACTTATTAATTATTGTATCATTTATCTTCTAGCCATTCTCAATGCAAGTTTCTTTACATTGAAAAAAAGTTTCTAGAAATCAATAATAGGAAAACTCAAGTTTTCACGTTTTTATTATTTGAACGAATTATTATTGATTTCCTATATCACGGTGTTTAATTTTTTACATTTTTATTCCATTTTGTAATTTACATTGAAAATAAATCCTTATAACAGGTTAAAAAATAAGGATTTCAGCTTTAAAAATCTAACTTACGAGTATAATATTTTTATTAAATATTATTAGGAGGCAGTATTGTGACCGATTCTGTTTATAATCAGAATCATTTTTAAGACTCTAAAATGAAAATCAGTTTCCCTTAGTAATTTTATTTTCTTTGAACATTTTAATCCGCAGTGCAGTCAATCTATCGTAGCTTATCGCACTTCTGTAATTCTAGATTAGATAAAAAGTTAATCCTTGATGATGGGGAATCGTGAGAATCATGTTTTTTATCGGAATCGCTTCTGAAAATATCATTAGTACCTTCAAATACCTCAGTCAATATTATTTTATTCTTAAGAATATTTAAAAAAGTTCAATTTTAAGCGTATTTAAAAATTTTAATTTGTAAGGAGGTTGCGTTACCAAAGTATTGTGATGTGTGTTTTACGCAGTTTAGAGTCAAAACTTTGGCTACATATGTTGCCAACTAATTTGCTGTTTATAAAACATACACCTTCCATTTTGCTGCTATGCTAGACCCTGGTGTGTAGATTCGTTAAAAACTAAGAGCTGAGCTCCAGAATACCTTTCCTATCGAGGCAACATATTTAGATGACTATCTGCCTATAGAGTAGAAACCATATATAGGAAAAGTTTTTTTCATTCCTAGAGCCAGAAGTGTAGTACACCTTCCATTTACTGTTTCACAGCTACAACGAACAACTATATGCATATTTCAGCGAATCATGTAACCTAGTAACTTACTAGAAACTAAAGCAATCCATCTTTCGACAGCTTTTTTTGAGCTAAACTTACCTGTAAATATCTACAAATATGTTTCTTACTAATCATAATCAGAATTAGAATGGTATTTTAAGAATCAAAATTAGAATTTTAGAAATGAAAAAATCAGAATGAGAATTAAAGTTGTAATTAAAAAGTTCAGAGAATCAGAATCATTATTTAAAATCGACCCAACCCTGTTAGAAGCATAGTTATAAAGGGCAAAGACAAAAAATTTAAAAAATATAGAAGAAGAATATTTTTTTAACATCATGCGAGAAACAACACATTTTTTTATTTTAATATTTACCTAATTTTTTCAATGATATAAAATTGTTAAAAAGTCAATAAATATTTGCACACAGAAAACTTGTTTTTAAGTATTTTTTTAATTCAAATTTAAAAATAAGCTTGGTTTTACCAATTTGCCACTCTTCGAACAATCAGTTTTGTTGACTATCAGAGATATTTAGGTTGCTTATTAGAGATCTATATATATGATGTTCCTTACCGGGCGGCAGAGGGAAGGGGGCTAATTCTTCATACTCTGTATTAAAAAATAAAGCAGGAGGGGTAAAAATCACGACAGGTGGAGGGAGTTCAAAAATATAAAAATTTTGGGGGATGTCATTTAGATCCCATTATATTATATTTTTGAATTGTTTTCACCATGTATACCGTAAATGTTAATTTATTTTTTACTCCCATAACTTAATATTATTTTTTCTTTCGTTATGCAGTGACATGTATTCCTGTTTTTTCATCTGTAGAGGGGCGTGTATATTCTGCCCAAACTTGTGTAAAATGAAAATGTCGGGCAAAAACGGCTAAACTTGATAAACTTTTGCTGTTCGTTTTTTGTCTAAATCTAATCTTGATGCTACTTCCGAACTTTGGCGGCCTGCTAGAAACCGAAAAAATTGTGTTACAGCAACATCTTCAAAGCAAACAATACACCAAAAACGTATTTGTCTAATGCGTTTCAAGACAGTGCTGGGAAAAGATGTCAATTCTATCTGTAGAAGATAAAATTGATTGTATTAAAGATGATGGTGATGACTGCAAAAACTTTAAACATGACAAAAAGAAGATTATTTGTCTTAAAGCTGGCAACCCAATTGAGAAAGTGAAATATACTTATGAAATTCAAAAACCAATAACATACTTTTCTTCAATATATTTTTATTTCATACATAGAATATCTGATATAACACACATTTATTTAGTCTTAAAAAAATTGTTTGTCAAAAACCTTTATTATTTGCATTATAAACCAGAAATTTATTTTTTCATATAACTTGTTTGTGGAATTTTCGGGTGATATGATGATATAAAAATTTAATTAAAATTGGAGGATACGGGCATCGATCCCGTTACCTCCCGCATGCTAAGCGGGCGCTCTACCATCTGAGCTAATCCCCCATTATTGAACTTTTATAATTTTTTATTATAAATATTTTAAAAATAAAATGGGGCGTGACAAAAAACTTGCTGAATAAATGAAACTAGTGAACAGAGTTTGTCTTATTACCAGGCCCGTAGCCAGCGAGGGCAGGAGGGGCTAAGCCCCCCTCCTAACCTAATATATTTCGATATCAATATATTTTTAGACTATATATAAAAATTTGGTACTTATTAGTTATCTCCCTACCACTTTAAAATTTTTTTCAGTAATTAACTAAAAAAAAATTTTTTCGCTTTTTATTAACTCTCATCAGAGTGCTTAATTTCCATTATAGAATCTGCTGAACACAATCGTAACAAATTGAAAAAAGTGCTATTTTTTAATAGTTTATAAATAACATATATTTCAACTATGCTGAATTCAGTGGTGATGTCCATTTTTTTTATTATCAAAATCAATCAAAGCTGTCAAAAAATTGTTTATACATGACAGCTCACCTCAAAAAGGAACTTTTCATTTAAATAATTACCTAGCATTTTTACAAGTATATACCATTTTCAACTATGCTGAATTCAGTAGTGATAAAAGAATGAAAATTTCCATTAAAATTTACACATTCATTATTTTGATCTTTCGGCTAGCAAATTATTATATGAATTCAAAACCTTTTGGAAATTAAGTTTGAATAAACGTGTGAACACTTTTATAGGCTTTTTTTAGTATTTATAGGAGCATGGAATAACTTGATTGTAAGATACAGAGTAAAAAAGAGAGTATCTTACAACTCACTGAACTTTAATATGTTGAAAATACCTTAATTTCACCCGATTGTTTCTGTCTTTATTATATCTCTCATATTTTATAATAGAAGAAAAAGTAAAACTGACATTTTTATTACAAAAAATAAATTATGAACAATTTTCACATAATGAAAATTTATGCTCACTACGTATTTTTTACTACACTTTCCACACTCCCATCTCGTGGTTTTTCTACGTTCCTTTACATTGCATCTTCTTGTTTGTGAGCTGGCTCTTTGTTCCACATTAACATACTTTTGATTGAAGGCCGCATTTGAGAATTTATTATATCTTTCTTCTCTTTTCAGCCAATGAATAAGTCAATTTTTTAGGAACTTTGGCCTTGAATCTTTATATCCATTTTGTTTCATAATTAAAAACGAGTTTAGAGTAGAAATATCCAAGATGTTTGATAAAAAATACTAACGGATATCTGTTAGTTTTCCTTAAACAAGTGAAATTTTCGACTTTCTGGTTCATTAATCATTATATGAACTCCTCCTTTATACTTATTGTAATCAAGTATTATATCAGGTTTTTATCATATCGTTCTACACAAATCCTTTTTTGAGTATGAAAAGAGGACAGCAATATAACAGATTTGTTTTTTAGCTTTATAAGCACACAAAATAACTTTGTTTCCATGATTATAGAGATATCTAGTATATCAAATAACTTTCTAGATTTTAAATTGTTGATACTTTTAGAAACATCCCTAGAATTTTGTCTTATTGTCCCTGTCATCGTAAGCCCGTATAATAAAAGTGTTTCACACAAATCAAACGAAACAAAAAATCTATCCAAATAAACATTTCTGTTGTTTTATAATAAGGCTCGCATAAAAATAAACTTACTTTTTTTGCAATGCCCTTCTCACGTTCATTTCCTTCTTTTCCCAAGTAAATAAAAGATTTTAAAGCAAAGCGTTTTCAGCATCCAATAACCAAAATATTTTTGCACCATGCCTTGCGCGTTTTTGTGGCATGTAACTTCTTCCAGGAACATAAACACGATACGAGTAAAGCTGTTCGTCAATAGTTAGTTTTGGGCTTGGTGTATAATATTTAGTCAAATTTAAATCAAACAGATCATATACATTCCTTATAGCTCCATTAATTTTTGTGAGCAATTGTTGAATCTTTCATTGAGGAAGGCGATGAAGATGATATAATAAAAACTCTAAATCACATCTAAACTTCAACAAATGAAAATAATGCGACTTTAACATTTTGTGATGTTTTCTCAGCCGATTTTTTCGAGCTAGAAAATAGTGATGAAACTGATTTAGAGAGTGAGCTAGCCAACAAATTATGTGATTCTTTAACTAAAAGTGATTTTATTTCTAAAGATGGAAGAATTTGGGGTTTCTACAAAAGAAATAAACATGGAAGAGCTTCTAATCAAAACATTTTGAAAGAAGTACCATTTAGATTGAAGAAAAACTTATTTTTAGATAATGAAATGGAACGTTTTATGTTCTTTGGTGAAAATATAATAAATCAAAGTATAATATACACAAATTTGGTGCAAGAAGGAGATTTTCATCATTTAACAAAAAAATACCGACCAAAAAAAGAATGGCTATCCTTAGATGAAGTTGAATGTAAGGCGTTTCTTGGGCTTCTAATATTAGCTGGGGCTTACAAAGCTCAGTATCGTTCTAAAGAAGAGTTGTGTTCTCAAAAAGATCGAGACTTTGTTTCCCGAGCTACAATGACTCACAACATATTTATTGAAATTAAATCTTTTCTAAGATTTGACGATACTTACGGATTTGATATATCGGTTCTAAAACATTGAAAGAAAGTGATGAAATAATTACACAAAATAAATCTGAATCTTATGTGCTTAAATTAGTCCTACAATTTTTGCATTCAGGTCTAAATATATAACAGCGGATAACTATTTTAGTTCGAGCAATTTGGTAGACATTTCATTGAAAAACAAAACATCTTTTGTTGGTACCATTAGAAAAAATAAATATTTCTTCCCTCAATTGCATGTTCTTATAATCGTAAGAAAGGTGATTTTGAAAATAAAAAACTTTGTGTTCATTTTGCGAAAAAACAATAAACCTGTGATTCTTATTGATAGTTATAATAACTACATCGATGCGAAACGATATTATCAAAAAAAACAAAACCTCAAACTCTTCTCTTCTACGACAAAACAAAAAGTGGTGTTGACGTTTTTGATAATAAAGTACGCGCTTTTTCATGTAGAAGAAAATGTACTTTTATTTGCAATGTGATTGATATGGCTCGCATCAATCTCTTATTTATATGGAATAAAAGTAAACTTAAAAATATTTGGGATATCAAACCAACTTGTTGATTCTGAAATTAAAAGAAGGATGCTCAATAAAAAAGATTTGATCTATGCTTTCAAAGCTTGTGGTTATGTTTTTTAATAAGACAAAGATGAGGAAATTTGTCTACCTGTTTTGAAAAAACCCAAAAGATGCGAGGTTTGTAAAAAAGAGAGAAAATCAAAACACTTTGTTTTAAATGCCAAAAAATTCTATGTCTACAACATAGTGTTGAACTTTGTGAAAAATGTTTTATATAAATGTTGCCTAAAATTTTTTTTATGATTTTTAATGTGGATAAATTTTACCCAGTGTGTACATTAATAAATATTCATATGTTGGTACATTAACCTTTAATTAATTTTGGTTCCTCTTATGATATCTTATCTGATATTTCCGATCATTTTCCAAGTTGTACTTTTATAGAAGATTTTTTAATAAATCCTTCTAAATTTTGTTATTTTTGGAAAAAATCTTTAGTCCAAAAAATCTTTCTGTTTTTGTTTCGAAAATTTCTCAAATAAATTTTTCAAGAGTAATGCTTATGATATTTTTGTAGGTCTGATTAAATAATATTTTATTGGTAGTTTTCCTCCCATTAAATTCAAAACTAAACTTAATAGCGAGACATGGTTTTCACTTTTTTTGAATTCTCAATCCGAATCCACTAAATTCCATCAGATATAAATTGAAGTAAAAAATGCTAAATCGAAATATTATTATAATTAACTCTCTAACTGCAAAATCAATATAATTCAGAAAAAATTGAACAAAATATTGCTGCCTTCCAAAATTGAATCCAACAATTCTTCCTTTGTTTGTGATGATTTTGCTTCTTATTTCTGGCATTTAGCTGAAGGCCATTTCGATACTTCCTCTTTGGATTATATCACTGAATCGAATCATTCTTCTTTTTATTTATCTAAAGTTACGTATAATCATTCTATAATAATTTCCATATCTTTCTTGTCAAATAAAAAATCTTGTGGTGACGATGAGTTATTTCTAGACTTAATTATTGACATAATTTCATACATTAGTGCTTCTTTGAGCTATTTCTATTTTATCAAAGTTTGCTAAAATTTTTGAAAAGATTGTTTCCACAAAAATGTTTTCTTTTCTAGATAAACATGATATCATTAATCATAAACAATTTGGGTTTATTAAAAGGAAATCAACAGAAAACGCTGTTTTGTCATTACTTGAATCCATCTCAAAGCACTTTTACGGAAAAAATTTTAGCTTGGTTCTATTTCTAGATTTTACTTAAGCTTTTGGTATTGCTAGCCATAGATTGCTTATTCACAAGTTATACAGAATTGGCTTTAGTGGACCAATATTAACATGGTTATGTATTTTTTTACATAGAAGAATTTCTTATGTTTCTTTTCGTGATGAATCATCCAAACGTTTTTATATTCAGAAAGGAGTGCCCCAAGGATCAATCTTGGGTCCACTCTTGTTTTTGATTTTCATAAACGACCTTTTCTCTTGCATACATAATCGTGCATCACTCACATTATATGCAGCTCTGTCTCTCAATTTTAGTGATTTTTCATTCATCGTTTCCACGACAAATACTTGTATACATGATATATTTCACTTCCAGCAAATGTTCTTACATGATTTTTTCTAAGCAAAAGATTGAAATTGATTTTGACATAGTCTTAAACGGATGTATTTTACGTAGAGTTGATCATTTTTGCTACCTTGGTTTAAAACTTACTGAGAACTTATCTTGGTCGTTACACATAACTAGTATACACATAAGGGTTTCTAGATTTTTTGGAGTTTTTAGAAAAATTAGAAAATTCCTGAACTTTCAGTGTAAAAAACTATTATATAATGTGTATACACACTTTTTGTTCTGCAATCTTATTTGGGGATCTTCAAATTTCACATTTTTAAATAAGTTAGAATCTCTTCAAAAGAAAATTGTGTTCATCAATACGCCTCAATATGTCATTCTCTTCATCACTTAGATTCCATTGTTTCTTTACACATTTGCAAATGTCACCTGGATTAATTGTGTATTTATTCAAAAAAAAGTATTAATTTGAGAATTTTTTAATAAAGCGTCACGGGAACATAATAAATTTTCACAAGGGACTATACAACAGGTGTGCTACTCAAACTAGTTGTTTTAATTTTTTTAAGAAACACAAAGATTTTTTTGTTAATTTAGTTTTCACTCGACGAGATCATTTTAATTTTTTGTTAATTCTTTTAAGATTAACTGCTGAAAACATCAAATATTTGTTTAGTGCCGATTCCAACGCTAAATAGTATAATCAGAAAAATACTACTTTCAGAGAAATGGATGATAGATTTATGAAAAGCTATAAATCTCAAATTATTTATATCCACGATCATGTGAAGAATTTGTTCTATCCCAAAGCGTTACATGTGATTAGAGATGAAATTGGAGAATCTGGAATGATTTCAATCCGAGTGTAAAAATAATGTCAGACATGAAGAATTATAGGTTTTTTCGCTTTGACTCTATCATATAAGGGCCATTTTGTTTTCTTGTTAACTCTTATCAGGATAAATGACTACAAAATGTAGTCATCCAATTTTAATAAATTGATAACTTTTTTAAAAATCAAAAAAAAACTTCATAATTACAATTTCTTTACATAATAAGCTAAAAGATAAGCAAAATACAAATTTTGATACCGATGATAAAAATTTATATTTTAAGTTTTTTTATCTCTATTGAAACTGACTACATTTTGTAGTCAAACACTTTCTTTGAGATTTGCTATGTTGCTTTTGTAATACATACAACCGCTGTTATTTGAAGCTTGATATAATGAAAGAGAATAAATATACATTTTATTTCCGCCTGTTACACGATTATATGGGTCATCTATCATGCTTTATATCTAAAAATATAGTTTTATATCTTTATGTCAAAAAACAAGTAAGTAAGATGACTCTACAGAATTTACGAATATTCCAAGTGAGGACGAAAATATCGAAGAAAATTCAAAGATCACTAATGTAGTTTTCGAAAAGGAATCAGAAAATTTCACTATTTTTTCTGAAAAAGAGAGTACCTAAGATTCATCTTCTGAAGAGGAAAACAATGTATATGGAGTAAAGTGGAAAAGTAAATTGGGAGAATATTTCGTGCGATTGAGACAAAACATTGTTACAGAAAAAGGAAGAACGCTGTCAAAAAGTATAGATGAAAAAGAGCTGTTTGGTTTGAACTTCCCTGAAGAAATTACAAGACCTATTCCTAAAATGCACAAATCGAAAACTTCTTTTGATAAGGACTTTAAATCCGTCAAAGTTTGCTTCTAAATTGTTTTCAAAGTTCACATATGAAGAATTACAATTTTTGTGATTTGAATGATTTTTACAAAGAAAAAGATAGTAAGCCTTTTTATAGATCTTGCATGGCCTTTTCCCGCATGAAACTTCTTCTTAGATGCTTGAGATTTGATAACGTTCTCACAAGAAAGCAAAGAAAAGAAAATGATAAACTTGCAGCAATTAGAGAAATATGGGAATTGTTTTTACTGGCTCAAAGGCGTCACTATATTGCAGATGAATTTTTAACAATAGATGAACAATTAGTTGGCTATCGAGGAAGAATACCTGGCAAAACATATATGCCTTCCAAGCCTAAAAAGTATGGATTGAAGATATTCTGGATTTGTGAAGCAAACTCAAGTTATGCTCTCAATGGAATCATTCAATTGAGAAAGGAAAACAACGTAAGAACAATTAATTTAGCAGAAAAAAGTTGCCTGGAGTTAGTGAAACCTTTTGAAAAAACTGGCAGAAATATTACGCTTGATAATTTTTTTACAATTAAAAAATTAAAAGTAAAGAACATTCTTGTGATAAAAAAAACTATAACTTGCAAGTATTGTGACAAATGATTTCAATAAATATTTTTTAAAAGCACTTGTATTTAATTGGCTGAAAAACAAAAACATATATTAACATAAAACAGTTAACTACAACTGATGCCCCCCCCCCCCTGAAAAAAAATATGCCCCCTTTCAAACTATTCTACACTACACTCAGAAATCACAACAAGTTCTTCACAACTATGTAGTGCCATCAAAATATGCCTGACTACAATTGCTTGAATGTCAACTCATTTTTTACCATCACCATATGCTGCTATGATATGCGCTTATTATCCTGTGATATGACTGTAAGGCAGACAGTATCAACGGAAGTTTTAAGTATACAGTTCACGAAAAAATTAAGTTTGAAAATATGTAAGAAACTGAATTTCAAACAATATCAGTCCTCATTTTGATCAAAATATACAGTAATTCTATAAAGATCCTTCATATCACATTTTCAAAACAAAAAGTTGCATTGATGAAGATGTCCAGTTAGTTTTTTTAACTAGGTTATTTAAATTTAAAAATTAGGAAAAATCTTTGAAATTCATGGCTAAATCAGATATAAAAATAAAGTAAATTATCAATTGTAAAATTTAGTTTATTTAATTTGATGAATATTATAAATGTTTTTTTAGGTACTTTTTTTCACTTAAGAAAATTTTTTATTAACTTTTTGTAACTAGTTCATTCAACTGATTTTTGAGTTAGTATAATTTTATGATAAGCACAAAATAGTCAAAAAACTCCTTTCATTGCATGTTATTTCGACGCAAAGTTTAACATATTCACCATTTTGAAATTATTTTTTTATAAAAAATTCGGTTAAAAGCAATTCCTTTTCTTTTGTGTAAGGTGTTGAGATTTTTGAAAGGAAAGACCGTAAAGGAAGCATTAATGAGCATGGTCTATCTGAAAGAATGTGATGCATCTTCATCAACACCGCAATTCTAGACATTCTTGATGAGTGTAAAATTCAAAAACACAAAATTATGAGTCCATGCTATGATGGCGCTTACGTGATGTCAGGTAATCTTTTTCTACCAGTACTTATAGATGAAAAATGATATCTTACAGGCAAGAAAAATGGAGGCCAAGAAAAAATCAGTGAAGCACTTGAAAGCTACATTCCTTATATTCATTGTATAAATAAACCATCAGCTTCACTTAGTTATCACTGCATCTTTCCGTCATATAAACCATATTGAATTTCTTTTATCATTAATGACCAGGCTTTACAAGTTCACGAAAAAGGTTAAAGTTCTGGAAAAAGTAAAAAATAGTTCTGACCTAAATGTTTCTTTCGAAGCAAGGGGGCTACTTCATGCTTTAAAAGACGATTCTTCAATATTTGTAATGCTTATGGTTGAAAAGTTTCTTAGTGTAATGAAGCCTGCTAATGTCTACCTCCAAGTAAACTACATTTTCGAGTTTGATAGAAGATTTGGTGAAAGTTTTGTTAGAATTTAAAGATGACGAAAACGAATTTGATTCATTAATCAAGAAAATGAGATTTTATGTTGACAAATCCAGTTCCACAGATATTTTTGATATTTTCGATGATAACGCAGAAAAAAGCAGAACATTTCGCATTCTCTATGATGAAACCTTACAATTGATTCTAGAGTAATTTGACAACAGGTTTGGTTTTCGACAAATGTTCATCCTTTTAATTGTTTTTTTAGGTTTAATGAAAAAAACTGCACAAAAATTAAAGCACTTTCATATTTATCCCCTGAAAGTGTAGGATTTTTGGAATATGAAAAACTGAAACCTTTTATATCCCATCTACAAAATATATCTCAGCAGATTTTTTCGGAACTTAAAGTTGGAAAAGAATATATTAAAAAAAAGATACAGAAAGAATCTAACGTTATTGATGTTTTTGAAATACTCGAACCAGTTAAAGAAGCATTTTCTAACATATATAAAAAACTATATGAAGGTATTTTAAACCAATTTTGTATTATGTAAAATGACTCTTATTCTCCTTCAGGCCACTTTTTTGTTTTTTAAGTTAAAAACTTTTTGCAAAATTATATAAATTTTAGAAAAAAATTTATCATTTGTTGTTAGTCAAACTTTTTCTTTTCAAGTAATGAAGATCTCATTTTTTTGGTATTGTTAGTTTTTGTTCCCAAATAAATTCAGAAGCTGAAGAGGGAGGTAAGAATTGCAACCTTAACTAATAAGTATTTGAAATAGTTAAAACTTTTTAAAATTAATTAGATTTCAGCCGGGGGGGGGGGGCGGTGCGGGCGGCGGGGGGACGGGGGGGAATCTAATATTTGATGTATGAATCCAACTTTTTTTTGGGCTTACCCTTATGCTCCTACTAAGTTTTTTTCATAAATTTCTTACCAAACGTTTTCTTTTTTATCTAAAGCTATGACAGTTTGTTAAATAACCTGTTGTTTATTGGGGCCTATCTTCAAAATAGAAATAATGGCCCAGAGAAAACAGCAAAATAATTACTATTTTACCAGCCAAAACTGGCCAAAAGCGCTTAGCCCGTGCTCTTTATAACTAAATTAGAGGAATAGGAGACCAAAACCAGAATAAAAAAATTTTGGGTTCTTTGAACACAAAATAAATATACTTTAGTATGTCCAAAGCCTAATCAAGGCATAGTATTTCCGAAACTCGGCCTTTCGGCCATCGACAATAAACTCGTTCAACAGTCCTATATACCTTTTTAGGGCTCTTACGTATAAATTTAGCGACTTGGCTTGTTGCTATCATGTAAACAAAGTTGGGTTTTTCAGAGAAAGTTTTCGTTTGTTTTCTTTGTTCTTTGTACGATTTGTTTAATTTTTTTTTGAAGTCCAAATGGCGATATTGATGGATACAAAAAAGTCTTCAGCAAAATTCTCCTCTTTGCGTTTCGTTCGCTACTCGTCTTTTTCATTTTCTTTATTTCTTTTTCTTTTGAACTTGTTTTGATAAATTTTTTTTTATTTTTTTTGTAGTATCATTTTTTGTCGTCTATATGTATGTGTGTGTTTTGTAAGGTAGTGTGGTGTGTGTGTGTGTGTGTGTGTGTGTGTGTGTGTGTGTGTGTGTGTGTGTGTGTGTGTGTGTGTGTGTGTGTGTGTGTGTGTGTGTGTGTGTGTGTGTGTGTGTGTGTGTGTGTGTGTGTGTGTGTGTGTGTGTGTGTGTGTGTGTGTGTGTGTGTGTGTGTGTGTGTGTGTGTGTGTGTGTGTGTGTGTGTGTGTGTGTGTGTGTGTGTGTGTGTGTGTGTGTGTGTGTGTGTGTGTGTGTGTGTGTGTGTGTGTGTGTGTGTGTGTGTGTGTGTGTGTGTGTGTGTGTGTGTGTGTGTGTGTGTGTGTGTGTGTGTGTGTGTGTGTGTGTGTGTGTGTGTGTGTGTGTGTGTGTGTGTGTGTGTGTGTGTGTGTGTGTGTGTGTGTGTGTGTGTGTGTGTGTTATGTCCGTGTGAGTAGGTTATAAGAGGTTTTTATACTATAAATGTTTAGATTGTGTGTTTTGGTAGTGTTTTTTTGAATTTTTCCAAAATTTACAGTGTTGCATTATGTTATATTTGAAAAATTGTAGTGAAGTTTGGTTTTAAATATATCGATGGTTGAAGGGTTTGGGGTGAAGTGTACTATGTAGTAAAAAGATAAAAATAAAATAAAAAGTATATTGTGAATAATATCTCTAGTGTATAATTTTAGTAAAATATTTTGGTTTTTTGTGATGAAATTTGGTTTTTATTTGTGAAAGGGTAGGGGGTAATTTTAGTATGGTATGGTTGTTTTTAGTGTTCTTATGTAGTGGTTCCCTTGAAATTTTTGGGAAATATAGTAAAGTTAGTGTATCTTAAATTTTAGATATTCTTTAGGTTATGATAGTTAAATATTTTATAATAATTTTTTTGTTATTGTGATAAATATTAGTTTGTTGTTGAATCGTTTTAAAATTATGAAGGAGTATTAGATTCGGGAAGAGTTAGTACTTATTTCTATTTCTATGGGGAATCGAAGAAAAAAATTAGGATAGGGGTAGTGTGGTAGAATTAATCTTTTACACAAAATTACATATATGTATTCTTCTGTCCTTGATTTGTTGACTTCTAAGAAAGAAGGGTTAAGGTGATAGAAGTGTAGGTTGAGAAATTATTCTTAATAAAAATTAAAAAAGAGGTATTTTGTTTGTATGAAGTTAAAAAATTGTTATACTGGAGGGTATAAGTAGTGAATTTATGTAGTAATAAAAAAATTAAAAGTGTTAAAAAAAAATTATATAAAAAAAATGATAGAATATAAAATTGATGGGTGGAGTGGAATAAATAAAATTACAAATAAAATGAGATAGTTTAAAGAAGTGGTGGGCTTCTTCGATTTTTATTTATGTAAAAATTCTTGGTTTTTGTAAAAAAAGTTGTCGTATAAAGATAAACTCTGGATAATTGGTTATAGTGAATTGTTAATATTTCTGAAATTTGAAAAAATTAATTTTTTTTACAAATAAAGTTAGCAATAATTAGCTTGTCAAAAAGATGTTTGAATTTCCTACTCAAAAAATATGTGTGTTTTGTAAAAGGTATAAAAAAAGATAAGTGTAACGTGCTCTACATATGATTTTCTTTATTAAAATAAAGTTTTTAATAAATTTGTTGAATCTTTTTTATTTGTTTTTGTACAATAAAAAAATAGAACTCTTCTTTTTTAAACTAAATACTCCATCTTTAGTTTTAAGGTTCGGAGGTTGGTATTTGTCTCTTCATTATTTAATCTCAGTTTAGTTTCTGAGTATTTTAGGTTATAAAATGTGATATTTTATTTTAAGTTTCCCTTGAGTTTCTTTTCAATTTATTTTATATATTATATATGGGAATATAATAAAATGATATTCCCTTTAACGAATATAACTTTTTGGTTATGATTTATTTTTTGTCTAAAAAATTATATATACGTTCTAGAATGTTATGAATAGTGTATTGAGTTCTGTTTACATAAAACTATCATAAATTAGCTCAAAACTATATGTAGAGGTTGGTTTAATGGGTTAAATGTAAAATACTGTTTAAGTTACAAAAGATCTAATAAAATAAAAATGTCTATAAAGGTATTCTCAATTATAAAAATTTAAATGGAAATAGGAAAAATAAAATTAATTTTTATTGAAGAAGATAAGCTCTCCAAAGTTCAAAAGCAAAAGGATTTGTGAGTTATTTTTGATAAGAAAATGAAATTTCATGGAAAGAATAGATATAAGAAAGATAATTAAATTACCTCAATTAAAATGTTCTCTCAATTTGGAACTAACACTGCTCCTCTCTTATTAAAAACCCTCGTTAGGCCAATTCTAGAATATGGAAAAATGATTTCTGGTCCATCATCAAATATTAGACATAAAAAATAGAGAATGTTTAAATGTATTGAAATAGAATTAAAAAGTTAAATCAGCCTTCTCAACTTTTTACTAGAAATGTTTTACCTCATGTGGCTTCAAGTATTTCACGGTGTAATTCTCTCAAACTTGAATTGGACTCCAATTGCGAAAATTTCAGTAAATGTATATTCGAGACTGGAACACGCTGCCTGAATTTATTATAAGTGCGCCAACATTGAATGCATTCAAAAAGAGATTAGATGAAAACTGGAGCCAGCTCAAATTTGTATATTTGCTGTATATTAATTCAAAATCTTTAATATGTATATTAAAACTATTTATGACTATAGAAGCAAAATTCATAGGTAAAAATTACCTCCTTTTTACTTAATAAATATGCTATGTTATTTAGTTTTCCTTCTACAAGATCATTTTTATTTTTTGTTAATTCTTATAAAGGTAGATAATGCTGGAATTAACGGCTGAAAACATAACAAATTACTTTTGTGCCGATTCCCAAACCCTAGATTATATAATCAAATTTTTTACTTTAAACTTTAACTGGGAGGGGGAGGGGGGCTCAAACTCTAAGTTTTCATGAATATTAGCATTCAAGATTAAAGTAACGTCATCTGCATATCATAGAATTTTGGATTTTGTCTTTACACAATCATTAATGTAAATTAAAAAAAAGCGACACTAAAATAAACTCTTGAGGATTAGGGGGTTAGAGTGTAGCATTTTTTCGCTGCCCTACTTATTTTGAAAAGGGGATATCCAAAATACATTAACGCGTTTTACACTTTAGAAGGGTTTTACACACAAGGGTCAGTCATGAATTTAGTCTATTATATTTTGCGTTTGTATCCACCAGCGGCCTATATGTCTCTGATACGGACCCTTGATATTTTTATTTAATTACACATCTGATGCTGAGAAGAAGAAGAATGAATTTATTTGCATGCATGCACCACATTAATCAGAGCAAATATAATGTTTTGTTGAGATAATAGCCAGAATTAATTCATTTTCACTTAGATATTACAAAAATAATACTTGTAGTGTAGCATCGTTCTCACAAACACTACTTAATCCTTTCAGGCCTAATCGGACACTATTTTTATTTCAAATCAAAATTTTGAATTTTTTTCTGATTTTTCTGCAAATATTGTTTTCAGAGTGAAAAAAATATGAACTGATACCATTAAATTTATACAACATGGTAAGTTTTCGGTATTTTGATGAAAATTTTTAAATCAAGTTTTTTCAAATATATTCTTTATAGAATCATCAATTTTACCTGAAAATTCTTTTTTAATTATCTATTTTTTACTTTTTTGTTTGGGAATTCTGTATCCCATTATGCCTTTGTGGAACAATTATAAATGTCCTTATAATAAGATACATAAATAAACAGTTTAAAAAATATTCGCTGTCAAATGTGCTGATATATGTGTTTTCTATATTTTGTGTCTCTGTTTTGAATCTATTGAAAAGCAACACACATCACAGATGTTGTGATGCAGGAGAGAATCTATCCTTTATAGTAGACCAATTTTGACAACTCTAAAAAAATGAGGCAGATAAAGCTGAGTTGTTCATATTTTTAAATTCATCACCAAGTTTTACTTTTTGTGAAAAGTAAAATATACCATAATGGAAGAGAATTGACAATAAGTAAAAAAGATATAACTGAAATTATCTACGCGGAAAACTCAGAAGATGAATTTTTAAAGTTGGACAATGATGATATTCAAGCTCTGATATCTGATGAAAAGATATAATTTTAGTAGAAACTTAAAGATATGCTGAACAGAAATGTCATGTTTTTTCAACCAATGATCATGAAATATCTGCTTTTATTGGGATGCATCTTGTGTTTGCTTTTCATAGGCTTCCGCCCATAAGAAACGATTGGTCTAAGAACAAAAGTTTAAATGTAAGCTATGTTTCAAATATCATGACATGTAGTAAATTTACTGAAATCAAACGTTATTTTCATTTCAATACCAATGATAACATGGATCGTGTAGGGCTTATAAAGTGAGGCCGATTTTGAAACATTATAATGCTGCTTTTGGAAAGATATTTTATCCAGAAAAAATCAGTCATTTGATGAAAGAGTGATAAAATTTAAAGGCCAATGTAGGATGAAACAGTATCAGCAAAACCGATTAAGTGGGGTTTCAAATGTTGGGTCAGATCTGGTATTACAGGTTTCGTTTATCAAATCGAACCCTACGTTGGTTAGGGAAAAAGACATCGAGCATTCTTTAGGCGAAAATGCTGGAATGTCGTTATAATATAATATAAGTATTACATAAGAATTTTTTGATTTGTTTGAAACATCTCTCACAAATTCTTATTTGGTTTACAAAAAATTAAATAGTGAATTTATAAAATTGAAGCAGGTTATTGCTACGCGATTGATAAACAACTTTACATCCAGAAAGTACCCTTCTTCTTCCACCTCAAAAGAAAAAGATTTCCTTCATCTTCCTAATTTCAGTGAGAGAAGACAAAGATGTCAATTTTGTTGTAAAAATAAAAATAAAGCAGAACATTCATTTTTGTGGAGCCTGTGAAAAGTTTTTCTGTGTACAAAAAGATAGAAACTGTTTTTTGAACTTTCATTTAGAATTATGATTTTATAAACTAATAAAGTATTTTTTATTTTTTCCTTATCAAGATTTTATTTGATACTAAGACAAAAAATTTTGTACTCTATTTAACAAGGTATCTTGATGAAACATATCTCCTGGACAAAAAAAGTTTAAAAGTAACAAACATTAAAACTTTTAATTCATTTTCTAATAAATGAAATTTTTTTTCCTTATGTGCACAGTGCGACACTGGTGTCCCATATCAATTTCTCGGGTCAATGACATTTGATTTCAAAAATTTTTTAGAATATTTTTTAAAAAGGTTTCACATTATTTTCATTGCGTAACTTTTTCTGTGCCTGAAAGTGTTAAAGCCGGTTTCGTGTGTAAGATATCAAATACAAAAAATTTTGACATTTTAAACATACTGAACTGAACAATTATATAATTATGTATTTACTTGCTAATCAAAAACATTTATATTTATATATATCAAATATAGTAGTTTACATATGTTATGTATATAATAGAGTATATATAGAGAGAGGAACAGAGATGTATTACTGTAAATATATCTGTATATAAAGCAGATTAACGTAAAGAGAAGATTAAAATCCCTCTGTGAAACTGTTTAGATGCGAATTCTGAAGATGATCTTCTATTGATACTTTTCTTTCATTTAATTGTGATGATAAATAAATATTTAATATCTGTGAACCTTCTTAATGCATAAAAAATAATTTACATGAAAAATCAAGGGTTTGAAAAATATTTAATATATTGTGTGATATAGCAAAAGTATTTCTTCGGGCACGAAAAACAGTTTTTTTATAGTACAGGGGGTATCGTATGATTTTATCGATAAGATTTTGATGCCATTTTTGAAAGAGTTTTTATTTAAATGCCTTAATTCTTTGATATTCATGCTTTTAAATTCTTTCAGTAAATTAGGAATTTTATACTCTATTTCTTGCTTACATTTATTTGATTTAGACCTAGGAATGGAAAGATTTAATTTTGTTCTTGTATTATGATTGTACAACTTACAATTAACAAATTTATTTGAAACAAACCATGCATAATGTCATAATAAAAATACAGAATTTTATATTTATACATGTCCTGTATTTTAAGACAATTTATCATATAAAATTTACTGTCAGTGTGTTCATTATATTTCAAATTTAATCATTAATGTACTTCTCAATAACTTCTTTCGAATAATCAATATTCTATCAAGATTCACATGTCTACAGTTCACCAAGGAATAATTTATTACTGGTAAAACTAATGATTTATATGCGATATAGTTTTGACTTTTACTGGAAGATAGTTGCAACTTTTAAATTTTGAAAGCAAATAGCTCAATTTATTACACACAGAATCAACTTAGGCGTTCCAAAGAAGTTTATTATCAATAATAGCACATAAAAAATTGATATTGGTAAACAATTTGAGATCACAGTTTTCAATCCTGACATTGGGAAGGAATAAGTTTGTATTTGAGAAGATAGCATCGCGTCTCACAATTCAAAGGATTCTTTACTTTAAATATTCGTCTGCAAAAGCTGGGTTTTACAAATATTCTTGATTAAATTATCGAGTATATCATTTATGTATATGATAAATAGTAGAGTTCCTAGCGAAGACCCTTGAATGAAGATTTACTTATGTATATTTTTCCTTGTTTTTTTAAATAATGACATTTTTTGAAAAACTTGCTATCCAGCTATAGCTCTCTTCATTTTCTTTTTTAATTCTATAAAGTTCAATTTCCTCTATATCACTCAATTCATTGTTCAACCTTCTTTATATATTTTTTGGAATCTTTATTAAGGGTGCCTGACAATTGAAGCCACGAGACTTCAATAATTCAGGACACTTTTCTTTTTGATTTTCAAATTCTTATAATATATTACCATTTTTCTTTATTTTTACTTACTAATATTAGATTTTGTGATTTCAACTTCAACTCTTATTAATTTCTTAGCCTCATTTCTTTTATTTATTGGCCCATTTGTGCGAATTCATTATTTTTTATTATAATCTTGTAATTTGCTTTCATATTCAATGCTTCTAAGCAAGTTACTTTGTTGTCATGATTATTTTTATTTTCTTTAATATAATTTTCTATTGTATCTTCTATGTTTTTAGTTTTGTGTTTAATGTCAATTTTATCTTCTATGTTTTTAAGTGAGTTGTGTTTAATATGATAGCTGGAATTTTGAGCTTTTCTAGAAGGAAAATTACGGTATTAGTTAAGTTTCCCATACTAACTCTATTCGAAATTAAGTATTTTAAACCCTTCAATTTGGCTGAGTCCATAATTTTGTTTATATCTTCCATAATATAGTCAGCACCAGATTAAGAATATTAAAATACAGTAAGATGGTCTAAAACAGTGGTTCCCAACCGGGGGTCCATGGACCTTCAAGGGGTCCATGGAAGAATTTCAAGGGGTCCATGGAAATTCTACTTCAAACTAATTATGCTGAATCTCCTTTAATACTTCTATTTTCCAAATCAATATAAATATATACATTTAGAGCTTTTTTAAATAAATATTTTATTCCCTTTTTTAAGGTTTCATGTTTTGAATGTTTATTATATGCTTTTTATTAGTTACAATATTTTTGAAAAATTTATACTTTAATTGGAAAAAAATTTTATTCACAATTTATGTCAGGCTTTACGATTTTTCTGATTTCATATGAATAAGGATACGATTTAATCAGATGACTACAATCATTTTTTGCATAAAAATCTTTGATTAATTTTGTTGGCTCAAAATATTCAGTTGTAGGGGTCCACAGGTAAAAAAGTGACTGAAAAAGGAAGAACGGGATAAAAAAAGGTTGGGAACCACTGGTCTAAAATTACAAACTTTTCACGTTAAATATATATAAAAAATAATTATAATAATAACAAAACATTATGAAATACCCGTGGAGTGGCCACCCCGATCACCAGATCTAACCTCTCCTAACTATTTTCTTTGGGGACATCTAAAAATCTGTTGTGTACCAGAATCGTTGACGCACTCTTGATGATTTGGAAAAAGCGATATGAGTGTCAAAGGATCAATACTGAATCCCTCAAAAGAGTAAAAGACAGTTTTATAAAGAGAATTGATGCATGTGTTAAAATAGGAGGTGAACAATTTGAGCATCTGCTATGATTATGATAAATAAAATTGATATTCATATGTATTTTTATAAATCTGGATGGTGCGCGATTTCTGGGACACTAATTTTCAAACTTGATATTGAAATGATAATATCATTACTTGAGGCCTCACTGATATAGAAAGAATGTAACTTGGTCGGAACATTGTTATCTGTTTCACTAAAATTTTTACTGTCTGTTTTTAACCCTCGTTACCCCTTCGTTTAGAATCACACTCAGCCCCTTCTGGTCCAAATGGACCCCACGCAAAAAATATAGTAATTCATTCCCAATACTTTATCATTTTGAGATGAAAACAAAAAATTTATTTAAAATAAAGAGAGTGTGTTAATCAACAATTTATACATGTTATATTATAATGTTTTTACAGATATGTCTTCGACATTTTACACATTTAGATTCACACTTGTTTTCAGATTTCTCGCATAAATAACATCTACCTCTTTTTCGTTTGACTTGGCGCTTTTCTTCATTTGGAATTTTCACTGATTAACAAAATCTTGAGAATATAATTCTGTTGTATTTCTAGATTATTTTTTATTTAAACAGAGTATAATAAAGAGTCTATACCTTCGCCATCTCTTGAAGAAAACTTTTTACAGTAACAGAAGATAAAGAATAACATGATTAAAAATTTTAAGACGCTAAAAATTTATCATAAAAAGGGAAAATTTCGTTTCATTGTTTTATCTTGAGGAATATTTTTGAATAGAGGCATGAACAAATCTTTGATACAGTGATCAATAAATAGTAGTTTGGATTGAAGCGAAACGAAAAGGCTAGAAATTAGCTTGTGAAAATGGCATCATGTAATAAAAGGATGTGATATACTTACAATTAAAGTTAACTTTGTAAATGATAAGTGTAAAATGCGAAAGTTCGACTAATCAAAGATTAACATTTTGTCCTTCTATAAAAAAGCAACGTTTTCTTAAAGAAGCCATGTTGATCATTTATAACACAATTGTTACCTTTTAAACAGGAGAGAACATTGTCGGAGATTATGGATTAAAGGATTTTTGACAAGACTGGAGTTAAACTTATTCGCTTATAGTTAGAAGGACGCTTAGGGTCTGAGCTTTTATAAATATGACTATTGCAGTTTTCCAGGTCAAGGGAAGAGTTTTTCGCTTAAAGAGAGATTAAAGAGCTTTGTTAAGGATGCCGTTAAAAGATCGCACCATTTTTTCAAAATGCAGGTGTGCAAGTTGTCTATACCTGGAGATTTGTTTTTTTCAGTGGTCAGCTTTTCATGAACGGTTTCTTCATTTATTTACAATTTCATTCATTGGAGGAGAATAATTTCGTTTAGCGTCTCTTCGTCACTTTCTTGTATTGCTTGTGAAGACAGTAGAAAAAAATGTAGCTTTTTCGATAATAGATTCAACAGGATTCCCGTCATTATCTGTTATAAGATTCAAACACGCGTTTCTTTTGCTGAATGCATCCAAATAGCTCTAGAACCTTTTAGAATCCTTTTTTTACTCAAGAGATGCCTTATTTGTATACCTTTGCAATAAATGAATGTTAAAGTCGCATATAGTGAAAAAATTTCTTTTTTTGAGGTATTTAAAAAATGTTTTTAAAGAAGTTAAAAAGTGTGGAATAGGGGACTTTTGTGGCCGATAAAGATAAAGGTACCGTGGGTGTGTTTTCATTGACAAGGCACTTATATACAGCTTATGTCAAACTATGAACAAATTAGTATCGATGAGAAATCGAACCCAGAGGCTTCCGTGCTGAGTCCATCATCTCAACCAATCTGTCACGCCATAAATGGGTTGAAGTGAATATTTCTTATTCATAAACGTATAAACTGAATATAAAGAAAATCTGCAAACGATTTCAAGCAATTGAAGGATTTTTGTAAGATAGACTAAAAGAAACCTTCTTGTGTTCGTGTTATTTCATGAGAAATAAGTTTAAAGTATTTTAATTGATTAAATTACTCGTGTTCCATATTTCTGAAAAAACAATTAAATCAAAGTCAAAGTAGAGAGTCTGAAAAATATTAAAAATGATCAAAATTGGCAAACAGGCTTCTAATATAGAATAAATCATATTGATCCATATATATTATTATTATAAGGTAAAACCACAAGGGGGTTTTTTTTATCGAGAACGCACCCCCGCCCCTCTTCTCTCGAACTAAAAACAAACGGGGGGGAAGCAACCCCCAAAACAAGTGCGGGTGGCGCAATCCCCCACCACCCCACCCCCCCCCCCCCCCCCCCAAATAACTAAGTTAATTTTGCCCAACTAATTTACTGTCTATTTAATAATAATTAATTTTAAAGGTAATAAATTTTAATGATGCAATCATGAAATGCTTGTTGAGTTTGTGATTATTTATACTTAACGGTTTCGACTGCTCGAGGCGTTGAAGCGACACGTATATTCATATTTTTCTCTTGATCAGTTGCATTCTATATTATTTATTTTGTTTGTGATTTGTCTAAAATAAACGCTAAGCCATTCGTATTTCAATATCAATTGATGTTATTTGTGAATCAATAGTGTATGTTTCATAAATCACATGCAAGGCATGTTACCTAACTGGGTAGTGTTGTGAGTTGGTGTTGATCAAGCCGGCCTATACTATTTTAATTCAGGCCAGCGCTATTTATATATTCTGTAAAACTTTGTCATGTGATCAGAGGATTCAGCAGTCACTGGTGACGCTACATTTCACCGAAGGTTCTAAGCAGCTATTCTTTTTCCTAGTCGCAAATTTGAAGCTTTAAAAAGGAAATAATTACACTCCTATAATTTTGAAATAAGGGGTTATTTAAAACAATTATTCTTCACAAAAGATTTAATTGGGGTGGAAATTAGCACACTAGTGAAGAAAAAGCAACATTACTTTTCTGAATGATTAATACTCTTTTTTTGAATATTTTCTATCCACGCAGGGCAAATTTAAATGATTAAGTCATGTGGAGGGGAAATAATAGGAATACGTTTGGGAAGCCCTGACATCTTCACGAGTGAGTCCTCCTTTCTTGGGTTTGCGTAGGACTTTTAGTTATATTTCTAATTCGATGACCCTTATTTTCAGATCCCGCCTTCTTCACCATTCGTTTGGGCTAATGAGAATGGAAATTGGACGCCCCGTGCTAACTTCCAATGAAGAAAAGCATTTTTGTTGAAAGAAACAACCAGATCGCTAGTTGAGTGCTCTGCAGTGTTAGGGTTGCCTTTTCGAAAGAATACACTCTTCTGCGTCGCGATGAAACACTTCGTTGTTCAAAGAATCTTCAAATCAGTCTCTTTTACGAATCTTTTTGTCACAGTTACGACAAAATATTTAATCCTTTCCTATCCCTCTCGCAAAGCCTACATGACCAATGAGATTATATTAGCACCAGGGGTAGGAAGATGTTTAGGAATTTTATAAATATTCATATATAATAACATTTTATTTTAGTTAAAAAATTAGTGATAACTGTTTTATTCTTTCCCGCCCATAAGGTTTACACTTTTTATTTTAATAAATTTTTTGTTTACTTATCATTATTTTTGTTGAAAAGTTATAAATCAGATAAAATAAACACAAACGTATCCTCCAGTTCTTTTCACTGAAATGGGACATATTTGTCCCCATGGGCAGTAAGTGACAAAAATGTTTGAGGAGGGTCTTAGAAGAAAGATTTAAGTTTATACCGTGATAACTTTTAACTAGATATGATCTAATTACAAATTAGTTTGAGCTGTTCCAATAAAATGTATCTCTAATTAATGAGTGATGTTGAAGTTTGTCTTAGAAGGCAAGCGGGGCCTTAATGATGCGATTAGAGCTCATCTCGCAAGTATACGGCCACCTGAACAAGCGATGTTAGCGAGTTGCCTTTAAATTCGAGTGATGCATGATTTCATATAAACTGCATACAAACAAAGGACTGCTAACGATAAATTGAACTTCACAAAAGACCCACAGGCTTTCTGCACCTTGAAGAAAAGCTTATTTTCTCTCGCATCTAGTTTGAGTCGATGTTTGAGTAATTCCAGGTTTAAGTCCCTTTAAATATAATCACTTCGGTTGACGCCTCCATGCGATTGGCTGATTTAACAGGCCATTTCTTGGCTAAGCTCGTCATGGTATCAACAATAAATAAACATACTAATAATCCACGAAGCATGATGTATCAACTATGAAGTAGTATACCTGATTAATGAGTACTTAACAAGAACTTCAATACAAGTCCCGCTAATATCATTACGCAAAGCACTTTATTTCCCAGCTTCAGAAACTTTTTTCCATCATGTACTGGAAAGACAGCCAAAAAGTATCCCCTGCCAATCTGGAATGCGCTCAAAACTTTTTCTTTCCAAACTCCGCTATTTTCCCAAATAAAGAGAATTTGATGCCAATCGATTGTGAAAATATTTTTTACGCCAACCAAAACCATCAACAACGACAAAAGCGTTTAAATTCGGTTTCTCTACCTCCTCTCCAAAAAAAATTCGCTCTCAATTTGCCCTTCCGAGACAGAGCCAACACTTTTCCAGACTGTCAATATGCATACTCGGCTTATCACTCTTCATTTAAGCAAAATTTGATGAACAGTACCGAGATGATGCTTCATCAACAACAACATCCGATTGATCCCTTTACGAAGAATTGCAGCCAGAAGCGTGAATTGGGCAAAGTCGAGGTTATTTTAGAGAACAGGTCTTTGTGGAGGAAGTTCAATAAGTACAACACTGAGATGATTCTTACGAAAACTGGAAGGTATTTGAAACTTCAATTATTTTTAATTCTTTATGAGAATTCTTCTTCTCTGTCGGCATGATTATTTACACGTAATTTGTGAAAATCAAAAATTCCCTCTAAATTTTGTTCGTGCTATTAATATAATTTCTCTAAAAATATACTGCTAGTAACTGGTGCCTTTGCATGCGTCCACAGGCTACTGCACACCAAGTATCACTAACCCACCAAAATCATTGCTGCTGCTGCTCCCAAAAATGCCGCGAGCTAAACACCAAAAAGCCTCAGCTCCCACTTAAAACGACATAATATGATTGCAATTTTGAAAATTGAATTATGAACAAAAGATTCATAAAATGAAAGAATAAAAATGATTTACACCACTTGTTTGCAACATTTGTCTTATTTTCCGATTTTTGTACTGCCTCTGACAATTCTTGCTCGTCAGAAGTTGTAAATTAAAGATTTCTTTGTATTTGCATGAACTAAAAATTATTGCTTTTTCTTGATGCACACGATGATAGATAAACTTTATTTTAGAAGAATATTTCCCAGCCTTATATTTTCTCTGGAAAAGTTAAAGCCGGATTCTCTCTACAGCATTTACGTTGACATAATACCTGCAGACAACTGCCTATGGAAGTATGATAAGGGAAGATGGATTTCCACGAGAAGCGCCCAAAATCTACCAAATTGTATGTTTTAATGTACACAAAGCTATGCCTGTTTACACGAGTATGGTCCATGTGTTTCATTTATCCATTTTACTTAAATTTAGCGATCAAGTATCACTCAACTACTTCAGATTAGAGCTTTTTAAATTTTTAGCCTGGAAGCCTTACTTTAAGAATATTTTTCATTCTTAACATGTCACATCGTTTCTCATACTCCACATATGAATCTTGAATTAGGTGAACAATACACCCCTTTGTAAAATTGACGACTTCATCAAATGAGTAATTACATGCTTCACAATATAAATTTTCTGCACAAAAATATTTTTGTGAAACTTAATCAAAATTAGAATATATAAATAAACTAAAAAATAATTTAAGTATAAGAGTGATCTAATTGCATCAAGAAGTTATCGAAAAATGTATATTCATTTTCATTAAAATTTGTATCACCCAAGTTTTACTTGTTTAACAATCTCCTTTTTATAATGTATATTTTACCATGATAAAGATGATATACTATTTATTTATATTTGAGGAAACGAATTCTTTTAAAGTCAACTAACACACTAATTAACTCTTAATGATCAACTAAGTAAGTATCTGTTTAATTTACTCTCTGAGGAGAGAATTAAGTTTGAATTTCAATGAACTCGAGAGTTATTTAGTTAAGCACATACTTTATTAGTTCCTTAATTGCTATATAAATGATAGTTAGTTAATTAATTTGTCAATTAATTTATTAGTTTTAAAAATTACAGTTTATTTTTTTTTAAATTGTACTTTATTAGTTACAATAATTTATAAAAATATAGAGTACATTTTTTATAAAGTTTAGCAGAAACTTTTTTAAAGTGGGTGGTGGAGGTGGGGATCTTTTGAGTTTCATAAAAATTTGATATTTCTTTTGTGTAACATATTTATGTCCTCGTGTTTACTCGTCTAATTTCAATTAGTTATATAAGATTTTTCATCTTTTGTTGAGAAAATAAAAAGTGAAATTTTTTTTTTCATGAAAAATTAAAAAAAATTCATTATAAATCATTATTGATCTATGTAGAAATATACACGATCTTGTAGAAAATAAACATGAATTATCTTCAACTTATTAGGAAAAAAATCTAAAGGTAAAAATCACAAATATGCAATCGCTTACGATCTTCAGGACCGATTTTTTAGAAGCCGAATCTTAAGATCATCAAACCAAAGAAAAAAATGTTCGTCAGCAACAGAACAGCTGTTTATAAAATCAATTTAGTATTTTTCGATATTTATATCGGCATTTAAATATCAATTCAGAAAAGTTTATTCATCACCGTATGAAATGTGTTTTAAAACAAAATATTTTCCCAAACCATTTTTGGATGAGAGCTTTCGCGGATACTTTTAAATTTTTAAGTTGATGAACTGAATACTTGGCTCGAATAGTAGGATAAGCGTGAGGCGCATAAATAATTGAATATTCTGAGAATAAAAATTCTGCAAATCGAAGTTAATAACGTGGGAAAAATGTCTTTTCTAACTACGAATGAAGGATAATAATGAATTGTATCGCAAAAAAAGGAAGATATATAAAAATAAAATAAAACTTTTATAAGGGTCGCTTTTATACTAAAAATCTCGTGAGGTAAACGCCTGCTGCTCTTGTTATTTAGTATAACTCTTTTTCACATGACATTTCCACAACCAATGAAACGTTTACATCAAACTTTTAACGCTTCGATATTTAATCTTTAGATGGTAGAATACATCACTACAACGACTCTCCGAACAAAGGAAGTTATTTCAATGGCAAAACGATCAACTTCGACAAATTGAAAATTACCAACAACAGGAATGAGCCAATTAATGGAGCGGTTAGTGCAAAAATAATATTTCGATTTAAAAAAATGTATTGCCTTGTCATGAAAGTCCGCAGTATTAGTACTTTCAACCAAGCTTACAGCACAGCTCCAATGATATCTTAAATATCAGAATAGTTTATATCAATAGTGAATGAAAGTACCTTGATTACTCAAATTCAAGCTCAAGTATACAAAGTTCTACACTTTTCCACCCAATTTTAGCTCTGCATCACAGTGCTAAAAATATGGTGTAGAGATTAAATTAGAAAGAAAAAGGATGAGAAGAGTGGAGAACTCTGTATACTTTGGCTTGAATTTGAGTAATCAAAGTGAACAGGTTTAATGTATGACAAAAGCCCCAATATCAAAATTATGCAAGAGATTTTATATAAAAGTGTTGTAGAAACCACAATGCTGTAGGAGTAGAAACATGGTTTATAAAAAAGTCTTGCGAAGGAAAATCGATGCTGTGGTTTGAGGAGGCTAAGATCGAAGTGTGGGGTTAGAAAAATATTTAAAATTCATAAATTAGAAGACGCATCTAAAATATGGATTGAATATATATCTGAACACGGCTATATGTAAATTCGTATATACTTACTCTTGAAATGACTAGAAAGTTAACAAGCTTTTCATGCAATCGATATTCATTACACACGATGCCTAGTCATTACACTTAGTCAGTCTTATTTATTATTAATAAGTATTTTCGAACATATGTTTTAAAACTTGCTTAATTGACTGATAAGTTTACGATTTTATCGAAAAGGTATTTCTATGCTATTAATTATCATCTTCCATTCGCCCATATAAGAGTTGGTTTGCATCCCCGTTGTCTACAGGGACGTAAAATTTTAACTTGTCGCTGCATATTCATGAAAGTAAACGTGGAGCAAATGTTTTGCCGCGTATTGCTCTTCCTGGCACAAACCACGGTTTTCGACGGTTGGACTAGTCGTTGGCTATAATAACATTTCAAAAGATTTAAATAGGGAGAAGTCCAAGAGAAATTTATTTAATCGTACTTACACTATTAGTGTTGTGCTAAATTTGTTCGCTCAAGTGCTGGGGCATAAAGTGTCCCTCTTTTTCTCAGAGTGTTTATAAATATTTTTAATGCCATATATATATTTCAAATATGCTGAATTCAGTGATAATGTCCATTTTTTTTGTCAAAAATTTTACATATAAATTCAAAAACAATTATATATCTAAATATATATGACATCTCATTTCAAAAAAAAATCTTTCAAAATTTTCAAGTATGTTGAGTTTACTGGTAATATTCATTTTTTATGAAAATCAGTCAAACTTTAAAAAATTCTTTAAATATGACAGCCCATGTCTAAATTAAATATTATTCTTATAAAAAGTTTTTTATAAATATATACCCATTTTCAAGTATGTAGAATTAAGTGGTCATGTTCATTTTTATAACAAGGAATTAAATCTGTCAAAAAAATGATTTGAATATGACAGCTCATTTCAAAATTAAATTTTTTTTGGAATACATGTAAAAAGTTTCTTACACATATATATATATACTATTTTCAACAATGCCCAATTTAGTGGCAATGCTCATTTCTTATGAAGATCAATAAAAGTCAAAAAAATCTATTTCCCCTGTCAATCAATATCAAACATATAACTTCCCAATTAAGTCTAGTTGCAGGATTTCTGTGTTAATTATTTTCTTAATTTATTTAAAAACCAAATTTTGGTGCTTAATTCACTCAAAATATTTCATTCGTTAGTAAATTGGGTATCTCGATAGGACCTCCATAGTTTTGGCTACAAATTCGTTATCAGCTGGTATATTTATTCCATACTTTATACTATATGTAATTTTGCTTTTCATTCTATGATGATCCTTCTACTTTCATCAGAAATTTATTTTATGCAATCTGTGTTCGAAAAAACTTTTTTAAGGATTTATTTTGAACAGATATTTTCGCTCTCAGTGCATCCTGATTGAAGAATCTTCTTGATGATCTTCGGATTTTTTTTATCAGTAGCTAGAACGTCCCCTCATCTTTTCGGCAGACTACTAAATGCTGCTGGAGGGATGTATGTAAGTATGGGCATTCGAGAGGAGTTTAGTGCTGTGTGGGCGTGCGTCTGTGGCATAACGCGCAGAAGGCTGCATTTTGTGCAGGAATTCGTGGCAAAGTGTGGATTTATCAGCTCTGAATTTTGCGAGTGCGTGTGTGTAGGTTAATTTCGTGTTTCTTGTGTGCTAGTGTGTGTAGTGAGTGGGTTTATTGAAGAATGTATTTGGGTTAGGGAATACTTACGTAGTCTTGTGCATCGATGCTTTTTTAAGTGTGTTTGGTCGGGCCAGAATCTTTGTTTTGGGATGTCTGCCGGGGTATATCATAGTTTGGTTATCTGTGGAAGTTGTGTTCTTAAAGCGTCTGGGCTTGTATAAGCGAGTAAGGGGTGCAGAAGGCTTTCTCATTTGGCTATGATGTTGGTGTCTGTGTGTGTGTGTTTAAATGAAGTGCTAGAATAGGACCCAAATTTTAAACCCGTATTCACAGATTGGTCGAGTAATGGCTTTGTAAGTATTTGTCCGCGCTGCTTTGTGTTTACCCGATCTGCAGTCAGACAGGCTGCTATGATGTTCAGTGTTTAGGCTGCTTTGTGATTTGTGTTGTGAGTTATTTTTGCATCAAAAGCAATTTCAAGAATTTTAGGGTCTGTGGTTGGGCTATCTAATTATTTTATATGGACCAGTGGGTTGTATTCTTTGTTGGCTTGAGTAAAAAATGTGCGTTGTGACTTAGTGGAGTTGAGAAGTGTTTTGTTATTTTCTATCCTTTGGAGATGTCGTTCATGAATTCTTGCATGTTTTGTATCAATCTTTATTATTGCCTTGTTGTCGTAGTGTGTGATCGAATGTATGTGGGATTTTGTTGGTAAAGGAATGTCTGGCATGCATATTAATTACTTTGTTGCTCTGGCATTTCTCTATCTAAAGGTTTAAAATCGTTTTATAGATAATTTTGAATTCTATGCACCGATACCAGCCAAGACTTCACATCGTTGAAATGGCAAATGAGAAAGAAGGCAATGAAAAGAACCTGAGCTACAATTTCTACGTCTTTCCAGAAACACAGTTCATTTGTGTAACCGCCTACCAAAATCCTGACGTACGCACTCTTATACCAATATACTAAAATAATGAATTTTTAAAACAATTCTATAAAACTTTTTTTAAGCCGTTATAGTCGGTGAAGTGGCGAACTAACCTTTCTTAAAAATTCTAGATTGGATTTATTTTGTCCAAAAGATTGTATAATTTTTCTTTTTCCAAAATTTTGAACTTCGTGATTAAAATTCTTCCAAATTAGCTAAAATCAAGACTAAATATATTTTTTTTAATGAATTAAATAAATACATCCTAAATAATGGTAAAAGCCAAAAAAATACCTCAAATTTTTACGTTTTTGTAGTTGTTAAATGTTAAACTTACATGCTAAATATTTTACAAAATATCAGGAATATTAATTTTCAATTTTATTATTTTTAAATAAATTTGTTTACGGAGTCTTTACTCGCCTTAGAGTCTATCTCTAATGAAATATAAATGAAAAAAGCTTATCAATCACGCTACTAAAAACTTTAAGAGAAATGTTACAGAATTTTGATGCCCATAAAGCTCAACTAAATCAATATTTAATAGATAGTTAAACTTAAATGTTTATATGAGATGGAGTAATAATAATCAAACAGATCGGATAATAGTTATATAAAAATATCCAAATTTCTAGTCCCTGTATTGGAGGGAGAGGTGCTGTTCAAAAATCTCTCCTTCAGATATTTTTTTTCCTCATCCTTTTGGATCCTAATTTCAGTTTTGATCTCAATGAAATTTGAAAAATCCTTTTTACCTATGCAACCACTAAGAATAGATATTTCTTAGAAGTGTATACTCGCAGATGAGTAGTTGTTTCATTTTATAAATTAAAGCTAAAATATTTTTAATCAAGATTTTAAATTAAAACATTTATTCAAACAGCTAATTGACTAAAATTGACTAAAAAGTGTTAAATTTAACTTTTGCATATTTCTTTTCAAAAATGAGATGAAATGGGAAAATATTTGAAGTAAATTGAATATTAGTTTCTGGAAAAAATAAAAGCATAAAACTTACAACTTTGTATACAAAAATGGAAATATTTACTTCCGAAGTTGAATGCTCTTGTTAAGGGTTAGGGTTAGAGCGTTTGTTTTTTAATCGTCTTTGCCAGTAAATAACATTCTTTTTCTTTCTTTCAGTTGAATACTTCCAACTTGAATCTGGAAAATTTGTGCAATTATAATATTTTGTTCAAGCTAAAGAGCCTTGATTAATTTGTAAATGCACTTGAAAGAAGAAGGAGCAATTTCCCATCCTTCACATATATTCTTTGTTCTTGGCTCATAATGCAACGTTTCTTCATGCACATTGCAAAGCTTTGCGTCCAATTTAGGGCCACAAGAATACGTTCATTATGGATTCTAGTTCTATAGCTTCCAAAAATATAATTTTTTTAAAATGATCCAAAATCTCACCTGGTAGATTTAATTATAATAGTTCCATTCCATGTTTCACATCATTAATATGTAAAACGCAATTGAAATCATTTTGCCATTAAAAGCGTTGAAATTTTCACCATTTGTGAGGTGGTCATTATGAAGAAGAAGAAGAAGAAGAAGAAGAACTTTATTCAAAACATTAACAGGATCATTAATAAAAAGAAAATACATTTTTTTTTGTATAGATCAAGATTAGTAAAATTATAGATAAAAATGTCATTGATCAGATTAGCTTCCAAAGGTTTATATAAACCGCTTTAGGAATGTCTAACACAATTAATTAAAAATATATATAAATAAAAATAAAAAAAAACATCAATAAAAATGAATCACAAAAATTTACAGGAAAAACAGTCTTTCGTAGAGCAGACAATTCTCTCTGGATAGGCAGAGATTACTTTCTCTTTGAAGAGTTTTTGAATTTTTTAAATGATGAACAGCTTTCTCCAATTGTATAACCAGAGACAGGCACTTTATACATGACAGATTGATTGGAGAGTTTGGGTCGGTAAGAAGGTTTGACCAACCTTGAAGGTGTTCGAAAAGAATAATCTATCCTTTCATTATACTTAATTATGCCTTGAAAAAGATTATGCGAGGTTTGATCTACACAGTGAAGCAAAAAGAAATGAAAAATTTTTAGGAGCAAAAATAAGAATTCTTTGATATCATGCCTGTGCTCTTTATGTTAAAAGTAAACATTTCAAATTGGAAAATTTTGGGATTAAAGTAACCTCTATTATTGTGGTAAATTCCACGATTATGATTTTTTTCTCCGACTCTAAAACTTCGTCATGCAACAATTTCGAGCCTGAAACTTCGGCGCTTAAATTCTACTTTTAAATGCTAAGATAATAATTAGTTAGTCAGGCCAGGCAATTGGAATGTAAAAACAAAAATTAATGAAATTCAATGCTATTGCATGTATATTAAAATCCATTTTGAGTTTCGAAATTTCATGTCAAAGGGTTCCATCTTTTTTTTTTTTAGCTCGAAACGCAAATGAAAATGGGAAAATGTAAATCGCCACCTAGAACTCAGCCAGAATTAGATAAATCAAAGCTTTTGTTGCGAATTATTTGAAAATTTAAAGATTGTAAAAAATTTAATGACAAAACTACCTAGTTACAAGGCCTGAATTTTTCTCCAGATTTCTTGATTTTAGTGAAAAAAACTTTCGCTGAACCTTCATTTCCAAAAACGTTGTATATAGCATTAAAACTTAATTGGATACAATTACATTTAGTAATAAGAATTTTCATTTTTCTTTTTCATTAAACAGTAGACCAATGCTGGAAGAATTGAAGAAGAAGAATTTTATTTATTTCAACAAATCAAAATTTTTGCAAAAGTTGGCATTCTATCTATATATATATATTCATAATATTTGGTCTACCACTGGGGGAGAAAAAGGAAGCTTTATTACCTGGTCGAGATTTCTTCAGCTCCTGATGGTCAGACTAGATATAAAAAAATAAAATTTTAATGAACCAAAATAAATATTATGTAGACACGGAAGAGAATGAATTTTTACGTAAATCTTGTTTACGTTTAATATATGTGCATATGATAAATTTACAAAATACGAGTATATATATAAATACAATCAATGATAAAGAATGCTACGATAAAATCTTGTTTCAACTCGTGTAAAACGTAGGATGTTTTGTATGCAACTTTAAAATGCCCATCCATTAAAACTATTTCACACGAAGCTAAAAACTTTAAATTTTCTTGAGTGGAAAAACAGAGAATACTTTCAGCACATTCTGGACCACAAAATTTTTTTCGCTCATTTTCATCAGTTTTTGAGATAAATTCTTCCATGGTTCTAACTTCTTTTGGCCATTTTTGCACGTTGCGCATATGTGCTTATTTTGACGATTTCGGATGTTACAGTGAGTAATTTATGAAGAGATAATGAGTTTGCTTAGGAAGGAGTTCTATGTTTTGTTTAAAATATTGTTTATATCAGGGGATTATACAAACAGTGATTATTTAGAACGAAAAGATATTACACTTGTTTATCATATATGCGTCACTCAAAATTACAATCTGAGCATGGCAGTTTTTTCTTTATTTTTGATCGTCGTCTCACTTGTTCTCCTCTCTCTCTCTCACTGTGCGCTCTGTATATAATGGTTAATTTCAAAAATGTGTATCATCAAAGTTATCTAAGGAGGAATTTTTGAAAATGAGATTTTTGTAATGTGCGAGGGCGATTTTTGGATGAGCAATTTTTGTCGATAACCGGGGTCTGATTTAAGAATTTATGGTCGACGGTCTCTGTTCGTGATAGAGAAGTGATTTCTCATAAATAAGAAGGCTTATATTTATTTTTATTTGCTTACAATATATTCTTGTCTTGTTTCTTTGGAAAATTTCCTTTCTTTGACTAGTGCAATGTTTCCCAACTGCTGGTCCATAGGACAACTCTTTGCTGGTCCACAAAAATTTTTTCAAAAGCGAAAAGTATAGTGAAATTTTGCTTTTATAAGTGCAACTATGATTTGCTATTTTTTTTATATTTATTTTGTATAACTTATTTTCGAGCGAAAAGAGTAAGGCTTTATCTATAACTCCTCCAGACATAGACAGCTTGTTCAAAAAATAGTTCAGTAGCCTGGTTACAGCAAAAGCGCAAAATGAAATTTTATTGATTTGTTACTTTTATCTAATATTTTTTTGATTTTATAAAAAATTTTTAATGAATTTTTCTTATTCATAATAACTTTATCCCACAAAAATAATGCTGGTCCATACCATTTTTGCTTTTTGGAAAATGGTCCACGACCAGAAACGAGTTGGGAAACACTGAGTGGGAGGAAATGTACCGCCATTCTGTGCCATCCCCAGATCTGAGTGATCATTCCTGCGAGGATTACATTAAAATCTTCCAATTACTCTAGAGATCTTTTATCTATCAACAATATTCGTATGTTTTTTTTGTACTTTGTCTCAGATGATTTAAACTCAAAAAATATTTTCTAGAGGAAGTGCATTTTAATCAAATTTAACAGATGCTCTAATTTGATTTTTAATTCAAAAGTTCATTAAAGATATTTACAATAGGATATCCAGAGCCCCTTGTCAAAATCTGATGAGATGCAAACGACCTATACCATACTAACTAACTAACTAATACTGAATACAATACAATCTACTAAAGTAAATGGTATTTTTGAAGCACCATGATGGGATGCTTACCAATACACTCTAGCGCTCATTTCTCTATTATAATTTTTTCGCAAAATTTGCATAATTGTTGGCAAGTGCTCAACCAATCATACCCTGCCCTCTAAAATCTAGCAAAGACTGCTATAGTAGAAGAATTGCGTGTGTATTTTCAGCCTAAAAATATAAAGTTGATCGAGGAGAGTATTGAAAGACATTTCCTTTGAATTCTTTTTTTAGGTGACACAATTAAAGATTGATCATAATCCCTTTGCAAAGGCGTTTAGAAATGAAAACATTGAAGGGTAAGTCTTTATAATGTCAATTTTGAAGTTTTGTGTTTATAAATGCAATCCTTGTTTATTTTTTTCATTGCATATTTGTTGCTACTTTTCATGAAGGAGAAAGAGGTTAACAGAGATCAAAAGCATGGTGGAATGCGATAGTTCAACCAATTCCAAAATAGATGTTCAGTTCTCTTCCTACAGTGATGGAATTAATCCTTCATCGCAAAACACGTTCCTATCTGGCATAAATAAAGATCCCAGTCTTCCCTCATCTCCTCATATCTCAATCAAAGAGTCCGATACTCAATGCCTTGCGCCTTTTACCCTCGCATCCACATCTTCCTCCTCTCAGCGGAGCCTCTCAGTTTCGACAGCATCATCTGATCCCATCAATCAATTCACGCTATCCAATTGGCTGCTTGGCGCTGAACGTCACCAAAGTGAAGAGTATGAGCGCGAGTGTGAAGAATACAACAACGTCTTCGAGATGGAAGACTCTTCAACTCCAGAAGCAGGGCTGAACAGCAGCAGGTTTGACTTCAACGCCTTAGCTAGCACCAACAAAGAATTTTTCAGCATTCTCGATGTTTAGCTCCTAACAAATCTTTTTCATAATGTTAACTTTTATCTTGAAAACAAATGTCTTAATTTACTCATTGTCAACTGAAACGCCGACTAAATAATTTGTCTGTTAGAATCAGAATGTTTTTTTTTATGAAATCTGTCTAAATTTCGAGAGATGATGGCAGATTATTCGTTTTGGCCAACGTCAAATATGCAATTTTTATCCCAGTAACCTTTTCATTTCTTTTCTAGTAATGCTTTAGCATTTGAAACATATAAAAGTGATTTCCAAATATTTCTAGTTTTCTAATAAAATTTATTTTATTATCTAATACTTGGCTTTTAACATCCAAGTGATATGGAGTCGGTTAAACTATTCCAGTTTTGTGAAGAAACAGTCAAATCATTTACAATTTGGAATTCTTATATTTCTTTAAATGAATATGAAGTAAATTGAGATATGAGCATTCAGAAATTTAATTGATTTACCTGTGGTTTGATTCAACGCGCAACAAAAAAGTTTTTTCTCTGGTGCCAGAAATATTTTGGCAATTTTTTTTATATTTCAAAGATTGCTGCTTTGAGTTTAACAATTACCAAACCTGGAAAATGTTTAATCAATCCGAGCATGAAATGTTAAGGAGGAAAAACTCATTCTTCTTTGCCAACCAAAGGTTCATCAATTACATTCAAAAATTTGCATCTTATTACATCTGATCTCAACTACCGATTTTTAAAATTAATAGATTAACTCCATCTCTACTATCTAGCGTGCAAAGGAAAAATGGGTACTTAGTATAGCCTTGTTGGTATTCTATTTGTAAATTAACAAATCAACACAGATTATCAAATTATGCTCATATTACAGAATATGATTCAAAATAAATTTTGTTTCTTTGTTTTTCTTGAGTTTTAGAGTAGCAAAGAAGCCACCGAACCATATTTGTTTCCATTCGAATGCGCTTTTTCTGACCTCAAACGAATTGATTCGTGTCATTGAAGAACGACGAGACCATGTAGAGAAACTTAGTTTACTTTACTACACACTTTAAAAACCCAAAAAATTGTCAATAATGTTGTAACATAAAAATCATTTTGCACTCAACTTTCCAAGAGGGCCTTCAAGCTGTGTCGATTTCAAATGAAAAAATGAAGAATATATCTGCAAAAATTTAATAATTTGTTAAATATTTTTATAAGTATAAAAGGACAAATTTGGCTGAGTGAAAACAAAGGGACGCTGCTCCATCGACTTTTTGAGGATACCGGAGCCTTCAAAAGGAGGAGTTGAATGTTGATAAAAACTGATTTTAAAAGGGAAAAAATACATAAGCAAAGACTGTGTTAATTCTATTAGTGCTAAAAAGTAATTGTACAAAATTGGCTGAATTATATCCCTCCAAATTTCGTGACTTTTCCTAAAATTGCTAGCTGCATATTTTGATACCATTTTCATGGTAGTTGAATGAACCTCTCATGTCAAAAACTTTCAATTAAAATCAAAAATTCCAATAAAATTTTAAGATTATCTGTAGTTAACTTTATAACTTAGGGTCTATATTATATACTACTTTGATAATTTATAATTATATACAGTTTTGAACTCATAACACTTTATATATTTAATTTTTAATTATACATAGGTTAATTACAAAAGACATTTCTATTGGTAAAAATAAGGAAATTGTATTCTCATGTAAATTTTAGCAAGAACATATGTAACTTTTAAGCTTACTATGTTTAATGTTTCTCGTATAAAAAAGAACAATACAAACATATTCAATCAAAAGTTTGACAATATTATGAGACTGTTCATGTGTTGAAAAGTTGAACTGTTCATATGTGTGTGTGGGGAGGGTCTGAATTTGACGCAGTTTCCAACATGTCCGAGTAGAACTAATATAAATATTGAAGAATTTTCTTTGGCCCCTAAAAATAGAATGCTCATGAAAAAACAAATAGTTGGTAGGTATCAATCACTTGGTAACACAATTAAAAGTAGAAGAGAGAATCAAAGTCATAACAGATGAGGTTTGTTTGCTTTGGGAAGAAATTTTGAATTTTCCGATTATATCAAAGCAAGCAAACAATTCTTTTGTATGATAATTGTGCAAGAAAAAAGAACTTTACTCTATTAGACGAAATTTTTGATATAACAAAAGTTAAATGGTTGTGGCTGAATGCTGATGACAAAAAGCTTTATTTTGTTCAACTTGAAAGTATGGGGAGAGTAGGTTATTCAACAAGAAATGTTGCGAGTAAACAAACCGTTCATTCTTCTAAAAGAACAATATCAAATGAAAACAAGCCCCAAATTGAATCTGATTCGTTGGGTACCACAAGTAAAATCAATGACAATGATGAATGTTTTGCTTCACAAAGTTATGATGAAGACAGCCACCAGTTCAACACGCCTCAAAAATCTAGAAGTAAATGTGCAATAGCAACAAGACTTGTGTCCCAAGCCAATATATCCATTAGAAAGGCATCGAAAATATGTGAACAACTGTCTCAAAAAGTTATTAATATAACGTCACCAACACAGCAAGGTATTCGTAAAGCATTTTTCAGAGAGGCTAACAAAATGGAACTTTTTTTAAACGAAAATTTACACAAGTATGAATGGAGTTTACACTTCGACGGCAAATACATTGAAGGTTGTGAATTTCAGGCCATTGTTATCAAAAATGAAACAAGAAGTGAAATTGAGTGTCATACAATTAAATGATGGCAAAGCAAAGTCTATTTCTGAAGGAATTGCGAATGTTTTAGATGAATTTAATTTGTGGGGCTCGATTTTGATGATAGTTTGAAATAAAACAAATGTGAAAACCGGCAAAAAATCGAGTTGAAGTGAAACTGCAAAACATGCTTTTAACCAAAAATTTGACTAAACCTCAGTTCGTCAGCTGCCAGCATAACGTCTTGGATCGTATTTTGCGAGTTTTCATGGATGAACGGCTTCCAGTTCTAATCGTAAGCCTATCTAGGAAATATTAATCTAACATGAAAATTGAAAAAACGAACCGTTATAATTATTTATGTATTATTTTGCAATCGAATTTATCTTTTACATTACACTTTAATAAAATTATCAATGAGCTATCAGTATTTATAGGTGTAGCATATACTATAAGAAATATGTTAAACATTAAATCTAAATTTTTATTTTTTCACGCTTTTTTCCAATCCAAAGTTTACTATTGCAATTTAATTTGGGCCTTTAGTAGCAGAACTTCTATCAATAAATTACAATCCAAACAAAATCGAGCTATAACATTCATTGAAAGTGGTCATTCTACAAGCATCAGAAAAACGCACGGAATTTTGAATATCAAACAAATACATTCATTAACTGCTTCGCTTTTTGTTTTTAATAATATGAGATCAAATTCTTATTTTTATTTTCAATAATTTTACATTACGTATTCCCCAAAAATCAAATATGACATATATCATCTGAACATTATAATTTATATAAAATTGATAAATCTTTCTTATGATAATGCTATGATTATTTTTCTTGAGGTCCAAAGAAATAAATGCAATATTAGTCTTATGAAATCAAATTTCGCTCCAGCTGTTAACTCCTTCAATAAAGGGTGGTTTTTCGCATTGATTGGAAATTTTTGGCCAATTGGATGAATAGTTTCAATATTGGATGATACTTTATTGTATAATAAAGATTAAAGTGTTTCAACATTTATTTATATTTTGAAAACAAATAAATTGATTCTGATTTTGAAATTTCCTCTTTTGGATTTTCATAGCATGTTCTTGATATATTGTGTTTCAGGTACAACAGTATAGTAGATCCATCTTGAGTTTTCTCGATCTGGCACAGCTCAACTCTCATTAACCTTAACAAATTGATTGAAAAATTATTAAATTAATATCTTAATTATAAATTTTTTGATCAAAATTATATTGATTAAAAATTATTTAAAAATAAAAATTTTGATTGATCAAAATTATCTATCTTATAAATTATTTTGATTATAAAGGTAAAGGTACCATCGGGTGTTTTCATCGAGAAGGCACAATTGCGCCGCTTGTATCGAACTATGAAGAAAGTAGGCTTGATGCGAGATCGAACACAATACCTTGAGTTCTTAAATCCAGCATCTAACCAAACCTACTCACGCCCCTTAAGATTATAAGAGATATAATCATTTAGATAATTTAATCGAATAGAGTTTATGTTTATTCTCCATTATCAGGAAAAAATATGATTAAAAAAATATTGAATCATACCCATGTTGAGAATATTTTTACATAAACAAAACAAAATATTTACATTATGAAGTTGAGGATATACCTGAAATCTAAGTGAAAAAGAAATTAGCATTTATCGTAAGTTTTTTATCCAAAGGCATGCAAAAATTCGTGCAAAGGGTAAGAACATGCTTAAAAATTTACCATTTGAATCTTCATCTGGCTTTCTTTTCAATTTATACGATACAGTCTTACTTGTTCTTATACGTTTTCTCTGACCTGGTTTTTTGCTACATTTGTTTTAAAAAGCACTAAAAGCTCACCTCCCCTTGAAATTATGTCACTTTTCTTTTTTGTTAAGTTTTTAACTGGATGATTATCATCGATTCCATATATAATTGTATTTTTGCAATGTATTTGAGGAACAGGCTCCACAATCATCGATATATAAATTTCTTTCTTTTTCAGGCATTTTTAATAGAAAACATATATTTTTCTTGAACCCTTTAGGAACTTTTTGAAGAACGATTTATGTGCAAATGATATAAAATCAAAACATTCTTTCAATTTCAAAAATGTATCATTTAGTCCTTTAAATGATGAGCTAGGAGTAAAATGAGAAAAATAATCATGATAATTTTTATGGCAATTAAATTATTATTCGTTTTACTATCTTCAATGGGAGAGAACTGATCCACATCTAAATATCTGGGTTTATCCAAAAAGCTTATTTGGTGAGATTCATCAACCATGGCAACAAAATTTGGAACTTCTGTTTATCATATATATAAATGAAACAATTAAAGTCATAAACAGAGATGTCTGTAAAGCTCTAGCATTTGCAGATGACATCTTTCTTATCTTTAAAGTTGAAAATTTTTCAAGTATCGAAATAATAAATAAAAAGTTTTCTTTTTTGAATGAGCTTTTCAATACTATGAAAAATCAAAAGGAATGATGTTATCATAGAAAAAAATTTCGTCTTGTCATAATGTAAAAATTAATAACCATGTACTTGAGTTGTTCGAAAAGTTTTGTTTTTTTGGCACTATATTTGACAATTGACTTCTTTGGAACGCACATGTTAACTCAGTCTGTAATAAATTGAGTTATTTACTTGTTAATCGAAAAGTTAGAATCATCTTCCTGTAAAAATAAAAACTATTACGTATAAATCCTTGGTTTTAAATTATTCTCTTGTAAATTGGGGACACGTTAATCTTAATATAATATTTATTTTGAAAAAAAAATATTAAGATTAGCCTTAAAACTGAAATATAATTCACATACCTGAGTAAATTCTATTTAACTAATCTTTTGAAAATACAGGACATCTATAAGTATAAATAATGAATTTTTACCACGATATTATTCATGGTTTCTTTCTAATAGACTACTCGAATATACTTATGAAGTACACAAATATAATAGTAGAGACAAATTTAGTTACTTTTATGCAAGGCTTAAATCAAAAAAATAAAAACAAGACATAAGACAGAAAATCCTAGATTTAGTTGAAAACATAGAAAATATTAATAGCATAGAATTGGCGAATTAAATAAAAACTCTTTTAAAAGCAGCATCAAAAACAAAATCAGAGCCATATGATAGTCCATGTACTCTAGCAAATTTCTTTTCCTGTTCACTTTTTAATGTCATTTAATGAATCACATTCAAAACAAAACACCCTATATTTTAGGCTGTAGCATTTTTCTCTATATAATATGTCAATGTATCATATATTATTAAAGGCAAAATTGCGCCGTTTTTATCGAACTATGGGAAAAGCAAGCTTAATGTTGGATCGAACCCAAGAACTTGAGTTATCGAATCCGGGATCTAAATAATTTTTGAGTTTATTATTTATACTTCAACCTATAAGTTGAACCTATAACGACATCTCGATGAAGTTACAAAAGGCAACTTCTTTTTTTGCCTCTACAACGCCTTTCAAATTTAAATTTATTTTACAGTGCTATCTTATAATTTGTATTGTTAATTAATTAATGAACTATCTATAACCTATAAGTTAAAAGAAAAGAAAGAAAAAACCTTAGTATCTTAATAATAAAGATATTTATTTTAAATTAGATGATATTTTAGTGAAAACTAGATTCATTTTTTGGAGTAACATATGTTCTTGAAAATATAGTGTAGACTTTTTCATTTTTTAACAAAATGATTTTTAATATATATTTATTGCATATTCGGCAAATAGTTCAAAAATATAAGAACATTCTTCCTATCAATTGTTTCTATTCTAGACGTAATCTCAATAGCTCTAAAAGTTTTAAAACTTCTGTTAGTTTTTTTTTGTTAATTGTATTATATATACATATAAACTAATAGATCAATTATATTATTGATATTTACTTACATTACCTCTTATATTATATTCTCAAATTTTTTTTCATGTTCATTTAGATATATATTTTTTCCTTTTTTATAGTCTATCAACCTGTAGCTATTGAAATCCCGATGAAGCATCAAAACTTTCTTTTCACCTTTGCTGTTAGACCCCACTTTATGGGTTCTTATTTTCTTCCCTCTATATTCTTTTTGATTTGGCAATAAATTTGTCCTTTTTTTTTAAATTTCTTTTCTGAACAGAACTAGATTTGAATAGCAAACTTTATATTTTTGAAGAAAAATACAATTAGAGTTATTTTCTCTAAAATTCAGAGAGAATTGAATGTTGAGATTTTTTTCAAAAAGTATTAGAAAATTTATTATATTTTGTCCTTCATATTAATTAACAAATGTAAAAAATTCACATTATTTATTTTGTAATTTTTAACCTCGTGCCAATTCAATTCTCTTAAAAAAATTTTAAAATTTGTTTTATTTGTAAATAAATTTATTTATTTAGAAAGAAAGGAAAAAAAGGCAAAAGATCATGTAAGCAATAAGAATAGATTATAAATAGAGAAATATATCTATATACAGTTAAATAAATATATATATATATCTTCTCCAACCTGTATTCTACGATGATTCATCTCCAAACTATATACTACAATGATTCATCTCCAACCTGTATACTACGATAATTCATCTCCAACCTGTATACTACGATGATTCATCTTCAACCTGTATACTACAATGGTTTCTATTCCATGTACAAATAACTAGGGAGACAATGTTCAACTTTCTGTTCACATTCTGCTAGATGTAAGATTTGATATACCCCATTCGGGGAGACGATGGTTCATCTACAACCTGTATACCGCGATAATTCATCTCCAACCTAACAGTTCATATTTTGCTAGATGTAAGATTTGATATACCTCATTCGGGGAGAGGATGTTAGATAAGTTATTAATTTTTTCACGATATTAAATAATTTATTTTATCAAATAATCAAAATAAAATTCTGTAATCAAAGAATCGAAAAATATTCTTTAAAAAATCAAAAAATATCAAACTTTCTATTCATATTTTGCTACCTCATACGATGTTACAAAAGTTATTACCTATACTTTGCAATTTGCACGATTTTAAATATTATATTTGTCAAATAATCAAAATAAAATTCTGTAATCAAAGAATCGAAAAATATTCTTTAAAAAATCAAAAAATATCAAGCTTTCTTTTCATATTTTGCTACCTCATACGATGTTACAAAAGTTATTACCTATACTTTGCAATTTGCACGATTTTAAATATTATATTTGTCGAATAATCAAAGAATCGAAAAATGTTCAAATCAAAAAATATTTATTCTTTTTAAATATATCGTTGGCTCCCTTTACTTTTAGTTTCGTGTGTGCATAATTTGATAAAAATTAATTATTAAAGACTAATTTTATCTTTCAATTTTAAAAGTAAGGGGAGCCAACGATATATTTAAAAAGAATAAATATTTTTTGATTTGAACATTTTTAAAACTTTTGCAAAAATAAATTATTCTAGAGTATGTAGCAAACGATAAGCTTTCTAATGATATATATATATCATTAAAAAGAAATATTGAAAAACAGTTTAATTCTTTCTGCAGATCAAACAAGTAAAAATTTGCAAAAAGTAGTATTGGTAGTATTATTATTATTATATATTACATAAACATTTCAACCAATCATATAGTTTTTATGAAATAAAACTGCAATTTCAAAGTTAAATTTTTTGAACTTTTAGGTAGAATTTTTGAAATGTGGCTTTCAATATGTATGTAAAATATTTTTTGAAAATTTTTATTTTAAGTATATTTTTTAAGCATTTTACGATTTCCACATTTAAATATATAATAAGGCTGGCAAGTTTGGCAAGTTGTCTCCCCGGAGGTCTTGCCAGACCTCTGATAGGTAGATATTTAACAAGGGAGGAAGGAGAGAGAAATACAGCAGTGTCATTTTGTTGAGAAAATTCGCTTTGTACACAAGGGGAAGAAAGAGCCACCAAAATCAACTTTATTATTTGGCAAAAAAGAAAAGTTTTGTCAAAGACTGGGCTGAATGACGAAAGGAGATTAAAAAAAAAGACCTTAAACAAACGAAACAAAGCAAGCAGAAGAACTAAATAAAATTCGAGCATGACAAAAGAAAACCTAATTTCTAAAAATCATTATTTAATAAATGTTCTTTGCATTTTTTGAATGATTTAATATTTTTCAAATATCTAATATAAAGAGGAATTGCGTTCCAAATTCTAATCGACTTTTTTAAGAAAAAATGTTTATATTTCATAAAATTAGATCTAGTAACGTTTAAATTAAGTTTGTCATGTGTGTTGTATGCAGGGTTGGGTTCAATTATAATTGTAATTGTGTAATTGAAAATTAATTACAACTAAAGTGTAATTATAATTGTAATTGAGAAAAAAAATAGTGTGTAATTGAAATTATAATTGTAATTAAAGCCTCATAATTGGAAAATAATTGTAATTGAAACCCCAATTTTCAATTATTTTGACTATAAGAAGAGTATGTTGGAGGCGATATGAGAATCTGGAGTGTTCACTGATTTGCAAAACGTTGCTCGCTTCTCTCTCATTTTCACTCGCTCCCTCTTTCTCACCCTTTAGCTAGTTTTTTATGTTACTTTACATTGAACACATGTGGGTCACTCTCATCATTCATCAATTACAGATACAAAAATATAGAGCTTGTCTTTGAAAACTGCACTAATCATTCATACATGAAAAAATTTATAGAAGCAATTCGTTGTAAATGAAACTTGTGCTTATACATGCACCATATTTTCAACTCACTTGTATATGATCTAATATAATGCTTTGATGAATGACATGAACAGAAGATTTTCAAATTAGGACGGAAGTTTCGCACGACATAATTACTCTTTACTTCTTCAAGCTTTGATAGAACATTTTGAGTAAAATATCAAAGGCCACCACCAGTGTTCGACCATTTTATTTTCGATTAGCAGCTGTTCTTGATCCAAGATGGAAAACTGATTGGTGCACACCGGAGGAAATCCTTGAGCTGAGTCATCTGCTGCAAAAGAAAGTTACAGCGTTAGACCAAACGGAATAAAACAAGAACACTTCAACAAGTGACAGAAGCTCCTAAGAAAAAATGCAAACTCTTCAATTTCATGTCCACAAAGTCCATTGCGAAGGATTACACAAACTTTTTAAGCACATCGGCTGAGTATCAGATAAAGTCTTATCTAAAAGAATCAACAATTCCGGAGGACAGCGACCCGCTTATTTTCTGGCAACAAAATAAATCTATTTATCCTGAGTTAAAAACGCTAGTTCTTCGCTATTTAGCTATTCCTGCATCATCTGCTCCTGTCGAACGAGTTTTTTCGATTGCTGGCAAAATTATAAGGCTAGGCAGATGCCGTTTATCAGATTCGAGATTTGAGGAGCTAATGTTTCTAAGATCAAACATGCATATTCTACGAATCGATAAATTTTTTAAATATCAATTTCAAATTAATTACATTTTTTTGTTCTATAATAAATATATTTACTTATTTTTGTATAAATTGGAAGTTGTAATTGTAATTATAATTGAAAGAAAAATTAATTACCTAATTGTAATTGTAATTGTAATTGAAAAATTTTTTTTACCATAATTGTAATTATAATTGTAGTTTAAGGGTAGTAAATAAAAGTGTAATTGTAATTGAAAGTTATAATTGACACCAACCCTGGTTGTATGTATAGAACCTATGGTTTTGAACGTAAAAACAAGAAAATTCATTTTGAGTATAGAAAGATTTGTGTACAAAGGTTATTTTTTAGCTTGCTTAGGGGACGATGTTTTGAATTTAAGAGCTTTATTGTATTTCCTATTTATATAACTGTAATATGTTATGAAAATAACTGTTTGATCAAAATAAGTTTTCAACTGGCTATGATATTTTATTTTATGCTTTTTGATTTTAAATATGAAATTTTTAACTTTTCTTCTTAGGGGTAAAATATTTAAAATTAGGATAATTTTTAGAAAATAATATCAGAAGTAACATCATAATTACTGGTGACTTTAACATTAATTTATTTAATTGCAATAACAAGGTTGATTTTTAAATTCACTTATATCTTTACATTTCATTCTTTCAATTACTAAATGCCCCCATTATGTTCCCAATTTTGTTCACTCCTGGACAATATTTTTCTATCTTCCAATTATGAAACCTTATCGCTCAATTTTAACGGATATTTCTGACCATTTTTCCTAGTTTTATATCAGTGAAAATTTCTTCAACTCGTATATTTCCAACGTAACAAGCTCAGAATTTATATCTAAAAGAATTTTCAATAACAAAAATGTTCTTAATTTTATAATTTTAATAAATCATTGAGTAAGGCGAATTGGTTTACAATTTCAGTGATGCTTCATGCATGTTTGATAAGTTCTTTGAGGTGTTTTATCATTTCTTCTGTCTTTCATTTCAATTTATCCATATTAGAAAGTTTACTTATAAAAGTCTTCGTTCACTGATTATCTTTTTTTTGAGAAGATTAAGAAGAAGAAGATTTATTAATTGACAAAATAAAATTGGAATACACCACTAAACATATAAAAAAGAATTAAATAAAGAATTTTAAAAGAAAGACATTGCATATTTATAGTTGGGAAAAATTCAAAAGGCCTGCAAGCCGCTGATATATGATTAAAAAAATTAAAGATAAATATCATAGAATTTTCGAGTATGACAATAGTCCCATCAATCGAGAGATGCACTATTCAATTTCTAGATGGCAAAATTCTTTGTCTATTGAAAATTACCGTCCAGTATCTATTTTATCGTCATTCTGCAAAGTTTTTGACAAAATTATGTCAAAAAAATTGACAAGTTTTGCTAATAAAAATTGCCTCATTTCTCTCATGCAATTTGGATTTAAACTCTCTCATTCAACTCAAGTTGTACCTTTTAAGGGTATCTTTTAGGGTCGTCAGGTGGATCCATTGGAATCTTTTTGAACTTTTCACCCGCTTTTGATATGGTGTATCACACAATTTTACTTTAAAAACTTTATAAATCGGGTTTTCAAAGCTTTATTTCGGATTGGTTTCACTCTTATCTATCTAATCCACTGTTTCCCAAAGTGGTCTATATAGACCCCCAGGGGTCGATATAAATTAGTTAGGGGTCTATGCAGGAAAAACTTTTTTCGAGGGGTCTATGGCTTGTGAAAGGGGGTCTACAAGCATACTCAGTCTTGTCGATAAGGGAAAGCAAGTGCTGGCTTCTCACATCACCAAATGATAAACTTACATACAATGTTTTCTCATCTTTCTCACAAACACATGTCGGCTTATCTCATCATATCAATTTCTCATCTCCTCCTTCACACACACGCACAGAGATTTATGTCTCCATGTCTCCAACTATTCATCAACAAACATGTGTTTAGGGAACACATTAATCTCTGCTTTCTCATAATAGTAATAATACCCTAATAAAGTGCTTGATTATCCTAGTTTTACTTGTAATTGACAAAAATACTGCGAATTTTTTATAAAACTAAGAGAGGAATTTTAAAAATGTACTATAATTGATTTTTTATTACTCACATCTCAAAATGGTGCGAAGTGTGAAAAGAAGGGAGAGGTAGAATACGGTGACTTATCCCTACCCCCTCCCCTTGGCTCTCTGATGACTTGAAATGAATTTGCTCGTTCTATGGGTACCGGACCAATGCCCCTTTATTCGAATGAGAGGGATGACAGAATCCGCGCCTCCAAATCATAAAATAAACAAGAATATATGCTGCACTACAAGTTTTTTAGATAGTTGTTTTGTTAGTAATATTAAAAAATTTCACCAAGGGCAATTTCTAACTGGGTATTTTCACCAGGAGCATTTTTACTTACAACTATTTTATATACTTATTTGAGGTTTTGATATTTTTTGTAGAAGTGACCACATGGATGTTTCCTACAGTATCTGTCTGTCTTTATGTGTAGGGTGAATTGAATAAACAGATTATCCCCCCCCCCCCCCTCCCTCTCCAAAGAAAGTTTTCTACTTTGCGTCCTCATATAAAATGCTCTAATTCACAATCTTTTTTGGGATTTTATAATTAAACTTTGTGTTTTATAAATTCATTAGTAGTGTCCAAAGTTTTTGTTCATTATAAATTTTGAAAGATTACTTTTAGTAGCGAAATAAGGGGTAGAGGGATTAAGTGATAATTCGGTCCAATTCTTCGCATTTTATAGCAATTTTAGCTATTGCTTGTCGAAGATATTTTGAAGGGTGTCAAATCAAAATGCCTGAAAACCAAAACACCCGAAAACCAAAACGCCCAAAAATAGTGCACCGGGTGCTTTGACTAGGAACTGTTTGAAGTATGTTACTATTTTAAGATTGGGATACGACATTTTTAATTTATTTTAAAAGGTTTTTCGTTTTAATATTTTATTTTATCTTTCTTGATTTTCAAATTTATTCATAGATAATTTCTGTTGAACATGCCCGAGGAAAAAAAGAAATGTAGGCAGCATAGCATCGAATATTTGGAATTTGGCTTTGTTTTTTCTCCCTCGAACATCCACTTACCCATGTGTCTTATATGTAGCAAAGTGTTGAGCAACGGCGCAATGAAGCCGTCCAAGTTGAAGGATCATCTGAACAGATGTCATCCTGATAAAAAAAGTTGTATTCTGTCGTACTTCAAAACTTTGAAAGAAAAACACGTGAAAAGGGATACAGTGGATGAGATGCCTGCTTCAAACTCAAGAAAAGAAGATATTGGCTTGCGGGCATCACATAATATTGCAATGCTTATAGCGAAATCTGGGAAAAACCATACTATCGGGGAGCAATTAATCATGCCTGCCATTGAAAACTGTTTTGCCCTGATGTTGAGAGTTTTCTGTGTACTCATTTGCGAACAAATAAGTTTCTATCCAACTCGATGAATCTACTTTGCCTAACAATGAAGCCCTTTTATTGGCTTATGTCCGCTTTATCCTCAACGAAAAGGTGTATGAAGAGCTGCTCTTTGCTGAAAGTTTGATTAGAGATACTAAAGGCGAAACAATATTTAATGTTTTGAAAAACTTTTGCATTCAAAAATCTATTCCATTATCAAATATTTTAACAGCAGCTGTATGGAGCACCATCAATATGTTTAACCTTCGAACATGAAATATAAAATCGGTCACCCAAAAATTCAGCTCTCTAAAGATTTAGAAAAAAGATCATTTTAGTCATGGTCTAAAACATTCACTTGGTTAGAGGATAGCATATCTAATAGACTATACAGGTAGGCTGTGACCATCCGTTTCAATAACTGGCAAATGGCAATAAGGAGGGATAAAGACTTAATTACATAAGTAGTGATCTAGCATATATGAATGATTTTGTTGACTTGTTGAGCTTAACTATAATTTTTTAATAGCTCAGGGTCTCATTTTAAAAAAATAAATCAACATATAAATAAATATAATTTTTGTAGATTAAGAAAATAAAGAGAAATTTTTTGGCATTCTATACGCTGTTTTATGGCCTCCAGGACATTTTTAAATCTTATTTTCAAACAAATATATTTGAAAATCGATCAAAATTTTTCTTCTCAAAGAATGCAATTATCCCAACTTCATTTCAAAAGCTGTCATTTTTTTATTACAATGGAATACTCTGATCTCTTTTCCTTGCAGTGCAAGATTAAAGGAATTCATATATTCAAATATGTTCACTAAAAATGATAGAAATATACAAAAACGGACATCAGAAAATTCTACATGCATTCTAGTTTGCTTTCTAGAAATTGCTGCATTTCTTTCCATAGTATCGCTTGGAAAATTTTCCTTTGGAAGGCCACCTCACCGTTGAGTGCAGCAAGAGTTTTTCAAACAAACAAGAGTTGACGCATTTAAATACACTGTTTACTTTATTGAAAACATTTTTCAACTCAGCGGTATGCCTCGGCGCACACTGGGTACCAATTACATCTCGAGATTTTTCTCAGCCCAATTTTTGTTGCATAATTATCCATTTTTAGAGTCAAAGTCGCAAAATTGGATATGGGTGGAGTGATTAATGTTAAAAAATTATGAATCAGTCGACGTCAAAAAATGATGAATAAGTGGAGTCGCCGAATTTTTTCCGACTCCACAACCCTGTCAATCTCCGTTAATTTTGGAATAAATTTAGCGTATTCATTTTGACCAACGAATATTCACCGCACAAGTCTTTCAAAAATACGAAGGAAATGATCGTTTATACGTATTATAAATTGCAATAAATATCCCACCTTTATGTGAGCAAGTGTTTCTGCCATCAAACTTTTTCGTGAATGCTGGCTGGCTGGATTTGCCGAGACTGATAATTTCGAAAAAGATCGCCATTATGATTATGTGCTTATTTGAGTAGAGTAAATCAAATACTCAGGCACACGGCAACGGGTGTTGAACTTATGATTCAATTGTACACGCATGTTTTGTATGAGTCCTCTGCCTTGTCTCTTATGCCAAAAAGGGTCTGGTGTGCAAGCCACTAAAGTATATTCCTTTGCTGCGTAGATGCTTACCATTTTCTTAAAATTCATCTCAACTTCTTTTTTGAGATTCATTTTCAAAGTCATACGATATAAAAACCCACAAAGGATATATTTTCGCTTCTCTTATTTTTGTAAGGTGCGCATTTCCCTTTGCAAGAATAAGAAATTACAGAATCATTATTTTAAGTTGATCATTGTATAATTCTACAAAAAAAGCAATGACATGTACCATATTTAAGGTCGTTTGTGAATGTCAATGTTAGATGAAAGATTTCCTAAATTTTAGACATTTCTGCTTTGCATTGCAAGCAAAATTTTTGATCTATTTTCTCCCGCATAATTTATTAAAATGTTCTATTGCTTTAGTGTCTTTCTTGCATTGTCTTCAAAAAATTTTTTTTTAATTATTGTCTGTAACCTTTTAATCTAAGACAAAACACTGCTATTAATAAAGTCTATTCATCCTAAATTTTTTCTCCATAGGTAATTGTTCTAAATTTTTTCCTAAAAACTTTCTACTCATAAATGAATTTTGCTTCTTTATTAACTAATATTAACGTAAAATTTATTTATTTAATTTTTTTAGTAAATTTTTTGCCTTTTCTATGAGTTGCAAAATACAAAGCCTCGACTAAAATAATAAACATTTTTATGCAGTTCTTGCACACTGTAAAGAGTCTCTATGAATTTATTTTTAATCTAACATATGTGAGTATAACTATTTATGAAGTCTGAGTCGCAATAATTAAAACGACTTCGACTACTTCTCAAAAGGTACGACTCCACAACCCATTGATATAGAGCAGTGCTCCTTAACCGTTTTTTAACAAGGGCCCGAATTAAGAACCAACATTGCACTAGAGGGCCGTACCAAAACATTAAATTACTTTTTATAAAGAGCGTTTTTTAATAAACTCTGAAACAGTATTCTTGTTGAATCCAAATTGTTGCATATATATCATCAAATTAATTTATCATATATCATTCATAAATTTTATGATATTGTTAGCCTATTTAACCTGCAACTTTGCTATGTGGGCCGCGAAACAAGAGGTAGAGGGCCACGGTTTATACAGTATCCATTAACTAGGAGTTAGAATAGGAGTCGTAAGAATCGCTTCTCCAAATTAAGATCAATGCTCACAAATTTCCTACGCTAAAAACAAAAGGAGAGTATTTTAGCTTGCTAATAGTTCTAAAACTATTCTACAGATACATTCATTTACACTCAAAACTGAAATGAACAAACCCTGAGAACAAGACACCAAAACGTATATTCATCGTGAAAAATGCAGTCAGTATAAACACTTGATTTTATTCTATTCCTTGTCAATAAAAATTGTAATATTTAGCGCTAATTTCAGTATGATAATTTTGTAATTTCTGCAATTGCAAAAAATTCTTCATAGCTCACTAGGTATATTGTAAAGAACTTTTATGATACTCTTTTTTTCTTTTTCAAAACACCAGTTTTATTTTACTTTGTTAAAAATGTTGATTTCGGCTGGGATAATACGCGGCCTTGAAAAGAATGCAAGCTCGAATCAGCGATGGTACAAAAGTTTAGAGTGGAGTACCTGAGATTTTATCTGGCACATCCCTGAAACCCCTTTAATGATTTTTGCGCTGGCAATTCGCCTTACTTTCTATCCTTTTTAGAATTCAATAGCGGCAAGATATGGCATATCCAGAAGCAAAAGCGTATTCAGTTCTGCCAGAAGCTCCCCCTCCATATTCGCCGCAGAAGGATTCCAATCAGCCACCCCTCCTCACGTCGCACACTCTTCCGATGTATAACGAAGCCTCGGGATGGAGTAAGGATGGAAATGCGGAGCAACCACCCAGGATCATCCACGAAGAAGAGGTGTACCCGATCAACCACTGCCTGCACTGTGTCATCACCTTCTTCTTCTTTTTCCCGTGGGTGTTCATTTGGATCGGACACTGCATCTACGGGGAACAGCGAAGAAAACGCATCACCGTGATACGTCAGCTGCCCGATTCCTCTCCAAGCTAAAGTCTTTGTTATTTTATTTCTTTGTTCAGAAATCTTAATATAAAGTTTTATGAGGTCCATTTTTTGTCTTTTGTTTTTACGCCTAACCTTTTCAGGCGCACTTCGAAACTTTTGCTTTTATATTTTGGGCGATCGCTGTGAAGATGCACACGTTCACTTTGAATGTAACTTATTTTTTCATTTGTCAGTTACTTAAAAAATAATCTCACGTCAGTCACCAAATTCCTAATTGATATAACTTCTTTTTGAAGTGTGTTAAAATAAGTGAATATTAATTTAGAAGTGTCCAAGTCCCATTTTAAACGGAACTAAAAACAAATTGCAGATGAAAATATTATATAAATCTCAAAATGTTCACTTTTCAATTTCTCATAAAAATAACGAGCAGCTAACCTCCTTCTTTTAATACAAATTCATTTCTAAATTGTTTCCTTATTAATTTTTTTAAAAATAGTTCTACAACCCAATAAGTTTATGAATTTTTTTTGAAGAAAATGAAACAAAAGTATTGTTATTTTTCCCTCCAAAAATGAAACCTGCTTGATTTAGTTTCGATTGGATCTTTCTCTTCAGTTAAATTCTTGTGATGTATTTCGATTAATCTCCACACAACGGATTTGTGTTCGCTTTATTTCACGAATGCATAAAATCAGTTTTGCATACACCATACTTTCTACATCAAAGTTTCCACGTTACCTGCAAAAACTTCGAAAAATTTATCTTTAAGAAGCCCTGATTTTTAAAACACTAAAATTCTCCAAATACTCGCCATTTTTATCCAAGTATAACTAATCATAGAGAAGCACCATTTCTTTTAAACAAAAGGAAGCTGCTTCAACGAATGAAAATATATAATCACTTTTTGCATTCTTAATTTATCATGACCTTAACTTCGATAAAGCTCCGGGAGCATGAAAAAGAGAATGTAAACATATGGCGATATTTTCAGTTAACAGCATTCTCATATACGTGAAAATATCGATGCAGTTCACATATTGATTGATGGGACGACACGAAACCTTTTTTCAGATTCTTGTTGATTTAAAATCGTTACTTTCAGTTTCGAAAAATCAGGCTTTGTTTGCGCGTTTCAGTATTCCTTCAATTATATGTAAGTTTTTCAGAGCAAGCGCTGCCCTTTATAAATAGCCTATTTCCAAAAGGTCAGGCATTCACAAAAAGTAGCGAACGTTGATTTTTAGCAGAAAAAATAGGCGTACAATGCCATTTAAAATGCTCAGAATTTGTAAAGTAAGGGATCTATCGATTGTACCGTACACAGGCTGAAGTTTGGTCTTGATCTGCTTTTTAGCTATCCTATCTTTCAATGAAAGCGGCGCGTTTAGACATTGAGGAAATCCTTTTACATTTGCTGCAGGCATGATGAGTTTCTCAGCCATTGTGTGAGGCTTTTTGTTCTTCGCCACAGGAAGTGCAATTTCATAGGAAGCTGTCACAATCCCCACCGCCTACCGACATTGCTTCCCTGTTTTGTCTGGTCGTTGTTTTTTCGCATTTTCTCCAAGTCACTAGGAGCGGGGTCTTTCTTGTCTGAATGATTAGTTGAGAGCGTTGTTGAAGATTTGGACTCACTGATTCATTTGATAATGTCTTCTTACACACTGTCGCACAGATTCTTCCCTATTCCTCAATTCAATAAAATCAAAATTAATATGTCGATCGCTATACTGTCATTTGGGCATCTTGATTTGATACTATAATAATCTGAAACAAAACCAAATGTTGCTTTTTAATATATATATAAGCTTCCTTTTATACTAAATCGGCTATTCTTATTTTATTTCTGTAAAAAATACCTGGTAGGGGAAATTGAATTAGTAATGTATGCCTGAAAATCTGTTCTGAAAAATTTTTTCAAAAAATCGTTATATATTAGTTATAGCGTAACAATATAATTTTTTTGTATATTTTGGCTTATAATACTTTCTTCAATCATCTTGAGTATGAAATATTTATTTAAAAACAAACAAAACGTATTATAAAATTTTTTGAAGATTTGTATGAGAGAAGGAAGCAAGCAACCTGAAAACTAATTTAAAAGAGAATGTGTGCGTGATCAAATATAATAATTAAAAAAATGTATCTTGACTAAATGGAAGATCTATCATGTTTAAATGAACTAGTAAGTGGTGTAATGTTCTAATATTGGGCGCTTCAAACAAGATTTTGTCCGTGAAAAAGAAGTTCTTTTACAAATGAAAAATCTTTAAATCTATAGCTTATCATCTAGGATTACAGTTATCATTTAACTAAGATGGGTAGGAAATCTGGAAATTTAGAATATGACAGAGTTATCAAAAATGGCACTGTTGCTAATATGTGAAGATTTAGTCACTATCAAATCAAGATAATTTTAAATTTAAATGTAATTTCTCCATCTTTTTTTTTGCGTAAAAGCGAGTCTTTTAGATGAAGAAGGTGGAAAACTTTTTGTAATTGAACAATGAACATCACGAATGATTTCATCAGAAGAAAAACTTTTGAATTGGGATTGGTTGATAAATATTCCTTAAAAAAGTTTTTTAAAGAACACATTGAAGAAAAAAAAATTCTAATGAAAAAAGAGGGATGTGAGTTATTACTTCAGATGGGTTGTTGGGGGGGGGGGGTGAGAAGAAAGAAGCTTGTTAACATTATTCTGATGTTCGTGCATTCGCAATTTTAGCGAACGTTGTTGTGTCCTGCCTATGCATACACAAACAGGAGTTGCATTTTAGCATGAATTACGTTTTTTTCATTTAGAATATTTCGAAGTTGGAATGTGTTCTGCGAAAAAAAGTTTAGAGTTCGGTTTTGCGATGTTGTTGTATTTCTTTGGGTTGTTTTTAGTTGCTTGAAATGGTGGGCGCTGGAGTTTTGACGACAACACAGTGGGTTTTTCAATCAAGCGAAAAGTCCTCCCATTGTATTAGATAGGGTTAACTTTTGATTGTATTAGATAGATGTATTCCTCTCTACATTTTCACATACTTAATTTGATGAAGCTTCTTTGTAGAAGCGAAATATATCATTTTTGAAATCGTTTTGATCCTAATAAAAAATTCTTTTGTATATATTTCTTTTAATAAAAAACTTTATATAATTATTTGGATAAAATGTTTCTATTTGAGATAAATCAATTTTTTGACAGGTTTCATAGATTTTCATAAAAAAAAATGGAGATGACCACTGAATTCAGCATGTTTGAAATATATATGCAACATTAAAAATATTTATAAAAACTTATTAATATCTGAGGAAAATAGGGGGATGGGCACTTGACCGAACAAATTTAGCACAGCACTAATAGTGTTAACAATTACACATTTAAAATATTTATTATCGCTACAACAAAATAAATATATGGATTAACCAAATCAATTTTTGATGGGAAAAGAGTCTATTCTTTTGAATAAGCTTTTCTTGTGCGAATGAAAGGTACTTTGGGACAAAGTTTCATTCCTTCCTGATTTCCTCTCTTTTGTGAAGCAGCAACAGCGAATCAGCCAAACTACGATCCAAGGAAAGAAAAGGATTGAGAGCAGACAGTTAAGGCAATGATTTACATCATCACTGTTTTCAGAATGAGTCTCCACTTTTTTTAAAGCCTGTTTTCTATCAGTAAGTTTATTATTGTTAGTGAGAGGGGTTGTCTCCTTGAAAAGAGAGAACAGCATCATAAGGTATCTTGGAAAAAGAATTTGTTAAGGCTAAATAAAGTAAAGAAAAAACTTTAAAAGATTAAAAAATTATCGCATTTTTGAAACTAGGTTTTATCATTTATGAAGCTATTTTTACGCCATATTGTAAATAATTTACAGAGGTGTCTTTGATAAAATGCCACTTATTATTAATAATATTTAAAAACAATCCATGTCGCAATCTTGTTATGATATGATTATTTTCAAAGTAGGAATCGATATTTTCTGGCTCGATAAACTTTTCCCAATCATGAATCCCATCTGGAACAAGACCAAACACTTTTTCCGCAGCAACTATCGCTAACAAATAAGACAGGTATGTTTTATTAATGGTTGAAATAAAAAAACAACCTCCAATTTTTAACTTTTTAGCGCAAGTTGATATAAATTTTTCTGGATCATTTACATGCTCTATAACTTCACTCGCAATAATCGCATCAAAATTATCCTCTTTTAAACTGTCTAAATTTTCATCAACCACTTCATAATTCAATTTTTTTCTAATTTCAGCACTTAAAAATTCTTCACTATGATTTATCGCTGATTCGATACTCGATTTAACGGTGTCAACTCCTAAAATAGTAGTTCCCAGTCTTGCTAAAGGTTCACATAAAATTCCACCCCCACAACCTACATCTAGGACTTTTATTCCTTTAAGCATATCGAGTGCACATCTGTCTTTTTCTTTGACAAAATAATGAGTTAAAGTATCTCGAACAAATGGCATTCTTACTTGATTCAGTGAATGAATATATTTATACGGTCCATCAATATTCCACCATTCATTGGATAAGCTTTCAAATTTGAATTTATTATTATCAAGTTCAAAAGAGTTTAAGGTTAGATAACTTCTAACCATTTTTCTTGTTTCAAGATAAGAGTAACGGAGAAGAAATTTTGTAGACATTTTATATTACGTTAAAAAGTAAATAAAAAAATAATAAATGAAAATATATAAAAATCCTTTGTACACTTTTTAGTTTCAAAATTAAGCTATAAATAAAATTTAAAAATTCATATTTAGTTAGTGTATATTTTATTTATAGATAATATTTGTTAACATAAAAATTTCAAAATTTTCCTACAAATCGAATAAATTTTATTCTTATAAATTCTTTTTCTAAATATTAATATATTATATTAAAATTTCTATAACGATCTTTCGAAATAAAAATTCCTTTAAGATGCAATTTAAGATAAATGTAATTTATGATGTACTTTTTTGTAATTACAACCTGTGTTTTGGTTTTCGATGCTTTATAATGTTTCCAGCTATTTTAAAATTATTTTTAAAACGATTTATTATTTAAATAGCAACAATATCAAATTCCATTGTCTTCACTGAGACTAATAATAAAAAGGACAATATAACCATTTTTAGAACAAACAAGTTATTTATTCTAGAAATATAATAAAAATTATGCCTATAGAAAGGAAGGAAGGAATACTTTATTTAACGCGCAACTATAATACATTCTAAAGCATAAGTACAGTCACGCAGAAAAGATAAATATTTTAAAAAAATATTAGATCATCACAGTGGCGGATCCAGAAATTTTTTATAGGGGGGGGGCGAAATCTATTAATTTTTTTTGCAATTTTGCTAAAAGTCTTCAGAGAATACGACAGCTGCATTATGTCTTTTAGAATCACTAATTACCTATGTTTTCATATTTTTAACATTATTTTGCCATGAATAAAATGCAAAAATTTATTTTTTATGCATGTAAGGGTATACATTAGTAAGGGTAGTTTTCGAAGCCATTTTTCATAGGGGGGCTAGGCCCATGAGGCCTCCCCCTGGATTATCATTACACTCAAAAAGATAAATTTTCAGATTTTTTCTGAAAACAGATAAATTTTCAGCTATTTTCAAGTAATAAGGCAAAACGTTCGAACGTTTACATGCGTTGTACACAGGAGTTGTGCTATTCAAAAAAGTTGAAAAGGAGTTGATTTTTAATGTTTCAATGACGGATACTAAAGCAAATGGTTTTTAGTATTTAAAATACTTGTAAACTAAAACTAAAATTTTGAAAACAATTCTTCGTTCAATTTTCAGTCAGTGTAGTTATTTTAGGACGTGAGAAACACTTTCTTGTTTTTTATGCCAAAAATTAAACGTGCGCAGTTATTTTAAAGAACTTAGAGTTTCTTCACCTCTCCTTTCTGTGTTCCATAAGAATTTCAGTAATCAAAACGGCTTACGACATAAGCATTGATCAGAGGTTTAACGTGACTTTTTGAGAAAAATTTCTTGAATTATTTCAAATTGTTTAGAAAAAAGTAGCCTCTTTCAATTTACTTTTAATAAAAGAATCATAGAGTAAGTTTTTGTGTAGAGGAACTCCAAGTATGTTAATTTCTTCTTCAATTTTCATAATGTTTTATTCAATTTGGATATTTTCGAAAGATGAATCACGCCATGAATTGAAAATTATAACTTCTTTTTTTATCGTTCAGATTGAGTCTGTATTTTTTCATTACTTTTTTTATTTTTAAGTATAAATTAGAAATTCTAGCTAAAATTTTTGATAAAGCCAAGAAGAGATGTAGACGTTGAATAAGAAAGGTCCAAGAACGGAGCCTTGCGAAACTCCATATTTTGTTCTAACAGATTCAGACAAAAAACCATCAATAGAAGTAGAGTGTGTCCTATCTTCAAAATATGAAAAAATCCATTTCAAAGCAGTACCACACACACCAATCCTTTTTTCCATAATTTTCGGTAGGCTATTTCTGTCTATAGTATCGAAAGCTGATTGAATGTCAAGAGCAAGCAGTAGAAGATGAAGTTTTTTTGATATGTTAACTTTTATAACATTAACAAGCGTCAAAACTAACGACTCTGTGCTTCAATGTTTCTTATAAGCAAAAAGACTTTTCATTGTTCATGTGGTTGACAGTGAAATGATCGGACAGTCTTTTCAGTGCCACTCGTTCAGCAAGCTTACTTAAAAAACTTCGATTGGATATGGGCCTGAAATCATTAATGTTGTCCGTATGAGCTCGAGAATGCTTGGGAATGGGAATTAGAATTGCTTCTTTTGAAAAGAATAAAATTCCTGTATCAAAAGACATATTTATATAATAAACAAAAAAGGATATAAAGACAATATTTTAACATGTTCTAGTTTAAACTGTCAGCTCGTCCAACTTTGATTCCGTGTGCAGCAATAATATTTTTAAGTTCATCTTCATCACTTAGATGTATTTTTCAGATAAATCTTCGACGATCATTATTGCTTTTCTGTGAAAAACTCATTGAAGACATTTGCTAACTCGATTTTGTTTTCAAAATGAGAAAAAATATCCTGGAGTTTTTTCATGTTAGACATTTTACGAACAAAGTTGTAAAGAGGTTTTGTCTCCAGTGATCTGTTTATAAACTGATCACAGTATCTCTTTTTATTTTCTTATAAAAGAAACAAGTGGATTTTCTAAAAGCATCGTATTCTTCTCGGTCGTTGCGACTACGAGTTTTTAACCATTTATTGTAGCATTTTCTTAGTCGATTTCTTAGTTTAAAAAAGTCCGAGGTATTCCATTTCGGCCTTAGAGGGCGTACGTTTTTGGTGAAATAAGGAGCATGAATGTTTGTGATTTCATCAATTGCAGAGCAGAAGTTTTCGAATGAAAAGGATATGATTATACTATGATTTCGTTCAAAACATAATTTCGCTTTCAAATCTTCTTTAAACAAATATTTATCCACAGAGGAAAAAGTTCTGAAGACGACAGATTTCTGATTAATTTCCAATAAACCTGTGCAACTGAAAGAAAAAACTAAAGGATAGTGATCACTAAGATCGAGATGACATATTTCAGTAGTGAAATATATCGTCAAGCAAGTACGACAAAAATATTGTCTAAACAATGTCCAACAGTATGAGTTTGTTTTGACAATAATGGATAAAGCGCAAAAGTGTCAAGTAAGCTTACCGGCAGCAGGTCTATTGTTAGAATCATCAAAATTCAACACCAAGTATGACTTTATGAGGCGTAACAGTATCGAGCGATTGAATCATATCAGAGATTTCCGTTAGAAAATCAGTAAACGTGACATTAATCAATTTATAAACAAGGACAAATAAGACTTTGAGAGTTGAAAATATCAAAATGCCGCCGATTGATTCAAAAGTCTCTTGGCTTTTCATTAAATGGTGTTTTATGTTCACACATTATTTATATAAAATAGCAACTCCTCCTCCTCTAGAAAAACGAAAACAATGCCTCACTTCAACCCACTTTCGGCTTTTATATTTTGGGCGATCGCTGTGAAGATGCACACGTTCACTTTGAATGTAACTTATTTTTTTTTTAAAATTCACTTTCTCGTTTTTTTATTTTAAAATTTTTTGTGCAACAATTGCGTTATTTTCATTAAACAACCAAGTTTCGCAAATGAAGGCAACATCAATTAACTTTTATTTGCAAAAATCAACCAGTTCTCAACATTTATTTTGCAAAGAACGAACATTCCATAAGATAAACTTACAAGATTTTGGAGTTTTTAGTTTTTTGAAAAAGAAGAAGAAAAAGAAGGAACACCTGATAGAGAAGTAGAAGTAGGAGCAGGTAAATTTATTAGAAATTGGTTTCCCAAGTTTTTACAGAAAAGAAGTACATTGTGAAGAATTAGCAGAAATTTCTTAACTAAATATTGTATAACCTTTTGTTTCATGGGAGTGAGCGCATGCGGGAGACCCATGTTTAGGACAATTAATTTTCCATTGACCGTATTCCTGACAATAACTGCATGATGGTAAATTATTAGCTAGTTTTTTCAGGCTATTTTCAATTGAAGTAATCCGTTGAGAAAGAGAATCGGTGTTTGACTGTTCTTTCTTTAAAATACATTCATTACACAAAAAAAAAATTTTTTTTATTAAAGAGGGAAATTAATAGCATGAAAAATCTTACTACACATGAAACATTCAATTGATTCCTGCTGAGCATTTAAATTACAAGTTTTGCAAATGCCAATTTCATCAGGTAACGAAAAAGAAAAAAAACTTTCTGCCATTTTTAATTGTTAATAATATAATAATTAAAATTTTATAATAATATAGAAAGAATTAATTTAATAATTCTTTTCAAGTAAAAAAGTTCCATTATACAATTGACATATTTATACAATACATTTTGGGAAATTTTACTAAGCAAGCATGTGAAGTTCCATAATGCTCTTAATACTTTTAGTTGGGTCGGCCTTTAATTGGCTCTTTGTGATTTATTAAATCCAATGTTTGGCATCAATATAATTACACACATATTTGAGAGCCAAATACTTGTAACCCAAATGGATAAATGTGGCGTATGGACTCAAGTAAATGAGAAATCTATGTAGCCCAAACAATGACATATTCCTAGATGCTGATAATAATTAGGGCTAGACAACGAAGTGTATGCATTGCAACTAAAAAGCATCTGCGAGAGCGAAACACCAAATCACTTCTGCTTTCATTTTCAAGATTATTGTCCTTTCGAAAAACGAAAGCTGATTTATGTGTCTGTACAATTGAGTCAACACCCCCTGCTTATATTTGATTCAACAGAAATGTTCAGCGCATATACATGAAATAATTTTACTTATTTATAGTGATCTCCTAGCTCATATCTACACTTTTTTCAAAAATTTTATGTATGAGCAGAAGAAAAGAAAAACTGATTAAAAATGATTGGGTCAATTTAAAGATGAACTTATCGTACACAGTTCCTCTTTTAACACAAATAAAAACTTTTATATGAAAAAATGCAACAAAATGTAAGTAAGATTTAGACAATGAAACAGAGATACTTTCAATGTGAAGTCGGACATGTAGGGAGTGGAATTTTTGAATGAAATATTTAGCTCCAGTATTCACAGGACAATTTACACAGATCTAGATGCATATAACTGTAGGATTTCTGGTGTCCAGTTTTGAAATTAAGAATTGAATTCCATTTTAAACTACTTTTGGAAATTGAATACTTTTTTCTTAATTATCTGAGCGGAAGACTGAAGAGCCTTTGATAAAGAAATCGTAACGATAATCGCTGCTTTAATGTTGACAAGAATATAGTATTCTTCTTTGACTCTTATATAAGATATTAAGATAGTTTATTTAGTCCTCCAATTTATCATTATTTAAATTTGTTCACCAACAATATTTGTAAAAAAAGATTGAGTTGAGATCCTCAAATGGAAAATAAGTACTATTATAAATTGTTTTAAAAATGTGGATTTTAAGTGAGGGACGAGGGAGGGGGGGGGGGTTTCCTTGCCCCTTAAAAATAAAAAAAAATGATCTAACAAGGCCTAACTTTTTTTTACAGTTGGAAAATTATGGTAGAATATTAAGTTTAAAATTTGGCGAGTATTGAAACTTGTTTAGTTATCGCAAAATCGAAAATAAATTGTTTTGTATTTCAAAAAAATGTAATTTTTGTATGTTTATTTAATCATAATTTTAAAAAAATATAATAAGTTTATATAATGATATACAAACATAAATATTAAAAACAACATTTCAAAAATATTTTAAATCCTTGTAATCATTTCTAACATAAATATATATTTCTAACATACAAGGGATGTTCCTTGTAATCATTTCTAACATAAAAGTTTTTTCTAAATTTATTGAAAAGATTGTTTTCTGGACCAGATGAACTGTTAATTTCTGTAGCTTCCCAAATTTTTCTTAACATAATTTCTCCAATATGATGTCTACAAGGGCACCAAAAAGTGGTCTTCCTAATTTGCTTTAAAAGCTATTAATGGCACTGTTGTAAATAGAGTTCCTCACAACATAGCTTAAAAGCTCACAATTCACTGGCAATTTAGAACTAGCCCTCTAACCACAATCACTCTATTTTCAATAGTATATAAGCCTTCACATTTCTTTATCTTCGTTGAAAGTAAAGCCTACTTTTCTTCAAATAAATTTATTTCTTACTTTACAACAATTTACTTTCAACCTGTCACCTCTATGGACAAGTTTCTGCGTCCAGAAAGACTTGACATAGATCCCAACTCTGCCACTGCTACTGACGAGTGGAAACACTGGTACTCAACCTTGAAGAACTTTCTTTCCTCGATCTCAGCTCTCTATCCTGAAAAGCTCTCTGTTCTCACTAACTACATTTCTGCCTCCGTCTTCAAATACATTGAGAACGTGGAAGAGTACGATAATGCCATCTCTAAACTCGAAAGCATCTATGTGAAAAAAAAGAATCAAGTTTTTGCTCGGCACTTGCTAGCAATCCGAAAACAACTACCTGGCGAAAGTGTCGACGCTTTTGTACAGCAACTGCAAAGATTGAGTCTTGAGTGCCAGTATTCCTTGGTCTCTGCTGAACAGCACCGAGATGAACAGATAAGAGATGCCTTGATCAATGGACTTGCTTCAGACACGATACGTCTACGCCTACTAGAAAACAAAAACATGGACTTGCAGAGTGCCTACGATCAAGCTCGCGCACTGGAGATAGCTCAGAGCAACTCTCATGCCTACAAAACAGACACAACTTCTTTCACTGCTTCCACCAGAAAGGATCCTACAGAACCACGTTCTAGCTACAAGTCTAAGCATTTATGCTTTTTCTGCGGTAACGCCTTCCACCCAAGAAAAATCTGTCCTGCTAAAAACTCAAAGTGCTACAAGTGCAGCAAAATGGGTCACTTTTCTAAAGCTTGTAGATCGTCTTGTGTTAATACAGATAAAGATGTTGCAACTAGTAATGATGAATCAATCCTTGCAACTATAATTGATGCTAACAATAAATCTTGTACTTGTTTTTTTTAGGGAGGTACCTGCTAAGTCTGATTCTGTGATAGCTGCTACTAATGGTAAATTCAATTCTAAGGTTTTAATTATGAGAAAAGTAGGTCAAGTTGAAGCCAACTGTTTGATTGATACAGGATCTATTCAAAGCTTTGTTTCTTCGGTATTTGTTAACAAGGTAAGATTAAGGGTTTTTCCACTTAATAGAGTTGTGAGTATAGCTTCATCTGATCTTACTGTGCCAATATTAGGCTATTGTTTAGAAAGTTTGGTATTCAAAGAGAGCACATATCATAACATTAAATTAAACGTTTTAGAGAATCTCGTAAGTGACATAGTTCTTGGGCAAGATTTTATTTGTGCTCACAAATTTCTTAAGTTCGATTTAGGAGGAAAACTTCCTGGCATTCAGGTGTGTTCCCTTTCGGAATTACAATCACCGTCTCCGTCGTTATTTCGCTATTTAACTAAAGACTGCCGTACTATAGCAACCAAATCTAGATAGTATAGCTATTCAGATAGTGAATTTATAGTGAAGGAGGTGAAAAGATTACTTTAGGATGGCATTATAGAGGAAAGTCTTTCCCTGTGGAGAGCACAGCCATTTGTTAGTAAGAGCGAAAACCACAAACCGCGCATGGTTAACAGGTTTATGCAACTTAAAAGATTACTTAGTAAAGCTAGACTGCCCGTGATAGATCCTAACCAATCTCTAGTTGTGGAAACGAATGCTAGTAATTTTGCTATAGCGGCTTCACTTAATCAAAAGGGGCAATTTTATGATATACATAACCGGCTTTCCCATCCTGGAGTAACAAGAATGGCCCATTTTATACGGAATAAAAATGTGCCTTTTTCAATTTTGGAAATCAAAGAAAGATTAAAGGTTGCAAAATTTGTAATGAAACGAAGCCAAGGTTTTATAATCCACCACATACTCCCTTAGTTAAAGCTATTAGACCATGGGAGAGACTGAATATAGACTTCAAATGCGGACTTCCCCTTTCCAATGGGTACACAATCTTCCTAACAATCATAAATGAGTGGTCACGCTTTCCGTTTGTATTTCCTTGTAAGGACATGAGTGCCAAAACAGTTATCCGTTGTTTGAGCTCTTTGTTTTATATTTGCGGCTTACCTGAGTACATCCACAGTGACAGAGGTTCTTCCCTTTTGTCACAAGAACTTCAACAATATTTGCTCAATCTAGGAGTGGCAACAAGTCGCACTACCCGCTACAATCCAACTGGCAACTCACAGTGTGAAGGATAAAATGAAATTGTTTGGAAGAGCATTTGCCTAGCTCTAAAAGCACGTAATCTTGACGTAAAAGCTTGGCAAGATGTTTTGGGAGACGCCTTATACTCAATTCGATCTTTGCTGTGTACTGCAACTGGTTGTACTCCTTAGGAAAGATTCATGGTTTTTCCAAGAAGGTCTTCTTGGATTATGCCTCCTGGCAACGTACTTCTGAAAAAAAAGCCAAGAAATGACAAGTACAGCGCTGAAGTTGAAGAGGTTGAACTATTACAAGCAACACCCTCTTACGCTCACGTTCGTTTACCCAATGGAAACGAAACCACCGTAAACTTAAAAGTCTTGGCTCCTCTTAACGACAGTTATACGAAACATCTTGACTCCAACCCGACACTAACTAATCAAGCTGAAAATTTAGAACAACAAAAAAATGGTTCTAGAGATTCTCCAACTTCATCGCACTTCCACAGTGAACACATCCCAGAAAACCGCTACCCAAAAAGAGAAAGGCGTGCTCCAGATAGATGGAAATATTAAAAAAAAAGAGGGGTTGAATGTTGTAAATAGACTGCCTCACAACATAATTGAAATGTTGTAGATAAAGTGGTGCCTCACAACATAGCTTAAAAGCTCACAATTCACTGTCAACTTACAACTAACTCTCTAACCACAATCACTCTGCTTTCAATAGTATATAAGTCTTCGCATTTCTTTATCTTCGTTGAAAGTAAAGTCTACTTTTCTTCAAATAAATCTATTTCTTACTTTACAACAGGCACGCCAAGCAATTTGATCATGTCATTATTTGAAACAACCACAGGCATTTGCTCTTCGTAATGAAACTTGCTTTTCAATGTTGGAAGTAACTTTCTGGTCTCCAAGAACATTTAATTTTTTCAGCAGTTTTTTCTATAACTTCAACTTTATATTTGCAGGCTTGAGAAGGATGTAAGTTAATTTTGCTTGAGTCATCTTTAGAGCTTCAATAAATGATTGAAGAATTGTAGCCGATGTTGTCGGTGAAACATTGTTTCTTACAAATGTAGAAACTACGTTTTCTTTTTTTAGTGAGAACTTTTGCTTGAAATATCGATCTTTTCTTCTAACTTATCGCAATCTTCACTTTGTAAACATTCTCTTTCAAAACTAATATTGCTTTTCTTTTTATCACAAACTTTTTGTTTTTTCATTCTTTTCTCACTTAATGAAAAACTTTTTGCATCTACACCACTGTAGGAAGCTTTTTCTCTATAATTAATCATCTTTTCTAAAAAAATAATATCCTTATCTATCTCTCTTTTTTCAAATGTTGTTTTTCCATTATTCATCTTTTTCATTTTTTGTAAAACATCTCTTGACTAAAAAGGCATTGTTTGTGTTGGTTTATTTTTGAATTCTTCAAACTTTTTACTATTGTGTGGAATCAACTCTAATTTTTTTTTTATATTCTGACGCATAAATTATAATCTTCTGATAAATCTTGTTTTCTGCTATTGTAGGTATATTTGCTTTTTGATAGTAGTTCATCACTTCTTCAACAACTTTTTTCGAACTGAGAATACTTGTTTTTGAATTTTTAGAACAATCTTCTTCTCTGAACTTCTTCATAAAACTAAGATAGCATAATAAAATTTGTTGAAACGTAGGAAGTCTACAACCGATGATAGTTAAATTTGAATTTTTGTATTCATAATTTTGCAAAAACCTAATCTAGCTACACTTTTCATAATGACCTAACTTTATTAATTTTTTTCAAAAAAAGTGAAATAAAGTTTATTTTTATTTATTGGTGTTTTATTTATTCTTAAAAACTTACTTTTAATAAAAGAATTTTTGTATAATGTACAAAATATAAAATTCTTTATTAACGCCATCTATAATTTAAAAATTAAAAATGATTTTTTTATTTTTTTTGTACCCCTTAAACATAATTTTTTTTAATTACTTGTAACCCCAGATAAAAAAATTAAATTAAGTGGCGCCATTTGAAATATTGACTTTTAGGAAAAATTTTTTAGTACAAATTGGAGACCAAAAATATTCAAAGTTAAACCATGTGCCATGGTATATCTCAAAAAAAAAAATCTTTTTATAAATTGTAACAAACCAAATTGGATTAAAAACAAATGATATTTCCTTATTTTGAAACAGCCTTCTAAAAGTTATGTCTTTTATTTTTTGTCAGTCATTTAGCAGTTGGTTCTTCCGATTAATATAATGATATTACGCTAAAAAGGTATTTTAATAATGGAATTTTTTGTTACCTATAATAATGGTTAGGCGCATCAAATGGAAAACTTATCAGCGCTCATGTTTTCATAAGATTTTTAACTTTAAACATAAATAAATTTAGTAAAAAATTTAGTTATTAATTTTGACGTATAATTTAAGATAATTATTCTAACGAATCTCCCATAAAAGGCGTATATAACCAAAATCGAAAAACTCAATATTGAATTTATTTATTATAAAAACAAACAGAATTAAACGACTTGGGTTTTGAAAAAGAAAAAAAAAAAAAAAAAAAAGAGGTGGTGGCTTTTTAAAAAAAAAAATAAAAAAAAAAGAAGAGGAAAAATTCCACACCAAAAAATATTTGGGGTGGGGGGGGTAGAATGTGGAGAAAAAAAATAATTAAAAAAAAAAACAGGATAAAAAAGAAAAAAAGAGGGGGAGAAAAATGATATTGTATAAATTCCCCCCCAACACATATTTTTTTTTTTTATAAAAAAAAAATACATCACCAACAAAAAAAAAAAAAAAAAAAAAATTTATATAACAGGTATTTATTTTATACTTCAGTCTCATTACCCCTTCTTCCTTCACCCGTATAATATTTTCTCAAGAGCATTTTGAACAAGCATATTTTTTCCAAATATTTCAGTAAAAGTTACTTTCTAATTTTACTTCGTGTGATCTAACTGTGCCATTTTGGTCTCACCCCGAACACTGTAATCTGGTAAATGATAGAAACGTTTTCATAGCTTATTTATGATATGGACGGCGAAATTATTGATCTAAAAGAAATGCATCCACATAATTGGACACTTTTATAGATGCTCCTCCTCTCTGAATCTTAATTTCACATAAGTACCAGTTTTAGTCCTGTTTTGTCTTTTTCCAATCTTCTTATATTGAATTTTTAGAAAAACAAAAAAATTTATGTATACAAAATATTTGTTAGTTCGATAGAAAATTGCTCCAAAACAGTATATTTAATACAAATTTTATTGTACACTTATAACTGAAAAAAGTAAAATTCTTGGAAAAATAAATTTTTGAGTTTGAATAATTTTGGTTATTTTTGAATTTTTTTGACAATTGTATCTTTTTAGAACGCTCTGATTAAATATGGCTCAGAATAATTTTCAACAGAAAATATGTAGAAATAATTATTTAGTTGTAATTTTTAGTGAAATAGTTAAAGAGAGTTGTGTCCATTTTTGGCTCATTCACGTTAAAATTTTTGAGAAAACAGAAAACTTGTAAGTAAAGCAATGAATATTTTTAAAATTTAATATTATCTTCAACTAAGGCCAATAATGGTGAAGCAAAAGTAAAACAAAATTCAAATTTCACACTGTTTATTTGAAAATAAGTAAATGAAGAAGATTACAAAATTGATAGGAATGATACACTTCCTCATGATACACTGACTAATTTTGCAAATTTGATAATATCTCTCGATTACTAGTAAAACAATAAAGACAGATGATTACTCGATGTAACTCCACATTTTACAAGCTTGTTTTGCTCTCATTATTGGCGCAAGCAATGGAGAGTACAAAAATAGTTGATTCTTATCCTTTGGCCTCTGTGTAGTAGAAGTTGCTTAACTTTAACTGTAAAAGTGTTTCCTTCCTTATATAAGTGTTATACAAAATAAATAAATAAACTAATTGAATTGCCACATGAAAATGAGGCAAAGGCTATTTAATCTAATCTCTTAAAAATTCGGTGTCATTAAAACACGCGTGCAAGTAAACCAAAGAATAAAATACACGCGATACCTGCATATATATTCAAAAATTGATAAGAAATTCATATAAAAACAATTCTAAAAAAAATATTAAGCTTTTCTTAATTTTTTTGACCAAAAAACACCAGTTTAATTGATATTTGCCCGTTACAACTCAAAACCAATTTTGAGTGAAAGTTTTTCAAAATAAAGAAGACTTTTTTTAAAAGTCTTTAATAAATCATTTTATTGATGTATCAAATGTAAACAAAGTGAGGTTGGTTAAATACTTCGGCACGATAACTCAAGGTCTCGGATTCGATCCAGCATCAAGCCTGCTTTCCTTTATCGTCCAATGAAAGCGAGGCAATTGCGTCTTTATTTGTTAATATTATTTAAATTTTTCGGGTCTTTTTAGATTTATTTAATACTACTTTACGGTTAGACTTAGATTGATTTAATCAATTAGCTTACTTTGTTTCATCATTTTTACAGTTTAATGTCAAAGAATACAAAAATTAATTGGGTCCTTTTGCCCTAGACACAAGATTGCTTAGGGAAGGTAATGTTAGCAACATTTAAATTGTTAGATATTTGAGAAACGTATCTCACAATTTGGTCTTTTAGATGGTCATTGAAAAATTCGAGAAGTAGTTCAAGGAAGAATCGACAGTTAAGGTAAGCTTTACCTAACTAATATATAGTAGGAAGCAAAACTTATGAATATTGCAAATTCTGATGTTTGAAAGAGAAAGATTTTCTAAATAAAAATAGTTTAACTGATGACCCTTGTTTACTCGTCCCAAGAAGCTTTCGAATTTTTTTTAGTTTATTTATTTTAGTGGAAAAAACTAACGATATTGATAAAAAAAGTAATTTAGGAAATATAATTTCCTATATTTGCTTCCATTTTGAATGATGGTATCGATAAAATACAGCTGTGTTGCAGCGACTTTCAAAATGATCGAAAATCGGTATTATGAGGTTGGCACGCGCCTTCCTTTGTTATCAGATCGCTTTGGCACTTCCTTATCAAAAGGTTGTCAACGCCCGCTCTTCAAGGTGAATCAAAAAATAAATTAAAGCCGGAATCAGACGACTTTTCATTTTGATACCAAACAAATTGCATCATTTGGAAAAATATTTTAGTGACATTTAGAACATATTAATAAAATTTGGTAGTAAGTATTAATAATACATTTTTTTCATAGAAAAATATTTTATTGATATTTCTATTTAACTTTTTCTTAGTAAACATTTAGGGGGCGGAGATAATCAATAATTACAAGAATTTTTGTCAACACACAACTTTACAGCACCCTCAAAAATGATATTTCTTTAAAAATAATCTGGTACTTTTATGTTAGCTCCACACCCCCCTACTCTAAAAATTTTAAAAAAAATAGACGATATTTCCTAAAATTGAAAGAAGAGAATATTTTCAGCAGAATATTTTCTATTTTCATTAGCACACGATTATTAGTATTCGTTTTTTTGAATGAATTTTTTTACAATTAAGTCAAATATGTAATGATGAGAATTCTAGCATTTCTTTTTTCCAATCGAAAGGAATTCTTCATCAAGAACGAAAATGCCGAAATGGTCATATAATGAAACTCTCTGTTGGAAAACAAAATAGATGGCAGTGTAAATTTCATTCATGTAGAGAAGAAAGAGGAGTAAGAACAAATAATTGGTTCGAAAATTCTCGTTTAACTTTTCGGAAAGCAGCATTGGGTACTTATGGGTTATCTCCCCCCCCCCCCTCTAAAAATTTTTATTTGAATTTAAATGATGAGTAAAAATAATAAATTACTTGTTTAAAAAGGAGTCCAATACAAACTAATAAAAAAAGTCTAAAATATTCTACTATTTTAATTGGCAAAATATTGTCTGTTTACTCAAAAAATATTATATAGTGTAACTAATGAAAATCATATAGCAAAAAAGTATTAATTTGTTTAATTTATTTTCATAAATTAAATATATATATTTGATTATATATTTAAAATTATTAATTAATTAGTATTTTAAAATTATTAAGTTGGAAAAAATTTAAAAAAAAAATTTTTAGAGTCGAGGGGGGGGGGGAGATAACCCATAAGTACCCAGCATTGTTTACTGTTGGACACAACATGTCAAGTATAAAATTTTGTGAACGTGAATTAGAAATGAAGCACGAATCAGTAGTTGATTGGAAGAACTATTTTGGAGAAATATGTGCCCAACATCTTCTAGCTAATCCTAGAGTGATTGGAGGACACAACATGACTGTGGAAATAGATGAAAGTTTGTTCACCAGAAGAAAAAATCATGTTGGACGTATACTTCCTCAATAATGGGTTTTGGAGGAATCTGCAGAGAGACAAAAGAAAATTTTATGTTTATTGTTCCAGACAGGAAAGCAACAACACTTTATCCAATAATAAAGAATAGCCTAAGGCCTGGCACTACAATAATAAATTGATGACTGGGGTGGATCATGTTTTGCACCAATGTTTGCCATCATTTAGTTGTTAATCATTCGAAAACCTTGTGCATCATTCTAGTGGGGCGCAATAAAAAAAATAAAAAACAGAACCGCACTCATAGAAGTCTACTAGATTCATATATGTATGAGTTCATGTGGCGAGAGGAAATCAAAGTTAAAGGTTTAAACACTTTTGATACAATACTTAAACACATCAGTTGCTATTGGGCTCCTCATTATATAAGTAATATTACAATTTTCACTTATCATCCTATGTTTTTCCAATATTAAATAATATAATAATCAGAAAAATGTTGATGAAGCAGTAAAAAAGTAAATCATTCACTAAAAAATTTTTTTTAGAGTGGGGAGGGGGGGGGGGATTCAAAGTGTGAGGGAGATAACAGAAAAGTACCAATAATCTGCTCGATTTTTGACATGTAGTTCAATTGAATTTTTTAGATGAAAAACTTTACTAATTATTTTTTGGGAAAAACATTATTTAACAACAAAAAATTATTAATTATGTCCCAAAGTTTGATAATTCCATCAAAAATAAATATAAAAAAAATATTACAATATTTTGGACAGTTTTAATTTATATGTGATTAACAATAGCGTTTTAGAACAAGTAATGGTAAAGATGGAAGCAATTTTGTTTATGGAGACGCATATTTTGGGCTATATGTAAAATGTAAAGTGTACCTCATTGAACGATTGGCTTATTGGTTGTGTAGAGGGAAATTGGTGCATGGAATGCAAGCGCAAGCAATTTTATACGCTGCTCCACAATTCAAATAATCTCTTTCTTCTCACGATGACATTCAAATCACAAGCATGGAGATGTAAAAATATTGAAAAATGGCGCCATTGTTAACCTCTGGTTTGACACCATTCGACTCAACCATACTCTGACTTAGTCACAGCGAAAACAACACCCACTTCACAGGGAAATGAAGATGTGTCACTGTGCATTAAAATTTTGATCCGCTCTATCTTTTTATCCTCTTTGAGTTTGGATTGAAACGGACCTTCTTGTTGAGGAAAATGAGATGCTTTTTGTCCGTAGCAACTCAAATATTGTCCTGATTCTCTGACAATGTTTTCAATAAAGGGAAAAGTTTTTAAAAGTGCTTTGAATGAGCTGTACCACTTTTTTTAAATTTATTAATACAAAAGAATCTTTATTAATTCTCATCAAATTCTATTTAAAATGACACAAAAAATTGATTAAATAAACTATAAACTAAATAACCTAAAGTAAAGCTGGTTGATTAAGTAAAATCTGATTGACCAATTTTTGTACTTTAAATAACGTAAAATTGGGGGAAAGACGTAACTATGAGCCTAACAAGTTGTAGACATACCGTTTTTTGAAAATTAGAACTTTGAACATTTTGGATACTCTGCATTTTGGCATTTTCTCTGCATACGAAAGCGCATCAGGAACTTAAATGATCAGTTATCGGAAACTTCTTCCTACTTTAAACTTTTGCCGTAAATAATTGAAGAGTTAGTTAGTTTTTGTGTTGCTAGTTAGATATTTCGTTTTTTAGCAAGTTCGTTAATTATGTATATATTCAAGTATCATTTTTCTTTGTATATTTTTCAACATAATTTAATTGGAATGAATATTGCTAAGTTTTTTATAAATAAAAGTATTTGATTTTTCTGTTCGTTAAAATCTACTACAATTCATCTCAAAAAGTTTTAAGAATTTTTTTAAAAACTTTCAATTTTGCAGTTTTTATTTAAATCCAATTAAATCCACTTTATTAAACTAACTTAAATCTTTGAATACTTTAAAATTTTCCTACAAAATGATATAATGATATTTTATAGAAAGACACTTGGTTAATGGAAATGAATTTTTTTATACTTTGCCTTAGATGAAAACTCATAAATATTTTCTAGAAGAAGGGAATTTTAATCAAATTTTACAGACTACGCGCTAATTTCGTCTATTATAATTACTTGCATAATTGTTGGCAAGTGCTCAACCAGTTTCGCAATAAGTAACATTTTTGGAAACGCTCTGTCGGCGTTAGAGTTATTGTAGAATTAGCATTAGTGTCCGTATTATAGTTAGTGTTAGTAGGGTTGAGCCATTTTTCGAAAAATTCATTTTCGGTCGTTTTCACCAGGTCTCATCGGGTTCTAGCATCATGACCTGCCCTCTAAATACTCGCAAAGAGTAATATACTACTGCTATAGTAGAAGAATTGCGTGTGTATTTTCAGCCTAAAAATATAAAGTTGATCGAGGAGAGTATTGAAAGACATCTCCTTTGAATTCTTTTTTTAGGTGACACAATTAAAGATTGATCATAATCCCTTTGCAAAGGCGTTTAGAAAAAGCGCATTCCAATGGAAACAAATAAGGTTGGGTGACCTCTTGGCTACTCTAAAACTCAAGAAAGATAAAGAAATAAAATTTATTTTGTCTGTAATATGAGCATAATTGGATAATCTGTGTTGATTTGTTAATTAACAAATAGAACACCAACCAGGCTCTACTAAGTACCCATTTTTCATTTGCATGCGAGATAGTAGAGAAATCATTACATTAAAAAATCAGTAGTTGAGATCAGATGTAATAAGATGCAAATTTTTGAATGTAATTGATGAACCTTTGGTTGGCAAAGAAGAATGAGTTTTTCCTCTTTAACATTTCAAGCTCGGATTGATTAAACATCTTCCAAGTTTGACAATTGTTAAACTCAAAGCAGCAATCTTTGAAATATAAAAAAAATTGACAAAATATTTCTGGCACCAGAGAAAAAACTTTTTTGTTGCGGGTTGAATCAAACCACAGATAAATCAATTAAATTTCTAAATGCTCATATCTCAATTTACTTCATATTCATTTAAAGCAACGGTTCAACCCTGGGTCGACCCAAATTTGGGTCGCATGGCAATTTTTTTGGGTCGCCAAGAGCCAATGAGAAAAACGGAAAGATAAAAAAAATCTTGAAATAACAAAAATAAAACTTAATTTTACGAGTAGAAATCAATAAATTTACGATCAATTCGCTATTCTCTCGTCCATATACACTTGTAATTGCAAGTAAAAACAATGCAATGCATACCAAATGCCTACCTAGTTTCTATTATGTTATAGCGAGAGCGCAATTAACAGAAGTATTGCAACTCTGACATATTTACATTAAATATTTGGAGATGATGTGGCTAAGAAAATTCAAGAGATACCATTGTCGAATGACACAGTTCATTCTCGCATTGTTGACATGTCAAACGATATCAAAAGTCAATTAATTGAGTCTTTGAAAAAGAGTGGTCAATTTAGTCTTCAGTTGGATGAATCGATGGACATTAGTAATGATGCTCAACTGATGATGTGTGTAAGATATCAAGGAACAGACGATATGAAAGAAGAATTTCTCTTTTGCAAGACGCTTCATACTACCACAACTGGCGAAGACATATTTAAAATGGTCGATTCTTTTTAAAAGATGAAGGACCATTCTTGGAATTAATGTTACAGTATGTGTTGTGATGGTGCACCAGCCATGCTTGGTGCTCGTCATGGATTTACAAGTCGAGTAAAAAATGTGAACCCAGAAGTACTTATTCTTCACTGCCTTCTTCACCGAGTTAAATGTTGTAATTTAAAGACTATACAGTTGTTTTAATCGGATGTGCCAAGATTTTGCGTCAGAACATACCCATTTGCTCTACCATTCTGAGTTGGATGGTTATCTCGAGGGAAAGTTCTTCAGAGGTTACTGGAAATGAGAGTACATGTTCAGATATTTTTGTTGATCAAAAACACCAACTTGCTTCTTGGTTTGACGATTCAAAATGGCTTTTACAATTGGCGTACCGCAGAGACATTTTTACAGAAATTAACAGCTTGAATACATCAATGCAAGGCCGAAATGAGACACTGATAGGAACAGCAGAAAAGTTGACAGCATTCAAAGAGAAGCTCAGCTTATGGAAACGAAATATTTCCGTTGGAAAAACTTCATCATTTCCCAAACTTATTTTGATTTTGCAGACAATTCATGAGTGGAGTTGGGAACTTTTTCTTTAATTTACACTGAATTTTATTCCAAATTTTAATAAAATTGAATAATTCATTATTTATCCATGGTTTTAAAAATGTTGAAGAACTTGAGAAACCTTTATGTGGTTTTCCTTTTATAAAAGTAAGTATATATTTCAAGATACTCGTTTGGATAATCATATTAGGGATAATAATAATTGTACCGGTCTGTTTTACCTACATTGAAAATAAGAATCTGTTTTTTTGTTCTAAAATGGCGGGTAATAAAAAGAATGTAAATAATAGTTGAAATTGTGAAAAGTGATTAAAGCCTTTCCACCGTCTTATATAATGTGACTCATGTTTGAAGTGGCTGTGCTAAAAATGCCAAAATTTTGGTAGTTCTGTTTTAAAAATTCTAGATAAAAATAATTCACAAGGCATAACGTGGCGTTGTGTAACTTGTAGAGAACTGAACTATTCTCATGCTATATATGATATAATAAATTCATTTGGCTTAGTCAACAAGACAAGGTTATGTCTTCTTTGAAATCAAGTTTTGATCAATACATGACTACAAAGGTAGAAGCATTAAAATAGAGCTCCACTTATATTGATGTGGCTGCTTTTAAGAAGAACAATACAATTGATCTCAGTTTAAAGGCAAAACAAATGTTTATTGAATGATGTAAAAACCATGCCTAACAAGCACAAAAAAGCCATTTGAGTTCCTTTCTTTTAAGGTTGCGATTAATTACTCCTTAATCAAAAATAAATTTCCAGGCGTTTAAAAATTAATAAAGTTGTAACTATACATAAATGAAAGGATAAAGGCTCAATTGAAAATTTCGGGTGAATATCTATCATACAAACATTATCAAAGATATTTGAAAAATTTGCTATTAACTTCAATCAATCGCATTCCTAAAAATCAATTTGGATTTGGATCAAAATACGCTACCAAGGCATATCATTCATATTATCAAAATTATTACAATTTTAGAAAAAAAGTTAATATAGTACTTTTTTCATTGATGTGTCAAAAACATTTGATCAAGTGAGCCATCATTTACTTATGAAAAGTTTGCAATTATGTAATCTCGTTAAAATTCTTTTCCTCTTATCTCATTGAGAGAATACAATGTGTTGAGGTAAATAATAGACTGCACAAGGATCTATCTTCGCTTCCATCGTTTTCAATATTGCTCCTATACCTCAAATCTTTTTTCCTATCTTTTGTATGCTGATGATATTATTATTATTTAATAAAAAAAAAGAGGGAAGAATAAGAATAATAACACAGCATGGTGGATCAATCCAAATAGGTTATTGTCACACCTATAAAAAAATAGGAACACTATACTAAATTCATATTTACAACAGGACTTAAAAATGATATAAAAAATAGGAGAAAAAATCCAGATAATAATTATAAAGGCAAAAAAAGAAGTGAGGAACAGTTATATAATAGGATAAAAAAAACTCCAAAACGTATCATTTTAAAATCAATATAGGAGAAAGACAATTTTCAAACATGTTCACAAAGCATATAATTTTCAAAATATATATATATATTATATACATACGTAAAAAAAAGAGAGAAGAAAGCAAATATCAATTATTGCTGATAGAGAAGCGATGAACTGGCGAAAAATTGATGCTGGGTGTAGAGATGCATTGTGGTTGGAAGGGGAATATGAAAAAGAATTACCTAAAAAAAAATACAAAAGAGCACGAGTACCAAAATCTCAAAGATATAAAATATAGTATGGGTAATAAATATACTCAAAGACACTAACGAGTTGAAATAAAAAATTTTTTACATTTACGTTTGAAACTACAAGTGCTATTCCAGGTTTTTATGGACTTTTTAATAAAAAATTTATTACTTTTGGTAAATTTGTATCTTATATTTCTTAAATTGTGTTTGTTGCGTAAGTTGTGATGATGAAACTGGCGATTTTCACAATAATTAAAATTAATTTCATGTTTTAGATTTAGAACAAAAAGAAATAATTGAATTTGTCTAATTTGTAAAAGATTCGGGATTTTATATAAACTACGTATATACTCAGCATCCCTATTGAATAGAACTTTCAAAGCCCTGTCTTGTTTTTTCTGTAATGTTGGGAGTTTGGACACGTTAGATGAAGACCAAATAGAGTTAGAGTAAAGAATCTTAGAATGAAAAAGGGCATAATAAATATTTATTTTGGTCTTAGTATCAAGAAGATTTTTAATTTTGAACAACATGCCAAGTGCTATTGAGGTATCTTTTAAAACATTATTGAAATGATTTGAAAAACTAAGATTAAAATCTATAGTTACTCCTAAATAATTATAAGTATTCGTCCTCTGAAGATAGTTTTCTCCAAATTTTAAAAAAAGACAAATATTTTTGTTAAACTTACTGAAAATCATATATTTGGACTTTGATACATTTATATATAGCTCATTAGTGCAACACCAATTATAAAATTCAGAGAGAAACTTATTAATAATATATTGATCTAAAAAAAGATTTTTACTTCGATACAAAATAGTGCAATCATCAGCGTACAAATAAAGAGTAAAATCAGAATTTTGAAGAGAAAAAATATCATTAACATAAAGAATAAATAAAAGTGGGCCAAGGATAGAGCCTTGTGGCACACCCTTATTTAATTTAGAATATTTGACGCACTGTTATTTACAAAAACATATTGTTGACGATTGGAAAGGTAACTTTTTAAAAGTTCTAAAAATTTATCTCTAAAACCATATCTATGTAGTTTAGCTAGTAGGTATTCATAATTTATACTATCAAAAGCTTTTGAAAAATCTATATAAATAACACACGATTCCAAACCATTGTCCAAGGTCTCTAAATTATAATTTACTAAATTTCCAACAGCTAAATCAGTCGACATACCAGGCCGGAAACCAAACTGTCTTGAATTGATAATATCAAATTTATTTAAATACTTTATCATCCGGTTAAAAATAATTTTTTCGAAGATTTTACCTATAAAAGGAAGGAGGCTAACGGGTCTATAATTACTTGGATAGCATTTATTACCTGATTTAAAGACTGGAATTACTTTGGCGATTTTTAAACTGATTGGATAACAACTTTCAAGAAAAATTTTGTTAAAAAGTAAACAAATATTTTTAGATAAGAAACTTATAAAAATCATACCGATTTTATTTTGGCTTCAATGGGATTAGCATATTACGTTTACGCCCAAGTAAATTGTTTATAACTTTCCATGAATCCTTTACATTATTCCGTAAAATTAAAAACTTTGTACGGTAAAACTCATTTTTTAAAAACCTTACTTTTTTATTATATTTACTTCTAATTGACTTGTATAAATTCCACGTTTCAAGGGTTCTGTTTTTCAAGAATTTATGAAACAGCATATCTTTGACTTTCTTAATACTATTAAGTTCACTCGTATACAACGTATTTACTTTATGGGATGAATAGGTTCTTTTTACTAAAGGAAAGCTTATATCAATTATTTTAGTAATTTTTTTTATCATTTCATCATAATACTCATTTGCACCTTTATTAATGTCAATGAGCCAATCTTCTATATACAAGTTTGAATAAAAATTCTTAAAATTTTTGTTATTATATATTCTGCAGTATTCATCATTTAAATTAAAGTGATTGACATTTTTAAAGTAATTTTTGGACACAATAAAATTGGGAAGATGGTCAGAGATATCCAAAGCTATGTTACCTGAAATACTACCAGCACAACTAAAATTAGAAAAAATATTATCAATGCAGCTTGAAGTTGATTTACCAAAACGAGTTGGACCTAAAATGCAGGGATAAAAACTTTTTTCATACATTAAATTGTAAAAATTAGAAACATTTCTGCAAATATCAAACTTGTTTAATTTTCACATGTAACCTAACTGACAAATTTACTTTCACCGGAGAAGCTATCTGAATAATTTCATATTTTCTAAAACACTTAATTTTACATAACTACACCAACATCAATGAATTTTTAAGGGAGTTTACCCTTACCTTTAATGTTTATAATATTTTAATATCTACCAAAAAGTCGAGTCTTTGGGATCCAAAAAATCCTTTAAGTTATCCGAAGTTCGAGTTAAACGAATGATCAGTATCATATATTTTCTTGAATGAATAGCAGTTCTGTGATACTTCCAGGTACAAATTTAAGGGAGCAAAACCTCAAAAAAAATTGAATTCATTTTATTTTATAAAAAAATAACGAGAGTATATATACAAAATTACGATAATTTACGTTGAAAAGGGCATAAAATTTTGTGCCTACACGCTTAAAGATAATAATAAAATATGGTACAATAATTCAAAGCAAATCATAGGGCTGCAAATATCTCAGAGCTGAAAATGCCTTACAACGAAATGAATGAAAGCATGTGTAATTCACACTTTTATTGATTTTTCATAAAAACTTTCTATTCAAAGCCTCTGAAATATATTGCAACATGATGAACTGCAATTCACAGATAGCATTGAAATTTTTATCCCGAATAATTTAAGTTATAAATTGATATCAGAAAAAGCATGAATTACTTCGATTTAACCGAAAATTCCACCTATCTGATTTTGAGTTAAACGAAAATTTAGCATGTGTAGATATGACTGAGACAGGTACAGCGACTCGAGTTATCGAGAGCTTACTACTAGATGTTTATCTATAAACTATTATGCTAGGATAAATTTAAAATGATATCTAAATATAAAAACTTTCATTTTATTAAATTGTCAATTTTTATAAATATTATAATATAGATACATTATAATAAATTTTTTCCCTAAGAGAAATCCTCTTTTTACGAAATTCGAATAAATTTTGATAAAATTTCAAAAACCAGCCAGATAAATTAGTACTAAGAAAATTTTCCCAAAGTTATTAAAAATCAATGACTTTAAAATTTCCTAAATATCTGCCAACGTGAAAAATTATTTTTTTTTTAAGATTTTCTTGACAAAAATATTGCCACCTTTGAATATATACTTCGAAGAATATTTTTTTTATTTTCCCCATCATTTGTTGGAAAAAATATTCTTTTAAAGATTTTCATTTAAATTTGTGCAGGAAAATTAATTTTTTTAACCTTTTACCTTTCGAAGTTATCATTTCTCGACTTAATAAAAAGAATCAAGTTTTTTATGTTGACTTTTTCACGAAAATGATTTCTGTTAAGGTACCAAATTTTAAAACTTTAACACAAAATTTGAGTTTCAGAAGAATTTTTTGAAACTGGATTTCCAATTTTTCAAAAATAATAAGTCCACTTTTCCGTATAAAGCCATTACCAAATTTATGTAAAAATGAGTTTTGAACAATTTTTAATACACTTTCAAAAGAATTTTCCTTTTCAAACGATGCCTATCGTTAAGACAGTTTACTTCATTGATGTATAAAATGTTTTTAGAATACAAAAATAATTATTCTGTAAAATTTAGTTAATATCTGTTGCGGGTATTATTAAAAAACCTTACAATTAAAAATGCGAGCTGATCATTATTGCCTAAACTTAATTCAAAGGTTTTCAAATAAATTTTGTTAATCATGTTGTATATGATTGGATACTTTGGTCGACACTTTAAAATTTCTTCATAAGTGCAGAATCTTTCATTAGGGCGGGAGACACTGTACTATTTTTTGAACAGCTGGTTAAGTTTAACAATTTTTAAGATAAAATACAAACTTTCTAATAAAGTTTTCTAATTAAAAACATGCTTCATCTTAAATAAAAATGGCTTTCCTAATAGATTTATTGAAAATAATGAAAATTTTAAAATAAAAACGAAAAATAGTACACTAAATAATTGTGTAAGAGAAAACAAAAAATAAAAATTGAAGAGTTTTCAGAACTACGAAGACTTTTACAGAGTTCTTATTTGACTAAACACAATTCATCCTGATAAATAAAAATCTGAAAAAAAATTAAAGCGATTCATGAAATTGATGAAAAAATTAATCATAAGTTCCATACCTAAATACTTTTTAACTTTCTACATTCATCGATTTCTTGTTACTTGCAATATTAAAAACTTTTATTATCTTACCGGAATAAACGAATACAGGAATATTGAATTAGAAAAAAATTTAAAAAGTGAAATCAGATAATTTTCTATATTTCTTATCATTTTTCACAAAATTTTGAATACACTGAAATAAGAAAGAGACATTATATAAAACTGTTTTTAGATAAAATACTTTCAGAATAATTATTGATCATTAATTTTGTTAAAAGTTAAGTAACGTAACAAATACCAATATGGTAAAAAAGTTGTTTCAAGAGTTGATTTTGAAATTACTTGAGCTTGATTTATTATAAAATCTTAAAAAATATTTAATATGAACTTATAATAAAGAATTAAGGAAAAAAGTTAAATTTCTTACAGATAAAGCAGAGATCAGCCTTGAAAAAAGTTTACAGAAAAGCAAAGATTGACCTTCAAAAAAAGTTGAATGAACTTATGAAAAAAAATAAATAAAAAATTTAAGTTCCTTACACAGAAAGCAAAAGTCAATCTTAAAATTTTTTTAACGTAATTATAGGGAAATATAAGCAAAAAGTAAAGTTTGTTACAGAGAGAGCAAAGATCAACCTTTAAAAATTGAACTTATAAAAAGAATTAAAGAAAAAATTTTAATTTCTTACAGATAAAGCAAAGATCCGCCTGAAAAAGTTTAATATAATAGGGGATGATAAAAAAGTTTACAGAAAATTAAAGATTGACCTTCAAAAAAATTGAATGAACTTATGAAAAAAAATAAGTAAAAAATTTAAGTTCCTTACACAGAAGGCAAATGTCAACCTTAAAAAATAAATTAAGTAAAAATATTAATCTTACAGAAAAAGCAAAGATCAGCCTTGAAAAAAGTTTAATATAATAGGGGATGAACTTATAAAAAAGTTTACAGAAAAGCAAACATTGACCTTCCAAAAAAGTTGAATGAACTTATGAAAATAAATAAATAAAAAATTTAAGTTCCTAAAGCAAAAGTCAGCCTTAAAAAATTTTTAACGTAATTATAAGGAAATATAAGTAAAAAGTAAATTTTGTTACAGAGAGAGCAAAGATCAACCTTTAAAAATGTTTAATATGAACTTATAAAAAAGAATTAAAGAAAAATTTTAATTTCTTACAGATAAAGCAAAGATCCGCCTTAACCCTTTAAGGGCGATAGGACATATATGTCCCAAATTTTTGTTTCAAAAATAATGTCATACAAACCAAATTATAAACTAGGTTTTTCAGTTTGTTCTATTCATAACGATGTTTTAAACATTTAATTATTGTGTATTATTTAAAAAGCATAAGTTTTATATATTAAAACCTTAATCAAAACTTCGATTTTTATTGGTTAATCTTTGTTAACCGAAAAAAAGTTCAAAAACAATTTTTTTTTGTAAAACTGTTTGTAATATGTGTTACGAACAAACCTTCACAAGAGTAATTCAGTTCATGAAGAAAAAAAAAATGAGATGTTATCTTGCAAATTCATTTCAAATATTGTGGGACATATATGTCCCTATCGGACTAAAAGGTTTTTTTCACAAAACATAAAGTTTCTCGTTCTCTTAACGTTTTTATTTGAAAAAGAGAACTTATTAATAATATAAGACGTATACATATATATTTTTAAATGGCATTTATATGTAAGCATTACTTTTCGCATGCGCATGTAATAGTGTTTATGTCACACCAATTGTTATATATATTATGCAACATATTAACGAGCAAACTTACACTTAAATGATTGATCTCCTTTCATATAACATATATCGACTCATTATTTGTCTTTCTATTTCCGTTTTTCATCTGAAATTCACTTTATATTGTACAAGTGATTTGTCTCATTTATTGTTTTGTTCAATCTCGCTATTATGCCTCGTGTTAGAAACTTTATTGCTAAAGAAGACTATATTGAAGAATGCTTGATGCCTGATACAAGTGAAACCGAGAGTTACGACGAAAATGATCTTCATTTAGATTATGAAGACCAAGAGTTCATCGAAAATGATCTGGAGAATGGGATAGAAGAAATTCAAATAGTTGATGCTCAGGCAAATGTTTTTGTACCTGTAGTTTCACCCTTGAAACTAAAAGTTCCTTTTTCATCTTTTATTTTTGATTGGCAAAAAGACATCGACGTGCCCATGTATCCTTTTGCTTTTAAAGAATGGGGTAAGATTAATTTACCTAGTTTAAATTGGGAGGAGAACTTTCCGAATCCTTTTCAAGTTTTTTGCGAAGTCAGTAATTTTGGTTCTTTGATTGAATATATGAAAAATCAATCTGAAATATACATGCAGCAAAAAGGGATAGTTGGATGCATTGAAAAAGAAGAAATAGTTTGCATGATAGGTATTCATATTTGCATGGGATACCATAAGCTACCGAAAATTAAAGACTACTGGTCAACAACGGAGACCTTAAGGGTGCCATTTATTGCAAACTCCATGCCCCGTGATAGATTCATTTTTTTAAGATCAATTTTACATTTTAACGATAACTCTAAATGTTTATCTAGAGATAGCTCTGACTATGATCCATCTTTCAAAGTAGCACCTTTGTTTCTTCACTTTAATAACGCTTTTTCCTCAGCTATGAGTCCAACTAAGCAACAATCTATAGATGAACACATGATAAAGTTCAAAGGACACAATTATTTAAAGCAATACATAAAGAACAAGCCTGTAAAATGGGGTTTCAAACTATGGGCAAGATGTGATAGCAAAACTGGATATTTGTTTCAATCTTATTTATACACTGGCAAAAATAAAGAAAATGATTCCAGTTTTTTAGGTGAACAAGTAGTTCAAACTCTTACGAAAAGCTTAATTGGCAGTAGTGTTGAAATATATATGGACAACTTCTTTTCATCTCCTGCACTGTTCTATCACTTGAAAAAAAATAAAATATATTCATGTGGAACAGCTAGAAGAAACAGAAAGCACATGCCCCAAACTTTCATTTCAGATAAAGATCTGAAAAGAGGAGAATCTGACTTTTTTGTTAGTAATGGTATCGGTGTAGTGAAATGGAAAGACAACAACTCAGTATTCATGTTATCGAATTTTATCGACCCAAAAGCAAGTAAATTCGTTGAGAGAAAAAAGAAAGGATGCAAAAACAAAGAAATGATCAAGTGCCCACTGATAGTTTCCGAATATAATAAATATATGGGCGGCGTAGACATAATGGGTCAAAGAATTTCATATTATTCTTTAGATAGAAAGTCAAGGCACAAATACTATTTGAGAATTTTTTTTGAATTGATTGAAATCGCTCTTAATAACTCTTATATCATATATAAAAAAAGTTCACTGAGTCTAGAGGAGCTAACTCGAAAACCATTCTATCCAGTTTCGAATTCAGAGATGAAGTTGTGAAATCCATGGTCACAAACTTTAGTTGCAGAAAAAGAAGCTGCACAGAACAGTCTATTTCGAAAAAAACTGAATTGGTAACGACTAAACAAGCTGAACATCTTATAGAAACAAGTTCTAGAAGAGGTCGCTGTAAAGAATGCAGTAAAAGAAAAAAAGACAATAGAACATTCAACAAGTGTTCAAGTTGTGGAATTTTTTTGTGCAATACCAGAACAAGAAATTGTTTCAAAGTTTATCATCAGAAAGAATAAAATAAAAGATTTTTGAAAAATTGATACTTTTTTAATAAATGTTGTTTTTCAATTATTTTTTGTTTAGGGCCGACAGGGACATATATGTCCCATGCGTTTTCTCTATGAAAAAACTTTTTTTTTAATTTTCTTTTTTGAAATTTGAAGACCCTGATATGAGGTAATTGAGGACAAATAGATTTTTATTCGTATTTAATCAAAAAAAAAGTCAGGCCTCTAAGGGTTAAAAAAGTTTAATATAATAGGGGATGATAAAAAAGTTTACAGAAAATTAAAGATTGACCTTCAAAAAAATTGAATGAACTTATGAAAAAAAATAAGTAAAAAATTTAAGTTCCTGACACAGAAAGCAAAGGTCAACCTTAAAAATTTTTAACGTAATTATAGGAAAAATCAGTAAAAAGTAAATTTGTTACAGCGAGAGCAAAGATCAACCTTAAAAATATTTAATATGAACTTATAATAAAGAATTAAGGAAACAAGTTAAATTTCTTACAGATAAAGCAAAGATCCGCCTTGAAAAAGTTAAATATAATAGAGGATGAACTTATAAAATAAATTAAGTAAAAATATTAAGGCCAACCTTCAAAAAAAATATTATAAGCGAAGAACTTATAAAAACAATTATAAATAAGTTAAGTTTCTTACAGAAAAAACAAAGTTCAAACTATAAAAAAAATTTGAAATAGAAAACAAGAAAGAAAATGGTTGTAATTATATTTTAGAAGGAGAAAATAAAAGAATTCGCCATTTTTAAAAATCCAAAAAATGGCCGTCGAATTTGCAGCTTATTTTACCCTTGTTGTTTGTTGTTGTTTTTATTTGACACAGCTTGTAAAATGCAAGGATTTCGAAAGCTGGCATGAGGCTTTTTACAAATTTAAGATGATTAATCACAGTTTTTGTGAATTTGTTTTTTTAGCATTGGGAGCCTTGGGGATCGAACCCCTGACCTTCAACTGTTAAGCTGAGAGGTACACCCTAACAACCATGAGGCTCTATTTTACCCTTAAAATGGTTCCCAAAAATTTCGGAAAAGTTTGAGAAGCTATCATACAAATTCTAGGGAACAGATTTAATTGTAACTTTGAATATATATATTGTATATTATATTTAGTTTATATGCAAAATTTAAATTAAATTGTCAAATTATTTACAAAGTTATTTAACTTTATATTTGAAGCTATTTTTGCAGCTTATTTTACATAGACCGATTAAAGTCTCCTAAAATGAAAGTCTCCTAAAAAAATAATTTGTGTCTATTTGTCTTTATGTAATATAAAAATAATAGTTTGATTAATGCAGATATTCTGGAAATAGAACTGAATTCAACTAAGAATTTTTGTTTAATGAACACACAATCATTATTACCCGACATTATACTTGCACTGTAAGAAATCAAATTACGTCGTTTGTAATTTTGATTGCATCACTAATTTTAGCTCAGTTGGTTTCAACTGGAGCCCGTGATGCCCTAGTCCCCTAGGCGATCGTGAAGCAGTTCAATTTTTCAAAAGTTGAAATTGTCAGATCATAATCAGAGCAAAATTGAAAGGTTACCTTTTCAGAAAAAGGAAAATATTCGGCCATTTATTTAATTTTGGGGCACTTTTATCCAAATTGATTAACAGAGTTTTTAAGCTGATAAAAAAGGTAGTTATTTTATTTAACCCCCTTTTCTTATATTTCAAAGCATATTTTAGGATTTTAAAGCAAATCTATTTTTGTGTACATTTTGGGGATTTGTTTTATAAAACAAGTATAATAAAAACTCAGTTTAAAGACAAGAAGATTACAAAAAAATAAAATAAATGCTTTTAATTTTTATTTTTATGTATTAATATATGTTTTTATGTATAATATTTTCAGAAAAAATATCAAACAATACTTGTTCACTCACCACTTTTAAGTCTCCATAGACTTAAAATGATTGTTGTCTAGATTTACTGAATCATATAAACACTATAATTTTGAAGCACTAATTACATTTGAATCAAATACTAACGCCCAAAAGCTTTAATCTACTTTTTAAAGAGGAAATTAAAAGTTATTTAAAGTATTATTAGGATCCCTGTTAGTCATTAAAGCCTTAAACTAATTTTTCATTCGCTTTTTATTTTTTTTGTTTCTTAAATATAGTTGAAAAAAATATTTCTTTAATATAGCAGGCTTGATGTAAAATGTCAAGCAATTTCAAACAAGAAATGAAAACCCATAAAAACTACATTGTAATAAATTAAATTTTTTCTTCAAAAATCAAATAACCAATTTTTAAGGTGTCAACAACAATGTAAGCTATATTAAACGAAAAGTTAATTTATAAACTTTTTGTTAATTTAAGTTTATCTTAATGGAAAGTCTTTGCGATATCAAATTATTATGTTTTGGCAAAGTTTTCACTAAGAAAAAAGACAAATTAAAAGAACGAAAATTAAAAAAAAAAATCTTCAATTTTCCCCTTATTAATTAAAATTTCAAATACAAACAAACCTGTTTATTTTAGTTTTTAATTTGAATAATCGTTGAATAAAGTAAAAATTATGAAAGCAAGTTTTTACTTCATAAAGCCCGACAAACCACGTATGTTTATTAAAAAAATATCCAAAAATTATAATAATTTCACTGAAATTTGTAAATATTAAAAATTCCAATCCTGTTTTGACATTTTAGTTATTAAACCTCGGATTATGGGCAAATTGTATAACAAACTTACTGAAAAATTATAATTTATCTCAATTAAAAAAGCAGGAATATTAAAAACAATGAAGCTTAGCAATAAAAGAAATGGCATACCATAAGATTAAAAACTTCACTTAGAAAAATTTTCCTTTTATTTAATTCGAAGACATACTTTTTAGGTGAAAACATACTTTTGGTTAACAATAAAATCAATAGAGAAATTTCCAAAAGCAATATATACTCAACTTTCTCTTTTAATTGAGGACAGTTATATCAACTTATTTTTCATGCTAGTAAATATGTCAGTTTAGTCACAATGCTCAATATGGGTTAAGGAATTAAAATGTAATCAAAACTCTTGTTGATATTATATAATTTTTAAATGCTAAACACTAGACAAATTGTTATGGTAAGAGTATTATTTATGATTTTTATTGCATATTGCGCAAATTGTTCAAAAATCACTATTTCAACGTTCTTTCTCGTCAATTGTTTCTATTCTAGACGTGATCTCAATAGCTCTAGAAGTTTTAAAGCTGTAGTTAAATCTATCTTATTTTGTTAATTGTATTTTATATATATTAATAGAACAATTATATTGTTAGATATTTACTTACATATTTATCTCTTATATTATATTCTCAAATCTTTTTTCATTTTCATTTAGATATAGATATTTTTTTCCTTTTTTATATTATAATTTTATAGTCATGAAAACTTTCTTTATCTGTTAGACCCCACTTTATGGATTCTTATTTTTAAATTTCTTATCTGAACAAAACTAGATGTGAATAGCAAACTTTATATATATGAAGAGAATACAATTAGAGTTCTTTTCTCTAAAATTCAGAGAGAATTGAATGCTAAGATTTTTTTCAAAAAGTATTAATTTTGCCCTTCATATTAATTAACAAATTTAAAAATTTCTATTAGGTAAACTATTTTTATTTTGTCATTTTTAATCTATTGCCCGTTCAATTCTCTTAAAAAAAATTTTAAAATTTGTTTTATTTGTAAGTAAATTTATTTATTTAGAAAGAAAGGAAAAAAAGGCAAACAATCATGTAAGCAACTAACTAAAGATTCGTTATTGTCACTCGTTCATATCAGGGCCTGCGCACTCTATTTATTTTGTGGACTTGAGCCCCCCCCCCCCCCCCCGCCCCATTTTTCACCTGAGCCCCATCAACCCCTCACCCCATCAACCCCTCACCCCCACTCAATTTTCTAAGCCTCTCGACTCAATTTTTCAAGCTTAAATAAGTTTTAAATGAATTATATCTGATAAAGTGCGCTTGTGAAGAAGTCTTTTCTTTGTACATTGGTAGTTTCAATAAATATATTATAAAATTGTCTAGAATATTTTTTGAGTATCAAGCTGCTCTAACAATAGGAATCAGTACTGCATCCTGTGAGAGAAGTTTTTCGACCCTTAAAAGAGTTTTTGAGTTTTTAAACTATTTCAACGAAAAGTCAAGAAGGCTGAATGTTTGACATGTAAATTGCTTTATTACTCTAAAAATGATATATTGTTAATAAAATGATTTTCTTCTTTCAATTTTGTTTTATAATAGTTAATTATACTCTTCAACAGTGTGCGAAGTAGGAAATTTTTATTGGGGGGGGGGGGGGGGGGGGGGGGAGGGGGATATCTCAAAAAATTATTGTTAAACAAATTCTTAAATAAAAGGCAAACAATATAAGGGCTCTCATGTTATTCTATTATGTAAACTTGTTAAAATTACTTATCTTAGCCGCGAAATAAATACAAAAAAAGAGATATTTATTTTATTGAAAAAAGTGTATGTTTAGAAGACAAAGTAGACACATTTTCCGAAAGGCGATCTTGACTGATGGCAGATCGATGATTTTTGTTGAGCCAGGTTTGAACATACTTGCCGAATTCCACGCGGGAAATTGGTGGTCCGTTTAAATTGATGAAAAGTATAGCTCTACAAGTTTGCACGTTCATTTGGTTTCGCTCTAGAGTGCAAACGTCGTTCATTGCAGTGAACCCAAGTTCGCACTCAGCTGTAGAAACGGGAAAAGTATTTATTATTTTCAAACAATTCATGTACTCGGTTGATTGAACCCCTGATTTGAATTCGCGAAATGCGGAAACGATGTAAAAGACATTCTGCTTGAAATATCGTGCGATGTCCATCTTCTTGTGTCCATATAACTACAATTTGTCATCAATTTTGAATCGAATCGACTACTCAAATTGTCAATAAGAGCTTGAATTAATTGGCTACGGAAATTAGACTGGGGAGAACCGGATAATTTAATGCCTTTGAAAGTTCCCTCTTTTTCATACTCCTCCATGTGTTCGAAAAAAGATGGTCCTCCTTTTTCTTTGTATAATTCCAAAATTTTTCGAAGTCGAAGGATTTCTGCTGAAATTGATATAAGATTAGCTGTTTGTTTTTGCATCTTAAAAAAGAAATGAACGTAAAAACATATGGATACATAATACAAAAAATAATAAATATCTAGAGACTAACATTTAAACTTAATGCTTTCAGTTCATATAAACAGTCTTTGATAGTACACATTTGTTCAATAACTTCTAATCGCTCCATAATATTAGACATTTTCTTCAAATTTGCATCCGATTTAGAGAATAAAGCATGAATTGCCTGATAGTTGTTCCATAGACTATCAACAGCTGAAAATGAAAAAAAAACACCATCTCACATCAAAAATCCTACCATCTTTACGAAGTTTTCACTCAAGTCATTTGCAACACTTTCCAACAAACGTTGGTTTTTTGAGAGCGGGAGAAAGTAGAATAGAGTTTGTCCAAAAAATGGTGAAGTGATTAACTTGAGTGAAACTTTTTTTTGCTTCGTGCATAGTGAGCTCAAGTCGATGAGCGAGACAATGAAAAGATGGCAATTCAGGAACACCAATGAGATCAGAAAATTTCCTAATGAGGACCAATCATCACTGATGCACCATCAGATCCAACAGCTAAAAATTTACGTTTGACAACTTCGATGACAAGCGCAGGCACAAATGACTCAAAAAGGGTCTGGGAAATTAATTCAGCTCTCCCATCATTTAACTTTGACATTTTCCAAAATAAATTCTGAAGGAAATTAAAACAGACAAATTGCTTACAGTGGTTGACTCATCCACCATAATTGAAAAGTGCAAACATTCAGATTGCACTGATGAAAGGTTTTTTAAGTTTTTTGAAAACTATCAGTGCCTTGTCAATTAAAACACACTCACGGTACCTTTACCTTACCATTTACTCAAAATTGCAAAATTTGCTACATAATTAACATAAGAGAGAAAGGAGACAAAATAAACTAATAAAGCAATTTTCACTATTTTAAAATGAAAGTGTTTGTTCTCAGAATAATATCAAAATAATAGGAGGCATAAAAAATGGGATAGATTATCGGCACTTTATTTGATATTTTCAAGTTTTTATAAGCAGCAAATGCCAACGTTGAAGTAGCTAACCTTATAGGGTGATTTGGTAACGCTTGTATTTTTTATATTTCGTAATGAATCATAGTATACAAAAAACGGTATCACTTTTCCTAAAATTATTTAAGTGTAAGAACACAAAATCATTCAAAAAACTATTTAAACAAACATAAATCATAAAAATAATAGTATACGAGAACAAGAAAATCATTTAGTTCTTTTTGATAATAGCTATTGAAAAAAATTTCTTGACTTGAAAAAATTAAAGTTTTCAAATGTTACAAAATGTAACAAACGTACTGATAAAGATTAAGTTACCTTTGTTGAAAAATTTTTTTAACGCGAGTCTGACAATATTCATTGAAATAAAATTGCAACGATTGAAAACTATTTTTTGTCCGACATAACAGAGGGTCTACTATATATTTATATATATATGGTAGAAAAAATATTTCAAATTGGACGAATTTATAGCCACAATAAACTTTGGAATAACACCAAAATTTAGAATGACCGCGAACTACTTATGTAGTAAAAAAAATAAAATGGCTGCTTGTAAGCCAAAGTGAAATTAAAAAAGTCGCTGAAAATGACCCCTTGTAAGCCTATGAGGGCAAACATTTGTATTCTCGTTCACGGTTCGACTTATCCGGGTTATCAGGGTCCGAATTAACGAGGGTCTACTGTATTTTTAATTTAACTCTAAATGCAAATTAGACAGAAACAGTGGCGTAGCCAGAAAAAAGTTGATAGGGGGGGGGGGCATAATTTAAAAACTCTCTAATCTCTTTGCTTCGCACCTTGTCCAGTAGAGTTTTGCCACACATCATTCGTAACATCCTCATCTCAGCAGACTGCATGCGTCTCACTTCAACTAATTCTCTCTAATTCTTGATATCACCGTTTTTTCAATTTCGCCATCTCTTGTTAGAACATCACCCAAATAACAAAACTCCTTTACTACTTCGAATTCATCTTCACCTAGTTTAACCAAGCCTTTGGATTATTATGAAACAATGGATTATTATTATTATATAGCTCTCACATCGTTTGTAAAATATTTTTGATAGGAATTACAAGAGGTAGAGGGCCACGGTTGGGAACCACTGATTATACAGTATCCATTAACTAGGAGTTAGAATAGGAGTCGTAAGAATGGCTTCTCCAAATTAAGATCAATGCTCACAAATTTCCTACGCTAAAAACAAAAGGAGAGTATTTTAGCTTGCTAATAGTTCTAGAACTTTAGAAAGACTCTTTCTACAGATACATTCATTTACACTCAAAACTGAAATGAACAAACCCTGAGAGGAAGTCACCAAAACGTATATTCGTCGTGAAAAATGCAGTCAGTATAAACACTTGATTTTATTCTATTTCTTGTCAATAAAAAATTGTAATATTTAGCGCTAATTTCAGTATGATAATTTTGTAATTTGTGCAATTGCAAAAAATTCTTCATAGCTCACTAGGTATATTGTAAAGAACTTACCTGCCTACTACTCTACGAAACCTATCTTCATTCCTTATCCAAAAGTTTATGCTTTTCCTCAACTTTTATGATACTCTTTTTTTCTTTTTCAAAACACCAGTTTTATTTTACTTTGTTAAAAATATTAATGGTTTCGGCTGGGATAATACGCGGCCTTGAAAAGAATGCAAGCTCGAATCAGCGATGGTACAAAAGTTTAGAGTGGAGTACCTGAGCTTTTATCTGGCACATCCCTTAAACCCCTTTAATGATTTTTGCGCTGGCAATTCGCCTTACTTTCTATCCTTTTTAGAATTCAATAGCGGCAAGATATGGCATATCCAGAAGCAAAAGCGTATTCAGTTCTGCCAGAAGCTCCCCCTCCATATTCGCCGCAGAAGGATTCCAATCAGCCACCCCTCCTCACGTCGCACACTCTTCCGATGTATAACGAAGCCTCGGGATGGAGTAGGGATGGAAATGCGGAGCAACCACCCAGGATCATCCACGAAGAAGAAGAGGTGTACCCGATCAACCACTGCCTGCACTGCGTCATCACCTTCTTCTTTTTCCCATGGGTGTTCATTTGGATCGGACACTGCATCTACGGGGAACAGCGAAGAAAACGCATCACCGTGATACGTCAGCTGCCCGATTCCTCTCCAAGCTAAAGTCTTTGTTATTTTATTTCTTTGTTCAGAAATCTTAATATAAAGTTTTATGAGGTCAATTTTTCGTCTTATGTTTTTACGCCTAACCTTTTCAGGCGCACTTCGAAACCGGCGTCTCATAAAGTAAAAACCTGCTTTGGTTGGCTCACCCAAATATTAGCGACTTCTTTATAAATCCAAATGCCCTTTCAATGAAAATATGGTGACTTTATCGCATATATTCTCTAGCACGGGTTATTATGCAGTCAGGGGCGCCCATCTTTGAAATTATTAGGGAGGGGGCGAAATTTTTTTGTTGCAATTTTCAAAGTTAGTGGTCTGGAAATACCACGGGAGACCAAATATTTAAGCAATCCTTTAAAATAGAGTGTATTCAGCGCATACCTAAAGTCCAAAATTTATAAGACTACTTTATATTTTTTTACAAATTTGGTGAATTAAAATACTATACTTCTAGCGAAAATATTTTAATTAAATTTGCAGAATATACACTAGTTTAAAAAAATCCAAAATTGTTGGGGGGGGGGGGGGTGGAATAGGCTTTTCATTTGAAAATGAAGTAGTCAACCAGGCACATTACAGGAATTGATGAAAGGATATTTGATTCATAGACAAAACAACTGAAAACAAATAACTGAAGGTTGGATAGTTTTAAATGAATGAATGTAGTCTGAAGGCAAAGCGTCTACTAGACACCCTGCGATGTTTATATGAATAAATGTGATTGATTCAGGGGCAAGGGTATACAATGAAGTTATAATTGTGCAAACAAAAATAAAACAATAAATTAAGATTCCATTATTTCATTTTTCACAGCATCATTCAAAAATAGTTTAAAATGGAAAAAAAAGTCTATCAGAAAAATTTATAGAGCTTCAACCAAAACTAAAAAATTTTTACAGCATAATTTAAGTTTTTTGAAAACTAATTTGACGTATCCCCTACAGCAGCGTTTTTCAAACGGTGGGTCCCGACCCTTCAGTGGGTCGCGTGAAAAATTAAATGGGTCAAGACAAAAAAGAAAGGACATATAAATAGTCGATGCTGAATAAATGAACCTAGTGAACAGAGTTTGTCTTATTACACCTAAGTATTATGGGTCGCGATTCAAACCGTGGTTCTTGCTATGGGTTGCAGTAAAAAAAGTTTGAAAAAGGCTGCCCTACAGCATACTCTATGGGTGGCATGACAGGTTGGTTGAGATGATGAACTAAGCACTGAAGCGTCTGGATTCGATTCCTCATCGATACGAATTTGTTCATAGTTTGACATAAGCGGTACAGCCTTGTCAATGAAAATACACCCGCTGCACCTTACCTTTTACTCAAAATTGAAAATTTTGCTACATAATTAACATAAGAGAGAAAGGAGACAAAATAAACTAATAAAGCAATTATCACTATTTTAAAATGGAACCGTCTGTTCTGAGAATAATTTCAAAATAATAGGAGGCATAAAGGATGAGAGTTAATTTGATATTTTCAAGTTTTTATAAGCAGCAAAAGCCAACGTAAGTAAGTTTTAATCACCCTTATAGGGTGATTTGGTAGCACTTGTGTTTTTTTACATATCACTTTTTGTATTCTTAATTTATCATGACCTTAACTTCGATAAGCCCCGGAAGCATGAAAAAAGAATATAAACATATGACTATATTTTCAGCTAACAGCATTCTCATATACGTGAAAATATCGATGCAGTTGACATTGATTATTATTATTACTGATGCGACTATTAGTTTGCGCGTTTCAGTATTCCTTCAATTGTATGTGATTTGATACTATAATAATCTTAAATAAAACCAAATGTTGCTTTTTAATATATATAATAAGATACCTTTACTAAATCGGCCATGCTAGTTTCATTTATGTACTCAGTTTTTGCTTTTAAGGTTTGAAAATATCTGCAAGCGTCAATAAAATATGTGGTTTAAGTCTTAAAACTGTTTTCAAAAATATCTCAAATTTTATATGAAATGTATATTTTTATACCAAATCGGCCATGCTGGTTTCATTTCTGGACTCATTTTTTACGTTTAGGATGTGAAAATACCTGAAAGTATCAATCAAATTTGCAGTTTAGTTCTAAAATTTGTCTCCAAAAATATTGCTTCAAATTTTACATGAAATATATTATTTTATACCAAATCAACCATGCTAGTTTTATTTCTGAAAGCAGTTTTTGCATTTAGAGATTTTAAAATGTCTAAAAATGTCAATCAAATGTTCGATTTACTTCTAATTTCCACAGAAATATTTTTGAAATTTAAATAAAATATCTGTTTTTATGCCAAATGGAAGATGCTGGTTTCATTTTTGGGCTCAGGTTTGGCATTTATGGTTTTAAAATATCTGAAAGCTTCAATCAGATTTGCGGTTTACTTCTAGATACTGTCTTCAAAAATATTTTCAAAAAATTAAACATTGGTTTTATACTAAATCGACTATTCTTATTTTATTTCTGTACTCCATTTTAAAAAATACCCGGAAGAGGCAATTGAATTAGTGATGTATGCCTGAAAATCTGTTCTGTAAAAATTTTTCAAAAAATCGTTACATAGTAACAATATAATTTTTTTGTATATTTTGGCTTATAATACTTTCTTCAATCATCTTGAGTATGAGATATTTATTTAAAAACAAACAAAACGTATTATAAAATTTTTTGAAGATTTGTATGAGAGAAGGAAGCAAGCAACCTGAAAACTAATTTAAAAGAGAATGTGTGCGTGATCAAATATAATAATTAAAAAAATGTATCTTGACTAAATGGAAGATCTATCATGTTTAAATGAACTAGTAAGTGGTGTAATGTTCTAATATTGGGTGCTTCAAACAAGATTTTGTCCGTGAAAAAGAAGTTCTTTTACAAATGAAAAATCTTTAAATCTATAGCTTATCATCTAGGATCACAGTTATCATTTAACTAAGATGGGTAGGAAATCTGGAAATTTAGAATATGACAGTTATCAAAAATGGCACTGTTGCTAATATGTGAAGATTTAGTCACCATCAAATCAAGATAATTTTAAATTTAAATGTAATTTCACCATCTTTTTTTTGCGTAAAAGCGAGTCTTTTAGATGAAGAAGGTGGAAAACTTTTTGTAATTGAACAATGAACATCACGAATGATTTCATCAGAAGAAAAACTTTGAACTGGGATTTGTTGATAAATATTCAGGCTGAATATATCTTCATATCACCTGATAATAAAATACACGATACTGATAAAAAAAAGCCTAAGATCAGCAAGAAGATTCTTTATATGTCAGTTTAAGAAGAATAAGTTTATAAAAACGAGAATATAACAAGTGGATTTTCTCTCGTTACACGATAATTTAGTTTACCAAATAAAATTTAAAGTTACCTTTCAAAATATACATTTGAAATATGTATCTCGAATTAAAAGTAAATCTTTTATTATGTGCAGTTAAAAAATGAATCAATTTCAACATCTCTTGTATACCCCTTAAACATTGAAAACCGTAACTCAAGACATTTTCGTCCTTCTGGCGAAATGTATTCACTATCTACAGAGATGTGTTATTATTAGAGACTCGTTGATTTTTGCATTGTTTAGTGATAATGCTACAATTTTTGCTATATCACTTACTAAAGAGGTTCAGGATAATTTTCCGCAAAGCCTTTTGTCTCAAAGTATTTTAAAAAAAAGAAGCAAAATGATATAATCGCTTTAAATTTAGGCCAACTAAATAACGCAAAAACGAACTGGTTAAAGTATTAAAAAATATTGATGTTTTGTTTTGCACACTCCTGCTATCTGACACTGAAGAATAGAACTTGCTCTGAATATTCGTCTTTGCCAGTTTATTAGATAAATGCGCAACAATTTTCCCTTTTACCTCTATCAAATTATGAAAAGTGAAATGTGCTAGTTCGAGAGTTTATTTTACGTCCTAAGATTTTGTTTTCGACCAATCATATTTAAGCGAATTGTGCACTCACGCCAAAAATACGAAGCGAGATATAAAATGACGTTTGAACGAGCGTTTTCTGACGAGGTCTGAATTATTTTAAGGAAGGCTCCATCATTGAATTTAAATTTAAGGATTCTTAACTGATTTTGTAAAAATAAAAAGGGCCAGACACAATATTTCAAATAATCGTATACCAAAACTGAAGAATCTGATACAAAGCTTTGTTATGTTCCTTACAGGTGCAGAGGGAGGCCTTATTTACGCATGGCCTTATTCACTGCAAATAACTTTTGATATGATATATATTTTAATTTTGCTACCTCATCCCACCTCCATTCTCAAGATAATTTTGATAAAATCTTTATTCTTTTTATTTCAAGGCAAAATAAGAAAAAATCCTTTGAATCAGGAGTGTCAAGCAGGATTTGGATCATGTTTCCATCAGATTGAGTGCTTCTTTTAAGAATATGCGATACTGGCTTTTACATCGGCTTTTGGAAAAAGTTCAAAAATTCCTAACGCGCAAAATCGAAGTTTCTCAATTTTCCTTGCACTTTTCTAATGCCTCAAATTTAGTGATATTTTATTTTCTGATTTATGGAATTTATTGGCCCAATCGTAGGCGAGGCTTATACTTAATCAAGATTTAGAAACGTTTGGATCACGACAGTCCAAACTTTTAAACCATGAAACTCAGGTTTTAAAAAAGAATCTCAGGCGCTAGGTTTGTCAACTTTAACGTTAAACCCCTCGTTTTCTATATTCAAATATCTTTATCTTTGTGAAAATGGAAAGTTGATAGTTTTGAAAGTTTGAACAATTTAGAGCAGTCCTCAGAAATCTAAGAAAATAACTCAGAAAATTTGCTATGATTTCGCTCCTCTGCAATTTATACCTTGTTCAAAAAAAAGATGTGAATCCATACTACACTTTTATGCAAAGGAGATATCTATTTCTTTTTCTAATCTAATATGCAAACAAAAACCAGACATGCAGAAAAGAAAGATATCAACAATTAATATTTGAACTAACCTTACGAAAATAATAACTCTTGCTTGAAATATACACAAAATAGTAGATTCAAGAACTAGCTTTCAAACGTGTAGAAAGTCATTCCAATTTTTTAATATGTATAAAAATCAATGATTCCCCTGGTATCATGTCTGCCATCCCCAAGGAGTGCGAGCACCCCTGCTTGAGAACCCCTGATTTAGAGCAAAGGACCGATGATGCCTGGATGTGAGCAAGTGTCCAAATTAATAATGCTAATGGCAAATCCCTCTCTACCAAGCACTTTGGTTAACAGTGACTTACATGCATGCAATGAGTGATTTTATTTTCTCTTTCAGTTATGCAATTGCTACTATGAATAAATGAATTTGCGTGCATAACCATGAACGCAACGTAAAACATTTAAAGGAGACCCCACTTCGTTCTTGAAATCTGTCTTTTGGCTGTAATTATTTCAGTTTCCAAAAATAATCCACATTTGTGTTTTTTGGCAAATTTTGTGAAAAAGTTATATACCAAATTCATTTACAAGAGAAAGACTGGCAGAAATAAGTCTTAATATTTAAAACCTCATGAAATAAATAAACATAGATATATTCTTAATGCTCAAATAAAAAAATTTTACATTGAACGGCCATGGTGCCAAACATAACTAGGTCTCATAGCTTTTTATATCTTGAAGTATCAACATCAGTTACAGCTTCTTTTATGCCAAAAAACGACGTCTGCGTTGCAAACACCTAAAAATTCTCAGGTCTTGTAAAAATCTGCAATGACGTCAATCTCCATTTTCGTTCGGAGGTGCCCTGGGCATTTAAAAGGCTCAAACAAGGCTTGATAAACAAAATCAGGAATCTGGAATGCAAGTCCCCACTCGTAAACGAGGTACTACCGCATTGAGGCGAGGGTGTCATGTGAGCACACTCATTGTAGCTTGCTTTTGCAAAAGTCGCATCTCTCAAGCTTTGGTCGAGCTTTGAAGAAGTCAGCACTTGGATGAAGGATTGAAGGAGCTAGATTTGCTCCACTGGTTGATCCAACAAAGCGCTTATTGCTGGTGTAATCTCCAAAAGTCTATTGATGAACTAGGATTTCACTGGACTTCCATCTTCTCCTCAGATGTGGAAGGGCGTTAAGCTCTTAATGAGCTGAGGCGTCCTTTGACAGGTCTTGTTTTTCTTGCTGTTGGATGTCCACTCACTCACTCACTCACTCATCTAGTTCGACTTAGTGAGACTGGGGGTTTAGTTTCCGGCAAGCTATGCAAGGCAAGATCTCTTACTTCCTTGAGATGGCAACGTCATGCACATGCCCAATAGAACACATATTAATAAATGTATCAAAAATAAAAAAAGAAAGGCGTTGTAAATAAAATGAAAATACTGCTTCAGATAAGGGTTAGGGTTAAAAAACAACCCAAAGAAATACGACATCGCAAAACCGAACTCAACTTTTTTTCGCAGAACACATTCCAACTTCGAAATATTCTAAATGAAAAAAACGTAATTCATGCTAAAATGCAACTCCTGTTTGTGTATGCATAGGCAGGACACAACGTCCGCTAAAATTGTAACAAGCCCCCCCCCCCACCTCTCCCACCTCCAAACAACCCATCTGAAGTAATAACTCACATCTCCCCTCTCATAGATTCTCCACTGATAATCTAATCATTCTGACAAAAATCGCTCCCTGAAAATTTAGCTTTTCTACTCTCACAAACACAAAACCTTCCTGAAGTTTGCCCAAAAAAAAACTAACCGTAATCTCGCACCAGTCTCACCTAATCAGTAATAATCAGGGCGAAGAAAAATTGACCCAAAATTTGGAAAAAATTGACTTTTACTCAGACAAAAATTGACTTTATTGACTTTTTAAAGTTTCATTGAATTGAACAACTATGAACACTTTAGAGAAAGTATTGAAAATTATTTCAAAGAATCCATGACTTTGTAATACAACAACATATAATTAATGACATTTTCTGATTTAAAATTCGATCATTTTCTAGCAGTTTTTTCAGTTTAGAAAAAGATCTTTCTACTTCTAAAGTTAAAACTTGAAAATTTTGTAATTTGGGATAAGTACTACGAGAGATTTGGGAGTTTTCCTTTTCATGATTTTATTGATTTCATTTTATTTAAATCGATTTTCAAGATACCTTTTAACGCCACATTTGTCTTAAATGAAATAATGTGAAAAAAACAAATAAAGGCATCTTCGACTGAAAAGAATAACAAAAGCGATACCTCACACTTCACAAAGCAAAACAACCCTTCATATCAACAACAGCTCAACTCCTTCTCTACACTTTCACAAAGTTAATTCGATCAAGCTTTTCGAAATATACCATTTTTGAAAACATTTTGTTCCTGATAAAATATTCTTTTGCATATTTCTTTTAATATACAAACCATGGAACAGTCTACCTTGAATGTCAACTTTAACTAAAGTTTTTTACACATATATACCCATTTTCAAGTACGCTGTCTTTACTGGTGATGTTCCTTTTTTATGAAAATCAGTCAAACCTGACAAAAATAATTTAAATATGACAATCTATATCAAAATTTTATACATATATACGCATTTTCAAGTATGTAGAATTTAATGGTGATGTTCATTTTTTAGGAAATCAATAAAACCTGTCAAAAAGGGTAAATCAATGTCAAATATATAAACTTCAAAATAAATTCTACTTGCAGTATTTCTCTGGTAATTATTTCCATAATTTATTTAATAAACCAAATTTAGGTGTTTAATTCACTCAAAATCTCTCATTTGTCAGTTAATTAGGTATCTCGATAGGACCTCCATCATTTTCGCTACAAATTCGTTATCGTCTGGTAGTCTCTACGTCATTTATTCAATACTTTATAGTATGTAATTTTGTTATTCATTTTATGATGATTCTTTCTTGGTAGCTCTTTTTTCATTAGAAATTTTTTTTCTTCAATGTGTTTTTTAAGGATTTATTTTTAACAGATTTTTTTCTCTCTCAAAGCATTCTGATTAAAACGGATATTTATATTCAATTTTTACAAAAATTATAAACATTTTTGCTTCATTTTTTACTGAATAATCAAAATATATGTTTTATATTAAAATTTTTTTTTATTTTTTCAAAAAAAATTTCAATACCTTTTTTTTCTTTTTGAAATTTGTATACACAAGTCATGTCCACATTTAAGTAAAAATGATATTTGAAACAACTTTTTAAAATTTTCAAAATATTTTTCCTTTTTGAACTATGCCCATCTTAAAAACATCCTTTTGCCTACATTTTCTAGTTGTAACTTGTTTGAAAAATTATTAAAATGATTTTTTATAAGACCTTGAGCAATATACCCAATTTTCCTTATTTTTACGATATTTTATTGTCTAAAATGGATATTTACATTCTTTTCAATTTCATTTGCACATTCATAAAATATACTTAAAACCAAAACATATTAAAGTAAAAAAATGCCTTTTTTTTACTTTTTTTAAAAAAAATAGGGTTCCCCTATAAAATTTCCAAAAAATTTCAAACTTTTGCAATTTTTAATTTTAATGTCTCATTTTAAATAAAATTGTGTACTGGTAACAAAAATGTATAAATATTCTAAATTTGATATTTTTTAAATACTCATTTTAGCCTTTTAGCTTAATAAAATTACAAAAATTTCCAATTTGACAGCGAAAAAATAAGAAGTCATTCTATTAATTTCAAAAGGATTACATATTCAGAATGAGTGTATCAAACTATATACGTATTTACACTTTATTTTATTTGTTTCGATTTTCCTCCAAATTATGACTTCACATTTAATCACCAAATATACAAGTTTTATACATTTTTAGAATCCTGTTATCATTCTGAATAACAATATGGACTTTATTTTACTATAAATCTTTTGCTTCAGAATGTTTTCATATATATGTTGTTTATTCTGTTCTTATTTACAATGAAAAAATGAATCACATTTTACTTTTTCAATATATCCAGGTGGAGTTTTGGCTGATAATACATTTGTTTGATGCTACTTCAAATCTATTCAAAATACAAAATCATATTTTACAAGTTTCCACAACGAAGCTTAATCTTTGCAAAAGTCCTACAGTTTTTAAAAAAAATGAAAGAAAGATTTATTCAAGAAAAAATGCATAAAAAAAATAACAAATTATAAAGTGTAATAAAAAAAACCTTTCCGATGGTGCAGATTGGCTCAGACAAAAATAAACAATTACATCAAAATTTAGATTTTTCAAAAGGCCTAATGGAGCCGCTAACAGTTTTTAATCAGTTTCTTGAATTGGGTTTTTTGGATCTACCATCTCTTCGATCTCTTTAGTAGGCAAAAATTCACAATTCTTTTATTCTTGTCTCATAGATGAAGAGTTGCGCATTTTCTCCTATTTTTTGCATGACACATTCCATCAACTAAATGAAAAAATAAACTTTTAATTTTTGAACTTGGTTTTATAAATAAATTTGAGCTTAGCAATTGAGAGAGATGGATTAATAGTGGAAGCACTCAAAAAAATTCATAATTCCAAATCAATCAATGTCTTGCTTGGATAATTCACGTCTGTAATTAATTTGGATTCGTAGGTTGCATCCAAGATCAAACCTGCATTGCACACAAATTGTAGAAATGTTGGGAATAAATTGTTCATGGACCCATTAATATTTTTTGAGCGGAAATTCCTACTCTTTGTTTGTATAGAGCGCTAACCTTCAAAAGTTCATATTTCTTAAAGAGATGCCTCGCATGACTAAACTTTCTCAAACCAAATATGGCCCTTATAGCTTTTTTTGAATTTGCACTTCAATATCGTGAAATTTGCAGTGACCATAATTGCTTAGACTATAATTTAGTTGCGGCAAAAGATCGTTTTATATAGCAATAAACTAATATTCATTGGAAATTTTTCTTTGCTAAAATTGATGATGCCTAAGGATTTGTTTAATTTAGCCAACACAAAATCTATATGAGCCTAGAAATCCAATTTGCTATCAATTACTAATTCTAATAAGGTGAAATTATAGAACAAATCAAAACCTAAAGATTCAAACAAATTTACACGGTTAGTTGATTTAGTGAAAATAATCATACCTTTGCATTTGGAGTTGTTAATAAGTAGGCCAGTTTCGTTTAACCAATCAAGGATGGAATTCGAATTAATTTCCAGGTTTAAGAGTGTGGAATAAATGCTTTATTGCAAGTGAAGAGGAGAAGAAATGCTCTTCTAAAGAGTCAAAAGACGAGCTTTATATACCTTCCAATAAAACGTATGCCTGTGGTGTGTCGATCAAAGTTAGATTCTAGCTGATGGTGACATGGGGTGTAAGGTCATCGTTGTTAAGTGAAGCTTTGAGTGAGAGTAGAGTGGCATGATAATTGGCTCGTTGATTACACTAAAACATCCTACAAATAGTAGGGATCTGTCAGATAGATCTTCGAAAGGAAAGATTAGCGAGCGTGATATCATCAAGGTAAAACATAAAAGGAGAAAAGTTAGTACACGTATATAGATCATTTTAGTAGAGAGGAAAGAGAATGGGCGCAAGAAGAGATCGCTGGGCAACTCCACATTTTTAAGGAAACGGGGTAGAACAATGACCTTTTGTATTAACCAACGGATATCTATCTCTTAAATAAGATGTGAAAAAATTACAAGTACTTGTACAAAATCCAAGAGATTTAAATTTTTCTACTAAAATATAGTGGGAGACCCTACCCAAAGCTCTAGAAAAGTCTAAATATAATAAACCAACATTCATTCTTTTCTCTAAATGAGTGGACCCTCCATGTATAAAATAGGTATGGAAATTTCCAGTCGAATAACTTTTCCTGAAGGCGAGTTGACCATCGTATAGATTAGAATGTTAATAGAATTCAAATATTCATAAATTTGGTTTAACATAATACTTTTTCAAAAATATTTGCTAAGCTGGGACTATAGAAAATGATTAATAGATGTGGCATGACCCTGTCCAGCCTTGAGGGAAACAACATATTGTCAATGAGACAACTATTATACAGACTTGGACTTATGCTAAACCTTATAACTTTACAATGGTTAACACTTATTCCATAAGTATCAACACGATCGCTATTTCAAGTTCTCAATGGCTTAAAATCATATTTTCTGTAGTTACATAACAGAGAGAATTTACATACATCAACTAATCTTTAAATTTGGAACTAATTTCATTAACATCCGAGTCCAAAATAAAATGAGAATTATACTTGATCAACTTGTGTAATGCTCTCTAAAAGATGAGACATGGTTAGGTATATATGTGAACTTTCATTTTTTATGAAGTTTATTTCTTTTGATTATTATCACATCAATAACTTCATCACTCATCCATGCATTCTTTTTGTATCTACTTTTACAAACCTTATGGGCAATACAAGTGTTAAAAAATTTGAAATCTGCTTAATAACGGATTGCACAAGCCTATCAGAACAAAACGGATAAGATTCAGTTAGGGTATTCCAATCACAGGAAGAATCATATTCTATTAACTCATTTTTATCAAAAGAGAACTTCGAGGAAAAATTGAGGGTAAAATTAAAAGATGCATCTGCAGAGAGAAAAATTCGGAAAATGATGAAAACACAAAAGTTCTATAATTGTTCGAATGGCATCAGAACGAGGAAATTATCTATCAAAGTTTTATAAAGTGATCTTGTAGCTATATTAATTGAGGGTTTGAAAGAATTACAAAAAAATTAAATTATAAAAATGAGAATTAATCTTATTATCTAAGTTCAGTATATTAATTAAAATTGGAATCACCAGCGAAGATGTTCAAACATTTTTTTATCAGAAGAATCTAAAAGGTTTTCAAAAAAGTCTAAAAAAATTATGAATATTTTCACTGTTTCCTTTGGGGACACTATAAGAATGGGAGATTCTAGCGGCTTAGAATTATTCAGGTTTAAAGTTAACGATGCATATTTAAAATGTATCAAAAACAGTTATGACCATATATTATATCCTTTCTTTACATAAAAGGCTAGTTCTCCATGACGGGATATCCTACTCGGAAAATTAAAGAAATGGTAACCCTCAATCTGGAAGTAATTGTAGTCTCAGTCCAACCCACTTTCCCTAAGACAAAACAGATCTATAGGTTCCAGTAATTTTCAATTGATACAACCAACAAAGATAGAAAATTCATCAAATTTACTACGCAAAGATTGGATATTAATACTTAAAATATCAAACCTAAACAAATTGTCGAGATTGGAGTTAGATTAGAATGATAAAGTTTTAAAATTAAAAAAATCATTATCAGTACTTGAATCATAATCGTGTATTGGCTGGACTTAACATCAATCAAAAGAAAAAGGGAAGAATAATTTACTAACAGATGAAATTTTTTGCGTGAATTAATCACCAAAATTTAGTTTGTTAAGACAATAGTAAGCCAAAAATTGTGGAATTATAATATATTTTTAAGTTTGTATATTTGGCATTGATTGACAGCTTTGAATGATTTTTTGACAGATTTGATTGATTTTCATGAAAGATAAATGGCACCATCTGATTCGCAATCAATTATTTAGTGGGTTTAACCCTCATACTTTCTTCATTTTTAACAACACACTTTATCTTTATGGGTGAAGTTTTTTTTAAAGTTTAAAAATGCACAAAAACAAATTTATTTATTGAAAAGAAACGAAAATATTAATTACAAACATTTACTGCAAAAAAACAAAGCATTTTTATGCTCTCCACACAAAAAAATTTTACATTTTGCACATTCGGAAGAGGCTTTTCGGTCTTTTCCTAGACACAAAGAACAGCGAGCTCCTTTGGACAGTTTTCGTTTAGTTTGTCCTGAAGATGCAGAAAACTCTTGTGTCTCTCTCATATTTGCTACAAGAGAACGCGAAGAACTTCCTCTTGGGAAACGTGGCCTTCTTATAATTTCATTTTGGACTAAGTTTTTTCGTAGTTCTTCTAAAAAAATACGTCTTTTATAGAGTTTTCCCTTATTCCAGCTAGGGTTGATTTGTACCCACAAAACAAAACAATTTACACATGAAATATCAATTATGTTACAGAATAAAGCAAAAGGCCATCTATTCCTTTTTCTTTTTACTGTGTATGATCCAAATAGTTGATCCAGTGTGTCCACTCCCTCTTTTTGTTTATTATAAAACTCTATAATTTCTGGAAGATTTTTGTTATCTAAAGACACACACACACTTTTGTCACAATGAAGGGTACTCAAGACATGGACTGTTTTCTATTTTTGAGGAAGATATTGCACCAGTGTAGCATTTTCGCTAAAATAAAAATTACTTGAATGTAAAGCGAGACGACGAAGTTCTTTCTCATAAAGAGGCAAAAATGTTTTATTCGAGCGAACCGTTCCAACAATTGTCAACTTTTTTCCATCAATTGGATTGCAATGTTGTAAGAAGTAAAAAGTTATCGCAAACAACATTCCTTCCTTTGAGGTTTTGAACTAAATCTAAAACAACTCTTTGTCCTTAGGTTTGAGTCTTATCAGGTAACTTTTCGGTATAGACTTGTAAATTCCATGCATACTTTGTTTTGCTATCACATAAAATCCAAACTTTGATGCCATCTTTTGCTGGCTTAGAAGGAATATATCGCTTTATTGGACATCGCCCACGAAAAGATACACGTTCTTCATCTATCCTTATATTTTCGTAAGGAGTGAAAAGAGTTTGCAAATTTCTTACCCAGTTTTGCCATAATTTTCTGATTGGAGCTGACTTGACTTTAGCACGACGTTCCCTTCTATCCTTTTTTGTCATCGAAGCGCAACACTCGAGTTATTGCTTCAAACGTCTTTTTTGACATGTTAGCTTTAAAAATTGCTCTTCCAATATCATCATCCCATAAATTATTCAGAGATTCCCCATATGAACGAAAAACTCTAGCTAAAATCAAAATACCAATGTATGCTTTCAAAGTGACTTCATCTACATCAGTCCATTTATCTTTGTAAAAATGAAAAATTAAAACAAGAATCAAATGATTCCATAACATTTGAAATAAACTTTTTAGCAAACCTTGAAGATTGGGAATATCGGTGCTCCATCTAACACTTTTATCTTTTGATAGCAATTCTCCTTGCTTTTTTTGACACTCTTCACTTGATTCTGAATAACTCTCACTATTTCCTACATTTTCTTCTATAATATCATCTTCAGAATCAGATAAATCATCCATTGGTTCTTCTTCACTTTCAAAACGCGTAGACATTATTTTGAGAACAAAAAAGTAAAACAAAAAAAAGTAATGGTGACGCAAAAATAATTTCACGGCGTATGTTGAAACAAAATCTTATATTGTTTGCTCACGTCGAAAAGTAATGGTGACGGTTGAAACAAAATCTTATATTGCTCAACGTCTGTAATTGAAAAGTAAAAGTGACGTAAAAATAATTTCTAGAAAAGTAATAGTGACGCAAAAATAATTTCAGTACAAATGTTTATAAAATTGAAAAACAGCGTATGTTGAAATAAAACATACGTCTGTTTTCTTCTTGAATTTTGCAATAACTGTGTTATAAAATAAAAAACGATATGAGTATAATTTTATGCATAATACTAAGGGAGTGTATTGTAACAACAACAAAAAAAGTCAATTCATTGTAATAGCGAAAAGATAAAAAAATATGAATACATTTTTAACAAAGTAAAATGGGTGAAATTTCACCCAAGGATAAAAAATGTTTTTTTAAATTTATTTTCATATATTTAATTTCTAATCATAGTCAAACTCCATTACTTTAAATTTTATATTAAAATTAACAAATAGCCAAAAGTTAAACTTTTGAATAGTTAAAATAAAATATTTATCAAAGTTCAAAAATTTAAATGGGTGAAAAATGACCCTAAGATGGTATGAGGGAATTAGAATTTTGTAAAAATATTTAATATTTCAGGAAAAAATAGGGAGGGGGGGGGGGGACAAAAAGGACCCTCCCCTTTCACTGAAGAAATAAAAATAGCCCGTTGCGTATAGAGGTAATCAAAATTTTAATTGCCGATTTTCTATCAAGTTGCGATTTTAGCAATGAGATTATTGATATAAAAGCGTGATGCGATAGAAACTGAATAGAAATATAAAATTACAATTCAGTGTATTTAAATTAGAGGCTAAGTTATAAATTAAAATTTTTGGAGTAAAATTGAATGAATATTGTTTTAGATATAGTATTTATCATTACTTAAAATTTTGATTGAAAATTTTCAAAACTTAGCCATTTTATTGGAAAATTTTAATGTGTATACACGTGTTATGCTTTTAAAACTGTATATAATTATAAATTTTCAAAAGAGTATTTAATATAGACACTAAATTATAAATAGTTAACTACAGAGGATATCAAAATTTTAATATTCGTTGAAAATTTTTGATATGGGAATCATTCAACTATCATCAAAATAGTATAAAAATATACAGCTAACGGTTTTATGAAATGTCAGGAGGGATATGGTTCAGTAAAATTTTGTACAATAACTTTCATGTTGAATTAAACTTAAGTTAAATTTAATAATTAAGTTATTAAACTAACTAAACAACTTTTTAGTTGTCGGGCTCGCATCTAAGAGAAGAATAGCCGGTCTTCCATAGCTGGACAAATGGCAAGGACAGTCGCATACTGGGGATCGAACCCAGACCATATGGATCGACACCCCACGCTACTGCCCCAAGCCCATGTATCGAATGGCCATAAATTTGTCAAAAAGTGGGGAAAGTATTTCAAGTTTCTCTTTTCTAAATTTTTTTAGAATACAATTGGTATTTTTGGAATCAGCATAACGGGATCAACCAGATATTATAGTCGTGGGAAATTTAAATAAGAGTTTCGAAAAAAATTTCATTTGCTCAACTGAAATATCAAGTCAGATTGAAAATTTGGAAATAAAAGTATCCACTTTGGAGTGGAAAATCATGGTAACCAGAAGAGACGCGGTTCTCAAAATTGAAAAAAGAAATAATAACATTTAAAAATTGGTAGAAATTTTACTTATTTCTCTTCAATCAAACTTTGCATTAAAGGTTTAGGTCGAACATGATGTCATGCCAAACTTCATGAAAATTTCAAAATTTCTTAAAATAAATGTGTTCTATGACGATCTCTTTCAATACAGCTGTCTTTTCGATGAAACATGATTAAATTCTATATTTTTGACATTTTGAGAAATTCGAAGTTCCGTATCTTCACAACATAGCATCTAAAGTCTCACTCACTAACTTTGGAATTTAAAGAGATGGTCATGACAACTTTAGAACTAACTTGCAAACTAACGGACATTTTACTTGATAACTTATTTGAAAATGCAAAATATAAATTTTTATATCAATACAAATGTACTCTTTTCAATTATTTATGGAGCATGAAATGTTCATTCAGCAAATGTTCACTGTGCACATTTTGACTTGGCACTTGTCGCGATTGTGCTCTCTTTCAGAAAGAAATAAATATTAATGTTTCTTCCTACTTTGCTGAACCCAGTTTTTCTATCGGCTGTCATATAAAGTATCTTTTAACGTTTGGCGATGGACATATTTCATTTTAATCGTTAAAAAACATTAAACAAAGAATAATTATATCATCTATCAGAATTATTATATGAACTTTTAGCTTTTAGCTGCGCTGACATCATCATGTTTGAAATCTCTACCGTCTCTCCTCTGTTTCTTCCTTTTGAAGTCGAAATTTTCGCAAATTTGTAAGTTTAGAAGAAAAATGGTTTATTTAAAAGTTATTAGAAAAGAGTTAATATTTTCTCCAAATCAGGCATTAAAAGACAAAAGCTGGAATGAGAAAATCATAATTTATACAAAATTACTTTTAATTCCCTATACATATACTAACTAGTCTAGTTAGTGAATTTTCTTTATTTTCTGTATACAGTATAGGCCATTAGTCGACTTTTCAAAGTAGCCGTTGATCAAAACTAAAATTGCTACACTCACCACAGACAGACATCTTTTACACGTTCACTTTAAATATAACATGATGTGAAAAGGTTTTGGTTTTCTGTTAGTGATTTTATTTAACCTTCGCTATCTAAACGCTGAGTTATAGAGAATTTTAGTGAGTTTTAACTAATTTCATTTATTGGTTTTTAAAAAACTCATCTATTACATCTCTTGATATCTTCAATTACTTCAAGACGATAAAGACTCGAGACACCCCTCAAAATTTCTTTGCCATAACAAATTAAATACATCCATTTGAATATGCAATTAACCCTTTGAGGACCAACATTTTGAAGAGGATTCGTCTGCTTTCTTTTTCAATGGAATTTTATATATTCAAAGCAGACGATTTTCATTTTTTGGGTCACTGGTGGGTGACCCACTGGTCCTCAAAGTGTTAATATAGATTTTTTCGTGTTATTACACTTGTGTTCAAATCTTTTTTATTTAATACAGCTAACGCCGTGACGAAAAGGTTTAAAAAAGATGCGGAAATCATAATTGCTATTCTAAGAAAACGCAAATATTATCCTTCTTAAAAAATAGAAAGAAATTTAGATATCTTTGCTTTTGCATTAATGTCATCATCAAGACGTACTCATCATAAATATTTAGGATAAAATAAAAATTCAAAAACTGTGAAAAATCTTTGCGGTACACAGAAAAAAAGAAAAAAGTTTAAAATTACGCATCTGGAAGTTGAAACTTAAATTATCCGCGGATGAAGATGTCAAGAGGATGGAAACAATTTCGCGGATATCCGATACATCTCTAGTTTTTAGCATTATGTTGAAGAAAAACGATACTGTGTTGAATTCGTTTATAGCTTTTAGGGTTAGGTATGCAGTTGGCTTTATGCCCAAACAGTTAGTTCTATATGTTTTGTCTGCATTTTTATATATTGTGATGTGTTGGATTGTTTATATAGAGGAGCATAAGTTAGCCGTTGTGTGTGTGATGATGAGTTATTCGATAAAAATAGAATTTCAATACGATAAAGGTATACCAGAAAAATTTTATTTTCGATTTCAATTTAAAAAAAAATTGAAGACTAGTAGAACCTGAATGAGTGACAGGCAAGAATCATGAATAAAGTGGAAATGGTCAATTCATTAATATGGAAAGCAGTTTATTCTTTATTATAATTCAATCAAGTTAATCAGAGAATGGCTTGTGTTAGATTTATGGTAAATTAGATAGACTAATAACTCTTATTTTTATGGCATCGTCACATCTGTTTCTTGAATGGACTAACATTAACCATTATTAAAAGGTCTTTCGCTTGAATGAGACTTGAGTTTAGTTAGATTATGCAATCAATCAATCACTCATTGGTTTACTTTTGCACCACCTAACTACTTTCCTGCAAAAGAGTAAGACCCTTCCTCATATGCCTGCATTTTTTAGCGTTTCTGAATTGAGATTTGGGACTTAGAAAAGCAACTTTCAGTCAGTAGAATCCTTGCTTTTATTACGAATGCAATTTTTGTTATCAAAAAACTTGTTGAGAATTTAAATTTAAAAAATCAAGAGATAAGACATATAATCCAAAAAACTATATTTTATAGAGGATAAAAGATTAAATTTTAAATAAAAAAAATTGCCAGCTAAGAAAATATTTTATCTTCAAATCATAAATAAAAAAATTAATTTTCAATAATTGTCTTACTATCTTTCGCTTTTGAAAAGATTTATGTTTTCACGTTGAAAATATTTTTTTCCAATTTTTCTAGTTCGCTAGTAAACTGAGTTCTAATTAATTACGTAGCCAATAAACAAGTAACTATAATTTACGCTGTTAGTAAATTGTAGAAAAATATTGGTTATTGTTTTTTAAATAAGTTTTCTAGATTATACTAGGACACATTGGCAAAAAAATAAAACAAAATTAAGCAAAAGACATACATTTATATGCGCATACCAAACCGAAAAATTGATGGTTATTTAAATTTACTTTTGGTAATTTTGGATTATCTAACTTGCACCAAAATAAAGTGGACTTTTTTTAATACACTGCCCAAATTACAAATAAAAATTGAGGCCAAGGGGGGTTAAGAGAAGAACAAAAATCTTATAAGCTATACGTGATGAATTGAAACAGATTCGAGACTTCTCGATAAAGCTGGAGAATGTTGAGGTAGAAAATATGAATTCATCTCCGAGCAAAACTATAAAAAGTATTCAAAGTTTAGAGCAAAAATATTTACCTAAAGAATCTTACAAAATTTGGAAAGATCTGCACGTAAGTTGTATCAAAATTCTTTTTAAAAGTCAATAAGAATGCCCTTGCATTTTTACTGCAAAATATTTTTTGAATATATCACATCGCCAACTTTTTTGAAAAAGGCATGTATTTTTTAGTTCTCTTATCAAGAAAATACAAACTTTATAGTCTTAGGATTGATAACAAATTATATTAAATTACCAATTTTACCCTGTTTTCATGGACACCCTTATCAGAATTCAATTTCCCTGATCCCAAAAAAGACACGAATGCTGTAACTTGTAAATAGCACCCTCATAAAATTACAAATCAATCAAGAATAGATTAAAATCGCCCTTATGCTCAAAAGTTAATTTGAAGCAAAAAAATTTAAATACAATTAAAAGGAAAACTTAAAGCCGTTTTCAGGAAAATTTTTCCTGAGATTAAATTTTGGCCTTCATTTCATGATTCCTTTTTAGCTAAAATTTCATGAATATTAAATAAAATTTTATTCAAAATACTTTTGTGAGAAATGCAGTATTTGGAAAATTGGACACATTCAATCTTACAATATTAAAGTTGTCCAGGTTGCATTTTTATACAGAGTTTAATTTGAAAATCCTTGTTATACCGGTCGAGAGTGTTGAAGTTTTCATAACATTAGTCATAATGATTATATTCCTTACTCTAGTAGATTATGTTGCGATGTAGGCGTTAGTTATTTGTAAAAATATAGTGGAGTACAAATACTCTGGAAATTTTTGTTGATCATCATTTTGCTTTCGGAGTTTTTTCCAAGCATCAGAAAATGTTAAGAACGCGCAATTGAAATCTCAAGAGAGCCTTTCTTTTCCTAGCACCGTGATATGATATAAAAGTTGTACCAGTTTGGCTTTAAACTTACAGGGTGGTGATTTTGATTTCGATTTGAGTATGGAAATCGTTTGACAAATTATATTATTGTCTCTATGAGATTGCTAATGGGTTGAGTGATTCTTTCATTCTGTTTCTTTTTCTAGATTAAATATTTATAGAGATCATCTCAATAATAATGGATTTTGTTCATAACATTAGCTCTCCACCTCCTCATGTATTTTGATCTCAAGAGTCAATTCTAGACTCCTTACTTTTTATAATTTGTTTCAAAGGTGCTCTGAATGGCGACTGAACCCAGACGATCTTACATTTTCGTTTCAATCTTACTCTTCCCTGAGTATACAGGAGTGATTTTAAAAATTATTTCAAAGAAGCTTATCTCTAACAAATTGAATGAAATGCGCATTTAAGGCAAATGAAAGAGGACTCTTGGTTTGTATATAAATATTAGGTTAAAGTTATAAGATTAAATCAGTTTCGTATGCTTAAAATTTGGTAAAATTGTGGATTGTAAAATTGAAGCATACAAAAAAACTTTTCTTTGCATATGCATCACTTTAATACGACTCTAAATCCTTTAATCCTGCCATGTCAAATAAATGTGAGAACCAGTGATATCTTTTTTTGTTTTTTATGTTCAAGATATTAATTGTGAAAAAATATAATTTGGTAAAGAAATTTTCCCTTCAATGTTACTCGTCACTCATTTTCTACTAAACTTTGCTACTGTTTAATATACGTTGTACATAGTAATATTGAGTTCCTTGCTGTATTCTGTAAAATGATTAATCAAGTTAATATTAAACTTCAAAGTAAAATTAAAATTTCTACCTCAGATAAAAAATGGTACAATTCCAAATCACAAGGGTAATTAGATGAATGTTTATAAAAATGTTGAAATAATCTATTCAATATCTCGGAAAAATATTTAAATATTATAAAATCAAACTAGATAAAAAAAATAATTTAGCACTATATTTGACTAGCTTCTAAATTTAATTAATTTTCTGAAATAAAATCGTGCTAAAATGAATTGATCTCTGTAGGGTTTTTCTTGCAGATATTTTCATCATGTGGTCTATTCCAGAATCTCTTTTCCTTAATGAAAGCGCAAGGTTTGAATCATATAAAAGGTTGCTAGGAGAACGCTTTTCATAAGTAAGAAAATTTAAACATTCGATTTAAACTAAGCTTCATTTCTGATTACAACGAGTCAATCATTACATGTAATTTTCAGAATCTTTTTTCCAAGGCATTTATTTTCAAGCAAATGTTGAATTATGACTTAGAGTTTAAATTTATGTTCAATTAATGTAGGGTTGCCAGATTTCAAAAATAAAAAATCGGGACACTTTTATGACAGAATAATGTTAAGTTTATTACTAATAAAAACTAATTATTATTAAATTATTAATATAAATAATTTTAAACAAATGAATTTTTTCGTGACACACAAAGCTGTTTTGATAAAATTGGGTTTAAACTTGATTAATTGTAACGTTAAATATTTATAAAATCTTATTGTATAGGCGTAATTTCATTCAGGCAAACGAGAACTTCAATAAAACTGTTTTTTCTTTTTCCAATTTTCATAATTCTACTGCTGAAAACAAAATCAAGAATATGAACAAAATATAAGTAAGCTTCACTAAGAGGATTATTGAAAAATTCTAGAATAATCGGATGTCGGAATTACATATTATTATATCAATGTGTTTTTTCATCTTGACATGGTTATGTATATTTTTTTTATTATTTATTTATCGTGTGTCAAATCTTTGAAGCGGCTCCTTCTGTTTTGAATTCACACGTTTTTTTGGTTATTATAAAAAAATGAAGTTTGAAACCATATCAAAATGTAGTTACTAGACTTACGTGCCTTATATTTAATATTTTGACATATGTAATTTACATTTTTTTTAATAAATATCTTTTTTTTCTATAAAAAATGATAAGATAAGAAAATTAAGTTTAAAACTAAAAATTTCATAATTCTAGTTTTTTTTATGGAAGCTAAAATCGGGACAAATGGTGTCCCCTAGTTGTGCATTCGGGACGCGGGACAAAATAATATAAATCCGGACAAGTCCCGAAAAATCGGGACGTCTGGCAACCCTAAATTAATGTGAATAAGTTTTTTTAATTTGAAATCATACAAATCTAAATACCTCTTTAATAATTTTATTCGGCTTTTTAAAAATGTAAATTTGCTTTAACAAAAAAAAAATATAAATTTGTTTTATTGATTTTGTTGGAATATTTGTAAATTTAATATTTATTTTATATATCTAAAATCGATGTATTCTTTACAATTTTTAATAACGTTCTTCTTTTTAAAATGAAAAAATATTGAAAATAAAGGCAGCCATTTTTTTTAACAAATACAAACTTCAACTTTTAAGGCTAAAAAAGTTTTAATAAAAATAGATTGGAAAGTTTATTCCACCTAGTGTTTGTTATTACAAATTTTTAACCGACATTTTAAAAAGGTTTAGGAAAAGTAGTTTTATGTCTGTTCAACAAAATATTCCGCTTTAAAAATTAAGGGGAGAAAAATATTTAAATGTGACATTTTTCTCCCTTAGGGAATGTTCATATAAAACATTGGATAATGATGATTTTGTCTTCTCAGCAACTTCCTTCAGAATGACCTGAATTAACTCGAGTTATTTTTGTTTTTGCCTAAATCAACAACACGCCATTAAAGAGTGATTGAACCGCTGCAAAAAAGTAAACATATGTGTAGATATGCTTGGAAGGCATATCTTTATATTTACAAGAAGAGTTAATCAATCTAGTAGAGAAATTTATTATACTTAAATGTGCTAACTCGACAAAAATAGTCTAATTTCGCATTCGTCAGCATAATAATGGCGGATTTGTTCAATTTTTTACAAGTCTTTGAACTTTTTACTGCAGAATAATACGTCAAGCACAGATGGTATAAATATAAGGATTTTGCGCATCTAATTTTCATTTTCCTTTCGTCAAATCGTCGCCATGATTCGTCAAATTCTCCTCTTTCTCACTTTCATTTTCATCGCTTCATTCAAAGGTATTTTTGCTTCTTTTACCCACCCATGTCTTCTTTATTCGCTGGACTTGCAACTTAAAATTCAAGTCTTTGTAGATTCCAGATTTTTTGAGAGCTGTGTCTATCAATTACACACATCTAATAATGTCCTCATAGGAAAGAGGTTGGTTCTAAAAGTTTGCTCAAACTAGACTTATGATAAATCAAAATTTTTTAAATTGATTTAAATTATGGATAATAAGCTAAATTCACCTGATCAAATATTATTTATTTCAAAAAATTGATTTAAAATACCTCAGGTTTGTATTTCGAAGCTGTGTTTAAATTTATTTCCCAAGATATTTCGTATCAACATTTTTGTTTCTAAGATTTTTAATAAATGCAGATCTAATAAATACTCATAAATCACACTGAAAACAAAACTTCGCAACCAAATTCTTCAAAGTAAAATACTTGACTGTCAGACTACATAATAAAATGAATAATTTTTGAACACAATCTTAAATTATACATACAGGTATTTTTCGGCAATTAAACAAAAGGATGTATTTCAAATTTCTAAATAATACGCAAACACATGTATTGCAACAAATGTAATTTGTAAAACACGCATCCTGTTTACAAGCGTAATCGATTTGTAAAGCTAAAGGTTAGTTAATTGCAAAGTTTCCAATGCAACAAGATCCGAAAACATCTAACTAAAAATGGCCATGATTGGTACAATTTTGAAAAATAGGTGTGTTTGGTCAGCATAAAAATGATATATGTTATTTATATATTTTTTAAACTAAAAAAAAGCCATTCTGTGTAGACAGGTCTTTTCCCTATTTCTAATTCAACTTAAACACCTTTGCTTCATTTTTATCGCATAGAATTTATTATAACATTTTCTTATTTTTATTTATAGCGAATGTAATTTACATAGAGAATGGCTTTGGAAATCAACCTCACATGCCCAAATGTTCTGAAAGTTGCAGAAGTAACCTTATTTTTTTTTCATTTTATTTAATATATCATTTTGAGAGAGTCAAGTAATTCCAGTTTCAAACATAGAAATCACCCAAGGAAACATTTGTGAGGCCTTATGTTGCTTTGGAGTAGACAGGACAAATAAATTCCCCAGTTTGAAATAGTTAACTTGATACTGCGCAATTTGGCGAAGTAAATCGCTCAAAGCAACATAATCCAATAGTTAGCGGTACTAACATAAATTAGCAATTTCAAGCAAAATGTAAAAATCGTCGCAATTGAAACAAGTTCGATATTTAGATTCAGCATATCAAACGAATCAGTACTAATTAGCTAATTTTTCTAAAGTTTCATTTGCTATGCTGAATCGAAGTTAAGGAACGATTTTTGAATTTTGGTTAAATTTCAGAATTAAAAGTGTGTAAACTCGATATCGTATCTAAAAGTCTTTTTTCTAGGTATTTTAAAATCAGAATCAGGTTCGCTTTAAAAAAGTTAATACGCTTTATTTTTTAAAAATCAAGGCAAATCACACATGTTATTTGATCATGTTACAAATTACACATAGTACAATCTTCTGTCACTGAGTAAAAAGTTTTAGAATATTTGTGAAAATTTTGTACCAATTAGAAAAACACAAATTACAGATCTAATTTTCCATTTTAGCATACAAGGTCGTAATGTTTAGTAACCTAACTTCTCCGTCTTAATTTTTATATGAAGAGACAGTATGCTTACAAATCTAACTCCGCGGTTCACTTTTTCTCGCATTAATACTCATGTTTAATTACTTACTTTTTACGTACGCTGGAATCAGCTAACTCTAAAAAGTTGCTTCGCTTTAAACATGATTGAAACTTTGGGCAGTTAAAAGTTTAAATATCCCATAGGACTAAGTCCCATGAGGATAAAATCTTGCGGGACAAAGCTTTCTTAGGACACAATCCAGCAGATACAAAATTTATCACCCATGAAAGCCAGCCAGAGTGCGATTTGGTTGTTTGTAAAATTAAAATGCCAATTAACTTATTATTATAGTATCCATACATTTTGGAAAGTGAATGTTTCTGTTGATCAAATGTTTTTATCATTATTCTTAGACATTCAGAAAATTTAAAAATAGCAAATTATTTTAACTAATTCTTTATTTTTGTCTTGTTCACATTTTGTTAAAAACTTAAATTTGATAAAATTTTGGTTTTATGGTGAGTTGTGTATTTGAAAAAGGGTCTTAGTCCCTAAAGAGTTAGAACTTTCTCTTTTATATATTATCTTTTGTTAACGTGTGTCCTATTTTATATTCCGATGAAAATAACTGTTAGTGTGTCATTCGGCCATTATAATTGCCAATTTTGAGGCATTTAAAAACATCTTTTCGTACTCTCCTGAATGAATCTTCATCTTTCAAAGAAGTAGAATGAAACTCGGCACAGTGGTAATTCATTTTTACTTTTGTAAGACAATTGAATATTTTTTATTTGTTATAATAATATATGTTATGATAAAAACAGGGCTGAGGGTGAAAAAGATGAATGAAACTGTCCTGCACCGTTCAAAAGGGTACATCTTGCCATGCTATAACTAACAGATAAACTAACTCGGAATAACTCTCTAACTAGATAAGCAATAAAGTAACTAACAATAAAAAAAAAAAAACCTGACAATTTCGATTCTAAAAGCGGTCCCTGCCTCGTCGAAGTCATTTTATCGTGTTACGCCTTTTCACGTTGTAGCTGGTTGTATTTCCACAAAATTTTATGTACAAATTACACGATCGATTTTCAATGAAATTTATCTCGATATTTTACTTTATTCCTTTTATTGAGCATTGTAATGAATTGTAAATGTGAATGAACGTTTAACACCGTCCTAACTCTATTGACCCCTAAATTCATAACAGTGGCTAAAAATTAAATTAAAAGTATTCACATTATATATAATTTTAAATCAAATTCAACTCTGTTTCTATTCATTACAAGATTTTCCATTGCACACCCTATCGAAAAAGAATCATTTTATTTTGATAAATTTAACTTATATTCAAACCTTGATTTGTCCAAAAAGTATTCAGCGTCGTTGAGCATGGCAATTCGTCTCAAGCAACCGAAACTTTGATTACGAGTTCCATTTTTTAAATCAAAGCTTTGAAAATTAGGCGTATTCATAAACTTTTCAATTGGCATGCCATAATACGCGAAATTGGACTTTGCCCTTGAAAGGTTGTGAAGTTGCTTCTAGCAAGCAAAATGTTCAATTCTTACACGCATATATAAACGCAACGTTTCTTCAACATATGTTCTTCAGTCTCATACGTGTTTATTTTACACCAATAAAGTACTTTCTCCTTTTTACTTTAACGCAAGTCAACATGCTTTTGTCTTTGTGTTTTGCTTTTTGTAAAGTTAATTTTCTCTTCATAACTTCCTCCTTTTTTTATATATTCTAGATTAGGATATGAAAATTAATCAGATATTAATCATTTTCTTTTATGTAAACTTAAGTATTTTCTATTAATTTCTCCTCATATTCTTAGATCTTATCCAATTTAGATTTATTTTTTCCTAATGATTTTAATAGACTTTGTTTTATACTGTATTAATTAAATATGTTATTTAATTGTATTATAATTTATTTTTCTTTTATGTAAATTTAAATACATTCAGCTTCTATTTTATTAAACTCTTAGAATAGAAAATAATTAATAATAAAATTGGAAACAAAACAAATGATAAAGTGAGATTTGACGGCCAATGACTAAAACAGCAAAACTCCAAAACTCTCATGTTGAAAGTATCGCGGTGAAACATTAAATAATGTGTATTTAAAATGTTCAGCTTCCAGTAGTTGATGTTTGCATTTCGTTTCAGCTACCGACAAGTACAGATGGATTCCAGGAAAAGTTTTGCCTCACAAGTATGAAGCTTTCGTCCATTTGGATGTCTTGGGCAAACCAGAATGGACCAAGGATCAAAAAATCTCTACTGAAGTCAGGCTTCACGTCATCACACCTTGTGACCTTGAATTGGAAGTAAGGAATAAATCTTTTATACAATGAAGTTGAAAATCATTACATTTTCACTAACTCAACAATTCCTGCTTAAACTTCCCCATTTTACACTTGCAACATCTTATGCTTACATTCGTTTAGAACAGGGACGGACAAACCACGGCCCACTAGTCGTCTGCAACCCCCTGAAGTTTTTTATCCGACCCGCTATGATAAAGTTACACAGTCTAAGGCGTATTTAAGCCTATTCCCTGTTAGCTCATTAACTTTGATGCAGGGAATTTTCTATAAACCGAAAAATGATACATATACACGATCATTGATTGGCTATTTCCACGAAAATGGCTTTCTCTTTTTTATCCTGTTTTACTTTTTCTTTTTTAATTAAGTATGATTTTAATTTCTGAGAATTTTTTGATTTTTAAATGTATAGTAAATTTCGATGCCGCAGTATCTCGTAACTATTTTCAATAGAGCAGGTTTTTGATTAATAAAAATACACATTTTCTAACAGATGTTTAAAATATTACAAATACCTACCTTAAAAATTAAAATTTTCATGAAGAGAAATCATTTGTTTTATTGCATGCTCAAAAAATTATATCAAGAGCATAATCTTTATATTTCTTTAAATATTGACAAAAATATTTTTTTGCTTCTTTGAAACTTTTCTCTTGCCTATTTTAAATATTTCTCATTTTACTATACCTCACGCTCAGTGGCGGTTCTAGATTTTGAAAAGTGAGGGGGCCAAACAAGGGCCAAGTTTTTAAAAAGTTGTAAAGAAATAAGTTTAAAACTAAAAAATTTAAAACTTATCAATTTTTTTCATGAGAATTACTTATCGATATTTAGAATTTTGAAACTTTAGTTTTTTATAATCAATTTGGGTGGTGCTCTCACGTTCCGAGGCCAGCAGAGACCTTAAATTAAGAGTGCTCTTGGTCTAAGATTCACCCGTCCAGATAAGAGAGATATTTCTTACCCTGGATGCAAAACCCACTCAAAAAAATTAAATTATAAAAAGTTTAGAGTAAATTTTAAATTCAGTAAAATAGGTATTTGATGTGGAGGAGCCAAAACACTGGAAGTTGATAAACGATGCTACTTTTGCTTTTCCTTTGATCTTTTTCATTTCTGTGTCGATGTATCTTAATATTGATTTAGAATACTGTTTTCCTTTTCAATAAATAAATCTATCAATCGAAAAATTTGTAATTTCAACTTTTAAAATAAATAATATGATTCTTAGTCGAGTCAAATTTCCAAATGAGTTGTTTTCAAATTTTTAGCTTGATTTACTGTGTAGCTATAGATTCCAATGACATTGTAGTTGTTTCACTTAGCTATTCGTCTAGCTAAGATTAGCGTTCTAGGGATATGACATGAGTAGGGTTGGTTAGATGCTGGATTCGATAACTAAACGTCTTGGGTTCGATCCCACATCAAGCCTTCTTTCCTCATAGTTCGATACAAGAGGCGCAATTGTGCCTTCTCGATGAAGTCTAAGTGTGACTTCTGGAAAAATATGTAGTATGATTAAGTCTTTACTTTTGTATTCTTCTTTTCCATATTTAGCAATTATAATGTTTCAACGATTTCTATATCTTTTTTTCTTCCATAAAATTATGTTATGTTATATTTCTAGAGAAAGGATATCCTATATTAGAAATGAAATATATCTGGCCTTGTTTTTGAGAGATAGTATACCGTGATTTACATTCACCCGCAACTTCTTGTGTAGCACTAACCAAAATCGGAGTAGGTTACTTTGGTCCATTTGCTGCTTTTACATGAACAAAGCCTCTTATTTTGTACTAAATAAAAAGGACATTTACAATGAAAAGTAAGCGGTGACTCTACTCAGTTCATGGAACAAAAGAGATGCTGTTTTCGCTTTAGCTATGGGCTCTTGGGACCGGGCCAAATTTATAAATAAAAAAAAGAAATAATGAATTTATTTTTGAAAATATCCTTTTTCTAACAATATAAAGCAAACATAAAAAATTCTACCTGTCGTTAGAAAACGAATTTATGATCAAAATGACTCTTTCGCATGAGAAACAAAATAAGAAATATAAAGCATGATAAAATCAGAAGTGTTTGTAAAGAAATAGAAGGGGCAGGCACGCAAAGAAGCCGATAAGCGCAGAGAGTAGACTTGTTATAAGCAGAATCAGGTAAAATACAAGGTACTGCCCCCCCTTTCATTTCGCCACTCCAAATAAGAATTCGGCGCTACTTTACTGCGTGTGATGACGACGTTTAGATGCACAACACCCACTTCATGTACAAGAACACGCTGGGCAAGTGGCAAACAATGCACGACATCAGCCGAAAGCTGGAGAAGTACCGATTGTCTTTCGCGATTGAGGACGGCGTCATTCGCAAAGTGTGCCCGCATCCAAACGAAATAGACTTTGTTGTGAATGTGAAGAAGGGCGTCCTCTCTGTCATGCAGAACTCCATGAAGGATTTGCATCGCGATGAAAAGATCAAAGAGGTTCTTGCTTTTATTTCTTCTCCTTCCAACCGTACTTTGTTCAACGCGTTTTCTTAATTTTTATTTGCAATGTAGCTTTCTTTATGGTCTCAGTTATAGGTAATGGCGAGCAGGATCTAAACTTTTAGAGGAAAGAACTACAACGGAGTTGGCCAAATCAAATAGGTCAAACTAAATCATAAGACAGGGAGGCCAACCAATGGTGCTCCAAAAGCGGTGCATTATATAATCCGAAACGGCGCATTCATTACTCTCTACGTTGAAAATTTATTCATTTGCCCAGCTAAAAGAGAATATCACTCTTCAGGCATCTTCATCAGAAAAGACTATTTGGTGCCATTCTATAGTTTAAGCAAGTGTTCCTATTAACCCGTTAACGCCCATGTCGACTATAGTCGACTTTACAAAAATAAAATCGTCTGCGTTTATCATAGCTCTTTAATACAAATCTTCTGCTTTACATTAGATATCGTCTGATTATTCTGGTCGTTAACGGGTTAATAAGATTTGACAGATTTGTTTGCCCCTTTGATTAGACGCTCTTACCGAGTGAAAACTTTGGCTCGCTATTGGACTTTAACTAAACGTCTAACTTTAACATCTTTAAGAGGAAACAAATATAAAAAAATGTTAGATTACAAAGTAAAATTAGAAAAAACAGCACTATTTTTGAACGTAAAATAGAAATGCAAAATGGCAAAATATAAGTAAAACTGGTTTATTTTATCTGCAGTTATAATTACATCAAAAGATATGAAAAGATATGCAGCAACTCATCTCTCTTAATCCTAGTTTTTTTGATTGACATACGACATTCTCCTTTCATTTGATATTCCTTTCTAATAAACTGCATTTTCTAACTGGTACGGTTAGTGCAAAATTACCGATAGCATTTTTATCCTAGCGCCAGTAAGTAAAACTATTAATATGATTAAAAGTTTCAAAGCAGGAAGAGGATTTTTGATTTGTGAAACAAAATGACAAATAATTTTGCGTTATGTAGTTTCGTTATGGGTAGATTTAGTAATAAATAACATGGGCAAACGAACAATCCAAATGTAAATATAATGCCATGCGTGCAGAAGAGCAAATAACATTTTGTTTAGCAGGGGTTGGTTGCCAACAAAGGATGACTTTATTGATACATAAAGTGCTGATGCGTAGTAATTTACTTGATAAGCGCAACATAAACACATCATCTCATCATCATTCCATGTTAACCGTCAAGCCTAATCCCAGGTAGCTGGAGTGCGCCGAATCATCAAAGATGACAATTTTAAACAAACTACTGGTTCAAGTTATCTTGATTTTGCGTCTCCAGTCTTTTTCATCACCAAGCTTAAGTACTAAACTATTCCTATCCTACTTAATATTTTCCATCCGGGTTAGTTTAGGTCTACACATCTCTCTTCTACCGAAATTCGCCATCATATCTTCTGGAACATGTCCAAACCGTCTAAGTCTTTGCGTTTTTACAACTTTGTCGATATCAATCACGCCTCTGAAAATTGCTTACTTTTTCATTACTTACTATATCTTTCAAAGTTAGTCACAAATCATTCTTGACATTCTGATTTCATTTATTAGTGGTTTTAGTTTATCAGTGGGCCCACTTTTGAGCTTCATAAATGAAGACAGCTCACGCATAAGAATAAACCAAGCAAAGCCTACACATATAAGTTTTTTCAGATCCATTATGCGCTTTGCTTTTGAGTTTAAATTTTAGATTTTGGTGAAATGCAGACTTTGGAGGTGCATGGATTTCACTAAATGACACTTTTTAGTATTTCTTAAATCGGCATGTGAGCGTATCTAAATTAATCTATAGAAATGAAAAAATGTGATAAGTTCTAATCTTTTCGAAAATTCAGGGAAGTAATTCATTGATTTTTAGTAGTTAAGTAGAAGTTTTATTTTGGATACTTCACAATTACTTTTCAAAATTTGGAACAATGATTTTGCTTCCAAAATTTAAGTCAAGTTATAAAAATGGTAAATTGTACATTTTTAAATGAATGCTTGGATTAATCGGCATTGAACACTTTTGTGCATATTTTCTCTTGGAAAATTAGAGCATTCTCTTTTTTTATGATAAACTTTTCTTAAATTAGATAAAACGGATGTTTCTATAAAAAAGAACGTCAATTTAAAAATAAAACAAGAAAGAAAGTAATTAGCCTAATGACTAAAAAGCAGTTCACATTTCTAATGAATAACATATCAGTTTTAAGTTCAATTTTTTCCAAAATGTCTTTAAAATGTATTTTTCTTATAAAATTGATAAGATTAGTCTTTAACTTTGTTTTATTCAGAGTGACGTCTCTGGCAAATGCTTTGCTCATTACCACGTCAGATCCAAAGACAAAATCTTCGAGATTGAATCTACAAAAGATTTGGCAAAATGCACAGAGACTAGTATCAAGGATGAAGTTTTCGCCAAATTGCCTTTCATTGTGGTAGGAAGTTTGCTAAAATTATTTTGTATTCTGACCATTAGGTCCATCATTTCAATGTGCACTTATGTAGAATTAATGTTGCGAAGTCATCATCAAAAGAGAAGAAATGAAATTAGAAGTGCTCAAACATTCATATACATATTTCTCATGCATTTCTTATCAATATATCTACTTACTTATGCCTAATCCTCTCTAGGGTAAATCCAAATGTAGCGCTTTTTCTCGCCGGTGATGGGCCCTATCAATTGATAGCGAATTAAGAGAAGACTGAGGAAGCCATTTAAGAGATGGCGGTCCCTTTTTCTTCATGACCGCTTGTAGTATTTTTTTGCCTGACTTAATCAAAACATATGGTCGCCAAAATATCACAACCAAAGCGTATTCTTATCAAAAGCGTTGCATTATTATTGTTCACAACTTTATTTGGTTTTAAAGGACGAGTTTTCGATGAACGGAAAAAAGAAGTGCATGCAGAAGATTTCGCCAAAAGGCTTCCTCATAATGTCGGAGTGTTTAGAAAGAATGGAACTCACTCCGCCCGGCATGAAAAACAGCAAACATCTGAAACCCCTCACCATCACTGTCAGACAGAAGCTAGAGTTCGTTGGAAATCCCATGTGGGACTACAGTAACATCATTTTATACAGGCCACTTAACTATTAAGAGCCAACCTGATTCAGGGGAGTCAAACATATGGCCCTCAATATAACTGTAAGCCGACAGTCTAATGAATTTCTTTATTGCATTATGAGATTTGAGTTGATATAGTATAATGTTTAGAGTATACATTTTCTTTATATAAATATGTCTTTCCTTATAACTCATCATCACGGTCATGGATTTAATGAAATAGAGCAAAATGAATTCCATTTCTTGACCCTTTTTGTGCAATTTTAGCTAAACCTTGAAAAGTTTCATGGTGGATCGCTTTTAGGGAGGGTTGTTGACATACAAGATATAAAATCGAATTAGCCATTATGTTAAATCATGTAAGCATTACTGATTTGTCCTGAATCTTTTGCTCAAACGAGATTTCCTTTAAATAACCGTATTTTCTAAATTCCTCAAATTTAATGAGTTATTTTGAAAGACAAAGAAACGTTTATGCTTTTCTCTAGCGTCCCAAAATATAGTTTTGGTTGTAATTGTTTCCAATAAAATCATTTTTTGAAAAAAACTTTCGAAAATTACTAAGACAATAAAAAAAGACGAACTTCCGATACTTGGACCATTAAAATGCTTAACCTTAACACGACACTTATTTTTTTTTTAGATATTAGAGGTTATCAATACATCTCTAACTACCAACAAATCCCATATGGTAAGTTTATTTCGAATAGCATAATATAATTCTATAATATATCATCTTTCATTACATATTTTACATCATTTTTTAACATCCTTTAACTTATAGATTAATTCAATTTTAAAATTTAATGAAATAAAGATGTTGCTTTAGTGTAGAAGCAGTGAATTTTTAAAAAAATTTCAAGTGTAATTTCAATATCGCGGTTTGAGAGGAAACTCATTGACAATTTATTGAATGTAGTTTGAAAAGAAAAACAAAACAAACTATGAGAAACATTAAGTGACATTTTACTGCACAACTAATAAATATTTATATTTCAAAAAAGCAAAACAAAATACTCTTTTTAGAATGACTTTGTGCTTACAACGTTACAACATGTAATATTTAATATTTTGAAAAATTATAATGTCCATACTTTTTTGTCTACGCATCTCAGTAGAGAGAGAGAATTTTCTTTAAATATAGAAATGTTTGGATGTTTAGAGGATACACATTTTGAAAGAGAAACGGACAAAGAATCGAAGTGCATTAATGAAGAACAAAATGAAAAAACATTTAAAGATGTTTAAGAGATTTCAGAATCATTTGTCTAATCGCTGTATTTTATTGAATACCTTAACAAGCTGAATTTTAATTTCCTTAAATCTTTGTAAAATTTAACAAGGCCTATGAAATGAATGAATTTGCTTTTCCCGGACTAACTTTATCTCACATCCACCACTTTGTTAGAACACAACCTACTCTTATGCGTTTCTTGATTTATGAATATTTTTAGTATAATTATATTTTGACTCTGAAGCTCTCTAAGTTCTAAATTTCAATTTTCACATAAATTCTATCGCAAAGCATGTTTATTTTTAACTCAAAGAACAAATTAATAATTTTGATTTCAAAATGAACAAGTATATTTTAAAAAGGAATTGTAACAAAATATAAATTGTCTTTTTAGGACAGATCATTCAAAATCAAAGAGCCTATCAACCAAATGGTACATTTATCCTTTCGATTAACTTTTCTTCAAATGTATTTTTTATTCAGGATACATTAACACTGCTGTCTATCCTCCACACCGTAATTCTTTCAATTTTCCAATGTTTCAATTTTTTGGAATTTATTATTCAATTATGGTGAACAACTATCCGGTGTCTAAATGATTATAAGTTAGAAAAGTTAATTTTGACATTAGAAACAATACTTATTAATCTTTGGAATTTCTAAAAATATAATCTACAAATATAAAGTTTATTTTAATGCGAAATTTTTAAAAAGTTACTCAGTATTTATCAAGAGTTAGAAATTACTTTCAATTTTTTGGACATGTTCTTAGACAAAACTAACTTTTGATACCATCTCATTGAGATAATCTAAAATAGAACTAAAATGAAGATTTTTACGCTTTAACTGTTTCATCTTAAAAAGCAAATTTCTTGCATGTTCTTTTTCTAGTATGATAACTTTTGAAACTTTGGCTAATATTTACTCAACTCTATTTTAAAATTATGGTAAATTAAAAAATTATTTTCAAATAAAATCTCAGTTGGTATCGAATTATTTTTAAAAAGTTTTTGAAGTTTGTGAAAGATATCATATAAATATTTGATCTACTTTTGAAATCGATGAAAATAAAAGCTTACCTTGCATATCATTAGCTAGTTCCATGTTATCATTATGGCTAAGCCATTTTTATCAGTTAACTTTTATACATAGCATAATCAGTTCAAATTATAAAATTAAATAAAATCATACATCGAGCAAGTTAGCAGCTTCCAAAGGTTTATGGAAAGCGCTATTAGGAAATCTAACTTTATAAAAAAGCAAGTATTTTTTTATAGGGGAACTGAACTTGATTCTCATCTAAAATATTTTTATCTAATGTTCTTATCTAAATGTTTTTATTGAAATATAAAGTCTTCCACTCGCAACTGTTTTTCCGTTTCAAAAAAGTTATTAAATTGAGTGCACTATTGATATTGTTTCTTCTCTTTTTTATCTTCGAGGTGTTAATTTTGAAGAACATATTTTTAGTCTCTTTAATTCTTCAGACTTCTTTCTTATTACCAAGAGCTCCTTAAGGGTAATGTATTCGCCCCATTAAGCGCATTATTCTTTTTCACCGAACATTTGTTCTGTTGTGTCTATGTATATATCTTGTCCTGTTTCTTTTTATTCGTTCTGCTAAGTAAATAAATGTCTTCTTCTCCTTCAGTGTTTGAATAAATAACATGATACTCATTTGCCATGATCTACTAACTTAAAAGGTAAGCAATTACTTAAAAAAATAATAGATCAACGTTTATCACTACATGAGGGAAAATTATTTTTAATTTTTACATTATAACTTGATGTAAACATAAAAATAAACAAGGTAGTAAAAAGATTACCAAACATTACTCGTTTTTCTTAATAAATTCTTTCTATTTTTAAAAGAACAAATGTGATAACTTGTTTTCCTTTTAGAACCAATTGGCCAGATTCAAGGAATCAATCAACAATATGGTATTTTTTCACCTTAAATGTGTTTAGCCTAAGTTTTTATTTTAAAACTTTCCAAGAATGAATTGATGTTTAGCTAAGCTCTCTTTAATCCAGTCACAGTTTGCAATTTTTATAAGATTACAAGATTACAGAAACAAATTGAAAAACTTTTTGATTTAAAAGGGTTTTTAAAAGCACCCTTGTTATAAAATATTGTTCTCTCTTATCCTTATTTTAAAAAAAAAATCTCTTTTTTTTTTTTCCTTCCAAAAAAAACAACACCAGATTTAAAGTGCAAGGGTTTTATTTTTTCAGAAATTATAAAGATTTTTTCAAAAAAGATTTTGAAATAAACTTAAAAAATGGAAGAAAAAAACTTAAATTTTGTGTATAAGCAACCATACGTTAAGTAACAATGACATACTTTGCTTTAATTTTAGAACAAATTGGCCAGATTCAAGGAATCAATCAGCAATATGGTACTTTCTTTATCTTTTACGTCATTTGTATCTTTTTTTTAAAACTGGGCAATTAAAAAGCTTTATCTGCATACTGTGTCTAGCCACGTGTTCTGAAGTGGAGTTCAAACAGATATTATTTTTTCATTTATTTTTATTTTTTCATCCAAAATCATAGCATTTAAAAAATATTTCGAAGAATTCTAGAATAAAAGTTAACATAGGTAGAGAAGTAGATAACAGTAGAAATTAAAATTGCTAGAACAATAAATTTTGGACACATTGGTCTTATTCATATCGAATCTACAGATAGAAGGAAAGAAAATGAAGGAGTTGAGGATGAAGAAGAAGAATATATAATAATGATAATAATAAATAATATATTTTTTCAATAGACCAAATTGGACAGATTCAAGGGCAATACAGTAAGTGTCCATCTTTACATTTAAATTTGTTTCAACATATTATTGACTGGTGAATTAATTTTAGTTCAGAATCAGCAAGGACAAGGAATCTACAACAAAAACATACAAAATGGTAAAACTTAGATCGAAGATTTAAATCAAATCATTTTTTGGAGGAAAAATCAAAGCGATTATGTTTATTTATTTATTTATTTAGTGGTCTGAAAAAGAAGAATTTCAATATTAGTTAATTATAACAAAATTTATTTATATTAACTTAAGGGCCATTTCCTTTTATACAGGCGGAAAAATTGTAAAAATTTCGTTTATCAAGAATTTCTGACAAAAAATGACATTTTACTAACGGATAACTAATTAACCAATTAGATGTAAAGATGCAGGAAGAGTTATTCACCAGTAAATTTTAATTAAAGTAAAATAAAACTAATTTTCTAATGAGTAAGTGATTAATGAATGAAAATTTAGATTCAATCCAACTAACTAAATAACAAACAATCAGATAGATACCAAAAAACCCACTTGTTTTTTAGCAAAACGCTTCAGATATATAAAATTTTTAAACAATGCTTAATTCGTTATCAAAGCTCTACATAGCATCGATAAAAAGAAAAAATTGTCACATCAAGAATAAAAAATGTTAAATTTGATTGAAATAACATTTTAAATCTAAAATGACAGGTGCAATAAAAACTACTTTTAGTTAGTTGAACATCTTCAAATTGTGTCTTAAAAAATGCTTCTTGCGTACTTAATTTGTTTATTCCTTTATACTTGAATCGATGTATTTTTTGCTTTTGCTGATCTAAAAAATATTTTAGACTTTTTTATAAAAAATTATTTTTATTAGTTGCAAAAAAAGTTTTTTCAAAAGTTTCTTCAAAATACAAATTCTCTAATTATTATATATTATTTTCTCCTTTACATTTTCCACATGGATATTTAGAATGAAAATTAAACTTTGCAATGGCCTTTATGTATTGCCAGTTTGAAATATTTTTAGAATTCGTTTTTTATTTTGATAGCCATCGTTTGAAAATGCGTATTTTTAATTTATCATCTAAAAGTTGAATTTCATTTTAAGCGCAAAATCAACAAATTCAAAATCAGAACCAACAAATCCAAAACCAGCAAATAAGTAAGTTTATAAAAATGTTTAATTGTACGCTTGAATCCAGTCAAGAGTTTAGAAAATGTTCTGCACCAATCTTTTCTCCTTTTTGAAGATGGATAATTTAAAAAATATAGCGGAAATATGATGATGTTTGAAATTTAAGGTTGCGAAAATCAATCTTGTCTTTCTAACATAACGCAAATATTTCTAGAGATAGACCTCGCCATTCAATGCTGGCTTTGTTATTCAACCTTCACCGATTTAAGACTACGCGGGTTTCTTTCACCTAGAATGTATTCCAAGTATTATTTCAAGATTTCGTTCTAATATTGCGCTAAATTTTTCATATGCAAATAGAATGGTTGGACTTTGAACATAAAATGTATTTATATTTTTTAAATACAATTCTAGCATTTTTTATAAATAATAATTATCAATTGAAGCTCGAAGAGCATGATCATATTTAATTTTGCATGTATTTTTTACGGTCTAGCTTTTAAATCATTTCCAATAATATTTCTACATCAGACTTCTAATTTTTTACTTGATGGATATGTGTTCTTGACTAAGTTAATTATCCGCCAGTAAACGAATCCAATTTTGAAAGAATTTATCAAAATCTTACAATTCCACTTTTTTGCTTTGATAGTTCTTGGATTAACCACTTCGATAACTATAGGGTTTTATTTTCAGGAAACTTTTTAAATTTTACTATCTTTATGTGCTTTAAAATACGTCTACGATGTTTTATCTTTGTACATGCAGTAAATGACAAATTCGAGTCTGCTTTTGGCTTTATTTTTCATTTGCTCTGAAACAAATCTCATTTCCTTCTCTCATAACATTGTAGGAAGAAAAGAAATCACCAAAATAAAGTTTATGCTGGGAAAGATCTCTTACGAATTTGAGACAGCCTTATTACTCTTCTACGTGAAGAAACTTTTCATTATCAACTTTTAATTGATAAAGAGAAAGTTAGAAAAGAGATCCAGACTTTCCAGATAAAATCCACAATTTATAAGCAAATCTTATTGGCTTTCCTTCAAAAAATTACTTTGGAATATGTCTACCAAAATAAGGCAGGATGAATTCATCAAACCAAGTCATTCTCCCAAAACACCAAAATTTACCTTTTTTGGTTGAGTAAAAGGGATAGTTTTTCAAGTTTGCCCATTTTTCTATTTGTAACATTGAATTTGACTGCAGCATGAAGGAACGATTTCATTATGATATATTCACGTATACTCATAACTCCACTTACAGCTATTCATTCCAGATTTGGAGATTTGGAGCAAAAGTCTTTTCCTAAATTTCCTTTTTCCTGAATTCTGTTTTCAAAACTTTTATTATTTTTACAATATTGTTCAGAACTACTATTTTTATATAAAACCTCAATCCCATCGCAAAATTCTTCTGAAATTAAGTCATCTTCAAAATTATTTTCAATATCCCCAAGAGTTTATCACAAACTGTGAGCACAATTTCAAAATTACTTTCTTTTGAGTTTTGAATTATATTTAAAAAGTTTTCAATTTTTTCATTCTTTCTCCTAAATCATTCCAAGAAATTTTATATGGCCAACCACGGCATTTGTAGTGATTGATAAATCAAATAGAAAAAATAATGAACTTAAATAAATGCTAATATATAAACATTCCCTAAAAAAGAAATTTGTGTAAACAAGTGCTTAAAAATAAAAAGATTGTTCTAAAACTAATATTTACAGAAATGTTAATAATTCCTGTCTGTTCGATTCACAGAAATGTGAATGGCAAACCTGCATCCAACTGATGAAACTGAAAAAGCTCTAAACCAGTCTTGGATTGGCTTGGTTTGTGTGATAACGATACCAAACTCTTTACTCGCATTCACCCTTTATCTTAATAAAATTTACAAAAAGAAAAATGAATTTTTATCATGATGTTTTAACAGTAGAGTAAAACTTTGAAAACAATTAAAAATTTTCCATGCTTTTTGTCAATATCATCACATTTAGTCCCAATTTGTTATCATATAAATTTATTTTGACATTTGTGGTGATGGCTTTTCTTATTTCAAAATCATGATAATCTTTATTTCTTCATCGAAGATTTCTTCCTTACCATACTGTAAATATTTTAGATCAGGGCAATTTGTTTTTGTCATTACAAATCATTAATTTGCAAACGCATTTTCCCATTTAAAGATTTTTGATCTTGCATATTTGAACTTTGGATGTATTCATTGCATAATATTCAAATGGAAGTTGTAAAAGGCATACTATTTTTTTCCTTCTTTTTGACATGAAAAGAAAGTTGTCTCTTTTTAGTTATTATGAAAATGGTTTACTATTAGTTAAATTAAAGACAATACCCAAGATGAAACTCCAAGTCTAATTTAATGGCTCTATCAAACTATTTGTTCACCACTAAATTATCCATTCAATTTGTCATTTGTAGAATGGTTTAATAGCAATATAATTAAAATACAGCCATCTGCTGTAAACAACTTTTCAAAGATTTTCCCAATTTTAATGCAAATTGATGTCAATACCAAAAATAATATTGCATGTTTTTATTCATGCCTTGCTCTGGCTCTACTTAGTTTATTTCTCTAGGAAAAGATGGGGTAGTGAGTATCGTGAAATATTAAAAATTTGGATGCAATTAGGCAGGCAGAATTATAAAAATGATATAACATCCACTTTTCTTTTTATGACTGATAGTACAAATCAATCCAAAAATTTATTTAAACAGAAATTTTAGTTTTTATCAATATTCAAGGAAATATACTTTGGAATATGAAGACTTCATTTTTTTTAATTTGATTTAGGTCAAGCGATTCAGAACCAAAAATGTATGAAATATTTTGTCAATAATTATTTTCCTTTAAAAATTATAATTCCTATCAAGAATAATGTTTTTATTCTAAAATATCTGACGAAGGGTCTGTTCGCCATAAAAGGAAAAATCCCTGAAGAAGTTGCATATAAATCGAACAAGTTAGTTTGAGCAAAATTCGTTTTAGGAGATTTTTAACCGCTAATAACATAACATAACATAACATAACATAACATAACATAACATAACATAACATAACATAAGTTTATTAAGCAATTTAAAGAGGCGTCCAGCCTATGAGAATTGCATCAAATATAGCGTATTTTTCAACGAACGGCAAATCTTTTGTCTTTCCAAAATTCATCGAGTTTTTTTTCAAATTCTTTCACAGTAATTTGAGTTAACAACTTCATTAGGTAAGCCATTCCAGTGATTGTATGCTCTTTGGATTAAATATCTGCTTCTATACTTACTTTGAAAAGATTTAGGTGCAAACTTCAGCAAGTGTGACTGGAAATTCTCTTCGAATATTCAGGCAAAACTTTCTCCAAAATAAAACTTTATTTTTAAATAAAGTTATTTAAAACATAATTAAATACCTTTTCAAAAGAAATGACTTGCACATATTTATTCAACCTATTGAGTTTGTGAATTTTAAAATATTTTGAAAAAAGTTTGTCTATCTTTAGGGTTAGTTATGAATTTTATAAGTAAAAGGGAGGCAGCATTGGAATTTGGCGTAGCAATGTAAATTTGGCCTAATTTGAGCTTCAATTTAGAAAATGTTTTGATTGGCGGATAAATACAAAAATGAATTGTAATTATAGTTGTTGAAAAATCGGGCTTTAAATTTCAATTCAATTCTTGTAAAAAGTCTAAATCTTAGGAAAACAAAAAGAACCTTTATGTTACATATGCAAGAATGAAATAAAGTAAAGTAAAAGAACGTGTATACGGGATAATATGTGCATATAAGTAAAGAAAAATAGCTTCGCATCGGATCTTTGAAATATATCGCGACTTCGCCATTATTACGAACGTTTTTAATGAAGACATAGTTATGCCAAAAAATAAACATGTTTCCCTAAAATCAGTTAAGTCGTTTAAATGATTCCTACTTTTCCTTCTTTATTCGAAATATATTTTTTATTAGATCAGGCGATTCAGAATCAACAAAGTAAGAAGATCTTTTTAACTTTTTTTATTATAAACTTAAAAAAATCTTAACAATCATCAGAAAAAGAAAAAGTATATAATCCATAAGGAATTGTTTACTCCGCTACTTTGGCAAATCTTTTTGAGGAATCGAGCTTGAAGAAGGGACTTTTTAGTTAATTATAATGTGATTAGAAACAAAAGCAAAATATTTTTAGTTTATGTTAGAGTGTCTTATTAAATTTCTCTTCTGTAGGATGCTCTTCAAGTCTATCAAAATTGACCATATGTTTTTTAAAATCAAGATTAAAGAGTAGATTCCACGGCTTGATAAATTTATTTAATCATTAAAATATGAATAGTATAGTTAGAACATGTATGTATGTCTTAGCATCATACAGGATGACTGCACAATAGAAGATTAGGCTAACACAATCTGAAAACTTAATATTTCACGAAGTTTATATAAACAACTTGAAATGAATTTTTGGAAAAGCCACGCTATACTTTCAATTTTCGAAACTCTTTATTTATTTTATGTGATTTGGTGGCACTTCCGCTCTGGAAATAGGCTTTCAATTATATGTTACTCATTAACTAATAACATTTCTAAACTTTTGATTTGTTAGTAATATTTATTAACTAAGAAACTAATAAGGTAACTAACACATTAACTAAATATTTAATTAACTAACTGGCAAAAGTAAAAATATTTTTAAATTTATTTTTTATTGATAAAAATCAAAAAAAGTTTAGTTATTTAAATATTTATTCATAAAAATATTTGTATTAAATTAAAAAATTGCTTTTTGTAATAATTTTTAATATGTTTCCTAAAAAATTTCTAGACAGCCAAAATTCTTACATTCAAGGAATTTATGATGAACAAAGTAAGATTTTATTAAAATGTCATTTTCATTGAGAGATAAATTTGATTTATTTTAGTCCAAAATGACCAGATTCAAGGCATTTACAACAAACAAGGTATTCATCTCTCCATTCTATACATTTTATCTCCTTTTCAAAACAGTTTTTCATAAGTATGAAATTTATTGATGTGGGCCATCATTCTAATCCAAGGGTTCAATAAAAATATTTTATTAATTAAAAAGAAAAATTATCACATTTTATTTGTTACTGCTTTCTGTTAATTATAATCTCTATCATTGGTAACAGTTTCCTAAAAATCATTTTTTCGAGAATTTCTTATTGGAATAAATTTTTTAAACATCATTTTAATCAATTTGTAATTATCCTGCAAAAGCTTTTGGCCGGCTTCACTGGCATTCCTTTGATGAATCGTAAAGGGAGTATATTAATTCATACGCACAAAGTCGGGGGTTAATTTATTTAGACTTTGAAAGTTGTTTGATAAAGAATAACATTTTATTTTAGCTCAAATACAAGGCATAGACAACAACCAAAGTAATGCGCCATTTTTCTTTTAAATTTTTAATAATTTTCGCTTCGATTTATCAATATGACGATGCGTAACTTAAAAAACACCAAAAATAAGTAAATTGATGTCCTGAACGATCATAACATTTCATTTTTTCGTAATTTTATAAAAACAAAATTTGTACTGAATTGACTTTTAAACTTATGTATCTCTACAAAGAACTACAGTTAATAAATGAAAAAGTTATTAAAGTTATGGTAAATTAGATTTTGTTTAGAGTAATTCCAAATATAAAACATAATTCCGATATTTTATCAATTAATGTTAGATTTTTTGCATTTTTAAGATCAAAATTGGACATTTGCGAATGCGAAAAATTTTTAATGGATTCTTATTCAACTTAGAATGAATGTAATCAAATAAATAGTTTTGATTGCAATAATATAATAAATTTTTCTTATATTCTTTACAGTTTTTTCATCATGTTTCATTTTTTTATTGATCTCTTGCCTTGCTAAACTTATCCCATAACTTCTATTAAGAATCATCAGGGATAGAATTTCGTAAATGCTACATTACTGATTAAAAAGTTAGCAATGAACTACGTGTTATGACAAGAAAACTTAGAATTAATTCTTGAAAGGTTTTAAGAAAAATTTCAAATGAACATGGAGTTATATAAACCAAAAAAGAAAGAATCACACTATATAAAAGACCATGATTGAAGATGATGGCAGAATAATAGAAACTGATTTGTTGCCTGAAACTTTTCATCTATCTATAAAAGGAAAGTCCAATGTTAACTACATCAATTAAACCTAAAAACTTGTGTTGGATATTCTGAAGTTCGTGATAAGCTTATTACTTTAAATACATCAAAATTTCCATGATTTGATAATATACCACCTATCTTTTCAAAAATTTAGCTAATACTATTGCTGTTTTCTTGACATTTCTATTTAACCCGTTAACAACCAGAATAATCAGACGATATCTAATGTAAAGCAGAAGATTTGTATTAAAGAGCTTTGATAAACGCAGACGATTTTGTTTTTGTAAAGTCGATTATAGTCGACATTGGGCGTTAACGCGTTAACAAGTCTTTGGAAGAATCCTGACTTCCTGATGCTTAGGAATTGGGTTGCATTACACCTATCTTCAAAAAAGGTGATAAAGAATGTGTGTCAAATTACAAACCAATGTCAGTTAACTGTGTAACTTTTGAAATTTTGGAATCAATAATTAATGATAAAGTTTCGGTACTACAAATTCTTTATCTTCCTACTTTATATACTACAGAATAATTCGTAATGAAATGTTGACAATATTTAACATTATAAAAGGTAACATCAATCTTAACAAAAATGTCTTACCTCAGTGTTCTCCAAGAATACCCAGATCACAGAAGTATGAACTCAAATCAGAATCTGCTAGCAAGTACCGACTAAATTATTTTTTCCCGAAGAGCACTCAATAGAAGGAATGGTCTGCCTTTTGAAGTTGTAAACTCATCCAATATCGATGTATTTAAAAAGAAGCTCGACGAATTTTGGGTAAAAGATAAATACAAATATTTTGATCATGAAAATTTAGATGAATTTTTCATAGGCGTATGCCTATGCATTAGTGAACATATTGAATCGTTTTTCAAAGTCTCAACCAATTTGTATACACATATTCATTTTGTATAACTTTATTGAGTTCCTATAGTAAGTAACATTTAAATAAACAATACTTAACCTAGGGTACTAATAAATGAAATAAGATTAAACAAAACTAAACTACACATATCTGTGCATTAGCTAACTAACTCTTCTTTAACTTTTAGCTAGTAATCTATTCGTGGCTATTAGAAATAAGGAGATTCTTTCAATGATTAACTAAATATTTAGCAGGTCATATTAAACCGTTAATCTCGTATTTTCAACATTGTTCCATCAAAATAGCATTGTTCTTTATTTTAGACTATGGCAACATACAAGGCATCTACAGTGAAAGTGAACCGATCGGTAAGATACTCTCAGATTTCAAAAAATATTTGAATTTGCAATTTTGCTATAAACTATTTAAACTACTATTTCTCGCTGCTTGTGTTGATGATGATTTTCCAATTTCTTAAATATCACTTTTCCTTCCAACCTCAAATAATTTAATGCGGGAGCATGTAAGAATCCCTTTTTATTTCAGACATGTAGGACTTTTGGGTGTCAATCATTTAACCATTGGTAATTGCGAATGCTGGTTTTAAAAAATACTTATGAAGGGTAGGGTAATTGCATGTTCGAATCGCGGTAATTTCATTCCTCATATTCAAAATCGATTTAATTGTAATGATTTATGATTTCAATTAGTGAGTGAGTGAGACAGTTCATTTTAATTAATCAGGAAGGAGTGAAATGAAGCAGATTCACTTGCGACTCAGGACATCTCGAGGAAGATTTTAGAGGCAAGATTATTATTATCGGAGTAAACCTGGTGAATTGCGAATTGCTTATTTTTCTTTATGATGATAATCCTCATGAATTTATTAAGATAATGAAGAAATTGGAAACATCAACAACTACGGTGCCAACAACTAAACCTTAATCACTGCCTTCCATGGCTTCTTCACTCTTTTTCTTACTGTCCTTTTTTGAGAATTTTTCTCTTTTTTACTTTTTGCTTTTTGTTTCGGCCTAATTCTTTTGCTTTAATAAACGTTTTTTAGAATTCTCTTTCTTTCTTTCTTTTCGCTAAATCTACACTTTTAGCTTCTTTCATGCATAAAGCCTCCACTCTTTTACTTATGCCGCAACTTGCTAATTTGTGACAAAACGGACGTGACTTTAAAGTTTCACGCCTCAATCAAAGCTATAAAATTGACTGTGTTATTTTTTCTTAAAATTTCGTCATGCTTACTAAAATTGCTACAAGGGCCTACTACCGACAACATAACACAGAACATTCCTTTTTCAAAGCCCCTATTTTGTAAAACTATTGATCACTTTCCAAATTTTGAGAGAAGGCTAGAAAATATATGATTTAAAATCACTTTCACCAAATAGCTTCGCGTGACAACAGTTTTCAGAAAATTTTTATTTTCAAACTATTTTAAGTAATAAGTTAGACAAAAAAGGAGAGAACTAATCAGCTGCCTCAGCTAATTTATCTTTAACTAAGGAAATTAATCTTGCTTGCTTGTCTCATCTCCCACGATTTTAGAGTTGACTGATTTTCCAATTTAATCAGTGTTACCCAAACAAACATAGTGCATAAAGCTAAAGTTTATTAGTGCCAATTCAGAAACTATTGGATATTCTGTTCCAAAACTTATCCAGAATAAATTTAAACATTTTTCATACTCATCCTTCAAATTTAAACTAATTTTGTTTGAAAACTAAATATTCTTAATCAGCCAATCAATTTAATTACGGAACTTTCTTTCTTAAGATTAAATTTTGAAACATAATTTTCGCAATTTTAATTGAATTTGAAATTATAACATTTTTGATTTCATTATTCTATCTTGGCATTTATTACTTCCAACTATAACGAATTCTATGACTATGAGAATTTTTAAGATTCATTTCAAGTTCTACTTTCCATATGTTATTTTTTTGGTTTTTGTACTTTAATTATTTAATCTTAATCATTTGGAACAAAAGGAATAAAGAGCTTATTTTTCAAAATATCGAAACAGTTGTAAAAACTAAATTGAATGCGGAAAAATCAAAAAAATGAGATTGTTTTTCATTTGAAAACATAAAATTTCTCCTATAATAATAGATAAATTAATTGCTTTTTTAAAAATGATGACACTGAATCTTTTAGTTATGCGTCCTTTAAAGATAAATGACAGAGTATCATCAAATAGTGGAAAATTCCTCTTTGCTCTATTTCAGTAGATAAAACCCTGTAAAATTTTTAAAACTTTAGTTTATATCGTAACTTAACTTTGCATGGTGAGTTTGTAGTCATACATTTTTATATCATAAATTGCAATTTATTTGAATCAAAATACGAGTTCTAAATTTCATGGGAAAGGCTTCTAGGAATTTAATACATCATAAATTGCAATGTTCTTTGCATATCCATATGTTGCATTCGGAATATTTCTGTGTTCCATATCGTTTGTAAGCGAAAATTAAGATTGGCAAGAATCTCGTCCATATGCAACTAATACCCTAACAATTCATTAGGAAAGCACTCTTCTGATAAATGAAGTGCAATTCTTCAAAAATACCTTTGATCTTATTTCATTTCTTCGCGAATTGAAGAGTATAGTTTTTTGTTGCAAAAGTGAAAACATTGGGCGTGGATATATCTGATAATTTGGCGAAACTTTCAAGGATGATGTCCCTTACCATTATATTGAAGATATCAACGGCCGATCAACGATATCTATTCTTTCAAGTTACTTCTATAACTAAGCCGACTTATTCCTTTGCTATCCTGGCCTTTAAAAATTCAAGTTTTTTTATTAAGAAGCGATTTAATAAGAAAAGTGAACACACTTGTTTAGGGTATCGCCACAGATAGACAAAGTTGTATGAAAGAAAATGAAACAAAGAAGACGCACACACACGAAAAATGAAACAAAATAGAAGGGTGACTCGAAGAAGGGTGTCAAGGTAGGAACTAATGTTGTTTGAAAATAGGCATAGTCTGAGCTTGGGTCGTTAGCAGCCAAAGCATTACGTGAAGAAGAATATAACTACATTCTATATTTATATATCCACAAACAAAAGTTAAGTGGATATGTATATATTTATATAAAAATATGTATACAGGCATAACATTAATCTAATATGGATCCCAAGAGAACCTTGAGGTGCATAAATTAGTTTGCTTTACCACCCATGTAATTTTTCGAAATGCATAAAGGATTTGCAAAATTGGTCAACATAAATTTCACAGCAGGAACAACTAAGCACTCTACAATATTATCAGGTTTGGAATAATCTTTGTCTTGAAGACGAGGAATAGATATTTGTGGGTTTAATGCAGAGTGAGTATCGAAATCACCATGATGAAACAGTCCAAGCTTTTTTGGATTACAGTGACCACTGAATTTGATAGGCTATTCATCGATTGTTGCAATTTCTTCAAGCTCTAAATCTCAGGGTGTTTATGTCAAGAAAAGGTACCACTGACATGGTGGTTATATCTCAAGGATTTCATTCTAGAGGTGTCAGGTTTGATTCTCAATGTAACCAAAGTTGAATCTCTTGTTTAATCTGATGTCATCCGTTTTACGTCAGGAAGAGCATGCGGTTAAGAGTGCATCACAGTCCGAATAAATAGTCCTTTGTTTTTTGTCAAGAATCTCAAAAACTGTGTATGCAAATGTATGATGTGAGTATGTTTGACTGCACTAACTCTAACCCTAACCCCAATCCCAACACTAACTCCAGTTGAGCACTTGTTAACGATCATCCAAATTGAGGAAAAAATTAAAGAGTCAGCGGTAGTGTCAAAACCCAAAACATTTTTAAGGAATACGTTCCTACATTTTTTACAGTTGAAATTTTATTGGTGGAATCCCGAAGTTACAAAATCATAAAAAATTTTAAAATCAAAAAGCATAAATCATTTTTTTGGTCTTTTTGAGATTATGAATATATATTATAGAGGCAAAGTCTGCTCGAACTTAGATCTTTCAAAACAAATTTTGCAAACAATATTTCATTCCCTATTCACTAGAACTAAAAATATATACTTAAAAAGCCTTGGATATAAATTTTTTCACTGCATCTATTCTTAGATATTTTTGAGGTATTATATCATTCTTGGTTATTTAAATCTGAGTTGTTATGGTGAAGCCCGTAGCCATCATTCGTGTAAAATATTTAAGGCTTAATAACTTTAATATAGTAAATCTAATAAATATTATAGATATATTTATACCTTAGTAAATATGTTATAATGATAGAAATACAGATATATCAGTAAAAATTCTTTATGATTAGTCCATATTTAGAAGTAGCTTAGCTTAACATTTTCATATCAAGTGCAAATGAAGGACGGGTTGACAATTTTGTTCAGCTAAAATAATGATAAACAGGTCTGGTACCTTATTATTTTTATTATGTTGGTAAGCTTATAGTAATATTACTTATTCAGTTCATTGAATATCCATTCTCTAAGTTTTGAAATACTTAGGGGCGCTGAGAAAACTTACGAATAACAATTTCAGTGTTTCTCTTGATTGAATCAAAGAAGGGTTTTGTATAATTTGTGATAGTTATATTCTGCAAAATAATTGATATAAGTAGCTGTAAAAGTTTTGATATCAAAATATATTTAAATTCTCTCTCCTCTATTCGGAAATCAGTACCGAACCTTTAAATTTAGAAGTAAAACATCAAAATTAAGGGGCACATGTTTCTCTATTAATTTTTATTCTGCAACAAAATATATTTAAAAGTAAGAAGTGTTTCCTTTAAATAATGTCGCCTAGCGAGGTTTTCTTAGAAAAATGTCTTCCAAGAGGCGTTAAGTAGGGAATTTTCAGAAAGATGTTAAAAAAGTCTCGTTGAAAATCTGATAAGGCTACATCTCTCTCATCCCTGCATTGACCACTGTGTGGCCCTTCATCGCTTCTAAATCATCTTTGAAAGGTTCATTATCTAAACAGAACATGGTCTTTTGGATGGAAGATGTGGGACTCTACTTTTGTCAGTACTGCACCGAAACTGATATCTGTTCTTGAGCAATTCATAAAGCTAGTTTGGAAACACCCCATCACCAAGACAAGTATTAGCAAAAGACTAATTAAATAACTAAAAAGGCTAATAATTTCTTGCAACAAATTAACTTCCCAGTAAAGCAATAATGGAAGAGATGTTTAAAATTGAGATGCATGATTGTTTTTGGTTCTTTGCTCTTGGTGACTGGATCGACTTACTGTTTATATCCATAGCACTAGCATCATGACCAATACTCGAAGTCTTTCATCAACCATACAAATCGTTTTCCTCGATGACACATTCATCATTCCCAAAGCTCTGTAAATCTTGGAGACAGGATATTGATTCTCGCGCTTTTTCTTGAAAGGCCCGCATTTGAATGTATCTTGATTGTTTTCTTTTTGCTATATTCGAAATTATCATCAGTTTCTTCAGAAGAAGAAGAATCACCGAAAAGAACAACTTTTTTAATGCTTCCAGTTCTTCTTGTGAGGATTTTAGGCCCTAAGTTCATCCTCCTTTCGTTTAATCATCGCGGTGTTTCAAATTCATTCCATACTCCAATTGATCAATGACAATTCTTTTTTCGCTGAGAGAGAACGAAATTCTTTCCTCTGAAACTGTCATCTTGAACAGGAGATCTACATGACCAATGTCAAACCGATAATAATCAAGTCTATCAGCAGACTCGATCACTTCAAACTTGTGTTCAGGATTTTCACGATTCTTTTGACAGCTCCAACAACATGTCTACTGGAACATCTATCAGTCTTTTTTCCGCTGTGTGAAGATATACAAAGTTTTCAAGGATATGTCGATGTGATGGCAGCTTTGCGCAAAGCTAAAAGTTATTGAATTGTAAAGATATTTGAAATGGGTGTTTTTTTCATTAATGGAACAGAATAGTGGAATAGCAGAATTTTCATTTAATTTTCATACTATTCCCATTTTCGTACCTCCATATGGCACGCAAAACTAGTTCAAAGGATTGGTCGCGACTCAGACGTTGAGAAGTCATGTTCCAGAATCCAGATCGCTGTGTTTGATATTTAAGACTTATAATGATCAATTTGTGCTCAATTAAAAGACAAAAGACAAAACTTTATATACTTTTTTAAATAGATCAACGATTAATAAAGATAATAATAAATTCAAATATTTGTTATTTTTATCAAAACGGCAAGAAGGAAATCTAACTTAAGAAATGTAGCATTCTCTCATTCGTGCGTACACAAAGGTACAAACAATGACAAATTGTGATTTTAAGAGGAAAGAAGAGATGCATAATTCAAGAACACCCACGTTAGAGCCTAAGAACATCAAGTATCAAAACAGACTTTTCGAAGACAGAAATTTCGTCAATGGACTTTCTCGAATTAAATTTGGTCTAAGAAATTTTTGTCGAAATTGTATTTAATCACTCGGTCGCTTTGTAGATTTGGTGAAAATTAAATTCTCTACTTAAATTTGTAGATATAAATTAAAATGTTTTTTCATAATTCATCTTAGACTCTTCATAAAGTGTGTGCAATATTTGTAAGTAAGAGATACATAATGACTAGGTTTGAATGCGAGTAAGCAAATTCGATTAACGTTATCACACAAGCCAAGCGAATCCAGGACCGGTTTCAACCTGTTTCATGAATATTGGATCTTTTAAGTATAGTTAGTTTGTTGGTTTTCAGTTAGCAAGGTGGTTACTCAATTAGTTTTTTTGTATTAGTTAGTTAATTAATGTATTAGCATTTAATTAGATAACTTTTTTAGGAGGCATTTGCCCTCAGAGTTAATCATAATGGAAGGGTAACTTTCCATAAGGGCGAACGCGGAGGTGATCGCTTTTTGACTCATAATAATTAATGAGTTATTTTTTGACGAAATCAATAAGATTACGTCGTCCACAAAAAGTCAATGCTTCGAAGAAATGTCAAATTTTGAATTTAGTAGAAATTAATTTGCCTATGGAATAAAAAGCTCACGCATACCTAATGAAAGGTGTCTCAAAGACAAATTAAAATTGACCAAGACCCTCGATAGCATACCTCAATTGATTAAGAGCTGCTGACACGTTTGTAAAATACGCTGCCACTCAAAAAAAGACCTAAGCAAAACCCTAGCCTAAAACTTCTGTGTGAAACTCCTCACCCCCTAAAATAAGTTTGTCGATGAAAACTATCTACTGACAAGATTAAATCTGTTGGATTTTTTAAAAATAAAATTCTAATTGAATAAGGAATCATGTGTAAAATCTGTAGTTTTAAATCTTTTCCTAAATTATACAGTGGATGCAAGCAAACTCTGTTTCAATCTTAGGATTCCTATTTCCATTTCGGCGTTTAAAGGAAGAAATTTTTTCGAGAAAGCGATGTCCACAATAAAAAATCATTGTCTACAATTTTTATGTTAGAATTCAAGAAAGGATTAAAAAAGCATCTAAAAAATAAATAACTATACCATACGAATGCTTACAAACAAGTGTGAGAAATAAATTGAAAAACGTCACACGTGTGAAGTTCAAATTAGATGGATCCGTTTTTGAGTTTATAGCACTGTTTCATGTTATAATACACAACACATGAAATAAATTGTCTTAACCAAAAACTCGCATTTGTTTCAACAAACTGCCTTAAGTTATGTACAAACTGATAATAATTAAATATGATTGATTTGATTAATAGTTCCTTGTTTTGTATATTTAATGAAAAAAGATAAAGAAATTTTTTTTATATTTACCTATATATTGTAGGATAAGGAAAACTCCATTGTGTATACAGTGAATAATGTAAAAATCAAAGTTTTTAACTTTTATTTGGTACTAAAAGGAGTAGTATTGTAGCAAATATTTCAACAGACTCAATCTGTCTTCTTCAGTGCCTTATTTCCACTCATTTTTAACGCACTGAAGAAGACAGATTGAGTCTGTTGAAATATTTGCTACAATACTACTCCTTTTAGTACCTATATATTCTTATAATGAAAAATAATTACTTTTTGAAAAATTTAGTTACATTTTGAAATGATATGTCGAAATCAGAAAAGGAGATTATCAAGAGTTAGTATTATGATGAAGTATATTAACACTCAAATTAAATAAAAGTTGAAAAGTTCAATAATTCAAAAATAAACGAGGAATATCTTTATTAGAATATTTCGTTTTTATGAGCCTTTTTCAAGTTAGGACAAGTAAAAAGAGGAGGGGACCGCTTTTGTGATGGAGAAAGAATATTTTGGGACATTTTATGGATTTTTTAAAAAAAGACCAAAGTTTGGGATTGATATTCAATATGTTCTTTTAAAAAATTTTGATTTTTTTATATTTAATTAAAAAATGTATACAATTTAGATCTGTGCTATCAACGAGGGATCTTTATCGATGAAATGAGTGCAGAAGAGAACCTTCGTTCAAAGTTGAATCAAATTTGTTCCCAAATATCTGATCAAATTTCTTCAAACTCTGTCATCCTCTTTGATGGAATTGTGAGTGATATAAAATGTCTGAAATGCTCTGCACTACATAAAATGCACACAGATATTTTGTCAAGAAGAATTTGCAACGAGAACAACCTTAGAATGAGGTACTTTTAAGACGCTTATGTTCACAAACAAGTAAAACAATGTCATTTTGCTTTATATACGCAGTAGCCTTTTAAGATAAAACTTGCCTTTCTCCGTTACGCATAAAGTCCAATATGAACAAAAGTCTCTATACAAAGTATTACCAAAGTTCGGCCTAAAATTTGAGAAAAACTTTCCTTAATCAAATTTCTAAGTCTTTTTATGTGCTTTTTCGAAAATATTTGAGCTGATTTCAAATATTTCATAAATAAAAATTCAAAAATATGTGAAATCTGGCAAGAAATTTGCAATTCACAAAACGTTATATTTTATTGCTCACCAGGTTGTTTATATTTCTGGCTCTACAAAACTAATCACAAACTAAATTTTTTATTTTTCATTATGAAATTTAACACTTTAACAAGATTTAATTTAACTTTAAAAAATTGGAGATTTGACAACGTGAATTGCGTTAGCAATATCAATCAATCAATCACTTTATAAATCGACGAAAAACAAGTTGCTAACTAAATATATATAACCATACCAAACCACATGACCAAAGAAATAAACAAACAAGTGACCAACTTTTTAATTTTCTTTTGCTGATTCCTGCTTTCGAGCAATTCTTCCACCACAACTCCAATCATCCACTACTCAACCGAATCGATTCAAAAACGTTCTCTTTTCATAAACTTTAAAATACTTGTAAACCTTTTTCATTCAAGCAGTAAAAATATAAACCCATTTTTCTTATTTCATCATTCTTTTTTCTTCCCTTTTCGTTCGAGTCAACGAATAGAAAGTGACTTAACCTACTTCAAGCAGATTTTTCGAGATTGCTGATAAAATCGTTGTACTCACTCGTTTTAAATTCATTTATCAATCAAATTATTTTCTTTGTCTCCTTTTTTAGGAAGTTGTTCTGGCATGCGCTTGCTTCTTCACAGAACAGTCACGCTCAAAAACTCCTCGTTCAAATTATTTCAGGAGAGGAAATGTCTTCATTCGAAAAAAAAGCTCTAATCTTTAGATTTTCGTTCAATCGAAGTCCTTCCAAAGAACTCATAGAAGCAGTCGAGGTAAAGACCATCTCTACTTCCTCGTATGACCGTAAATCACGAATTGCCATATGTATTCAAGTTTCTTGTCTAACATTTTTACACATAAATAGCAACATTATTTTAAGCTCAAATTAAGCAAATGTTTTCTTCAAAATGGATAATTTTGCCTACAAGTTTTATTTTTCTTTATTCCTACCTCTTTTTCCCTAGTTTTAACGATTTTAAGTTATCTCTTTATTTTTGTTTTTTGTTATATGATATATAACCACAAACCGTAACCCTAAAGTTCAACTTGTGAATGAATTATCTCCCCTATCAATTGCTGCGCGGGTATTTTTAAAGATGGAACAGCAAACTCAAAAAACCCAAGACTTAGATTACCATTTTCCCACCTAAAGAAAAAAAAAGTTCTTTTTCAAACATTTACTATGGAAGTGGAAGAAAGAAAAAAACACTAAAAAATGAGAACTTAATTGAAAGCAATAGACACAATTCCATATTCTCTGTTCATGAAGAAATAAACTAAATATCACATCATTTTTCCATAAGTTTGGATAAAACCTAAACCACTTTTATCGTGTTGATGCAAAAAGTAATGAAGTTTTTCCTCACATAAGGGAAAGACTTTTTATATTTTGGATGAAAAATAAGTTTTTTAAATTTGCACACACTTTCTTTAAATTGAATGGAGATGTCTCTCAATTGATGTAGAGATTCAGGTTTATGCTTTTATCCATTTATGTGATCAGATATCTTCTTTATACGCAAAATTTTCGAAGAATGCCTAAACAAATAATAACGGTCAAACTTTTTTACATTTTAGAGTAAAAATTTGGCGCTCCGAAAATATAAAAATGATAGGACAGCAAAATTAGCTCCCAAGATTATTTTTAACAGCAAAACAAAGTACACATAAACGTATATAATGAATGCAGACGTTATTGAATCTAATCCAATTTGTATATAAGACATAGTAATTAGCCAAGGAAAAAATTATATTATTTTTAAAATAAAGTAATTAAGTTTGATGAATTTTATCAACACCTAAACCTTGCAGAAGTAATAGAAAGTTTTTTGGCTGAGTAGAATAATTTGGGATTAATGTATTTTTAATTTGAATTGATATATGCAAAACTATCATTTTATAAATTGCAGTATTTTTTAATATTCGACTCAATGCAAAATTTATTCTCAGAAAGAAGTTTATTTCACGTTATTTAGTTACAAGCAATTTTAACTACATAAAATATAGGGCTAAAATTATTAATAAAATTAAATCCGCCTTTTTGAAAAAATAGAATGAACAGTAATTTTATTATTTCAATAATTTAAAATTTTTCATAATATAAATTATATCATATATTTTTCTCTTTCAAAAATATTGGACATAAAATTTCATTTTATTTGTACACTTTTAAGCCACTTTTGAAATTTTTCCCGCAAGATCGTTCAAGTTCACTTTCAATTTCGACTCTTCTCAACACTTTTTGCCAAAAAAATAAAAATTGTGAGGAAACTCCACTTTTCCAAAACTTCAGAAGCAAGATCGAGAAAATATTGGCCAAGTCAATGGCAAGAAATCTGGGGATGAAAACGCGGCAGGAGTACGAAGATGTAAGTTCTAAACATTTTGCACTTTTATTGAGAAGAGAAAGAAAAGATTATAATGAAGATGGAAGACTTTGCAGTCGAGGGTGTATAATAAAACAATTTGTAAACAGTTTGTTAAAATGGCACGGCACTAATTCTATATAGGCACACTATTATTTCGAAAAAAAAATAAATAAAAAGAAAAAAAGAAAAAAGTAGTGTGCATAATTTGTGATCAGTTTATGTTTGATAAGAGCGATAAAAATATAAGAACGTCAAAAATGACTTTTGAAGGTCTGTATCAAAGCCCAAAGCAGGAATTACTAGAAGATTCCAACGAAGGATTTGACCTGATTGTGGATAAACAGTATGCTATTTATATAATATGTGTACAAAAATTAATTAAGTTGAGAAACCAAAAATTAAATTTCAAAATATTTTTAAAAACTTAATTTTTTAAAAGATGCATCAAACTCAAAGCTATCTAGAAGGTAGCAAAAATCGATATAGTTAGATTTTTTAGAATTAATAGTCAACCCGTTAGATCAAAATCTTACTTTCTCGAAAAAGGATTTCATTTAAAGTATCTTCAGAAAATAAAAGTGTAATGTCATCCATCAGGATACATTAAAATTATAACACTCGGTATTGTGATAGTGGAGCGAGAATTGAACCTTGAGGTAAACCAGATAAGACTTTCTTTTGCTAAGAGCTTTTGATGAAGACTGATAGATATCTATTTTTGAAACGGGATTCAAAGAACCGTATCGTTTCTATATGATTTAAGTTTGGCTAATAATTGACTATATGGGGAATTGGATCAAATGAATGGCTCAAGTCCCGAAACAAAGAGTAAAAATCCCTTTTATTCTCTAATAAATGAAAAACGCTATGAAGTAAGCATGTGAGATTTCGTTTGAATAGTACCGTCTAAAACCGCATTGAAAGAAAAAATAAAATGATTAAATGAAAAATTGTGGAAAAATTTCTACCAATTTCAATTTTGAAAATAATGTCGACAATTTTCAGACTTTTTTTCATTTAAAAACAAATGTTATTAGTCAGCAAGTATATTACATCGATCTTTTCCTTGGATTATAGTACTTAATAAATTCTATCAATATGAGCATTCTGATGTGAAGAAGTGAAATGTTTCCAATTCCTATAGATATTTTATAATCGATATTCACTTGAATTTCGAATGTTACAATTAACAATATTCTTTGAGTGCTTTGATAAAAATGAATGGCATACTTTGAATTTCATGAAAGCAAAATTCATTTTCATAAATATGTTGATTTTTGAGAAAATTAAAAAAGTTCATCGTTTAGAACCTCGTAAAGTTTGATAGGCAAGGATGTGCCAAACAAATAAGTGAAGATCTCCTCCACCTTTCATCAAATGGTACACCTCTTTTCAAAAATTGCTCATCAGTTTGTATTCAATTATGAGAAAACTTTTCAAGTTATTTCATTCTTTCTATCACTGCTACAATAAATGAAGTTATTCAATCAGATTGAATTTTTTGCTTTAATTTAACTAAAAGAAAAATGTAACCAACTTTGAATACATACACTTTTCATAATATTCAATTGGATGTTTCCTATTGTATTTAACCACGAAACCTTTTCTTGGAATTTGCAAAATTTCATTTGATTTTGAAAGATTTTCACACATTAGATATCGTTTTTGAGTAAAATCTTACCATAAATAAACTTGTTATTGTTTCTACTTCTAATTATTTCGTTGTTCAGAGATGCTCACGATGGAAAATTAAATATTAAGAATGTTTAATCAATTAAAAACTTAGCCAAAAATTTGTTCATCACAATATTAAAAGTTGATAGTGCAGTGGTTCTAGCACCGGATGAAGAGTGCATCTGAATTTTACAAAAAACTAGGAATAAAATTGTCACATAATTTTTTTGACAAGCAGCTGTGATTTTTTTATGTCGAAAAAAGTTTTAATTCTGGACCCACTCTTTGAAGGCGCCATAATACTTTCATTCTTTCCAAAGATTGCTTTGTAGAAAATGGAAGTAGCGCTTTAATAATGAAAGAAAGCGCATAGGTATAGGCGGAAGGGGTGATATCAAAGTTAATATCAGTGATATCAAATTTAAGATAAACATTTGGAAGGCAAACACCAAACTTCACATGTAGGGGAGGACAAAAAGCTGGCATTATATTTTACATTAGAAACATAACAATGCTCTAGTCGCTTGATCATATTTAAAAAGTAATAGTATTTGATGAATTTTACTGATAATATTATAACACAATTAATTTCACTTATACTACCAAAGTGACCTTGTTATTTTATTAAACCAATAGAAATAAAAAAATAAATTTTTTAGCTCATTTCTGAACAATTCTTGTCTGGGTATCGGATTTACCGATCGCAAATCATTAAAAATTTGTTTCGTCACGCAATTAATGCTGTTGTAGCAACAATTTTTACTTTGAAACGAAACCACCTTTAAATTGCTTGGCCATTTTTAAATCAAAATACAGAAGCCAAGTTATTTCAAAATACTGTATATACTGACTTCCTACATTCAAAAAATTGAAATAAGAAAAGGCACATTTGTTGAATTAAAAAATAGAAGGGGTTTGTTAATTATCATCGCAGTTTGCAATTTTTTGTTAAAATCGCAGTAGTGATATTTTGAAACGTGAGTCCAAGAGACCGATTAATTTTTACACTTGATCGACTGCTACGATAGAACTCAAAACAGATCGGCTTTTATACTCCCAAAAATTGAAATCAATAATGCATACACATATAGAATAATGCAGACTTTAGCATCAAACAAAAACAAAGTTTATCAAAAAAAATGTTAAAGTTTTTATAAAAAATTATTTTTGACCAAATTTTTTATTATTTTTTGAATAAGATACAGGGAACTAAAGGATGTAGCAAATCTTAATTTATTTTTTATTTGTTATAAAAATTTGGAAAATTTTTTTTATTTATATTAAAAATATTTATCGATCTTTTTATATTCCCTTATATTGAAATAATTTTTAAATGTAAAAGAAAAATAATAAAATCTAATTATTTATTATAATGAATAAACCTCATCATATTTAAATATATAGAGAAAATGATAGTGTAATTAAAATAAAAGTCCTATATTCGATTTCATCAGGTTTAATTTTACCTCGTTCTCTGAATGTGAGTAAAATTAAGAACTTAACAATTTTTAACAATACGAAATAGAAAGTTACAATTTTTAGTGTTTATTCAATATTGAGTTTTGCTACCTTTTCAAAAAAGATAAGTCAAAGTCATCTTGTGACATCTTTTAGGTGATCACTGCATTGAAGGTCATGGGAAATAATGGCGTACTGGCGAAGCAGTTTAAGAGTCACATAAAGAAAATTCTCTTTTACACAGCTCCAGTGCCAAAATTAGAGTTGAAGGCTGTTGCGTTGCATGCTTTCCGACGATGTCCATGCGAAGGAAGAAAAATGTTCATTCAGATGATGAGAAAGCTAAGTGAATCCTCTGAATTGAAAATTAAAGCCTTTTCTCTTCTAATGAAGTGCCAAGTTGATGAATCTCTTCTGGAAGAAATTTTACAGATCTCCGTTTTAGATAGTGATGTTCAATGTAAGTTATATTTACAAGTATAAACCCATTTACAAAAATACATTTTGATATTCAAGAATTTTGTATTTGAACTAATGGAAGAATATACAAAGTTGTGTTCCTTTATCTTAATCTAGGTCTAAAGGATCTGTCAATAAATACAATTGAGACAAAACTTTGAAAAATTTGAAATTTAAATTGAAAAATTTAGATTGACACAATTTTAGAAAGTTTTTTTTCTCAATTGCTCCCATTCATTTCAAGAGTAGTAATATTACTATCTGAATAGTAAAAAGAAAATTTTTACTAAATATAAATTCCCATTACTATATAAAAACGGTATAAGTAGTTTTAATTACTGCCAAACATAGGAAAGATAAAAAATTTCAATTAATATTTAAAAAAAATATTAATTGACCCGTTAACGACCAGAATAATCAGACGATATCTAATGTAAAGCAGAAGATTTGTATTAAAGAGCTTTGATAAACGCAGACGATTTTATTTTTGTAAAGTCGACTCTGGGCATTAACGGGTAAAGGTGTAATTTTACTTTTCTCAATCTTTTAAACCTCTTGATAAAAATATTACCAATACTGATCATTTAAATTATTATGAATTAATTTTCATTAAAGTATTATACTTAGATGGCGTTAATATGCATTTCAAATATTTTGACAATTTTATAAAAAAAATTGACATACATTGCCATTTTCCTATTTATTAAGTAAAATTAAAAAATTAAATACAGTAAAATGTAAAAAAAAGGAACTTTATTTTAATGTTAATTTTTGAATTTTATTCAATTTTGATTTCTTTTATAAAGAATTGAAGATACTTCAGTAAAAGTTTTTACTTTTTTGTTTAATATAATTCTTAATCTGAATTTTAATTCTAAAACTTTTTTATCCACAGATCTTTTTGTTTTTCTGTGAAATACGAAATAAAAAACCAACACTTTTTGAGGTAGTAGATTTACTACATATATTCAAACTAAAAATAGTACGCAATACTAAAAAATAGAAAATATTTCATCATTACGAAGGTTTTGAAAGCGTCTGTATCTTCCAATACATATTTTCTACATGCAGAAGTTGTGATAAATTAATCTTTGATAGAGTCTTAAAGAGATAGACATTGAAGAGTTTATAGCATAAAATGCCATCTTTTTCTTTTCATAATTTGAAGTTTTAGCTGACAACACTTAAAATTTTTAGCAGAAGTATTGTTGTCAATTGAAATCAATATCTTTTTATATTTACAACAGGTGTTTGTGTTACCTAAATTCAGTCCATATTCGTTTATATATGCAACACCAGGTAGTACACCTTTACCATTTTTCTTTTATCATTTATACTTTTTTTAATTTTGTATCAGTAATCTATTAAGAGAAGTGATCGTTGGCATACTTGAAAGTTTCAATTTTTAATACATGTATTCTTAGTTAAATTATAAATCTACTTTAACTAGTTAAAACATACATCATGGTATATCTGTACGATTCCGACCATTCAAATGACGATATAAATCAACGCATTATAAAAGATTGGCTGAAAAAGAAACCATTTTTCAGTGAGCCATCTCAAGCACAAATTGCCCAATCAAAACAAGCAAAAATACATGCCTTTTCTGATTGGCTGGGCGTTGGAGGTGATTTTGAAACAGATCTTATTTGGCCATTTGAAAAAGCTTCCATTCCAAGATCTACAACTTTGAATGTCACAATTTTTAATGCTCTCTCGAAATTGTACAATCCATTAGAAGTTTGTTTATTTAAAAACATATAAAAATGAATTCCGGTATTTTATATTCTGATTTAGATAGAAATGAGGGCTGAAGGTTTTGATAAAGTTCTTCAACAATTTTCTTCGATCTCACAGCAAAATGAAAACCCGTTTGAGGGCAAGATTGAGCAAAGTTATAAACCCAAAAAGTCTTCGATCAGCATTTGGGATTTATTCAAAAGAAAAGGAATATACGCTTTTCCAATCATTCTTAAAGGTTCTATTTTTGACTAAAATATTTCAAAATTTAGCAACCCAAAATAATATTTTTTTATTCTATGAACCTAAAATACAAGCTTAGAGATATAGAAGAAAAAATTTCAAATTTTCTGATTTGAACGAGATTTTTCTGCTGTAAATAAACATTACTTTATATTTTGTTTGCAAAGTTTATGAATGCATTTTCGGATAAAACTTTCTCTTTCTGCATAATATTTTTATTAAGAATTTATCAAACAATGATTTATTTGCAGTAATGAAGACGGGTTTAGGACGAATCTTTTGAAATTTAGTTAATTGTTCAAAGCTAGATTCAATAAATTTTTTTATTTATTTTATTTCTGAGTTTATATTTTGTGCTTTCTAGATTTATGTCGCCGGTATTACAAGGAACCACAAGAAGCGATTTCAACTTTTCACAATTTTGTCAATAACATTGAAAAAGCGAGCGCACTTCTGAGCGTGAAAAATGAAGGAAATGAGTTGTCTCTCTTAAGATTCGACGGAAAATCTCTTGCTGCCTCTCTGAAGAATCCTTTGGTTCTCATGGACACAATTATGGAGGCGGCTAATGTCAAGGTTATTGCTGATAATTCATTTTATATTAACTTATCTCGAGTGTAGATTATACCGTGTTAGATGTTGAATGCCCAAAAAATAGGAAAACCCAAATTTGGTTAAAAATAGGAAAACCGAATAAACCTAACCCAGATCATCATTGTTAGTTAGTTGGCTGATTTCGTTCTTTATTTGTTGATCATATAGCTAGTTAGATTTTGATATTTATGTTAAATGCAATTTTACTCACCTCATAGAACGCATTATATATTTTCACGGTAGAAAAAGTTAACAATTATTATTAGTGAAAAAGAAAAATAATTTCATTTTGTGTGGTTTTGCTCTCCTTGACGATGGAAGTTTTTACGTGTATTTGGCATAGGTAGAGGAGGGGCTCCAATGTTAACAGACAATACCGATCAATCGTCTGTTACTGATTTGCGGCCTTTTACTTTCAAAAATGATATTTTTTGATTTAAAATGTCAAATTAATTAAATTTCTTTTATATTTAGAATAATCTGCATGTCTTTAAATACGTATGTATCAGACGAGGGAGTTGTTTCTATTTTATTAGTTTTATCAGAATAGTGCCTATGTAGAATATGACTTTTTTAAGTTTTTTCCAAAATTAAAGCATGCTTTGGTATTGCTTGTTATTATTTTTTTTATAAAAAAGTGAATGACTCCTATTTCATTCAAAATTAAGCTTACATTTTTACAATAAGGTAAAATGGTGTTGGCACTGATTCATCGCATAACTGCTTCGAAAGATCATTTGAGGTGTAAAATTGATGGCACTCTTTTTAAATATCCTGATTCCCATTAACCGAACATTTGGTCGCCAGGCAGTTCGTCGAACAGACATATTGTCTCTTGACGATTCGTTAAATGGACATTTAAGCGAACAGTCTTTTCGTCGAAAAAGTGTGTATTTTTAGTTAAACTTGATGAGGTAACGGTCAGCACTCTACTACTTCGCTATACCACTATGACATAGAGATTGTAAAAATTTTGAAAACACATGAAAATCTTGTTATATGGTATAATATGTGATTGATTATAATAATCAATAACAATATGAGAAGTTATCGAACAGCTTCATCATTTCAACGTTTCGGAAGAAACTGACTAAAATTATAAGGGGCTGTCCTTCGTGTCCAAATTCTTGAGGTTTCAAAAGATATAAAAATATTGTTTTATCAAATTACTTTTTTTATTTTCAAAAATTTTTAAATTTTATTCAGCAACTAGGGATGATTATGAAGAATCGAAAAATCTGGAGAAAAAATGGGATATTTTAAACTTCTCGAGTCTTCTTTCATCAAATGTACCTATTAATTCCAACTGGATATCTATTCTCAATTTTTTTAGCGATTTTACACGAATTTCTCAATTTTGCTCAATTTCTCAGAATTTTAGAGGGGACATAATCTCCGCATCATTCACGCTCTAAATCCACCCATGTTAACTCTATTTTCAACAATTAGCTAAAATTAATCTGTGATTTAACTAAACACAAATACAATCCAATACCTTAGAGAAACAGTAATAGATAAGTAATTTGTTCTGCTTACACAAATTCCATTGCTCATGGTTTGTGTCTTTAAGCGGATAAATGACCTTTGATGCTGACCTTCAAAAGTTACTTCTTTTAAAGAAAATTTACTGCGCTTGCTCTTGGACTACACTCATGAAAGTTTGTTCTTCCAAATTTCTCTTTTTGCTTCCAAACAATTTGGAGGACTCTTATAACTTTTGTAAATAAAGTTATTGCTATTATAAATTCGGATTCTTCATATTGATTTACGAATTTTGACGAATCATCAATTAGAACTATTCTAACTTTAATAAACGTGAATCCTCATTGTGATATGGCTTAACCCTTAACCTGAATTGTTGATTCAAAATTTTTTTTTCTGATCATGTTTGTCATGTTGTAAAGAAAGCTTTCTCTATATTACACATGTTAAACAATACTTTTGTGTTATCTGACATTGAAGTTTCTCTCCATCTGTTCAAATCTTTAGTCAGGCCTGTTTAGGAATATAGAAATCGTAAACGACCACATTATTCAGAAGTTATCCAATGTAAAGCAGAAGAGTTGTATTAAAAAGGATTAATAAAAGCAGACGTTTTTATTTTTTGTAAAATCTACATATGTGGACTGTGGTCGATAATCGATTTAAGAAACAAAAATAAATTGATCTATAAAGTTAATTTTTTTTTGAAGCCTGAAAGTAAATTAGCAAAATTACTAGAAATTGATGTTACCTGTGGTAAGATTACTTTTAAAAATTAATAGATATTTATAACTCTACTTTTAAAATGTTCTCATTTTATAAAAATGATAAATAAAAATAATTTAAAGCATTGATAAGAGTGAATCATGCAATATTTTTAGAATGACTAGAAAAATAAGTAAGGGCTTACTTTAACAAAAATACTTGTTCTAATTGCATTTCGGTGTTTCTTAGTGGGGTTCTCGTTGAGGCGTTTGTTGATGGAAGATTGAAATTTTGTGAGAAATTTCCTTATCCCCTTCTCAGATCGCTCACATAATATTAAGGAAACGCATTTTCTCCATTGTGCTAAACCAATTGACGCAGAGATATGGATACCGACAGCCATTGGAATTCCGATAGGCCTTTCTTTCAGCTCTTCAGTGCTCGCTTCTACGTCCTTTCAAAACACTTTCGACATGAATGGCCTCTTTTCGACGCCAATGCATTTTGAAATGGCTACTAAGCTCAATCCAAGGTGACTTCGCTCCTCACTTTTAACTTTTTTCGTCGCAATTTACCATCCCAATTAAAATATCCATTTCAAATATTGAAAGTTTAATAACCTTTACTTTTTTAAGCCTATTTAATTAACTATAAACTAACAAAGATATTCATACACCAAAGACCTATTTTATACGCACCAAGATGTTCCAAAATAGGCCCATCTACCTGCAGATATCTAAAATATGCATATCCAATATACATGGTATAGAAAATTTTGCAAACTTCGTTTTTGATAGCTTCCCCTCTTAATCCTATCCAACAAATAACTTCATTCTTCTTGTAAGCTATACCTAATTCGGATTTATTAATCAATGGTTGTGTGTAAGCGCGATCTTACCAATAAGAAGAAGAAATGTTTTTTTACTACCTAATGTTTCAACTATGATGTAACTCACTCACGTAGAAAGTTAAAATGATCTGATGTGAAGTAAAGCGATCGTCTTAAAGACATTGCATAGCATCCCTTTGTAAAAAATGCTTTACAGATTTAATTTTTTTCAGTTTCGCTATTTTGATTAAAACTGGAATAACTTTTACAACTCCAATGTCCTATGGAATAGAAATGGAGACAGTGATTCACTCGAAAATGAAGATTGATACGAAGTTAAAAATCCAGGATGAAGTAAAAACCGAGTGGAATCTTCCAAAAAGTGTTCAAGAACTGATACACATAGAGTAAGATCTCATTAATTTTTATTGACAAATATCCTCTGATAAAATCACCTTTAAAACAATTTGAGACAAAATTTCCGAATTTTTAAAATTTTTTATAAATTTGCAAAATAAATCAAGTTAAAAAAGAACAAAATGGAAATTAAAGTAGTTATTTTCGATGGGAAAGGGGCCGTCTTAAATAAATGCGATTTAATTGAAAAGAAAGCAGGCGATTAGTCGTTGAATTGTGCTTCTGAACGGATAAACATCGGCTTAATTTTTGAGTCATCGTAAAATCCTACTCTTTGATATGCGGCATAAATTTTTTAAAATGAGCAAAAGTTTTGTGCTGCATCTGCCATAATTATGAAAAGTTATTTGAAGCAATTCCTTCTCGAGCAATCATTTCAGGAATTTACTGAGAGGGGAGAGAGAGACTGGGCAATATTTTCACATGCACCCTGTTACAAGCTTAGCTGTAAGAGATGTTGATAAAATAAATTTGGGATGATATGTACAAAAACTCGCATCTTAACAAAGTTACACTGAACAAAATATTTAATAAGAAGTTCAAGTTCCAAGAAAAGTTAAGAAAAGGTAGCAAAGATTCAATCAACAATTTCCTAGAGAACCTCCTACTAAAAAACAGTAACAAGAGAAAACAATTTTTTTTATTTATCAAGCTATGATTAGCGCGAGATGGCACAAAGGGGAAAATAAAGAGTTAAATGCATTTAAATGGAATATTTATTACAGCATACTTAAGGAACTGATCCCCCACTTAATATTTCAGAACAAGAATTTTAGAAGTAGAAAGAGGGCAAGTTTTTGAGAGAGAAAAATCACGCCCTGTTCCACCTCAAACATCAATAGATGCGTGCTACAAGGGAATCTTTTCGGATGTGACAGGACTCAAAGTCTGTTTGGGCCATAAAACTCCCTCTCACTGGTTTTCTCGAAATGGAAGCGTTTTTAAAGTGCGCTTAATGAAAGACGATGATTCGGTTACGAAGCTAACAACTGCAATAAAAGTCTTTTGGGTAAGAATATTTCATGCTATTTGAACCCAAATTTTATTGACCTGATCGGTTTACCTCATGGCTCGTGTTACCCTAAAAATGTACATGGTCATTTTGGGGTTAGTGATATTTTTTCAAACCACGTATAACCGAATTTCCATAATATTTTACTTTACTGAATTTTGAAAGCAGAAATATTTCCAATAGGGAACACAGGACTTGATGGGGCTGGCGCCTGGAGAGCTGCCAATAGTCTCTCTGCGCAGGCACCCGGGGCGAGAATCTCGCCATTCTTTATTTTGGTCTTGGTCTCGAAGATCCTCCAAACTTGACCAAAGAAAGAGGCCCATTCCATAGAACCTATGGAGATAGTACAGTCCAGAATCTAGACGCTATGTGGGAGAGGCGGCAAGGAAGCGCGGGACCGACCGTCCGCAGTGTTATCTTCTGACTTTATATATACCATGGATAGCAACCATGGAGTCGGAGAAGATCTTCCTGCCAGGCCATAAGAAGTGAGCCAATATGATCGCGAGGAATTCTAAATGGGAAATATGCCAGTCCAAGTGCTCCACTTCGATGGTCACCACTTGGGAAATGGAAACCAGACACAGTGCGCGAAGCGAGGCATCCACATATAACACATCTGATGGAGGGAACACGGTGGCCAGGGGCCAGGTAGTCAGGATCGTAGACATTACGTAGGGCGTTGCGAGCTGGACCAGCTTGCTGTGCTCCGCGGACTCATCCCAGTTGAATAGTACCAAGATGATCCAGAATCTTCCTGGGAGCGTTGCGGTGTAGTAGTTGAGGACGCCCATGATCTTCTGACGCTACTTGATGGGCACTTACGCGACCCGTTGGGCTATAAGGAAGGCGCAAAGTTTCTTTCCGTCCGGGACACCCATCGTCCTGAGAGGGAGGTGCAGTTGGGCCCCGAGGAACTCGATGGACTGCACGGGGGTGAGGATGGACTTCCTAGTGTTGAAGCGGATCCCGCATTCCTGCTCCAAGTAGTGGGTAAATAACCTGGTGACTTGGAGCGTTGATGGCTTGTCCATTCCTAGTGCCAGGAAGTCGTCCAGATAGGAGACGAATCTGAAACTGGGGCAGGCGGCTTCTGGCAGTCGTTCCATACTCCAAGCGACCTTGCAATGACCCCCAGGAGAACTGCCGGGCTGAAGCAGGCAGGAGGGGTCCGTCTGCCCCCATTTGGGGTTCTCTTTTTTGTCTCTGTGGGGGGGGGGGGGTAGGGGGATTTTTGTCTATCAATAATTTTTAGATACAACTCTAGTTATAGGCATTTTGTGTGTTGATGAACTCACGTTAGTCGCCCATAATCATACACCTCGATCTACAAATTTCGGCATAATGTTAAAAATTAGATATAAATTTAATTTCAAATAAATTACTTGACTAGGTTTGTCAATTACTTGGATCGAACTTAACCAAGTTTGTTATGTATTGAATGAATTTCTTTTCACAGTAATTTAAACAAATTTTTTCTTCTACTTTTAGAATCAGTCCCAAGTGAAAGCGCAGCTTTCTTCAAATACACCCGAAAGTCTAATTGACAGAAATATCACTTCCTCCCTACTCTTCGAGCGTGTAAACCGACTCATTGACTTTCAATTCGCCAGCAAAGAAAACAAAGTACGCTTTAAATGTAAGAGATCTTTATTTATTGACCGAATAGAGATGTCTTTTAGCGGAATTTATGGCATCACTGAGGTATTTTAGTATAAATTGTTATATAAATATCTCAGTATGTAAACACTTTATAGAAAGTATGACTTTTGATAACTCCAAAAGCTTCCAAAGACTGCTTTCCAATAAATCAAAACTTTCATATAGGCTGACATCTCAATTTGAATTCAATATTCAATACATAATTCAGATAGATAGATTTATGTGTACTTGTTAGGAAACATGTTGCTTTCTACTTTGAAGAAATCGGATGTGAACTATGTTGTTTTTTGAGTATGGCCAAAATGATTTCTTATCTCGTCTTTTCATTAGAAAATTGATATGAGATAAGTTCAAGATGTTTAACCTTTCATGTTTTTAAGGCTTTTATTTCTTGATTGAGATTTTTTACCCTCTTTCAACATTTCATATGCTTACTTTACGTTACCACACTTTAGAAAGACACTTTTGACTTAAAATATTTACTTTAGTTTCGGCAAAAAAGTAAACTGTATATTTTGTTTTCAAATTTTAGATCGAAGCACTTTTCTAAGCTAAAATATAGTTCAAATTCTATCCACCACTCAATGATAGAGTTTATTCTCTAAGAAAAATAATCATTCTGATTTTGAAGTATTAAGCAACCATTCAGACAAAACTCAATTTCTCTTTAAGATTGAAAAAGATATAAAGAAAAAATATAGAGAAGAATTTTTGCAAATATCAAGTTTGAAATTTCATAATTTTGGAAAATTTAACTATTGTCAAATAGAAACGGTAAAAATGACAATAATTTAATGTAAAGGTGTAGACAGATGCATTGATGTTATAACAAAAAAATTTATGCACCAATTTGTGAAATTACAAACATATGATAAGAAAAATGAAAGGTTCATCATCGTCAAACCTTTATAAAGTTGACTTCAAAAAGTTCACACATAAATTGGGAAATGCTTTTTTATTTTAGATAGATGACAAATTGGTTTCCAATTTCCCAAAAACTTTGTCATAAAATTATTTTACTGCAAAAATTGGAAACCATATTTTAGTTTTGTTACATTTTTTACATTTTAATAATTAGTTGTATTTTATATTCTTAAAGCTTTGCCAATCTACAGAATAAAGATGTTTTGTGTGCTGTGTACACATTTTTTGAAATGTAAAAGAACAGCGCTATATGTATATCACGTAAACCTCAAAACATTTGTTTTAGCTCAAATAGGAGATATCACAAGTTGGAACATGACTGCCGCTGTTAATGACAAAGACTACAATTTAATCTATCGTTTCGAAAATCTGGGAAAAGGCTTATCACCAACTTACAAAGGAAAGCATACATTAACTTCATATTCTTCCACTGGAGTTTTGGTGCAGAGCGAACTCTTTTACCATTGGCTGCAATCGCAACTGATTGACATCAATTTTGTTTCTAATGCATCTATCCCTGCGTCTCAGCCAATGAAAATCTCTTATTTCTCTAAATTTGCATGTATATTAATTTCACTAAATATTTATCTAAAATTGAAAAATTAATGATAAATATTTATAACTCTTATTGCAAATTAGCATTATCGCTAACTAACCAATTAACTTTTTATAAAGGTCCAAATAAAAAACTATCTAAAAGCAAAAATTTTAACTTTTCAAATAATGCTATTTTAAATCATTTTAAAATTCTTTTCGAAAAATCGTACCTACTGCTATTGATTTTCTTTGAATAATTTAGCTGATTAATTATTATTAATGTTCAAACTCATTTAGTCAAAATGGAAGAAAGAAAAAGATTACACTTGATTTTGTCCTCACCATCTTTTTCAAGCGAAAACTTCCTTTTTGAACTTAATGGGACACTTCACCAGGACAAAGACATGGCCAATGAAATTACTGCCAATGTGACATCAAGAATACTATTTCCTCTTGTATTTGATTTTGACTTCGCTGTTCAACATAAAACCAATGATGATATGTTAAAGTGGAACTGGATTGGAGAAGTAAAGCGAGACAATATGGATTCCTTCAAGTTCACACGTAAGATACAAATTTTTCAGAGCGAATGTAGTTGGGAAATGTATATTAATTGTATTTTGATATCAACCAAGTACATTTTTAAATTTATTTCTTTAGTCAAAACAACATGAAATTTATATTTACCAAATGTAATGAATAACTTTAAAAACTGATTCGTATGGACAGACAAATGCGAGTTAATATTGAATTTCCACGCAAGTTTGTTAACTTAACAGGTTAACATTTTGCACGTAAAGAATATACAAACGATCCTTAGTTTCTAAGAAACAATAACGAATGACTTAAAAATATTTTTCATTTCAAAAGATCATTTATTTAGAATAGTTCTTTACTATTTATTCCTAGCACTTGGAAAGAGCGGTTCACTGTTCTTGTTCTTTTGCCTCCATACAAACTGTCATCTCGGTGTCGACTGTGTGTTGGTTGGTGGCAGAGCTGTTTCTCTTAAAGGCCAGACGCTCTCTCCAACTTGCTAGCAGCCTACTAACTGCAATAGGGTTCGACCACAGGTCCATTGGGGAACGTTGAGTGTATAGGCAGGGACATTTGAGTAGGTGTGTTGTATTGTGAGGATGAGTCTTGCACAAAGAGCATGACCGGCTAGGGTGTGTGAGGGCTGATTTTGTGTACATATTGATACAGGAATGGGGATTTATTTGGTTTATTTGTTGTGCGAGAGATCCACACGTTTGAGTATCTAGTTGAGCTTCGTGTGTATTAATCTGTGTAGGGTGTTTGTTGGTGATCTTGTTTGGTTTTGTAGTTTCTATGTAATTGGTGACAGTTTGTGTGTCGATGGTTTTGTTTATGTTTTTGGTCTTGGCATCTCTATCCATTTATATCGTTTTGGTGTGGACCAAGGGCCTTGCTGTTATTAATAGCTTTTATAGTGTTAGAGGTGGTGAAAAAAATCTGTGTTGTTTCTAATTTTCTTAGTGTTTAATTCATTTTCCTGTGTGATATGTCGGTTTGCTTGGGTAAAGAGCTTGTGAATTGTTTGATGAATGCTTCCGCGATCGCTTCCTTTGGAGTTTTGATTGCATTGTTAAATGTGATATTTGTGGTAATAGGAGGTTTAGATTTTTTGTTTTGAAATTTATTATGGTGGACCAGTAGGTGTTTGATTTGATTGCATGAGACAAATTTTGATTGGTGTAGTGTTCCAGTGGTGTTGTTTCTGTTTAGCGATTAGGTAAGAGTTTATTTTGTTGAAATTTGTTATTTGTGGATTTTGATGGTTTCGTGTCTCATTGAATCTCCTTTTTTGATGAGTGATTGGATTTCTGTGAGGAGAGGATTGTGTCTAGTGCGGGTAATTAATATGTTGCTTTTAGGAATATATAAGTTATCAGTCTGTTTGATGTGTTGTGTTATAAATTTTTTAAGTTAGTGAATGCTTTTGTAAAATGTAATGCTTTGGTTTGGTTGCCAATATAATTTTGGTAAGAGTCCCATTAGGCTTTGTTATAGTTTGTGAATGTTCTGAGTTCATTTTGTAGGTGGGCGACTTGATCATGATAGTGGCAAGAATGGAAAGGTGGTCTGAGATTCTTTTCCATGAGGTTTTGGTAGCGAGATGTATTGGAATGCATGCGATGCCTGGTGATGTGACGTTTTTAAATTGGGTATTTTCCTGTTGTTCGGGTAATCTGGCATGAGTGTCAGAGTTGATGATGCCATTGTTTGACTTTTGAATGATGTCTGTGATGGTCCGTGTGTTTTGTTGAAAAGCATCTTTTGAAGTGGGCGTTTATAGTGTTAGTGTGCTTTTAGATTGTGGTAGACGTATCTATGGAGTTTGTGGTATTATTCTCGTTTCCGTGTTTTATCGGTGAAATATTCAAGTTAACCACATGAAACTCTTTTTTGTTCAGTGTTATTTGAATGATTGGGTATTCTGAAAAGAATTCGCTGTGTATTTCTGAGCCGCGTATAAGTTTTTGATGTTATGTGATGAGGCTTCCGTCATGCGTTGAAGCTTTTCTGTCAGTTCTGATATGCGTGTAATTTTGACGTTTTGGTGTTTTGTTGCCTGGCTGCATTTTTTATTTTTGTAGATGAGTTCTATGAGATCATGGAAAAGCTTGAAAGTAGAATGAAGGTTTTACGAAACTCTAAAGATCTTATTGACACCTCCATTTTTGTCAGATTTTATGATCTAGGAAGTAATTTTAGCACAAACGCCCTCATTCTCAATGAAATTCAGGACAAAATGTATTTTTCAATGCCATATGTTTCCCTTTTTAACACCCTATTACACATATTTTTCGCAGATTCGATGCAAACTACAACGGTCTGTACAAAAAAAGCTCTTTGGATGATGATAATCACGAAGTTTCTGTTTCAGGGAAAGTTGAGTCCTTTTGGAGAGTTCTAGAACACTCTCTGTCATACAGACACAGCTTTGACAAGTGTAACATTTCTTTCACACAAAATGACCTTATTTCACTATACCCTATTCTCTATGCCCGGGTCCCAAGTGTACATTTGCATATTTCAGAGGGTACATTATATATTTAATATCAAGTAAGGAAGAAAAGCTTACACTCATGATTCATAGGCGCACACATATTCATATAAATATTTGTCGTTATTACGTTGAACATTTATAATCATAGCTAATTTATTGACCAAAGTTCAGCAGTTGTCCAATTTTTTCTGAATAAAAATAGCCTTTCCTTACTGTTCGGTATCAAAACTCCGTTGATATTTGATCCGTTGTTTTTAGAATAACTCCTAAAATAGAGTAAGTTTCAAATAAAAAACGAGTTTAAATACCTATAGGTTCCATTTATACTATATTTATTTGATTTTATCATATTTCTGTTTTAATATAGATCAATTAAATCAATTTTTTTAATTGGATAAAATAATAATTATTGAAAGTTTCTTATCACTAAGAAATGCGAAGTTCAATTAACTAAGTATAGTGTCTTTGTAACGAGATATATTTTAACAATTTATTAAACTTGGTATAGTTTCTGTATTTTAAAATTTCAAACTTTTAAGGATACATAAGATATCTTAGGGAAATTTGAAGGGTAAAGGCAAAATAAAATCTTTAAAAAACATAGACTAGATCATACTAGATTCTTTATAAGAATTCGTTGATGATTTTTGGATGATTTGTTTTTAAAACTAACTTAAATCCCAAAATGTTACATTAAATCGGTAGAAGAAAATGAATTGTTAATAAATAAATTGAGCTAAATCAAATTTTCATTAATTTTTGAAATTAAAGGATGCATTGAACTTCTAAAATTAATAAAAAACTTCAATTATTTAAAAATTAGAAATGTTTTGTTAGATTTTCGTTTATGTTGTAAAATATAAAATTTAATAAAATGGGATAACATAAGAATTTTCAACTTTTATTTCATTCTTAAATCAACGGCATGATGTCTTCGTTTGCATTTTTATAAAACATTTGTAGAAATCTACAATTTTTATCCTGTTTACCCTGATGATTTGTTTAATGAAAATTATTGATACGTTTGTTATATGAAAAATTAGATACTACGCTCGACTCCTCATTCCCGCCGTGTGGAGAATTATTATCATTTAGGAAAACCACTCCTAGAATAAATATCCAAAAAGAGTTACCCATCGACTAAACTACTTATCTCCGAAACTAACTATAAGTTACTGATTAACTAGATATCCAGTTAATTTTTGAACTAACAAATTAATCAACTGACTATTTTCTGTCTAACCAAATAAAATTTTTGGTTAAGCAAAGAATTAACTTAATCACTAACTAACTATTTGAAGTACCAATAAACAAAAAACAAACTTACTATTTAAATAACTAGATTAGTGACTTGCAAATCAAGTTACTAAATATTTTACAAATTAAACAACGAACTAACGCATTATTGAGTGGTTTTATTGCATGTTAACTCTTTTTAAAAGTAGATTTCCTGAGCAGTAGCTTTCCCTTGAAGGATGCGGGAGGACAGAGAGGGTCGATGTCTCACATGTGGTAATTGTCTTGATGCGATTTAATTGATCGAGTTTGAAAACCATTATCACGTCATGATCTTTTCCTTGTTTAGCAGTGAATCCAAACGCTCTTTTCAATCTCAATCTTTCTCTTCCTCTACTCAAGGAAGATCTCAGAGCTGATGCAAAACTCACTTTTCCTCAAAACGATGAAGAATACTCCTTCACAGTTATAAGCTTTAAACTTTTCAATGCTTCTGCTACTTTCAAAAAACATTCCTTGCCAAATTCCGAAACTAAACTTCTTTCATTCAACGCCAATTTTGATAATATATGGGGGTGTGATAATTTCGCAAATCTTACATTTAATTCTTCGCTCAACTCTGAATTTTTAAATTCAAAATTTGATTCAGAATTTCTATACAAATCCTTTAACCAGAATCAAAATAGAGAAAATAAAATTTCCTTCACATATGTGCCTTATCGAAAAATCAAGTATTGCCTTCTTTACTCATTTTATTTCTTCAAATTTTAAAGTTATCTAATTTCTTCCTTATTTAATTTTTCAATTTCAAAAATATAAAACTTTCTAACCTAAAAATAAGTCATAAATTAAAGCAACTATAAGAAAGAAATTTAATTGTTATTTTTATTGAATTTTTAACAGAATTTGTAAAAAAAATACAATTAATTTTAATCCTACAGTCTTTGGGTTCGACCAGCATAAAGGCATTTAATTTGATGGACGGCTTTTTATGTTTGACTAACTAACTAGCCATAAGGAGAGGGGACAAAGGCTGGCTGGGCTGGAACTCCATAAAACTGGAATTTGTTTTAGCCTCCTCGAACGGGCATGAGATAAATGTATCCATTTTCTTATAATTTCAGTCTACTAAGTTAGAGATGGGATATGATGAAGTTTTGCACCTGGAGCTTGGAATCGGGTGACGAAACTGGGCACAACTAATAATTCATTATTTATTATACGTGAAAAATGATTTGTCGTTGTTGTTTGCACTTAAATGATATTTTAATAAATTTCAAATTTTGTTTTTCCTCAATTCTAAATTTATGAGGAAAATTTACTTACGATTTTATAAGATATAAGCAAATCAAGTTTTGTAAACGAATAAAATACTTAACAAAGGAATTTACTTATTTTTTGAATTAAATAACTGACCAGGAAACAAAATGGCCAACTGCATATAATACATGCAGTGTCCCCTCAAATTTCAAATGAGACTTCAAAAGCCCAAAACGTGATAACACAGGTGGAATAAAAAGTGTATTAAAGCATTTCCACATTACTCTTAAGACTAAAATATCTCGATAAAATCGTTCTTGATCGTATGTTAATGCGGATTAGTTCTGCGCCCGCACACCGCCTCATTCGCCCTCCCCCTCTCTATCCGCCACCGTGTACATGTCACATAAATTTAACAAATATCAATAAACCTTGTTGGCCAATTAAGTTTGATCTTAATGCTTCTTCGTCCTTATTTTTGATGTAACTAAGTTAAAATGCTGATCAAAACTAAAATTCTAACTCGATAAAAGAGGAATATATTAAAGTAACTTAAAACGTGAAAACTTACTTCTAATCCTTGACAAGATTCTAAAAGAATTAAATGCTGAAGTACAAAAAATTTTTTAATATAAAATGAGTTGATTTTGAAAGCTGCTGAAACATCTCTAAATTAGACAGGAATAAAAAATTTATAACTATATACGATGGAAAATCTTTTGTAAATATTGACACTTTTAAACGGGGTTTTCAGGAATGAAATTTTCTATTATTTCCAACATAGAGATGCATCGTGGTAGTTTTTATAGTTTGAGATCATTTTGCTTTCAGCATATTTTGTTTAATTCCATAGACACATATGATGCGTTCTTTGACACTTTATTTGTCTTTATGTTATTTGAAATCGAGTAATATTCTTCTTTGATAGTCCGGCTCTTTTACCTCAGCAAACATTTTATTTAAAAGGGCTTATTCAGACAAATATCTTCCCTAAAATGTTGATGAGATGTTATCATTTTTTTATTTCTTCAAGACTTTACCTTGATCAAGTTTCACACTTGGAAAGTTCAAAAATGCTCTTTCTCATGAATTCTAGCGAAGGACTTTATAATCCTGTTCCAAATCACGCTCTCTTTGAATTGGCTAGAAAAGGATCGAATGGGGAGGATCAATTTATAGTTACTTACGCTTCCCTGAATAATGAAGAAAAGAACATCAACGCTCGATTACTTTTGACTCAAATGAAAACTTCGCTACAAACTCACCTGAGATTTGGAAAGTAAATTTTAAATCTTTTAAGCGCATCGAAACCACAATTTTACAGAAGCAGCAGAAATTAAAATGCGAAAATTTGGCTTCAAAAATACATCATAGAACAGTCAACAAAAATCACCTTAAAATATTTTCCACCTGTCTATTCATGAAATATTGTTCGTTCTATTTTTTATCTTAAACTAATTTATAATTGCATAAGATGATTAAATGTTGATGCAAAACTTACGAAATAAAGGTAATCAATCAGTTTGGGAGATGAACTCGTTTGAAGAGTTTAAATGTAAATCGGTTAAGCATTTCTTAAATATTTGTAATATACGCTAGATGATGTACAAAGTTTAGATGATTTGAATTATTGGAGCTAAAATATTCAAAATATTTAGGCAATTTGTTATCTAAAAATAGAAACATAAATTTATTATTAAAAACATTATCATTTTATTCGCTATCGTTACATTTTTGTATTTACGCGTTATTATTTATAAAACGAAAAATTGTTTTTTACAGAAATTAATTCAAAAAACGAAAAAATTCTTTCAAAATAAACTGATTAAATGACTCAATAATCTGATGTTTATGTCATTAATTAATTCAAATTCTAAATTAATAATAATATCAAGAATAAAGAAAGTTGAAAAACTGAAAATGAATATAAAGATATAGATGTATATTTCATACCATTGTACATAGACATGCTACGGTCTAATATTCCAAATAGAAAATAATCTTTCGCCACTTTTAGAAGTTGGTTGTCCGCGTCTAGTAAGGATTAGGCATGATCTCTCGACCCAGCCCTCACTCCTTACTTTTCATGACCATTTTTGTTTATACCAACATGAAATGTGTTGATGAGACATGCGTCTACTTCGTTTGAAAGTCGGATTCGTAAAAAATGATCATCAGAACTGAGCATTGCGATTTATTGGCGATGGCTCATTTCAAACAGCTGGTAGACGTTGCTTCACATTTCATCCCAGCAACTTTCACATTCTTAAAGTTAGATTTCTACACTCAATGTGAAACCGAGCAGGCTTCAATAGCTAAACGCGCGCTTTTAGAGGGTCCAAGGTTAGTATTGATCATCAAATTTAAGAGAGCTCACAATTTCGTATTAGAACATATTATAGCCTGTATGCACCATCATAAGTAAAGCATAACCACCAGCAATATATGCAGAAACTGTGCTTCACTCAGATTGTTTCGAAAGCGCAATCGCCCTCATAAGTACAAAATGATGATCATGAAAGCTAAGCGTTGACAGCAACGTGACCGAGTCTCGCGCTCCATACAGGGATTAAAATTTCAACCAGGAAACCTCAAAATTTGCAAAGTGGCATTTAAACACACTAAGTAAACTGTTGAGTATTCGTTTGGGAAAATGGGTCTTTTACAAAGTAATCACTGGATTGGTGATGATGAATTTGTTTAAAAATAGTTAATTTAATGTAAATAGTTTTTCAATTAAAATATAATGACTACAATTACGTGTGATAGACCTGCTAATCTAGAATTCAAAATTGTTTATTAATGTGTAAAGAAGAGTTGCAAATAAGCCAAAGAATTTAATTAAATGCCTTTATATACTTTCTGAAAATTTTGTCTCCAGAAAAGAAATGGATGTGAGCTTAGATGGAAGATCTGATTGGCTGAAGCTTAAAAATGTCAGTTTGCATGTGACAAGCCGTCAATTTTACGAACCAATGGTGGAACACTCGTTAGGAAAGAACACTTTAAAGGGCATTTACCCATTTGCTCATATGGAAGCTTCATATGGAGCCACGGAAGCAAAGGTAAAATTTTACCGTCTTTTGAAATTCACTCTAAAGTCTAAAGAGATAGGAGTACGGTTTAGTGAGCCTCTTTATTGCAAACAACAAAACCATAAGAAAGAGTTACACACAAGTAGTATATATGGGTGTGTGGGTGATGATCGCTGAAAAAATAGATGCCAGAGACACTGCGTATGTGACTTATGTAAAGTGTGTGCGTCCCTAGGGGAGGGGCTGTTACTACCCAGGAGCTATGTTGGTAGAAATGCAATGACATCTTCACCTTAATGAGTGCATAGCCATAGGATCAGACTTCGTGTTGAGATCCGAGATTCTAAAGCCCCATCCATTTCGAGATCTCTAAAGCTACACGGGAGTCCGAGAAGATTCCGCTCTTGTTAAACAGCAGACCAACGAGTAGCTCCCCCAGTAACTCATTCTAGTTTTATGGTGTAGTTGAAAGGCAATCTTTGAGTTGTTGCATCTGTAAAGACCACCTCTTCACCTTCCACATCGATTGAATATTGGAGTTGAGGATTGGGGTTACCTTGTATATTTTATTTTCCACATCCAAGTACTTCCCGGAACTTAGTTTATTTTAAAGCTCTGAATACTTTTTGAAGAGTAGCGCGATAGTACCTAAGTGTTGTGTATGAATCCTTTGATCTTTTGCACCATTCGTGAACTTTCAGAATTAGTAAGCACCACTTCTCGAATCATTAACAAAGCCGCTCTTAGTTTACACTTTGTTTCTTCTTTCAGGAAGATGTGCCAACCCATTTAATTTTCATCATCCCCTAAAAATTCTATATTTATTCTGAGGCGTAGAAGTGGACTCGTCCTTGTTCACTATAATGCTATGTCCTAAAAAAAGCCGCCACTTTTAACTCTATCGAACAGATTGAATGTGATTGGAAATTCTTTATGATAAAATATATCTATGACATGACTATCATCACTGTGGGTTGAATCATCTGATTAATCCGATTCCTTAGTCCCTTCATCTGGCGTCTCGTCTGATCACAGCTCGTCGAAAGGAAGACCTTCATCCAAAGAGTGATTCGGGGTAGAAGAAATTTGCGGTTTTGACTCTGATAGAAAATCGTGAATTGTATCTGGAATGAGGGAGGATTCGTAGCAAATCCTTGATATTATTTATCCTGACTACTGAATCGCTGGACATATCGACGAGGCAGTTTCCCTTGAGCTCTGTAAGAAATTGGATAAATAAAATAATCGTGGATACAGAGAAAAAAAAGATTTCATCTTAAACGAACCTTAAAGTTCGAAAAAAAATTGTTAAAGTTAGAGAGAAAAAAATATTCTTTGGTCACTTTTCAAAAAAATACGGTATGAGAAATTATAAAAATATAACAAACACGGAAAACATATTTTCTTTGAAGCCCCTATTTTTTCATAACAAAAATGAAGTTAATTAAAAATAATAGATTTTGCTTCTGAGATTTATTTTTTGAAAAAGACATTTATAAATTCTTCAACTGAACTTATAAGAATAGAAAATTCGAAATCATTTTACCTTCTAGAAATGAAATTATGAAAAATTTTGAGAGAAACTTTTTAAAGGTACATTAAGAAAAATACAATTAACAAAAATATGAATGATTTAAGATAGAAAATTGTTCATTGTGAAATATCACCCTTCATTTTCTAGACTCTAGAGGGGCAAAGAAGATGCACACGCATCTCAAACTTTTGGTCGATTTTGAAAGTTACAGCTTCCTTCAAGACTGCAATTTACTCTTTATCAACACATACCTTATTTGGACCAAGTATTCACTACAAAAACAGGGATCTATTTTTCCAGCAGCAAGCCTTCTTTGCCCATATTTTCACACAAGATGGTCAATTGTGCCTTCTGCCTGAAAACATTACCTTTATACTTGTCTGTGAAAGATTTAAGTTGTTTCTGACATCCACCATTTTTCATTGACTAAAAACTGAAATAAGTCAAGAATAATTATAGTTTGAGTGGGGATATTCTATTTTTTACCTGAATGGGACCTACTGCGTTTAGTGCATAAACGAATTTAAATTTACGGTGACAATGTCCAATTCTTTTTCAGGTAAGCCTCAGGATAGATCAACACGAAATTGGCGAAATATTTGGTGTAATTGAAGCGTCAACTTCGAGATCTTTTTACATTGATATGCGTTGTCAAGGAAATTGGAGTCGAAATATGGGTAAAATTAATTTTTTATTAAAATATTTCAGAAATATGTTATCAAACTGAAGATCAGATTTACAAATATATTTTTCAAAACTTCAGAACCAAGAAATTTATTTAGGTAATGGTCTATTTGAACTAACAACTATATAAATTCAGGTCTAATTAACTGATAAGTATTATTGATTAAATTTTTTTTTCGATTAATTCATTTTTTCACAAATCTTAGGAAATAATTTGTAAAATTACTGCTAATTTATGCACAACTTTATAAATTATTTAAATTTTTTGTAAATTATTTGTTTATCTATTTATTAGTTTTAATTAAGTAATTAGTTATTCTTTTTTTTAATTTTTTTTACAAATGTTAGAGAAAATTGTAAATGCGGTTTTGTTTATTTTTTTGTAAAAAAGTAACTTTAGTAATTATATTAGAATTAGTCCGAAAAGTATCAGATTTTGTTGATTAAACTTTAAAATTTTGTATCCATTTCGAAGATTCAGGTCATTTTTTTTTAAATTCAAGTGAAATGTTTTCAACTTCAAAATTTTTTTTTTTTTTAAATTATTTAATAAATTTTTTTTATTAAAATTATAAAAGAATTTTATTTTAATGTAATTTTCAAACTAATTGTAAAAATCTAATTTTCATTTTTTAAATTGTCTATACCTTTAATTTGAAAGTAAAATATTTTTTAAAGGTTATTTATATTTTATTCTAGACTTTAAATATTTCTATTTGAAGTGAAATGCTATAGAATATAGATGATGTACTAGGATGAGTGCGGATAGTATAGCAATTCGAATAAAGTTATCATACAAAGCAAGTCAATCCAGGACCATTTTTCACTTTTTGGATCTCATCAGTTTGGTGAAGGTTGTTATTCATATTTCCCTGAATCGAACAGAGTCTAGAATTCAGAGTGGAGCACTATGGCAATTTTCTAGATGCCTAATGAAAAATTAGTCTACTCATACTCATTATTTGATTCCTGCGTCTTTTTATACTTATTAAATCAAAGAGTAAAAGGCATCTCGGATCAAATGGGGGATTTAAACTACGCTCCTTCTAGACATTTAATCCGCAATCAAGTTTCTGCTTAAAACCTTCTGTATATACAACAAGTAACGGATATCCTAACTTAATTTTTGTCTACAGTGGTATATTACTATTTTTTGTAGTGAATATGGAAAACAAAACCCACTCAAAAAAGGGGGTAGTAATATGTAAAAGTAGAAAGTTTAATTTTTAACAAATGCATAGTTATTACCATTGCTGCAACGTAAGAACGTCTACGTAGTGATATTACAATTTCGAGAATAAGGTGTTGCTTATTCAATGTTTATAGAGTTGATATCACAACCAAACGTGGGAAATAAATCACTAATAAATTAATCAAATTATCATTTTTCATTTGTGAACTTTTATTAGAGCCCAATTGTGAGAAGAAGAGAGGTAATTAATTTTATTTATTAGTCACACTTATTACCGTTTGAATGGAGCGGAAGTGACACGGTTCTCTAATTTACCATTTAAGATTTGCTCTTCTTTCATTTGTGAGATCAACACATTCACTCATTCGGCATTTGCTTGCCAAGATATTAACTTGCTATTAACTTCCATATAATAGGAAAAAGAATAATTCTATTTTTGTTAGCTTCCACTGATGATCTCATTCTTTACGAGTTTAATGGAAAGAGCAAAGCTTCTAAAGTTGCGCAGGTTTTTTTAATTATGCTATTTCATGAAAACGTCACGTAAAAAGCACACAGCTTTCAAACTTTACTGAAAGCATTCAAGGAAACTAAGATAAGTTTCATATGGTTAGAAGATTTGCAAAATGTTTCTATAGGCTACTAGTCCTTTCTAAGATCAATCTCTTCATCATTTTTCAAATATTCATTTTATGAAAAATAAAAAAGGAAACAGAACCTCAATTGCTAGCACAATTTTCAAATTTACTACTTATTTCACATAAATCTATACTAATCAATGGAAAAAATTGAAAAGTATATACTACTCACTCAAATTCGTTTTTGATGAAAACCTTTCTCTATAAATTGCAAGATTGCTGTGTTATTAGTAATGCTAACTATTTGAAACTACTTTCATATCAAAAGATTGCCTATTATTAGACATATAATAAGTTAAGCAAAGTTTATTGCTTATGCATCCAAACAGGAATCCCACCATACTCATAGCAGCTAAAAAATTTCAGAAAGATGCCATTTTATTTTTAGAACGAAGCAATATGCTCCCATATTCTTCAACCCGCAGATAATATATCCAAAAGCTTGCATCATTAGAGAACTACAAACAAAAATATACATTATATTATATTTAATTTCAGAAGTTGACAATTCGACAAATTTTAATTAATTAACAAATCCAATTATATTTAATTATATAATAGAACATAAATCAGAAAATGATAAATAATGCAAAAAAAGCAGATGAAATAATTATTTTGAAATGTAGAGAACAAAATTTCGTTATTTCTAATCGTAAGAATTTTAGCCTATTATCAAGTTTCAGGAAATCAATAGAAAGACCTCCTTAGTATGCAATTAATCTTCTGGATCCTTAGTTTTAACTATAGTTTAACTAAGTTAAACTATTTAGTTTTAACTATAGTTATAACTATAGTTTAAATATTATGATTATGATCTCAATAAATTATGTATTAACTAGATTGATTTATATATGATATTTTATGTGCGTTTTTGGCTTTGAACCTCGTCCCAAAATTTTGAGAATAAATTTCTTTTTAGTTACAAGTCGTATTTTTCTCCTCAAAACCAACAATATCTTAGAAAATTGATTTATCATATTGTAACTAGCTAATCAATATTGTATTAGAATAACTTTATCATAAATTTTGCATTTTAGATTTTCTCGTTTTAATGTACTTTTAAATATTTTTAATCAATGTAATTGATTTTAATAGCTTATAAAAACGAATTATTTTTTGATTTGTTACGTTTAGATTTACCTGAATTCATCTCTATGACAAATAGAAGATCATAATTTTTAAATATCAAGTGAACTGTAAGGTTTTTTGTACACTTTATCGAATTCACATACTTTCATAAAACATATGTAATTATTAATTTCACATATTAAAAAATTAATATACTTAACCAATTGACAAGAAAAAATATTTTAATGAACTTAATAACAATTGTTAAATGTTAGAAATAAATCAAGATAAAAAAATTATGGGTGCTAGAAGTTTCGTAGCAAAGCCAAAAGCGCGCTTGAGTATACAAACCAAGGTTAGGACAATTAAGAATTTCCAAAAAAACAGTGAAAACTTTTTTCAAAGTTCATATGGTCTTTTTACATAGAATGGATTGACATAAGGGACATATAATATTAAATCTCAAAATGATATTTTTGGAGCACATTTTGTGAAATAGTTATGTTCTACAAACAAAGCATTTCAATCTTGGGCATTACGTGGTGTCATTTATCATAAACTCAGAAATGCCATTTATAAGTAAATTGTATAAAATGAGATTGTATTGAGTTCAAGTTAAATATTTCAAAAATTGATTATTCCTTTTTGGATTCCGAAAATACAAGTGATAGATAATTTAACTAAATCATGAAATGAGAGGTTCATTAAATTTTGGAGATAATTAAAAACACAGAAATTCTAAAATAATTCCTTTTGTGAAAGGGAATCAATATTTAAACCTTTTTTCAAAAAGTTTTGAAGCAAAATGAAATGATGAAATTGAAATCAGCATTTTTCAAGTGTCTTTGTTATAGAGAAGAGATTAACAACTGTGAGGAATCTTGGAAAGCATTAACTTACACAAAATTCTTTAACTATACTTGAATAATAATTACTTATAGAGTATAAATTGGTTTTTTTTACTAAATTTCAAATTAAGTAAAAATTGTAGGTTTTACTTTTGAAATGTAATATAGCTCAAACTAGTTACTTTCACACTTTTTGATAAATTGTTATTTTTGTTCTCAATAAAAAAGGAGTCAATTTGGTTGAGTCCTTTCACCCCAGCATCAAATACCAGCTTTTCTATACAAAAGAGCCTAAATGGGAAAAAGGTTAGGAAAGTGGTTTACTTTAATCTGCTTCCCATTTCTCTTTTGATGTGTGTCAATCAAAGCGTTGATAGAAACTGCGAAGAACTGAATATGCGAGAAACTTCTCCTGGATCTATCATGAAAGATTTTTCAAGTAGTTAAACTTTCAGATAAAAAAGTTGTGATATATGAAACTGTACATTTATTTTTAAGGTTTATTTTAGTGAAAATTTTGTGAAATTCCATAAATACAAAATTTGAGTTGAAAGGGAAATGTGGATAAATTCTAGAGGTTGACATTTTAACTCTAAATCAAAATTGAGAAATAAAATCGAGAGGACACTTTATTATATATACATTAAGCTACCTTGAAGAAGACAATTCTGCCCTTAGTTTGTGTTCATCGCAAATAAAGTATTCTCTCAATTTTTATTTTTCAAAGTTCATTAAAAATTCATTCAATGGAAACCGTAGTCAGCAATCTTTTTAAAAAATAGGGAATAAATGTAAGATTGATAGAGTTTGCTTTATTGCAAACTTGAGATGTGTGTGCATTACTCTTTTTTATATGGACCGGAAATTTATTACATTAAGTATTTTAGGATGAAAATAGCGGAATATTTTTATTACGTAACATTTTTCGAGTTCATCAAGAGCTCTTTTTCAAGTAAATAAAGAACGGTGAATCTCTTAGCAAACACCGCATTCCCACGTTTATATCTTTATTTATACTTGACAAAGAGCTCTGGTTTTAACTCGAAAAAATATTTCTGCTTCCTTCAACCTAATATTTTGATTCACATTTTTATAAAGTCAATGGAGTAACCTGATTTTGCATTTTTAAGTATTTTTTTTAAAAGTGTGGGATTCCAAATTTTAAGAGATTTAAAGCAAACATTTGGGTTAAGTTTAGGCATATTATAACGCTTTTTAAAGAAATTTTTTCCCAATTTTTATGTCCATTTTGAAAGTTTGTTGTTTTTAGAAGATAAATAAATATTTATGGATTTTGTATTGATCCAACTTTTAATTATCTTCTTTCTATGCTTTTTAAAAGAAATTAAAAAATGAGGATGAATTATACCAAACCTTATAAATACTAAAAAAGTAATTGCTAAATATCCCATACAGTAAATATTCCTATGTTTAAATTAAAAAATGAATTATTATTATTATTAATAATTTCATAAATCTAAAAGAATATAGAAAAGAAATTTGATGTCTCAGAATTTTAAGGGCCTTTTGAGAATCTCAAATTCCTATCGATCCGTCAAACATAACATCAACTAAATTAATTATTATCATTAAATATGCCAAATTCAATACCCAATCCTGTAGAATTATATATGAATGAAAAATGTGGAAAACGAATTCTATATTTCGTATAATGTATACTCCTTTCGACCCTAATACCTTTATTGACCCCATAAAAATTATCCTACATCCCGAGGGGTCTGTACATGGACCTCAAATTTAGTCAATTTGTATCAGTAAAAAATGGATATTTGTTTTCCGCGGTTATTTATGATTCATTTACTTACAAGAATTGTAAATAATGAATTTTTAATTGAACTTAATTCAAAAATTTTCCCACTTGAAAAAAATAAGACATTTTAGATCAAATGAAAAATAAGATACTTACATGATTTAACATTAATCATAAAGCAAAAATAGCATGAGATATGGATGTTCATGGTAGCACAATAATCTACTTAAGTTATGCTTGAAAATCTCATAAAACTATTGATTTACTCGAAATTAAGTAAATTTATAGCAAAGATTTCATTTTAACTTACTGCATATCGAAGTATGATTGATTATTATTATTATATATAAAAGTATCATTTTAACTAAAGTTTGAAGATTAAAAATTTTAGTTCGTCTCAAGGTGAAGGTTAAGAGGATTGTCGTGGATGGAGAGGTGCTACTTCAGTTCTTGAGCGCCCAAAAAATATTATCAACTTTCCTTATCCAAGCACCGGAAGACGTGACAGACATCAAAAGTGTTCGAGTTAGTGGCCAAAAGGACTCTTTTATGGCATTCGTCTCTCGATTCAAAGCCGGAAAGATCGTGAAGCACGTTGCTAAAGTCGTTGCCGTATCATTTACCTATCTTTTGCTCTTTGAGCAGCAAACTCTAGATTTTCCCAATTAATCATTGTAAAAAGGGAGACTAGCCCGGACAAAAATTTGCCAAACACACAAAAGTATTCAACAAACTACACTAAAAGTTAAGAGCCAAGAATAAGAGGTCTCGAGACTAGGGAATCCACCCCAAGGACCCCGACATCGTTACCCCGGGCTAAAATGAAAAATATCTTACCCCGTACCCCGCGGTAAAATTTCTTTGTAACCCGAGGAAAAAATATTAATTTCAAACAAAAAACTTTTTTTTAATTTTTTTATTTAAAACTAAAAATATTTTAAAAAAAAACAAAAAGATCTTTTCGAAAAATTAAACTTAAATCTGATAAATAAATTTTTTACTGTCATAAACATAAATGATTTTTTATTAAGTCAAAATTATATTTATTTTTTATATTAAAATTTTTATGCTGATTATTATACATATAGTTATAATTTTGTAATATGATTTTATTTTTTTTAATTTTAGTAAACTTCTTCTTCCTTTTCTTCGAAAATTTAAAATTCTAATTGAATAATTGTATTTAAAACAAGGAATATTTTAGATCTAAAACAAGTAAAAAAAAGTATCTAATTTGTGTTATATTTAATTTTCTCAAATTTATCGTAGTAATCATTTTCATTTTTTTAGTATAACTTTTGATCATTAATCAATGGATTCGCATAATTTCAGAGATGTTAGTACCGAAAGAAAATCTTTTGTTTGGGCTCATTATTTGTTCAGGGAAATAGACGAAAGAACCAAATGTAAACATTGATCAGAAAAAAATAAGGCTCTCTATCAAATCCTAAAGGATTACTCGATCATTTGAAACACAAACATAAAATACAAGTAAAAAGATCCAATCTAAAAATTTGATAAAGTTGGAAGAACTAAAAGGCCCTCATTTATGGACACTTATATTTTGAAGGCAAAAAAAAAATCAATAAATTCCATAAATTCAAAACTAGTAGCTAAAGATGGTTTAACATTTTTTCGCTTTCTAAAGTGAAACCTTAAGAAAAGCTTTTGAATCAAATGGATGCTACTTCATACCTAAAAGTATGTCACAAATAAAAGATATTTTTAGATTTTTATGAAGACATCAAGAAGCAAATGAAGAGCACTTTTCAAAAATAGAAAGTCGATAAAAACGTTTCTCACTTAGGCTAGACCAGGGATGTCCAACTGATACAACTAGTGGGCCATTTTCAATTTTTTTTCGACATGTTTTGGCCGCATCTGATTTCTGAAAAAAATTCAGACAAAAATTTAAGAATAATTTGATCTATTTGAGCCTCATAAATTGAAAACATCGTCAATATATGGTTGATTTTTAATATTCAAAAAGAGATAGTAATTCATCAAAAAAAAGATCAAATTCAAAGATGATTTTAAAAAATTATAATAATAATAATATATTGATCAAACTTTAAAATTTTTATAATGACATTGTTGATAAAAATTGATATTTATATAATTTAAGAAATAAACTTATTTTTCTTCGCGGGCCGCATGCATCCCGCGGGCCGCGTGTTGGACACCTCTGGGCTAGACGAAGCAACACGTTGTGGTAGCTTGAATGTTAATGTTCATTCTGAGAAATCTTTTTGCTGTTTAGGTGTTTTCCGGATTGATTGCGGCACAAATGCCCAGGCGATGCTCTTTAAAATCGGAAAAATCCTACAAGATTTTTCTCTTGATTTGAAAAATGATTTTGTTTCACTCATTTCTGATGCCTGCTCCCTAAATTGGGAAATTATCTGAAATTGAACGCATCACTTGTTATGCTCATGCTTTGCATCTCTTGATGTCTGCGCTATTTCATATTCTAAAGAAAAGACAAGTATACCATCTAGTTTTGATAGAAATAATGGCGATAGCTCAGATTCCGAATGTCATTTTGATGATTTCTCAAGTAAAGAAGGGCAAAACGCTGTTAACCAAGTTTAAAATTATTTCCCAGGTCACCAACTAAAAATGATAGATTAATGGAGATTGTTGCCAAAAACACGGTAAGGAAAAGAAGCTTATTATAGATGTTAAAACAAGATGGAATTCTCTTTTTGATATGCTGGAAAGATTTTTATATATTCAGAAAGAAATTAAAATTATACATTTAGAAAATGACGAAACAATGTTGGAATTTTTATCATAGAGAATCTAATATCCACTTTAGATCCGATCAAAACTGTATCGCAATACTTACGTAAAGATTCTACTAGCATAATCGATTTAAAAAAAGTATTAATTTTGTTTCTGAGAAATTGAATAAAGTTGACAATTTTTTTAGCTCTAAAGTTAAGGAAGCAGTGAACTTTCGTTTGAAGAAAAACAGAAACGAACATTTTTTACAATTAGCTAGTTAACTTTTTTGAATGAAAAATTTGATGAATATGGTGAAGTTATAAATGAAAAAGATATATTGAAGACTGCTGTAAAAACTTTTGAAAGACTTTATCGGAAGGAAATTGTGAGAAAATATAGAAAGAATGATATTTCACTAAAAGAAGAATTGGATGAAATTATGAAGGAATATAATGAAGAAAAAAAATTTGTACCAACAGATGAAACAAGATTTAGTTCAATCAGGAAAGAATTCATCCTTTTCAAAGATTTTAAAAAAAGATCAGAGAAATTGGAGCTGATTTACAATGCTCTCAAAACAATAAAACCAACCTCTTCTACACCAGAAAGAGTTTTTTCTTCGATGGGCTACATCAAATCAAAAATAAGAAATAGATTAAATGATGAAGCGCTTTCTGCTTTACTATTTCTAAAATATTATTACAAAAAGGTTTTGCTAAGATTTAAATAAATTATTCATCTCTAACTCAAAAGACCGGAAGAATGAGATTATATCCAATAAAAAGCAGATTTGTATTCAAAACAAAACAAAAACGGAGACGAAAATTAATTTGTCAATGACAAATAAATGGCACGTAGTTCTTTGGTGTGTTTTACCTCGAGGATAGCCCGGGGTGATTATATAATTTTCCGAGGTCCCCCTTTCCCGGGTAATGAAAAATACTGACTAGGTAGACTCTCTACTTGAGACATAAAACCCTCTGGCTTAATACGTCCCTGACCTCGCCCAATGTCCGTGCTTCTACCAAATGTACGACTCTTCTTATAAGATTTTGTTTTTCCAGTAAGAAATCATTAGAACAAACGCTAAAATTTATACTACTGCTGATGTTTAAATGTGGTGGAAAGTTTAGATTTTTACGCTTGAAGAAACATTCTGTTTAAAATTTATTTTCACTTCTCGCAGTGAACTCTAAACGAAATTAATTTGAGTCATAAAATTAATGTAGAACAAAAAATCCGAGTCTTTGATTTTGGAAACATCTTTCTATCTGTCTCCGTTGCTTGCTACAGTCAGGGTTGCCAGATTTTTACATAATCAAACCGTGTTAAGAATGAAATTTTGTATTTCTAGCAAAAATAATTAATATAAAAAACACTCTGAAAGTAAACGATCTGTTTATATACACGAAGGATATAAAAAATCAAATTTCGAGCTAAATTTTTTAAGACGTCAAAATCCGAACCTCTGGCAACGCTAGCTACAATGCCTATATAAATTGTTTCACCTTCCTCTTCCGAGTGCCTTTATGGAAAAACTTTTGTATTGCAGCAATTGTACTTGTAAAGAGAAGATCTATATCACAAGTAGAGGTTTTAATCAAACTTCTTTAAAACTTAAAGCAAAACAATAAAGGTTTTTTTAATTTTTCAAAATTTAAAGTTTTAGTCAATTTTAAAAACAATATATTTGTCAAAATGAACGAGGGTAAAGGGATATAACACACGATTTATAGAAGCTCGCTGAAATGAGCTTGCTTCAAACACCTACTAGATCTAGAAGAAACAAGACGTGTGCTTTTATATATAATAACAGAACAGATGCATGCTCAATAATTTCGCATAGATGCGGGAGATTAAAATTATTCTACGCTCTTTGTTTTGGTTTAGTTTAACATACCCTAACCCCTAACCCTAACCCGCCATTTAAATAGTGTTATTTTGATACTGCACTTTGTAGAACCGAACCAAAGATACATATAAATGTAATAATATATATATCGTATCTTTATAAAAACTTTCACAATAATCCCTTCTTCATTACTCTATAAAGTTCTTTAGGTATAGAAAGATGTCCTTTACACAAGATATCACATCTTGTGTCATTTTGTTTAACTTTAACTTTAGATTAGCGATCCATTCCGCGGAAACACATGGGAAAGCGTTTTCCTGACGAAGAAAGACGGACAGACGCAGCGCATTTTCGTTTCCAACCTGTCTTACCAACGCTCTCTCCCTCAAGGTGCGGAAGGGCTTGTCACTCACACTTCCCATCTCGACGTCGTTTATCCCCAGCTTTCCCAAAAAGCAATCTCCGTTCTTGCGAGACTTCGCATCAACCAGAAGACTCAAGAATTCCTCGCATCCACTTCTGCCAATTTCTTACTTTTCCCAGGAAGCTTGAGGATTGATCTCAATGTTTCTGTAAATATAAATAATATTTGATAAGAAAAGTGAATTCCTTAGATCAGCCATACCCAAAATAGGATGGAAAATCTTAATTAATTTTTATCTTAATTAATTTTTCTTTCGATATTCATTTGCTCAAAACAAATCTAATATATAAGTTCAATATAATTATTGACATGTCCAATATTTGCGTTAAAAAATAACTAGACAAAATGAAATTCACGTATTTTTACAAAAATATTGATAAAAAAGGAAATATCTGATATAAAATATTTATATAAAATTTATATAAAAGTTAGCGGTATTGACATAAAGATTGAAAGCAGAGCTTTACATAGTGCCTCCATTTTCAAATTGTAAATTAAGGCATATACTCACATTTGTACAAAGAACATTTGTCCAATAATTCCAATAATTGTAAAAATGGACATTGGTCGAGTTTTGGAAATAATTATTTAGGTAATTTATTATTTAGTAATTAGTTAAATATGAGAATGGCTAGCAAATTTGCCCATATATTATTTTGTTCAGTGGTATCTTCTGTTCACCCCTGAAAAGATTTCTCTGCTTTATCCAAAATTTATTTTAGAAACTTGTTTATTTTACCACCATGTCAAGTAAGTAGTTAACTAAAGAGCTCATTAACTAAGTCTCCAGGCTAGCATATTTTAGGGGCAGTGGTCGTATGAGTTATTAACTTATTAGTCTCTCATGAATATTTTAGTTCTTTTTAAGAAAGTATTACAAAAAAAGCCAACACTCAATACTATCTTTACAATTTCGAAGTTCAAGGTTTGAATATTGGCATCTTCGATAGAATGCTTTTCCTCTTGACACTGATAACAATTTTGTTACAGCTTCGTATTACAGTACTTCTAACTCTCAACTATGCCTGCATCTACGGGAATTATTGGATCTGGAGATAAACGAAAAATTAGAATATGAGGTTAAGTGTTTAGCGACCTGTATCAAACTCTGACTTACCATGTGTAAAAACAGGGACAATTTTTTCTTTTAATAATATTACTAAAAAGAAAAGTAAAAAAGTTGTAGAATTATTTTTATCGTTTGTTTGTAGCTTTTAATGTTATATTGGCTTTTTATTTAAAAAAATTTCGAAACATTAGCCATATTGAAACAGTTAAGTCAGAGAGAGATACAAAACAACATAAATATTTTAAATGTTATATTGGCTTTTTATTTTAAAAAATTTCGAAACATTAGCCATATTGAAACAGATAAGTCAGAGAGAGATACAAAACAACATAAATATTTTAATTGTTTGTGTTGGAGTGGAGTAAATACTTTGAAAAAAATAGTTTGAGAACAAGAAAGATTTCATTCCAATTCTTCTTTTTTTGCACGTATTATCTTTTTTTCAGAACAGTAACAAACTTCGCAATGTGCTGAACTACACCATGACAGGCTTAGTCACTGAAGACCGTGGAACTATGAACAGTAGAATAACGAATACTTTCAACTCAATCTACATGACTCCAAGATACATCGTGTCAACTCTAAAATTTTCAGAGCTCATAAACGGTGCTAAAGGAATCACCATATTCTCGAATGGAACCGTGGATCAGTTTCGCAAAACCATAAATATTTCCTTACAAAGAAATTATTCAGATATTGTTCTTCAAGTTTTCAAAATGGCTGCCAATAATGAAAGAATTTACACGCAATTGAACAATCTGCAAGTTGACTCAAATTTTTTCGGATTTGTCAAGTGGTCGGAAGAAGAAATAAACTCGTTCGTAATTTTTATCTTTTTATTCTTGGTGGTTCGATATAGTCGCACACATGAAAGGTCAACCCGCAAAATTTGCAAGAAGGAAATTTTACTCAAGGAAATCCCATAAAATTTCAAACTTATTACAGGAAAAATTTGATCCCTTGAAATTATCTTTTTACAAGCAGTTCTAAATATCAAGAGAAACGGAAAAAAATAATATTTATATCTTTTAATGTTTAATATTTAGTTAAATATCAAGATCAGAAATGACATATATTTTTCTTAATTAAATAGAAAATCGTAAAACTCTTCAATAGACGCACCTAATTTAGATATATAGCTGCTTAAATCAAAACATTTTGACGTATCTTATTTGATTTTATGATCATTTTCATTTGAGCAAATTAAATTATTTTCACAATCTTGTGCTTATTTATTTTTTGATAAAATTGGGATAATAGTGCATATGGAATTTCTAGAAATGGATTTTTCATTTCGACGGATTAGACGCTTTGTACATTTCATGTGCACCATCATCTTCTTTTTGTTTTGAATGTCGACATCATGTGACAGAACAAGAATTTATGTCGCTTGTCACGTTGTTACCTAAATATGGATTTTCACAGACGCTTCCAATTCTAAACGAAACCCAAACATCACCAAAATGAGAAAATATTTCCCATAGCACAAAATGTGTGAATCGAAGGCTTACATCGTAGATCGTATTTTGCTGCAAGCCTTTGTTGCTCAGCAATGAAGAACCTAATTTTGTTTAACTTTAATGCAAATAACGACACTTTAATTTTAATTTTAGATAATTAGTCGCAATGGAAGTGGGCAAATGTCGCATCCAAAGATGCAAGAAAAAGGCCAAAGCAAGGGAACTCAAATCCTTTCATCCAAAATCATTTTGGTCTCTCCTAATGAAGTGATGGGAGCCTTTGCGATCTTCAACAACACTTTGTTTTTGAAAACCTTGGACAACTTTTTCAACGTAGATAGCGTGAAATTGATGCAAAGGATGAGGCGTGCTAATGCTCAAGTCATGGCTTACATTTCTAAACTAAAAAGCATTTCAGGGTAAATTTTATCAAAAAGTCACTCAATTTTTTTGTTTTATGTTGACATTTTATTCTCTTTACACAGATATTAGCAGGGTTGTTTTTTAGGGTGAATTTTAGAGTTATAAATTACGATACAAAGAATAATTCTTTTTTTGTCGGATGACGGTTTCTTTGAAAACTCGTTTCGTTTATTAAGTGTTTTCCAAAAAAATATAAGGAATCTATTTATTTAATTAGTAAATATAAAAATATTCAGTATCTCAAGCTTTTTAAAAATATTTTTACAAACTGTCTTTTAAGAATTTTAGTCATAGTCATCTGAGATAATTGTTTAATTAGTTAATTAATTTGTTAGACATTTAATTAGTCACTTAGTTATTTAGTCAATAAATAATTTAGAAGTTATTCATAAAAAAATAATTGTCTTTCAATAAAAAATTCCAATTCTCCGTGGACAAACTGACCTTTGAAGAAAACAGATAGTAGCCGTTTGAGAAGCAGAATATGCGAAAAATAACACGCTTCAGGCTCACTTACTATTTTGAAGTTTTCGTATGGGATAAAGTTAAGAGACAGGAGAACTAATCAAAAATAACTGGCAGCCATTCCTAAAAGATTGCAAGTGTGTGTATACGATGAAAAGGGTGCATAAATAAATGGCCTTCGTTTTTGTTTATGGTTAAGGTTGAGAAATGGGGCAAAAAAATTGGCACAAAATTCTAAGGACTGTGATTTTGAATAATTAAAAATAATTCCCATACTTGAAAGCAAATTCATTAGGATTAAAGATCTTGGTTGAGTGAAGATGTCAAGGAATGTTTCCTCTAAGATTTGTCGTAGGCGTTTTCATTGGCCATTGCTGGACAACGTCTACACCTTATTTATCCTTTTTATATGGGTTTTGAGCAAAGAATAAAATGCTATTTGTAATCAGCTTCGTTTTCATTGGCCATTGCTGGACAACGTCTACACCTTATTTATCCTTTTTATATGGGTTTTGAGCAAAGAATATTTGCTTCTAAATATTGCTTGAAATTGAAAGCATGTTAACTTCTATAGGACTTATTTTCTACAAAAGGGTATTTGTGTCGTACGTATCTAAAAATTGGGTGTTGCGTCAAACTCAGTATTTCTTATCAGTGGTCCTTAGAGAGAAAGGCGCAGCTTTCGTCGGTCAACCCCAAAAAAGCTCAGCGGATAAACTGTGGTTAAGTATGCTAGAACATCTTTGTAAAAAAATAAGATGAAAACTTTTTGTAATGAAGCTTTTAACAATTGCAAAGGTTCGAAAAGATGGAAAATTCAGTGAAAGGGATGAAATTGAGCTCGCTCTCATTTTTCAACTGGCTTCGTCAAAAGACTTACTCGAATACACAAGATGCGAAATGGCAAAGCCTCAGCCTGCTCAAAGTCAACACCTTTCCCTACTACATGAAAAGGATCTTGGCATATCCCGTCAGTTCGTTGTTCCGCACTAAAGCCACAGAGGTATTCTTTACTGCAAGGGAACTTTCAGGCACCCCTTTCTCCCTTCCTCCATTGAAATCAATGCCCTCATGCTGTCCATGCAAAATTAGCACTGAGCAAAACTTCTGGCTATGACAAGTGGCGCCTTAAAACAGATGACTTGTTATGAATTTTGATTATGCGTAACTCAGTCAGTTAGTTAGTTTTATGTTTAGTTAGTAAGGTTAGTTAAAAAGTCAGTTTCAGAAGTAAGTTACCTAGTATTAGTCCTAAAATTTAAGGGATTGATTGTTTTGTCGTGAGGAGTACTCCTATTCGTTCAATACTTTTAAATGCAAAATACCTTTTACTTAAACATTTGTTATTTAACTTAAAATGGGCGCTTCTACTTTTTCACCCCCACACGTGAAAGATCAACACTGAACTGACATGATTTTGACATTTTACAGCAGCCGTCCAATGCTCACTAACTGTCCTCAACTGTTAAGTTATCTTTGCCATCTAAATAAAGAAGTTTTTTAGTTTTTATTTAATACAAAACGGATTAAGAGTCTTCGTGAGAATAAAAGAGCTTCTTTGAGTGATGGGCATGTCGAATTAGTATCTTGTGAGTTATACACTACTGCATGCATACTTTACAAATTATAAAACTTTAAACTATAGCAAAATTAATTTCTTACTTTATATACAAAAGTTTGAAAAAAATCAACCTTGAAAACAACAATTTTCATCTTTGTTGTCAAAAGTTAATCTCCATTAAGAAGAATGTATCAGTAAAAAAATGTAATGACATGATTAAATAGGAATAAAAATTATTGCAAAATGTTTTAAAAAAGAAAGAAATTGGCATTCATTGACAGCTCGTTAAACATTGACAGTTCGCCTTCAAGACAATTCTTGAATTTGAAAGCCCGTCTGACAATTGCCATCTCTATGCAAGCAGACAAAACACTTTTTGCATCATCTAAAGAGCACCTTCGAATTGTTATTTTCACGTTCATTCAGAACTTTCTTCATCATCTCAAATCTTATTTCTGTGATCTGTGTTTTCACTTCCATCCAAAAACCGTAAGAAGCAAAAGCTTGGACCACAGGGATTTATGGAAGAAATTTAAACGTAACGGGCGTTACCTTTTCATTTGTTGAGGTGTCTTGCAAAAGATGAGAATCGTTATTTTACTTTATACTGGTGCCAACGAGTCAGGTGCAAAATGAGGTGGTGAAGCACAAAATGGCTAAAATTGGTCCAGCCCTCTTCAATCAATCTCCAATTGCACTTATATTATAAATGTTAACAAGATTATTGGTTAAGCATTTTCATTGAATTAATTTATTAATTACAGGATTTAAGTAATTAGTTGAAAGTAATTAAGCTTTTAATTAGAATATTTCGACTTTATCTACCAGTTACTTAGATAAATAAATGGTTGTTTTTTTTAGATTAAATTTTTAAATATTTTTATTATATATTCTAAGTAACTGGTTGATAAAGACTCAGGACAATCGAAATATTCCAATAAAATTACTTTCAAGTATATTATTAAAATTCTCCAATTAATATTTAGTATATAAGCTTCCTGAATATTATTTATAAGATACATACCTGTTAACTCTCTCGGTAATACTGGTAGACTCCCCGTTATGGATGTTTTTCTCTTAGTCTCTAGTTATTATCTCCCGGTTTTTTTTAATTTTATAAAAAAATTTTAATAATATATTTTGAAATTATAATAATTTGTTTAATTACATATCATTTTAAATAAGAAAAATTATTTATATTTATCAAAGCAATATAAAAAACAATTTAGAGGTGAAAACACATAACCGCGAAAGCGAAAGCATTCGTTAAAATGGAGATTTGATGAGGAATTGCTGAATCTGCCGAAGAACGCAATCAAAAGAAATAACAATGCAAAAAAATTATTCACTTGGTGTATACCTTTTTTGTTTAACTAAGTGCTTTATCGTGTTAACTAGTAAATCTGTTTTAGGGATAGCTAGAGAGCCGGTTTTCAGGTTGTGGATAGTGGAATGGCCATCAGATCTGGTGGTTAACTGCGACATAAGCTAGATTACCTTGATGAATAAGCAGCCACGAAAAAACAGCCATGACATAACGAGACGGAGTAGTAGATTGGGTGACTCCTTTCTACAAGTTAAAATGCCCCATGTTCAGGACGATGTCGTGACACAGCGAGTAAGGCCGCTAAGGCTAGTTACTGCTGTCTTGCAGTTAGACAAATTAGACAAAGGCCAGGTCCGTAGCTTACAATTACGGCGTGGAAGAGAACTGGAGACGTCACCACGTAATATCTCCAAGACTAACCATGGAAACAATAATGAATATAAATAATATGCTTGGTGGAGGTAGCACTCGACCGTTATAAAGCTACTGCTAGCAGACTTAAAAGTTAACCAATAAGAATAGCTACGGGGAATGTAAGGAAGAGGAAAAAGAATCCGCGGATGAACAAAGAAATCTTAAACTTAATGGATGAAAAATAAAGATGAAAATAAATATAAAGAATACAACAGAAGAATATATAAAGAATGCATTGCAGCAAAAGAAAAATGGATGAATGAAGAATGTGCCGAAATTGAAGAACTATCAAAAATAAACTCAAGAGAAATGTAAGACAAGATAAACAAAACAATATACAGAAAAAATGGCAAGAATCAAAACAACTTTATAATGAATAAGCAAGGTAAAATTTTGATCAAAATGAAGGACATCAAAAATAGATACAAGAGCTATATGATGATGATAACGAAGGAACGGATATAGAAACAAACGAACAAAGAGCAGAAATCATGAGAGAAGAAATTCAAAAATCTCTCAGAAATAGGAAAAATGGTAAGGCAATAGGGGAAGATGGATTATCTAAAGAAGTGCTTGATTTGCTGGTCACATCGAGAGAAAAGACGGATTAGAAAGGTTGTGTACATTCGGAATGATAGAAGGAAAAAGCGGAAGACCACGAAAGAAATTCATGGATGGACTCAAAGAAGTTATTGGAAGGAATCACAAGATAGCCGAGATGAGAAGAAAAATGAAAAATCGACAACTCTGGCGCTCCATGGTCGTCCACGTCCAAATGGATACGGCACTTTGATGATGATGAGTAAATCTGTATTTTGCGGTGTTCTAATAAATTTCCAATTACATTTAATAAAATGTTTTTGATTAAATAGAATTATGTAGATTAATTCAGTTCTCCCTGTTCCAGGCAAAACATCGCTATTTTTTCAAATTTCCAGGTTTCAATAATTTTAGGTAGACTTGTAGAAAATATTTAATGTGATCTGATATATCAATTTTCGTTAATATAAATTGTATATTACATACAAAAATCAAAATATTTAAATGCTCATATGTTAACACAATTTAAATGTAACTTGAACATTTATGATATTTCTTGCTGTATAAAATAAAGAATAATCCTGAAACAAATGACGGAGCTTGTAATCTTTGAGTTTCGTTTATGATTTTTACTAACTAACATATGTGCAGTGTGATAATTAAAAGGAAACATAAATGGTGAATAAAAACAAATTTTTATCAATCATAATTTTGTGTTTTAGAAAAAGAGCATGAAAAGACGATTTCTTTTTTCCCCGTTGAATAAAGGAGGATGTCTAAGAGACTGTTCCGAGAAGAAGAAAAGCTTTACCTACTACGTGTAGTTCTTTTGAATGAACATCTCGTTTTTCTCATTTCCCATCTTTTGCTTCGTCATCTTTACTCGCTTGTTAATAAAATTTGCGCTTGACCTGCATTCACAATTTACTTGCGTGAAAGCATGTAAACTCTTTTTCGCTAAACTCAAACTTTTTGCCTCAACCAGAAAGAGATTTCTCAATTGCCGATATTTCCAATTCGAATAAAATCAACCACTTCGTTTTAATTCGATGCCCTGGAGGGATAAATGCTCTCGACGCAAAACTTTACTTTTGGATACATCTTACATACATGTAAAGATGAGAGATGATTTCTCTACAGAATAGAAAAAGTCTAGATAAACATGACATATTTTCTAAGATTCCAACGTTCTTGAATGAATACACATAAAATTTTATTTCTAACATCAATCTATGTCATTTAAAAATTATTATTATTTGTAGAAATCCTTCTTTGAAAAATTAGTTGCATATTAACCAATGTCCTGTAGAGTCTAGAGGAAAAACGTCATTAACAAATTTTGTTTTTGTATTGAAAATTGAATATAAAATAATTTCTTAAAAGTTATTTATTTCAATTTTATTGGTCAATTCATTTAATATGCTGATACACAAAAGAAGTAATCTGAAGTCTAACTGCTTATCCTCTAAACAACTAGGTTTTGGACTTGCAAGGATCGCACCTCCTTTGTGCTTTAGCTTGAATCGGATAATTAAGACCAATTTCCAGTTCTTGTATTCTATTGCCACTTAGGTCTGTTGTCATTCTCTTAATTTTTCAACAAAAATTCCATCCACTACTTCGCTTGTCATAGAAACGAAATCAAGTTTAATTAGGATTTTAATCCTATATAAAGTTTCCAAGATTCAATGAATTCAAAAAGCTCAAACAGTTAACAAATAAAAGCTGATTTCATGTATTACGAATACCGAATGCCATAAACTCTACACATTGGATATAGCAAATTAACTCTTCCAATTTTTTAACTGCACTTTGTACAGCCTTATGGTTGCGTGACATATTTTTGTTTTGTTCATCTTATAGTATTCAAGCTTGCTCTATCCGAGTGAGATGGCATATGAACTAATTTATTCCAGCACCATTCTATGATACTTTCTCATTCTTTAGAATTTAAATTGTAAAATTTCCAGTCTTTTTTAAATATTAATCGAAAGAGCATTGAAAGTTGAATAAATTATGAAAAGGAACTTCATGATTATGACGAAACTGAATTTATTTTAACAAATTAAAAATCACGTGCAATCTCAAAGGTTCTTTCTTTATATTATTTGTATCACAACCACATTATATTTTGGATTTAAAAAGATAATTTTATTTTTTTTGGCGAAATTGATTTGAAGAACGTTACCTGAAATAAAGAAACATAAGCTCATCATTAGAAAAATAAGGGTTGAAAATTTAAATTATTTGACCAGGTTTATAACATCACCATCCTTGCGCCATTGCATATCTTAGCGTAGACGCGTGTTCAATCAAGATAGAATTAAAGTTCCAAAAGTTTTCTACACCATGAATGATTCATAGAAATCAAAAGATTATGAAAAGCTTTATTTTTAGTTGGATAAAAAATTTGTATCACTCCTAAATTGACTAAATCAGACACTTCTCGATCTGAAATAATTTTTCTGCTTTTCTTCCATTGGTAAAATCTTCCAATGTTTTCATTCTTTTGCTTTTGCTTGTTTCTTCATGTTAACTTCATTTATTTGCACCCATAGAGTTGCAGGCCGGTTAGATCCTGGGTTTCGATAACTCAAGGTCGTCGATCCCGCACAAACCTCCTTTCCCAATACAGAGTTTAATATTTATTCGAACACTTTTTTAGAATTAGTTTTAATGAAATTGACGAAATTAATTGATAACATCAATTTAAAAGCTTGTTCAAATATAAGTAAAAAGAAAAAAGGAGGATAATATTTAAATTTTGGTTGCGTTCTTTTATGTAAAAAAATGTAGACAAATTTAATTCATATTGTTCCCATTTTGACAAATTTGAAAAATGACTCATTAAAATATTACAAAAAGTTTTGGTTTTGCATCGATTTAACTTCGAAAAACAAAAAATTTCAGACATATTTGGAGGAAAATGCTTTCCCGTAGTTGATTGCAAATATTTTCGATTTGTTATTTCTTACAAATGGAGTCCTCATGCCTTTCTCGCTTCGTTGGAAACATATGGGATCATATAAGGTCCATATTAGGACTATGGACTAAGGGGGGAGATTTTATAAGGTATCTTATCGATATCAACTATAACCCATCTCTAAAAAAATTTTACTAGAAAAAATGCCTTTTTTCTAAATAATGCAAAATAAATAAATAAAAGATTAAAATGAGCATACTAAAAATGATAATACTTATATTATTTGTGAAATCATAATTTTGAGTCCGCCGAAAGAGTCTGAAAAATCAAAAAATTAAAAACTTTAAAAATGTATTCCCATAGAATGTTTTACGATAATTTTGTAAATATGTAATTTGTTTGAAATGAATTGGATAATTTCTAAAAAAAATTTGTGTCAATTTTGCAAATTTTTTCCTTAAGTTTAAAGTCCTAAAATATTGTTTTAATTATGTGAAAGTTAAAAATTTTTACCTTTTCAAAACAGTATAAAATTTTTAAGATTAATTATTAAATTTTAAAATTGATAAGTTTGAAAATTTTCAAATAATTTGTAAGTGATTTTTTGGATATTTTAAATAATTTTTTGAAGATTCTATCGTCCACAAACAATCACGCAGTGTGTCACATAATATGCCTGGCCTTGTTTTGCGTGATCGAATTCTTCTAAATCGAAAGTAAGAACTAACTTCAATTTCTTCCATATTATGTAAAATCTGTATGGAAGTTTCGTGAACAGACCAAATGCCGATGGACATAACGTAAAGGATGATCGAGGTTTGAAGCCTCAATTAGCTAACAAGTAAAGCCTATCTAAACTATATAAGGGTATCGCCCACCCAATATCCAACAGCACCAATTTCCTATCCAAAGAATACTTACATAAAAAGATCCCACCTGATCCCTTGCTCATAAATTTGGCGTAGCTGATCTTTATGATTCAATTCCTCTCTAGATCTCATTCCCAAAAACCAAACCACAATGACATATCACCTTTTACCGCCTACAACGTGCACAACAACATATGCTGTCTATAAATGGAAGGACTACATGTGGGCGGAAAGAACCACTTCGTATTATTTATTTAGAAGAAATCTGAAAAAGATTTACGCAAGTTCTTAAGGATGCGAATTGTCTCGATCAAAACCTAAAATGCACACATGAACATGACTAGGAAACGTATACTTCTTGACTACAAATCACACCATTCAAAAAACATTGAACGATCTATATAACTAAGAGCTTGGCCGCATCGACAACATTTTTCTACAAAAGAATTACCACAAACAAATCCTACAAACTGACATAAAGAAGAAAGCCACAAAGACGATCTCAAAAATTGCATCAAATACAAATTCACTGAACCACAGGGGGGATGTTCATTAGAATGACAAATCAAAACAGTGACATAATTTGTCACTCTTAAAGGAGCGACAAATCAAAAGTTTTTTATGTAAGGATAGGTAGGTATGTAAAACTTTTGAATTTTGTATATTTTGTCATGTCACTCTTTTGATTTGTCACTCTTTTGATAATAACCCAACCAGAGGACATGCAAAGCACAAAAATGGCCTTAGATCCCTCACCAATACATAACGCTATAGTAGACGGAAAATCAACAAAAGTATCCGAAATAAGAACCTTCGAATCACAGGAGTTACGAGCACAGCAAACAGCTTTCAATCAAACCTTTCTCATAAACCCCATAATCTACCGCTGCACAAACATTGTGAAACATGCGCGCACACTCATCTCCAGCGAATCTCTGCCAATCTAAAAGCATCATATACAAAGTAGTATATTAAAATTTTTACTTGTAATGGAATATGCGTTGGCGAATCTAAAAGGTCCCCAATAATTCGCCTAAGGAAACAGAAAGCATTGACGTCATGAAAATACAAATACAAATACCTTTGTTTCGGAATCCGAAAATACAAATAATTTAGTTCATAAAAGCCTAAAATACAAAAAGAACGTAACTACTTTTATTTCAGATTCTAAATTAAGTAAATAAAGTTATGTTATTTCCTTTTTTCAAGTTTTACATATCATAATTCATGTTTTACATTTTATCAACATTAATGATCGGAAAGTTTCTGGAAAATATTACCAGCCTTGCTAAGCACTCTTTCTGATGGTGCTGATGTTGCACAGCACGCTAAAATCGCCAATGGCTTTAAAATGTTGAAACATTTTTATCTTGCGATCGGTGGATTGATATCAAAAGACAGAACACCTTTCAAATTTTCGGATATGAAAAGATGAAATGCTCACATAAGCCATAACTAGTTATCTTCTACTCTTTTTTTTCCTATTTTATTTGGTGAGCCACAAATGGGGATTGTCTATAAACCTATAAATATATTTGTTTATAGGTAAAAGATTATTATAATTTTTTTCTTATAAAGTTTTTCTATTAAATTGTTACACTAATTACTTTGAAAAAATTTTTAAGTCTAATAAAATACATTTTTTTATCAGTGGTAATTTCAGTATTCAAAAGTTTTGAGGCAACTACGTTATATTAAGTGTGAAGTTAACAAAAGCTATTAAATAATAAGCTTTGCAATCAGATATTATTTAATATATTTATAAAAAGAATTTGTTGAAATCCTTTCCTTACAAACTCAACTAGCAGCAGTCGGTCATAGTTTTTCAAGTTGATCCCCAAATGGGGCTCATGACAGGCAATGGGTTGATAGACTCATGAATTATTTGATATACTTGATTACATTACATAATTTGTTCAGCGAAAATAAAGGCTAAGTATTAGCTTGTGAGCATCACATTGTGTAAAAAGAATGAAAATGTGAATTGATTCAGGGTTAGTCATATAATTGATCCTACAAAAGAAAGGAGTTTGATTAATCAAAGGTAAAAATCATGTCTTTCCAATAAAGATCAAGGCGGTTTTTGAAGATTTGCAAAGAGGGGGAACCAACAACATGCTTAGCGAGAGTATTCTTATAATTAGAGGGAGAATAATGATTTAGTTCATTTTTATTTAATCGATGAGTTAGTTAGTAAAAGAGACAGTTAGTTATTGTTGAATCAGTAAAATGCCTGTCCATAGCGCTGTGTCCGTCGACATGTCCATCTGTATTTTGTCCAGCGACCTTATCACTTTTTCGACGTATCAGGAGCGCTTAAATCCTTTATTTCGGTTGCCCCCTTCGAATTATGAAGGGATGGGTCGAGCCCTGGTCTGGATGTAATGAAGACCGAACTGACAACATTTCTACTTCTAAAGAAAATAAAATGCAGAAAGTGAATATTTATTAATGTTACATATAAAATATAATGCAGGGTTCTTAGTTGAATTTAGCGCAGTTGGGATTTTTGAAGTGTTTTCGAGTTTGGTGCATTTTATCGCTTTTAGGCTTCCAGGGGAAAATTCGTTTGACAAAAATTTTGTCCAGGGTCACATTCGCCAACACGAGCCAAGATTTTTTTCCTGGAAGCTTTTTCAGAAGATCGGGACAATGACAGTCGTCTTTTTCTCTGTACTCCACATTGAAAATGCTTTTCTTCAATTTCGAGGCCGAGAGCTTTGCATTCTTGAAGACACGCTTAACCTTTTGCGCTCGCAAGCCTTTCCAATTCTTTTTTGCCAAAGCTTTCTTCCGAAATTTGACCTTCAAAACTTGAAAAAAGTTCGTATGTTTAAAAATTAAGGAAATAAATTTTAGAGTGACGGAGAAATTAGGTGCACGTCTAAACGTCTTAATGTACAATAGGGATCCAAAAATGGGAACTATAATTAAAATATATTACTCTCCGTAGGCAGCAAAATATGGGTAAGCAAACTGCTCGTGGATAAATTGTGCCCATCAAAGTATTCCGGGACCGTTTACTGATAAAATAATAGACGGGCAGTAAGTAGAGAAAAATTGTCAAAAATTGCAAATGAGCCAGAACCTATCGACAAAATATAATGAAAAATACTGGCTCTTATTCCATCCTGAAAGCGCATACAAATTTCTGAGAATGACAAAATGTTAGCCAGAAAAAATCATAAAAAATTTTTTTCGAAGTTGTCAGAATTTTTTTAACAAATAATTTTTATTCTATATTTATTTATTTTAAAAATAAAGTTTATTATATTCAATTCGCTCTAGTTTCAGAGCAATTGTCATTTTTGTAGAACCATATCAAATTTTTGTTGGTAAAATTTCATATTTCTTATAAATCATATTTCTTAAAAAAAATCAGACATAAATATTGGTATTTTTTCTTTTCTGCTATAATTTTGATAAACTAAAAAGTTTTTTATTTTAGAATATATAAATTTTGAAACATGTTAAGAAAATGTAAAAATTCTCCTGATATTTTTTGTTATATTTGTGGACGTTACACCTTGCCTAATCAAAGAAAAAATATATCATTTTTCGTAAAAAGAGTATATTTTGCATACTTTGGAGTTAAACTTGGGGATCAAGATAAATATTGGGCACCGCATAAAACATGCAAGTCTTGTGTTGAACAATTGAGACAATGGAGTAAGGGAAAGAAAGAAAAATTAAATTTTGGTATTCCAATGATATGGAGGGAACCAAAAAATCATCATAATGATTGTTATTTTTGTTGCATCGACATCAAAGGGTTGAATAAATTTAAAAAAAAGGATTTGTTTATCCTAACTTAGAGTCTGCTAGACAACCCATTCCTTATGATATTGAAATACCAATTCCAAAAGTTCCTGAAAACTTTAATTTGCATGATGAAGTAGAAGTGGAAGAAGAAACTTCAAGTGAAGAAAGTACTAGCGAAAATGATTTTGAAGATGAATGTAAAAATCAAAATAAGTTTAATCAAGAAGAACTGAGTGATCTAATTAGAGATCTCAATCTAAGTAAAGAAAAGTCAGAAGTCTTGGCTTCACGCTTAAAAGAAAAGAATTGTTTAACAAAAAGCACGAAAATAATTTTTACAGAACAAGAGAGAACTCACTGATACAGTTTTTTACAGAGAATGAAAAACTAGTTTCTGTAACGATGTCAAAGATCTTCTACTTGCACTCAATACCACATACATACCTGAAGAATGGAGACTTTTCATTGATGGTTCTCCCAAAAGTTTGAAATGTGTTTTACTACATAACTTAAATAAATTTCCTTCAATTCCACTGGGTTACTCAACAACATTGAAAGAAAATTATGAGAATGTACAGCTTTTTTTAAATTGCATCAACTACAATCAACATAACTGGTACTTATGTGTTGACTTCAAAATTATAAATTTTTTGTTGGGACAGCAATCTGGCTTCACGAAATTTCCTTGCTTTTACTGTCTTTGGGATAGTAGAGATAGGACAAATCACTAGATACAAAAAGAATGGCCTCTTCGAGAACACTCAATTATGGGAAACAAAAACATAATAAGAAAGCCTCTCGTTGAAAAAGAAAAGATTCTACTGCCTCCTCTCCACATTAAGTTGGGTTTAATGAAGCAGTTTGTGAGATCATTGGATAAAGAAGGAGAATGCTTTAAGTACATAGTTAACTCAAACACCGTGTTAGCATAGAAAAGTTGTTCGCAGGAGTTTTTGATTGACCGCAAATAAGAAAGTTAGTAAAAGATGATGCATTTGTGAGATCTATGAACAAAGTTGAAGTGAATGCATGGCAAAGCTATGTTGAAGTTATCAACAACTTTCTAGGAAACAAAAAAGCTGAAAATTATTCAGAAATTGTGGAAAAAATGTTAATAAGTTTCAGAAAGCTTGGTGCGAATATGAGTATTTACATAGTCACTTGGATAAATTTCCTGAAAATCTTGGACAAATGGGTGAAGAACAAGGTGAGAGCTTTCATCAGGAAATGAAGACAATGGAAGAAAGGTATCAAGGTAGGTGGGACAAAAACATGATGGCGGACTATTGTTGGGGTTTACAGCGCGAAGAATCAAAAGAATTTCACAGAAAAAAAAGAAAATTGAAATGTTTTTTTAAATAAAAAATATAATGTGTAAATTAATGTTTACTTACAGCAAAAACTTTAGAACTTTTAAAGTAGAGCCATTGATGATAAAAGAGTTACTTTTTTATAATCAGAAGAACAAATATGTTTTAATTATGCAAAAAAACCTTGGCAAAAAAATTTTGTTGCCTTGTGAATTGATTGCTTTTCAGTCAGTGAATGGGTTAGTTAAATAATGATTAAGAGTAAGTCATTTGCTTGGTTATTTAAGTTAAAAGAATTGACCGGTTTTTCGGCATTGTTTTTCAAATCAATATTCTGACCAACGATGGAAATTATATTCATTTTGATTGTCAAGGGAATGATGCATGTAAGGGAATTATTTTAACACTTGTTCGTATAACAGAAAATTACAAGCTCCAGCACTAAGTGTATATTTAAAAATGGTTTCTTGTTTTTGTCTTGAATATACTCAGTGCTTATTCCCTCATTCGGATTAAGATTTTAGATTCCAATTACAATATCACAAACTTTTAGTATTAAGATAGGAGAACAGCTTGTTGTCTCAATTCTACATATGGACCAAAAAATACTTCTAAAACATTTAATTAATCTAAATGATAAAAAAATCCGTTAACTACATTTTCAATATCAATGGGACATATTTAAATTATTCATTACTAATACAAACAGTCAATAATGTCAACTTTTTTTATTTGTTCAATAAAGTCAATAACTTTTCATTTCGCCAAAAAATTTCATTCTTATGTCAATTTTACTAAGTTTTCAAAATATGTCCGTTGTCAGTTTTTCTTTTATGAAATTTTTTTATTATATACAATTATTACGGAAATTAGAAAAAATTTTGAAAAGACAAAAATTTGAAGAAGTTTTTTTTAATTGCAAAAAACATAAAATTCTACATTCCTTACCTGCATTTATTATGATTAGAGCAAGAAAGACTTTTTAAATTGTAAGAAATGGAAAAGTAATGAACCAACAAACACTTATTTTTTCGATATAGTTCAAGTTTAAAGATTGTGACTACGCGCTTCGACTTTTCGCCGTAAAAGTTGCAAAATTCAGTTTTTTAGGAAACTATTGACAAAGAATTTTTAGTAATTTTCTGTATAATAAATCCAATAACTAGGTAACAAACGCGTTAACAAAATAACTGCTAGCTAGCTAAATAAAAAGCCAACACTTTAGCTTACTACTCGCAATGAACCTATATTGATTTTTAAATATTTTAACTTAAGTAAAAAATCAGTGAAATTTCTGTTATCTAACAAAAAATCTTATTAATTGTTAATCGTCTCAATTTTCAAAAGTTTTTTCAAGAGATCAGCTATTTTACACACTTGCCTTGAATTAAAATATTGAATTTATATTTTGCATTAAATTCAGGGTGAAAAGTTGTCCTCAGGAATTTTCTTCCCTTGACTTCTGTGGTGACCGTAGGAAAGGCCCAAACTAGTGCCAATTTTAATCTTTTGGTTTCAACTCTCCTTAGTACTTCTTCATTTGTAATTTTTTGGGTCCAAGCTACCCTTATCAACCTTCTCCATATTTTCATTTCGAACGCTTACAACTTTTTTTGAGAGTTTTTGCTTATATTCCAGGTTTCGCATCCGTATCTGAGTCTAGACCATTTATAGCATTTAACCTTTCTTTTTTCCATATTTAATGGTAGTTTTGTATTTCTGAGCATTTTTCAAACTTATTCATCGCACTATTAGCTATTGAAATTCTTCTTTTTATTTCTTTGTCACTTCTTCCATCGGAGGTGATTAAACTCCCTAAATATACAAACTGTTTCACTTGATCAATTATTTTGTCGTTGACCTTCATTTCTATCCTTTTAATTAAGACAGTACAACACGACTAAAGACTTTTAAATGGTTTGTTTTTTATCATTTAAAAGTAAATTTATAATAAAAATGGTCAGTTACGCTCCTTCCGTCATATTAATAAATTACATTTTTAATTTTCTAAAAAAAGAAGGAAATTGAATGATTTTAACTTGATATTAAAAGTAGTAAATATGAAAATTTAAGTACGAGAACGAAATAATGTTTTCTGAAATTTCAGAGCACATAAAAGCCATTAGTGTTTTATCGATTTAAAATAATTCCTATTCTAATCAAAATAAATTTAAATTTAAATGATTTAAAATCATGCATTTCTCTCAATTAGTCACGTGACTCGCTTATTTTATTATGACTTAGAAAAGCTAGATAAATATCCATCATTTTGACAATGGTCTTTACATAAAACATCGAATATTCAGATTTAAATAGAATGAACAAAACGAACAGCAAAGATTCAAAAGAATTAACAATTTAATGTGTTTTTTTTCTTTCTTGTTCAAATTTTTCCTTTGATTGATGAGAAGAGATGAATTGATCACCCACCCCTCACGTCTCCCATCTGAATGCAATGCTGAGAGAAGGATTAAAAACCGATTCTAGACAAATTCTGTTTTACCAAAAAATCGTATAAATGAAACATACCTATATCGGAATAACAAAATTCTGCCAAAAGGTTTTCATATTCTTCCGATTCTATCAAAAGACAAGTGTTATTCTTGCAAGATTTTTTGTTGTATCTTTCTAAATCATAAAATAAAATATAATAGAAGATTTGCGAAAAAGTAAAAAAAATACAATTATTTTTTCTTTTGATTTAGTTAACTCAAAAAGATTCAATTTAAATAAGTCTTAAAGATTTACGTGAATTCGAAAACTTAAATCCGTATTCAGAGAGGAATCGACAACTTTTCAATGAACGAGGCGGCAAAAGTAAAACACAAGCTTCTTTTTCTGGTCAAAAATCCAATTACCGTTGGAAGTTGAAAATCAATGAGAAATTACTCATGCAAATAAATCAATTAAAAGTTTCAGCATTTATATCCTTAATACGATTAATATTTTTGAATGCCGCATGCTCAATCAAGAACAAACTGATTTTTACGGAGATAAAATGATTCAAAGAAAGTCAGAATTTTTTCAAACTCAATAAATTTCTGATCAATAATAACTAAATAATTTAAAACTCAATAAATTCACTTTTGTTACAGCAAAAAAAAGCCTCACAACTGAATAAATATATCGGCTTAGTATTTCTTTGGATAACTTTTTCGAAATTCTAAAAAACAAAATTCATTTATATATAGTGAGTAATAAATTTAAAAATAACTAATTTTTCCATAAAGAGACTTTTCTCAAGAACTTGGCAAAAAATCTATAGGTTACAAGTTTTTAGAGATTTATTAGCAAAATCTTGAAAAGTGTAACTGATCAGTGATCATCATTAGAAAATCATCGATTGCTGTCATATCATCAGAAAAATGTCACCCGACAAGACAAACTTTTTCTTTATTTCTATGGATCGATATAAAACTTTAGTATAAATTAAACACACCATTATCACGAAAATTTTAAATAATTTGCACTTTCAATTTATAGAATATTTGTTTTTTCACTTTTTAATAACTTTAAAAAAATTTAAGAACTAAACTCTTATAAGAGTAACTAAAATTAGAGTTAGGTTATTTTGAATATAAAATTGTTAACAGTTTTCCGGAAGCTTCTTTCTTAAAGAAAATACAAAGGAATGCCTGGAAAAATGACAGAAAATAATCTGCTCTAAAATAAAATATAAAATAAAGGTTTTATTAATATTTTAGTTCCTTAGTTAAATCGATACTTAATAAACTGTTGTCTTTTCATTCCAATTTTGCGACTTTTTTCTTCCCATTTAATAAGGCAGTATATCGCCGTTAACTGGAGTCGGACATGCGCTGAATTGTCCGTACCAATGACGCATGACAGCTGTCAATCACTCTTTTTATCTCGAAGTAACACTTTTCCTTAATCATGCAACGAATTCTATCTTTTGAAATTGAAGAATGATGATAAATTTCACATCTTTATTTTATTTTATTTTCTCCATGTTAAAATTTGAGTGAAATATTTCTCATGGAAAATCCTATTTTTAAATGATTTTTCATGGATATAAATTTGATTTCGACATCTCACTTACTTTTTTCGATTATAATTGTGAGTAATATTCAATATTTAAATATTTTGAAATTAAAATTTTTAAATATTTTTTGACAAAAAAGTAAAATAAAATGATACAATGGCAAAAGTTTTTTTTTACTCTCAGCCACAACAACAACATGCTCTCTCTTAAAACGTCACTATTAAAATTGCTGGTGATATTTGTGTTTCTTTATTCCATCGCCCATTGGAAAAAATTGGTCATTTTAGAACTTGGGTTGTTTTCAAAGTGCTAATATGTCGCTTCAACCTCGACACAACGAGATTATACTTTCTTTCAATAAAAAATTTAAAAAAAAGAAATAAATCACGTGATAAGTTTTTGGATTTGATGCACAGATTATTGTCTTTAGGGAATTTGTCACAAGACAGCATTGAAGGCCACTTGAACTTATTTCTCAGCATAGTCAGCTCACAACCAGCTTTCACAGCCAAGCACAATGATTGGCAAGGGTATATGGGCGTGTCTAAGCAAACTGGAGTGTAAAGCGAACATAGGAAGAGCTGAGTGTCGGGATGGCAGTTCGTTGCAATCAACGGCTCCCAAGGTCTTGATTGCGAGATAACCTAAGTTGAATTTCAACGCAGGAATTACAGACGCAAACTTTTGGGCTTCGTAGCAGACCCATTTATAACTGAGTCGATCAAGTTATGGTTTGCTACTAACCTAGCATGCTATAAAATTGTTATGTATATAAATTCCCTATCGTATATAGAAAAAAACAAAAAAGCTGTTGATGTATTCATTTTTCATATTTTATATAGTGCACGCTGTTGTGTCAAGAAAAAGTGTTATGTGTGTCGCTGGAAAACAGGATTTTTTGAGTAGAATTTTTTCTAATTTACTCTGCTTTTACACAAAGAAGGAAATGCTGATAGATTAAGGGCTTTTCATTTTCATTTGCTGAAATAGGTAACGGTTAGTTATGGAAAAAAGTTAAAGTAAGCATTAAAAAGTATCTAGTTATTGATTAAGTTAGTTAGTTGATTAGTTAATGAATGGCTTACTTGTAATTATTGGTTAAGGAGGTTTTGAAAAATATGTGAAATGAAGCTAAGTCAAAAGTCTACTTCTTCGATGGTTTCGTGTTGAAGAAGAGTTGGCAGACGCATTTTGGTGTAGTCAATGTTTCTGCACAAGCTAACATTCAGCGGAATATCCACACAAAAAGACGTATCAATGTTGCTTATGTAGGAGGATTCCGTGATTGACACACCTACAAATGGCAGAATCCAGAGGAACAACTTTGCAAGAAACATTTAACGCCCTTCAACAAATGATACACCATATGAATTTATACGAAAAAAACGTTTAATTTTATCATATGTAGTGTATAATGTTTTAAGGGTATAGTAGAAAAAGTAATGCACTTTGAGAATTAATTTATTCTCGTGATTCTAATATTACTATAACAAATTTGTGTGTTTCATCCAGTAGTTTGAATGATTACAACCTGAGAAATCCACTTAAGATGCACGATGGGGGAACTGAAAAAAAAATGCAAGCAGGGTATTTTTCATAAAGTACCTTTATGCGGGAACAGTTTTGTTAGATTGATCGAAAAATATATCGAAGATCAATCAATGGGAAGTGAAATTGATCTTTCTCAAAAATATTGGAAAAATAAAAGCTTTTATCCACATGGCAAACTATTCTTCTTTCAACCTTATTTTGTTATATCTCTTCCATGTAATATGCATTTTTTCATGTAGGTTTATAAGTCGTATGTTATGTATGTTTTAGTAATACAGTGTCCATATAGCACTAAATGAGGTATTGATTGCTCGGCATTCAGTTTAACGTTTGAGACGATTCAAAATTCTTGAAATGGCCTCTGTGGCAATGAAGAGAAAATAACGAAAGCATGGGCTTTAAGCCATGGCTATAACAAATCACATGGTCACCATCCTAAAAGTTGACCTTTCCTAACTCTTACCACAGGAAAAACAAAAAAACATAATAAAAAATTAGTTGCACATGCTTTTTTAAGATTCAATTTCCTTATCCCAACTTTGATCCAAAGACACACGGAGTAGTATTTCAAACTAAATTCTTTTTCTCAGATTTCACCAAAAAATTGTGAGCTAAGGCCCTGGGTTGGCCGCATATGTCCTATTTTCCAAATCAAGTGGATGAGGCCTAAAAAAATAGGGATCAGGGAGACCTGGCTGCTAAGTAAATATTACTTTGTGTTACTTATTCTAAATAAGGTTTCTTTTCCAAATTATACTCTGCTTATTTTACTCTCACCTGCACATTCTCTGAGTTCGATTTTGTGATCGACCCCGCTCTAATATTTGTACAAGGTAAGTTTGAAGTGCATAATTTATGGAACGAAGATTTGAAAAGCAAAAGAACCCAAACTAAATGTCATGAAGGAAATAAAAATGTCTCTCTATATGTGTAAGCTGTTTATTAAGTTAACCCATTTACGACCAATGTTCCTATTTTGGAACATAAGTAATTTCATCTTCATCTGCTTTTTTCAATGACTTTGAATATAAATCGTCTGCGTTTTTTTAGATATCGTCTGCTTTGGTTGGTCTTAAATGGGTTAATGTTATTGGATGCTTGTGTACCAAAATAATTTAAATTGCGGGCGAAATGTCCAACAACGAAATAGTACAGTGAGGATGGGACAGAATCGAAAAGTAAAAAATCCGTTTCTTACTCCCGACTTTTTTTAGACTAATTTTGTACGATTCCGAATGAGATGCCAAAAAGTTTTGCCATTACGATTCCTCTAAATCTAAATGATTTATTTTCGGTTTTGGAAAATCCGACTTTGCGAAATCAGTATTAATTCAAGGAGATGCCAGTTTTTCGGATACATGAGACATTTATAATGATTTTAAAATTTTATTTGAAAGCAAGATTTCTACAGTTCAAGTGTTAGTACAGCAAACCAAAGCTCTTTCTTCTTTTAGATTCACCGTTGAAGTCAGTTGTTTACGTTTGAATAAAAGCCGACCCACTTGCAATATTTTTTTCAATCTAGTTTTAGAATCTTTTTATCCTTCATAAGGTTCATGAGGGAGAGCCAGAGGATTTGTCTACATTGAGCTGGAGCTGGAGCCTGAAAGATTAAAAATATGGCACCTATGTCTGGCTGCAGGCAACTTAAATACATGGTTGTTTCGGAAGGATGGATATATGGTCTAAACAGAATTAAAAAAAAATTGAATTTTTTTGCTAAAAATAAAATATACCCAATTGCTAAGTAATCTCCTAAAACTTCAAAATGAAATTAGATGAGAATATAAATATTGTAAAAATAAAACTTACCAGCACAATTCATTATTGCTGCAAAATCTTATCCAGGTTTTAAATTTATTTTGAATATTTAATCTTTCAATTTATTATTAATTATAAAATATATACTGACTAAAAAAACTCAAATATACTGGGTAAGTTGGTAGGGCATCGTTAGTGTCTTTTCATTGACGAAGCCCTAATACACTCCCATGCCTAGGTATAAACAAACTGCCTTCGACAAAAATCAAACGAGAGATTTCTAGCTTCTGATCCAACTCTTCAATCAACCTGTCGATATCAGTCTACCTTATTAGATGTATTCATATTAGTAGGATAGATATTACAATTCTTAAAATATTTAATTTTCTTAAGCATATATTTTTTATATATTACTTTTCACTTTTTGTGTTTGAAAATGGGGGTTGGAATATATCAAACTTTAATTAGAAGTAGACTCATGCTTTTATCAGATAAAAATGATAAAAAGCAATGCCTATACAAACAAATTAAAAAATAGTGAATATATAAAGGATATAATAAATAAGTAGAATGAATGCATGGAGAGAGGTGATGACATTTACAGAAAAGAACACATTTTCTATGTAGAACATATACGACAGATGTAAGATATATCGCTGATAGGGAGTTATTTGTGAGTAGTTTTTATAAACAGGGCACCTTTTTAAGTTCTGTATTGTGTATCATAGAGGAGTAAGTTGCTCGAATATTCAAGAATCAACAACTATCCCATAGTATATCTTAGTACTACTTGGCGTTTATCAATAAAAAACGGCAATAAACAACGGTTTTTATTTTGTGAAATAAATTGGATGGTTTGTTTGGTTAGTTAGTCGAAAATATCTAAAGATTTATAGTTAGAGAGCAGGTATAAAAAATGCAAAAATGTGGGGCACATGACAAATGCGGACAAATGACAAATGCGGACAAATTTTACAACCCGTGCAATAATAGAAAGTAAAGCTGTTATATATTCTTTAGAATTCTGTTTTAAACCGCACGGTAAAATCGTGATATATGGCAACTCTCCTAACTGCATACACCACTGAACTCACGCAATAAACGCTAGAAAATGGAACTTACAAATGTTAAAAAAAATGAGGCGGAGAGAGAAGAAAGACACGACGTTAGAACAGGGGATAAAGAGATCAGTTGATCAGATGTTGATTTGTGGATGTTATAGAATGCAGACGATTAAGTTTCTGAGAGGCTGGGAAAAGGATCACATAAATCACGACAAGAAATACTGCTGACGACAGGACAGACACATACACTTTGGTGTCATTGTGATTTTCACGACTGCCGCACAGCTCAGCACCAACTTCATCGAATGATTCATCAACGTTCTCCTGTCTTTGTGAATTGTGAGCTAAACACGCACTCCAACGCTTTCTATATCATCTCTATATTCCTTCAAGATTTCTCGATTTTTTACTCGACAAGGAGTGTTCGCTTTTTTTCTGTCTGTCTACACGGGGGGTCCGCAATGTCCACACCGTGAGAGCCCCCTCCTATTGACAAAAGAAATGTCATGTGAGAAAAAGAAGTTATAGCCAGAAAAATGATGCTTACTGATAAGGAGTCGCAACTACCATATTTCCGAAAGCTGGAACATTTGTCCCGCGAACATTCCTCAAGTAAGCCTACGCAGAATCCATGAACGGGTCCCAAGGATGTGGGGATTCCTATGCAGATTCTCATTTTTTATAATTTTCGATAATTGTAGTTTTGAAAATGCTTATGTATAAGTAACTTTAAAAATCATAAAGAGCGTATAAATTGAAAAAAGTAGAATAATTCATTCAAAAAAGTTTAACAGCTTATTGCTATTTATTTCATTATAGTATTTATTTATTAGTTATTTTGATAATTAAAATTTTCCAAGTTAAAATTTACAGACATTCATTTTTCTCCTACTTCTGATTCTTACTTCTTGCTTTCTTTGCAAAGTGAATTATATAATCTTGTCATTAGTTGAAAGTAAAATACCAAGGCCGTATCAAGGGATCGTGGCGCCCCAGGGCAAAGGTCCTGAATGGAGCCCCTCACCCTTGCTCTTTCTTTTCTCACTCACCCCCACCCCATTCTGGTTTAAAATGTGATTTAGAAAAAAAATGCTCAGATTTTTATTAACCCACATAATTCAGATATATACTGACTGAGTCGAAGACAGTCTCCATTAGATGTTCATTTTTCGTGTTTTAGCAGCAGCAAAATGATCGATGACTTCGTCAAAATCAACACAATCGAGAACTTCTTTCTCAATGCTCATAAGAGCCAGACTTTGGAGGCAGGCTTGCCCCATAGTGCTCCTTAGGTAGGACTTAATAAGTTTTAGCTTGCTGAATTGACCTTTCACAGGATGCAATAGAAGTTTCAATTGTCAGTATGATCCTCAGAGCCACTTGTAGATTCGGACAGAGTCCTGAGTGCGAGGACAGGAACCCAAGTAACTCCATAGCGTTTGCCGGTTTTTCCTTCCGAGGTTCCAAAAACATTTGAATGTCCTCAATTTCCATCTCAAGCTCTGCAGCGTTGACGTCAGTGCCACATTTTCCAGCAAACTGGTGGCTGAGTTTTTGCCGACCTTCTTGATTGCCTTCCTCCCTGGATATGCGTCTTTGCTGCTAGGGCCACATAGAACATTACTATGTAACTATGCTACATTACTCTTCTTCACGTTTCCTCAGTTGTATTGAGGGAAACCTTGGAAGGGGAATTTTTTTACATCCCCAAGCTACACCCCCTAAGGTTCTTGACTGGGCAATGAAATGGCGCCCCTCTAGGTGTGGCAGCCCGGGGGCAATTGCCTGCCACTGCCCTCCCCCTTGATACGGCCCAAAAAAATACCCATAGTACTTACTTAAGAAAATTGTTAAATCGTATCAAATTGAAAAAAGATGCAAAAACGAACGAACTTACAATTTTTAATGAGAATTCGCTTTTAAAAATTTTTGTCTACTCGAATAGAACTGTACTTTTGCAAGTCTAATAAAATAATTTTGAATGAAACCAGATGTGCCCGTCAAAATATATGCATACATTTTTTTTTGGAAATTCCCATTGGCGTACTGAGTATTTGTATGATCCATTGTCTGAATTAAAGTTAACAAATGTTGCTTATACAAGCTTTAGTATATTATTAATTTTTTTTAAATAAGTTCAAGATAAAATAGATATTATAATTTTAATATGTATTTAAATATTTTTTAGAATTGTAATGAGATCATACATTTCAATTCCTGTTAAATTAAGTATCGGAATTTTTTTATTTATTCGGATACTCATTCTTCAAAATTTAACCGATCCTACGCATGCCAATGCCGATTAATCGAGACATCCCAAAATAATACAAAAAAAGGACCATTGTCCTTTAGTTTGAAGGGCGTAAGTTACTTGTTTAATGGGTTAATCTTTTAGTTAATTCATTAGTTTAATAGCCAAGTAAAATGGGGTGTCTTCATCGAGAAGGCACAATTGCACCGCGTGTATGGAACTATGAAGAAAGCAGTCTTGTTAGGGGATCAAACCCGATCCAGCATCTACTCACGCCCCCTAGTGAATTAGATAGTTTGTTAGTTTTTTTCAGTATAAATTTAAATATTAATTATCTTTTTAGTTAACAAGTTTGTTCGTTAGTAAGAAATAGTACGTTTCGTTTTTAATAGTTATCAGTAATTAATGTAAATTAACGAAAAAATTTAAGCCGTGAAGTTAATTTTAGTCATGGGAGAAAATTTTATCACTGGGCAATGTCCTTTTCAAAAAATATTAACTCATATTTTCTGCTTTGGGAGTTGGAATCCAATTCAGAAAAATCCCACTTGGCTCCGAACGCTCAAAATTTTACTGAGTGTTAGATATTTGCTCAGCTAATGATTATAACAAAATTTGTCGAGTTGTTTTTACAAGTTCAAAAACTTTCTGACATAACTGGGGTTCGGTTTAAACGTTAATTGCTTTAGTTCGGTCCACAGATGTCATAGTCAGGTTCGGTCCGTTTCAAAATATATATACACAATCTGATCAAATCCCTGTCTGAATATAATGAGGATTGTACTGACTTGGACCAGACTGTGAACAGGAAAAAAGCAAAATTAAGATGACATTTTACCAAAAAGAGACTTTGAAGAATTTAAGTAATTTCTTAAAAAAAATTATAAACCATAAATAATTGGTTGAGTGGCGTATGTATATTTAATGCCGCCCGGAGGAGCTAATTTTGCTTCATCTCAAAATTTCAAATTAGACTTCAAAATTTATTATTAAAGGAATGAAGGGTGTAGTAAAGCATATTCGTCTAAAATATATCGAATAAACTTTTATTGATGAAATACAAATAAATTATATGCCTCAATCAGACCCCCCCCCCCTTGTATAACGGCAGTGAATTGGTTAGAATAATTAGTTCGAGTTAGAAATTAATTAGTCCGTTATTTTAAGAGGGAAGTAATCGTTTATCAATTAGCTATTATTTGTGAAATAAAGTTTTAAGGAAATTTTTTTCTTTTTATCATATAAAATAATAATTGAATATCAAAATGCTTATCAATCAAAGTCTAGGTATATCGCTTTAGGAAGAATGCTTCAAGTAGAGTGTATTTTTATAAATCTACCTTCTTTTTGAGCCTAGGATTTTCTTTCTTTCAAATTATTGGGATAACGTCAATGTGAATATTTTAATTTATTTTGGAATAATGACTTGAAAAGTAAGGATATCTGAAGGGAAAACTTTTATTTTTAGTGTTAATAGATTTATCGCGGGAAAAAATTACGACTGGTTTGCTTCTCATAGAATGCAATTAGTAAATAGAGATGAAGACTGTTCAAATGCTAAATCAGAGGAACACATCGTCCCGCAAGTATCAAAATGCAGCGCTTCTTTTTATTAACCGATATTGGTGTCCTGTCCTGAAAAAACTGCACCTACTGATTTATTCTATTATATCAAATATAAATGATTTATACTGGCAATTTTGATGTTGGAAATCTTCTCTATACCTGTAATGGCCAAAACCTACACTTTTGTTTGTATATACCATAGTTCATAAAAGCGCGCTGTTAAAAGACAGAGTACAGTGGCTTATCTTAGAATTTGTCTTTGAAAAGTTCTTGAAACTTTTTAATGTGTTCCCATCTATATTTTTAAAAATCAAGACATTGAAAGGTGCTGGTGAGTGCACAACTCTGAAACGCAGCCTTCAGTCCATATGCCTCTTTTACATTGGGGTTAAAAAACAAAGTATACTATAATACCAAAATGGCACATTTTTCTTTCTATAAACATTTTCGACATTAAAATGCAATAATTGTGCTACAGTTTGTCTTCTTACACAAGAAACAGGTCATTTCGACCTCAAGGCAATATTAATATCAATATATTTATGGACGGAATGGCAGCTGAACTGTATTTATATCAGCATTGTTTTGTTTTCTCGTTTTAAATTATATTAGAACTTTTAAGGAGTCACTAAATTAGGATCAGGCCATGGTTGCAACCAAGATAGGTGAGCCACTGCCTCTTTACCTCGCTTTCTATCTCACTACTTTACAGCTCAAATATAGTATCATAAATCCCAAATCCACGTATTATTGAATATATATTATTATTTTCAAAAACAGTGTTGAACGTTTTAATTAAAAACTTTAAAGGGCCAATTCCAATCGTGAAAACATTGAAAACACGCGCTTCTTTTCAGACGTTGGCTTTCGAAAATTAAAACCCTTCTTTTCTTTTGGAAAGATTTTTGTTATAGCGCGATTAAAAGAGTGAAAACCATCGCATGTCTGTTTGTGTGTAGTTCCATGTTAAAGTTGTTTTGACTATATTATGTTTCAAACGATTTATATTTTTTTAGATCTATTTAAAATTCTTACCATATGTGTCTTACTTGTATAGGTGCGTGAGCACGTTTATACAAAACAAGCTCAAGAAGGTAACGCCTCATTTCCATCATAGAAACGTTGGCTAAGCGTTGTCTCTCTAGCGAAAAGAAAGTGGATTGATGTTGTTTATTTCAACATAAACTTTTGTAAGTATAAAAATAACGCAATCATTAAAGGTAGGGTTATTACTTAGGCGGATGCTGCCTTTGCAAATAAATAAGAAGGTATATCACACATCTAGTATTGTACAGGAAAGGGGTGGATTTGGAGAAGGAACAACAACATCATCCGATGAGTGCGCTAAAAAGCATGTACATAGAGAAAATGCAAACAGCCTCTTGATCTGCAGGAAGGAAGTCATTCTTGTGATGGGGGTCCGTGTTTGGCAAAGGAGCAGGAACGATTTTACTGGAAGGAGAGTCTTTGGTGCGTTGGGTAGTGGAAGCGATGCGGCTGGTGTGTGTGCGTGACGTTGCTACTCTCCCTAGACATGATTCTTTGTAGAGGCTGCTTCATTATCAAGTTTGATGTTGGTGGACTGCTCGTGTTTTCTTCCTTTGAGAGGTAGGATGAATCCTTTGCGTCTGAACTGGAGTCCGGGGGTTGGACCGGAGACACGTCGAGTGTGGTGCATGTGATTTTGTTCTCGTCTGAGGCAGAACACGCGTTTGCGATGCCGCCCGCAAATAGCTCGTTTTTCGTAGAAGCTTTTCCCAACAAAAGATTTTCAGTGAAAAATTGCTTGCCTCTTATTTGTGAGAAGTTGGAGTGGATTGAAGATGTGTCACTGATCAAGACTTTTGTTGAACTGGATAAGAAATTTTCGTCACAAACCGACCCGCATCCGTCCGCCCCTTGGCAAGAAGACATTTTGACGTCTGCGCGAAAGTGGGACTTCTTTTTTTCTCGTTGATTCTCTTTGTCATTCGGGAAGAGAAGCATTTCTCTCTTGTGTTGTTTCGAGGACAAATCCAAGCAGTCATTCGTACTAGAGGAAGATTGACGGCCAAAACACGAAAGATCGGAATTTGGGAGACTCCGTTCGTCCTTGCCTGCCTCGCTTTTCGAAGGAAAACGAGAACAGCTGTCATCTTGGCTCAAGGAACACATGGTATTCGAGTCGTGGGCGGGACACGCATTTAACTTTGCGGGATTGGAAAGAGTGCTGTGGTGGTTGTTGTGGGCTGCATGCGAGTGGCTCATGACACTTTCATCTGCTTCATCGGTGTCTTCTGTAAACCTAATGCATTTCTTTTTCCTTCTAAAAACAAAATTTTATATTTTTATCTTTTATGAAAATTGAAGGGCAGCCCAAAAACAGTGCACAAAAAACTGGCCTACACATCCTTTTCAGATTTAGGTATTTCAGTGCCTGGGTGTCTAATGTCAATACGTATATATGTATGTAAGTTTGTCTAATGCTACTCTTGTCTGAATTTATTTTGTCGAAAAGATTTTTCGTTTATGTTGTAATGTTAAAAAGATAATTTAGTTTATAAGCTATTTTTACAAAATAAGTGTGCCATTATTTAAAGTAAAGACCAAAGTCCCACTAAACCAGGGTTCCCAACCATGGGGTCGCTAAGAGTCCTAAATAAAAACATCATCAACTCTTAATTCTAGGAGTTTTGAGGGATATTTCTCACTTATTTTAACAAAGATTCGCGTAGATTGCTTCCAGATAACACAATCAACCGAACTTCAAGAGATGTCGTAACACATTAAATTTAAAAAAGCATTTACATCTTTTACATTCAGTACTTCAACTTGATAAAGACTGGTGGAGTCGAACATTCCTTTTATTTAAATAAATTTGCTTTCAACTTTGCTCTTTTTATTTCAAACAAATGACCCTTCAGCACTTTCCTCATTTTTAGCGAAGATAAATGAAGAAAAGTACGAAGAAGAGAAACCCACAAAAATGATAAATCAATTTTAATTTTCCTATCACATCGGGAGAGAGAAAGAGGAAAAAAGCTGTCAAATAAGCTTTGATTGATTTATTATCTTCGTGCTTTTCTTCACAATCTTAACAAATAGTAGTTTATACACTATTTTCATTTATGAATTCCATCTTTTCTTCATTGTAATTTTTCGTAAGTTTTTTTAATATCTTTTATATATAGCATTTTTACTTTAAGCTCGTCCTTTTTCACTTTAAGTTCGTCCTTTTTCATTTTAAATTCATCTTTTATTAAATTCAAAATATTGCTTTATAAGTTTTTTTAGCTTTATTATTAAACTTGTCAGGACTAAAATTTCATTATGCTAAAAAAAAATGTGCAGCATATGTGATGTATTAGGATCAATCCGCTAAATATTAATATAGAAGCAGAGGGGGCACCGATGTCCATTTCGTTGCTGTCTTTTCGCCATCACTATTCCAGCTTCTTTCTACTGAATTCGTGTCCATTAAAAGAGCTTCCGAGTTACTTAGAATTAAGTATTCAACTGAAAAAATTATTTCCAAAAGAATGAAGATGAAAAAACAGTGAAAGTAGTTCCATCAAACAACATGGTGGACATAAAAAAGATTCTCACACCTGAAAGATTAAATTTCTTAGAAAATATAATTGAAAAAATGAAGGAGGATTTTTTTTAAGAAGATCTTAGAAAGTATTACGCAAAAGAATTTCAAAATTCTGTTCCAAATTCGCAAGAATCATTGATTTTCTTGGACGAAAGTGGGTTTAATTTACATTTAAGCAGTTCACAAGCTTCGAGATAATTCATTACGAAGTTATTGAAGACGGAACAAAAAACTTTTAGAAATTTTTCAAGAAAGTCAAAGGTATCAATCGGTTGGAGTTTCTTTCACCATATTCCTTCATGCTGAACACGTGTGAACAAGTTTTTTTCAAAGTTCTTTTTCTTCAATAATCACAGAAGGTTTGGATTCAATTTCTGTTTTGACAGCACAAATTATTATAGACATGATGGACAATATTGGAAAAGCATATAAATCCAAATCTTTACTCATTTTTGAATAAATATTTTACTTTACTTATTTTTGTAAACAAAATCATTGATTCTGAAAACTAAAAACAGAAAAGACACAATGTGTAATTCAAATAAAAGTATGGGGTATAAAAACTAAAAAAAAATTTTCTAACAGCTTTTGTTTATTAAAGGTACCATAAAAATTTATTAAGGGATTTTTAAAATAGACAAACTTAAAGTAAAATAGGGCGAACTTAAAGTGAATAAAGACGAACTTAATGCTATAATTTATCGATATGTGTGTGTGTTATACACACCCAACATCATTTATGGGAGTTTGGTGAGCAAAATCGGTGGGCTAGTAATTTAATTTATATTTTATTTCAGATTCTTTAGTGATGTTCACGAGTGGTTTAAGGAAAATAATCTCAAGTCTCTTGAGATCCTCTTGGGAAAACATCCAACTCTGACAGGGAAAGTTCTTGAGTATTTTAAGAATAACATGTCAAACGTTTGCGGTTAGACAACTCTATGCACAAGGGAGTGTATTCTGTTCAACAACCAACCAAAAAATTGCAAAGTGTATGCAGCCACACACAATTGGAGTAGAGTGGGTAAAGCCAGCAGCCCTTGATATAGTTTGTACCATCCTTGGAGATGCTGAAGTGTAAAAATTAAAGTTATTCCGCTGTCAGATAACACAATCAACTGAAGAATTCAAGAGATGTCGCAAAACATTAAAGAAAAGGTAGTGGCTGCCATCAAGGAGAGTAGAACATTTTGCTTGGAGTTAGATGAGTCAACTGACGTTGGTGACGATGTCCAGGTCTTGGTATAAGCGTGGTACCAAAGGAAGAGTGATATTGATGAAAACTTTCTATTCTGTAAATCACTAGAAACAACAACAGGTGAAGATCTTTTCAAGTTGGTTGATGGTTTCATCAAAGGAAAATGGAATCAGTGCTAGAGTGTGTTCTCTGATGGAGCACCCGCAATGTTAAGCGCCCGCCAGGGTTTTACTCCCAGAGTAAAACAGGTCAACTCCACAGTGATAGCGACTCTTTGCCTGCTTCATCGAAAAACCATGCTTCTCGATAAATGTCACTTGAGCTTAACACTGTTATAGAAGATGTTATTCAAATAGTAAATTTTATTAAATCATCAGCATTGAATTCAAGGCTGTTTAATGAAAGGTGTTCTGATATGGGATTCGAATATGAACATCTGCTTTACTCTTCTGCCAGAAGGCAATCACGAGGAAAAGTGCTTCAGATTACATGCGCGCAGGAGTTGAAATCTCCCTAAACTAGAAGAAACATGTACTGATATCAAGACTAACAGAACCAAAGTAATTGCTTAAACTGACATATCTGCCAGACATATTTTGAGAGTGAATTTGCTAAATATGTCTATACAAGGAAAAGATGAGACTATAATCTATGTGTCAGAAAAGTTCACGGCTTTCAAAGCATAGCTGAGGCTAGAAAAGATTGAACTAGCAAAAACCGCCTCTTATACACGTTTGAACCTTTTTCTGGAAGATAAAAAAGACGCCTCACTTCTGGCCGTATAATGTGTCATTGTTGGGCACCAATACAAAGTTTGGGAAGACCCTTTGACATCTAAGCTGATGATCTTTCAGAAGAAGAGTCTTCTATCCAAAATCTTCAAGAGGAGCCTTTAGAGACCCAGCATGAAGAAACTCTTCGTTTTATTTTTCAGCGACAAACTCCAAGTGTGTTCTGAACTACTATGAAAAAAAGAAACCAGTTCTTGTATTCGAGGCTGTATTGCTTTTCGCTACAAACTATTTGTATGAATCACGATTTGCAGCTCTGACAGCCATCAACCACGAATAGGAACATGATTCAAGCCCAAGGCTCCAATTAAAATTAATTTACCAATTAACATAAAAAATATATTTTTTAAAGAATGTTACAGAATATTATTCCAGACGTGGTTGTTTTAATTAATGTCAAGTTTTAAATTTGGTAATGCTGTGAATGTAATAAAATTTAATGATGTTAATTTTGTCTTTCACAACTCTAAAGTACCGCTCTTACCAACAATTGCAATTTTCGTCCCTTACTTTTACAGCCAGATAATCATGTTTTAATAAAATATATGCAAATAAATTAGTGGGGTGGCATCATATTTAGAGAAATATAATTGGGGTCGCCTAAAACAAAAGGTTGTGATCATTGCACTAGACCAAAGTCCTTTATACGAAAGTTGCATTAGAGAAATGTACATTTAGACGAAAGTACCATAGACAAAACAATAATATCTCACAGAAAGAGGAAGCACAAACAATGAATATTAGACTAATCGCAGCAATTCGAGTTTCCAAACTAAGGGTGAGAATCTATCTTTGTAGTTCTGAAGTTTTAACTTTCTTTTGCAGGTTGTAAGTATTACATTTTACAAAATTATATCATATTTATTTTAAAAGGTTAGGTTAACTTTTAAAATGTATATAGATTTGAAATTGGATTGGAGACATAAATGGTTTTGCAAAATGGGTTTCACATTCCCAATAAAATTTTATAAGGGTTACCAACATATTTTGAGAATGTACGTCATTGATGTATTGGCATTTACAAAATTATCGCAAGAAAAGTTAACGGCATCGACAAAAATTCTGGAGTCGGCACATCCCTAATTTAATCGTAGATACCAGAATCTCATATGATTGTCAAGTGTGTACCGGAACAAATGCTGATTTGGTTCATATAAGCACAATTGGCAATGATACCAAGGAAAACTTCATTCATGAGAAAACAATGTTTTGTGATTCAATGCTCTTTTGTGTTAATTAATGTTATATTACAAAAGTCGACATATTTCGCCATCGTTGCTATGTCGCGTTTAAAAGATTTTATGAATTTTATCATTCATATAAAAAATTAATACATTCAACGGAAACTATTGGCACATGAAGTCATTAGAAAAAGTCTCCACAAAATCTCAACCGTGGAAGGAACGCGGCCTCCCTTTAAAGTCCAAAGGCCCAGCTGGTATTCTCGTAAAAGGAGTGCCGTGTAAGAGAGACGAGGACTTGTTTAAATAAATTACCGATGGAAAGTACCTGCAGGGCTTACACCAGTTCGTCTGTTGTTCCAGTCCAAATCTTGCTCGGCACTTCTTTGGGTTGTTTCCGTCTAAAAAGAAAAGGCTTGCATTTTCAGGTTTCGTAAAACGTAATCTTCTAAATTGTAGGCAGGCAAGTGTGTGTTGAAATTAAGCAATAAAAGTGATGTGTCGGACATGCCCCCCCCCCCCAGAATGCGAATCAAGGTAACTTCAAGGTAACACAAAATGAATCAAGGTAAATGATGGCCTTCACATCAAATAGCTTGAGCATGATACAGCAAATACACGTCAATCACTCCTCCCAAAACCAATCAAAGCCACGACCTCCTTTTTATCCTTTGAAATATTTATGGTACAAATGCTACTTTCAAAGACCCAAACCAAGAAGAAAATTTTGTTATTAAATTGAAAACCCGTTTTAATCATAACTAAGCAATTGCAATAAGGCCATAGCATTTCCCTATGGATAGTTTTTTGATTTACTATTAAAAAAGTTATAGAGAAATTGGATACACTTTGGAAATGTCAAGGTTTTTTTTGTTTTATGACTACACAACGAAAATGATCAAATGAGTAAACAGATGTTCTAATCAACATGATAGCTTTGTAAATTTGTCTTGCTGAGAAAAGTCATGAGAAGTGAAAATAAATCTGTAAATAAAGTTTTGTTATGCAGTGAAATTTAGTAACCGTTGTTTATTGGATTTAACTGCTAAGATCAGCAATTTTTGAGAGATTTGTGCCAGGCATTCACAACGACTATCTTCGATGTCCCGATTTTCCAGGATTGTGCCGGTTTTGTCCGTTTCTTAACAGCGAAATCCCGGTATTTATAAGAATCCCGGTTTATCCTTCACTAATGTATGCCAAAAAGGTGTTTTAAAAAATTTAGCTACATATGTAATGGTTTTTTATATTAATTATTTTTATAATAGTTCTTGACTTTTTTTCAATACCATTTAGTCGCGGTTTGAGTTTGATAAGTTAAAATCCGAAAATCCTAGCAACTTCTGGACTAGATTATAGATTTTATGTGAAATTGCTTAAGTTATGCAGAAGTCGTTGAAAAAGAAAAGCATGGGATCTTCATTGATTCATTGATCAGAACTTTACTCTTATATCTAAACCGGAAACATTACATTTTGAGTGTTAAATAATATTTCATATCTATCGATTACTTAGGGGCGTATGGTTGGTTGGTTGGATACTGGGTTTCGCTAACTCAAAGTCTTGGGTCGATCCAGAATGAAGCATTATTTCCTCGTCCTTCGATACAAGTTGCGCGAGTGTCCCCTTTCGATAAAAACACTCCAAAGTACCTTTATCTTTTACTTTTCTACCCAGCCCTGAGCCAGACTGTAAGTACATGAGAGGGACAAAACTGATTTTAATGGAGTCGGGAATATAAGAAAGTATATTTCAAGAGAGTCTCCATTCCCATTATGGAGGGGCCTGCTTCTGGCTATTCAGGAATGATATGAAGGTTGGTAAAAAGTGTTGATTCGGATTGAACGATCGCATTCCATTAAATTTTTATAAATGAAAACCACCTTCTAAATATGTAAAGAAAATCCATTATCTGAACAAAATATATTGACTTCTAACCTCATTAAGCAAAACAAAGGAAATACAGTCATGGATAGTAGGTTTATTTACGGTAATATATAATATATGAATGTTTTACCGTTTATAGATGCGCAGGCTTCAACTATTCTTGACTTTATACTTAGTGTAGCGTGATTTTTAACAAATAACCTACTTTTCAACGAGAAGCATAAGCACAAAAGTATCTGGACATGTATACCGAAAGCGATCATAGGATTCCGTTTAAGAGACCAATTCCTATTCCTCTTGACTGAAATAATTTATTACTCTTTTGAAAAATGAAAAATCAGCAAGTTTATCAGATAAAAATGGTAACCATTGTAGCAAAATCAAAATTGAAATAAACGATTTTCCATACCTTACACAACTAGGCAAATTTATTTTGCTTTGAATTCAACGCTCAGATCTGTTGTGCAGTCAGATGTTCACCTTTGAAGAAAGCCCCACTCTTTCTTCGTGTCCTAGATTTACAATCCTTTTATCTCATGTTGTATATAACTCGTGAGTCGTTTTTATATATGCAACAATAACACTAAACATTTGAAATAAAAACGAAACTTTCACACAGTTTATACACATGTAAATTATGCGCGGTTTTAATTTGTTTTTTTCTATCAAAGATATGGGCTTTTACAAAGCGATGTTTAAACGCGCCTGCTCATCATTTATGCATTTACCCATTTTTCAAAGCTGACCAGCCGTGTTCATTAACCTTCCAGAGCCATTATTCTTTCGACGAATCCGAATAAAGAATCGCAAAAGTTAGTACATTTTCCATATACTTGAAAAAACAAGTTTCAATTTGTAAACTTTTTGTTGGTACTCGAAAAAAGCTTCATCCCCTATTTGTAATTAGACAATTGTAACAAGTTGCATTTCCGTGCATATCAAACAGTCAATTTAAGCGAAGAACCTTATTTTCCAAACATATGGTGCTTAAAGAGCTAATCTAAATTATAAAAAAAGGAACTCTTATTGGTCAGTGTTAGACCTCGTTTTTTGGGGGATGAAAAAGATAATTTGGCGCGCACTTACCCAAAGCGTCGGAAGAGAGACAGGAGGTATTTGTGCTGCTGTTGAAGGAAGTGTTGTTGACGCTGTTGTTGTTGCTGTTGTTGTTGTTGTTCAAACACTTTTCTTTCTTTCTCTTCTTCTTGGTTTTGGCGTTGGAGATGTGGTAATTGTCTCGCGCCGTCCAACCGGGATACATTTGTTGGTGTAGTTGTCGTTCTTTCCGAGCCAACTCGTAATACTTCGCTTGTTCTTCCTTCGTCAAACTGTGCCACTATCGAAAGAAATCAATAAGATGGAGATCGTATTGATCAAACATAAGCCACTATTTGTCTAAGGACAAGTACAAAGCTCATCATGAGAAGAAACACTGGCTAGCACAACTGATTCAAGTTTTATTATTTTTCTGAAAAAGGCTATAATCAGAATGACAAATATGAAACACAAAATGATAAAATTTGAGGACAGTTATCTCTTAACAATAAGTCAATCTCTTAATATTAAGTAATTCATATATTTAGACTTTCTGATTCTCGCAAAAAAATGTCTAAACTAATTCATTTTTGGATTCTCAATATTTTTCATATACTTTATTATTTGATATTCCCATTTCTTTTGTAGATTTTATCATTTTGCATTTCATGTTTAAAATCTGTCATCGTGCCATTTGAGGAAGACCGAAAATTCCATTTTGGTTTCGGACAAGAAAAATACGGTAATAATACAATTTGATTCTAGCAAAAATAAAATTGGTATCAGAATCAAAGAAATTTACTAAAATAAAAAATTTTAACTGAATAAACTTCCATTTATTATTTCTAGTTTGAAGGATGCATCTTTTAAAAAGCGTATCTCTTAAAGCTAAGTTAATTGCAAGTAAAATGTAGGTAAATGATTAGCAAACAAGCATTTGGACATTCAATGAAGTTATAAATAATGAAATAAAACTGCAAAATGTGAACAAAGGAAGAAGTTTTTCAATACAGAGGGAGGAAGATGCGTATTTTACGAAGGAAAATTTTTAAAGCAATTGTTCACAATATAAAGCTATAAATTTTCTTGTTGTATAATTTAAACTTTAGTAAATAGATAATTTTGTTATCATTATGAAAAATAAAATTGTTTTTTACTATAACTTCTTGAAATGTAAAAAAACATACTAGAAGGAAACTACCTTTTTAACATGCTGTCTTATCACCAAATTTCCATAGACCAAATTGTCTGGGAGTGAATCACAGAATTTTCATGATGTCCATTTAAGGCATATTGAATTCATGTCGATTACTTTCGGTGTTTTACACGGATTGAATACTTCTATTGTCCTACAAAACGTGCATTCGCCATTTTTCATTGTTTTAATTATATTTATATTTGCAATAATATCCAAAACAATTCTTTATTTTGGGTCAGTTTGCGATTTTGAGCACTTTGAGGATGATTCAGTGTTTACGCGACCAGATCTCTTTGTATGCTCATCATATGAAAACTTAACAATCTTTAATGTTCAAAATATATTATCCTGACGCCACCATATTTTAACTTTTAAAACTTCATCACTTTGAAAAGGTATTTTGTTCAATATTTTTTTTCTTTTGCAATTTTCTTCAAAGTTTAATTTATTGAAGATTTAAAAAATAAATGATTAATTTCAATGTGTCCCCTCACTGTAAAAATTGTTTAGGAAGTCATAATTTTTCGTCTTGGCGCCTAGACTTCTGAAGTGGCCTTTTGAGGGCCATGGGCCAGGAGCGAGCGAGTGAGTGAGAACACTGCACTAGGTGTATGATATCGTATGTTCAAAATCTTTGGAGTGAGAACAATCAACATCAGCAGCATTCATGAAAGAGCGCTGTTGAGGTTTTATACTTTTTCAAAGAGAAGAGATACAACGAGAATCGATAGAGAAGTTGGAACAACGCGCACACTATCTTATTCCCAGTCGTCTTCAACAACAACAACACAAACACCAGATCTATACGAACCACTGCGATTACAACTTTTTATTTATTGATCTCTTGCTACTACAAGAGCTATACTCCGATACATTGGAGTTGATTCGCATTATCATAATTACACACTCACACCAAAGTTTAGGAGGACATTGTAGTAGCTGATAAGCTTGGCAATCTAACACTAGAAAGACACTTTTTCTGTTAGCAACAAAATGTGGTTGGTAGAGTGGTAACACGACTCCAATCAATTGATTGACTTTTGGAAAGGCTAAGCAAAGCTCTGTCATTGGCTCGAGTAAATCGCATGTAAACTTCTTTTCGTTTTACATTATTTTTGATTTCCTTCGACGTTTCCTGGATGATGAATCACTTTTTAACACGTAGAATAAGGAACCGCTAACACGAAATCATGGTGATGGCGATGGTGATGATGCAGTGTGCCTGTTCATGAGTGAAAAGATGTAAATGAGTTTTTGAGATTTATAAACACCAGTACTTGCAAAACTTTTATGCGCAACTCATCTTCTGTCTGCTTCACTATTCCAACGAATCCAAAATATTAATTTCTTATGATGTCAAAAAGTATCCCTATAAATTCGTACGGAGATGCATTTGGTCGCTTACAATTAAATTAGATTTTTGTGGTGCTTTTTATATCTTTTCTTTTTTTCCATATATTTTTAATTATTTGATTACTTGGCTAGATACTTTTTGAAAATTGCTAGCTGACAAATTTATAATGCTTATTTATGTTGTGTATCAGTAAACTTTCAATAATCTAAAATTTATTTACAAGTCTAGAAGTGGGAAAAGAAGAAGTGTCACTAAAACAAAATTTCATTCGTTTAAATTTATTGAAATGTAATTTATGGGTGTTGTTTTTCCACGCAATCCTCATCAGCCTGCCTTATTTGTCTCGTCCCTTATCGTTCGCTAAGTTTTTTCGTGAATTAGTTAACAAATGGTAAATATTTTTATTTTTATCATTGAAACTCTTAGAATTAAGGCAATTTAGAGTCCTTTACACCGGCATTATGTCCATATTTTCAACCAATTCTTGACGAGGTTTTGGATTTTTCTTTAAATACATTAAAATATAATGAAAAAAGCGAAAAAATCCTTGTGTCCTAATTTTGAAGCTTACTAATAAAAACTTTTTTCCATTCAAAGAGCATTCCACAAAAAATGGCGGAAATGTGCGATGCACGGGTTCTTTGGGAAGGAGAACATGATGACAGCTTTCTTATCTTTTTTCATCGCGGCTTGTCGTCAGCAGCAAGACCATCGCAGTGATAAGACAAAATTAATTCCAAGGCATTTTCTTGCTTTCTGAATGAGCAATTAATTTCCAGCAAATTCAATTTTTTGTCTCAAGCTTCAGCAAACACAGAACTCATTGCATTCGATTTATCGACAAAAATCACTACTGCATCTTTTGCAGCCACAAAGTCACTGTTGGTTTGATACAGAGCAGCTTGTGGCCATCGAGAAAAATATATGCTGAAGGAATATTAATAATAAGGAATGTCAGGCACGGCGTTTGACCTTTTGGGAGGCCTTTCAAAAAATGCCAAGTTAAGTAGATTAAATTTGATTGATCGGGTGTTAAATTAGACTAGCGCTGTTCCCAACTGTTGCGTTTAACGACAATAAATCAATTGAATTTGAAAAGAGAAAAAGAACAAAATAGAAGCAAAAATGGTAGACATGTGCCTCAAAGACATTGTCTTATCAAGCGCTTTAAACTTAAAGAAATTAGATACCGACTCACTCCCCCTCCAACTCTCATCCCTTTAAAAGCCCCGACCTACGAATACGCAAATCTGAAAAAAGGTGCAATTCACTTTTCATCGTTTTTAACTTTGTTAAATAAAATGAAAGTAAATAATGTTTATGATTTGATTCATCCATCTTAATTTGAAGGTGAATTTTAGGTTTGAAGCGAAGTCCTTTGATCCGCATGGCGGTGAGCTAGCTAGAGCTTGTGTTTTGTTTCAGATTAGAAAAGAAGAAGGATACCTTTCTTCCAAGAAGTTGGTTGATTGCTGAACTTTCTTTGAGCGTGCATTCTTCCATGACTTTGGAGCGCTGTTCCTTCATGAAGAGCATGAACGCGTTTAACGGTTTTTTAATGTGCGGCTTTTTTTTCTCTTCCTTCATGTGACTGTGAAGAGAGAGATTTGTGGAGGAGGAGAGACTCTTCGCATCGAAATTGTAGAGACTTGAAATAAAAAGTAGCAGAATTATGGACTCAGTGGTGTTTACCGACGACGCTTCTCGCATAACCGGCCCTCATTTTGACTTCTGTATGTGAAGAAATCAGTATTCGCTTAGGTTATTTGTTTCAGTTGGTTTAGTTTTAGTCATTGCACCTTCAAGTTCGCTGTCTAGTTGATCGAGGCTGCTTCTCAACGTTTTACCTTCGCAGAAGCCTACAAATACGTCAACTATTCAAGCAACCACACACAAGAAAGAATCATTTTGGTGTATTATATCTAAACACTGTCCGCAATTGTGTAGGGACTTGGGGTGAGTGCTTGTTTAACTGAACCCCTCAAAATTCCACGGTCTCGTAAATTTTTGAATAACATTTTCATATTTGAGATTTTTAACTTTTTGTTTGAATTCCCAATATTTCATATTTAGTCTTTTTTTAAAAAGTTTTAGTATCTAAGAAAGTATGGATAATTTAGAAAAAGCGCGATACCTTGAGGAGCTTAAAGAGTTGTATAGGTTGTCTTTGCTCAGCCTCATTGGAGATAGGAGGGAGGGATGTGTAAGATTTGAAGGATTAAAGGTGGAAGCGGGAGACAAGATGTGGTTGTACCTGTGGAGAAAAGGAACAAAAAGAAGAGGAATAAGACTGGATCAAATAGATGAGGGCGTAATGCGAAAAACTTACTGTGAAAAGGATGAGTTTGTGGTGAAGGGAGGCGCGGTGAGGGAGTACTGTTGCCAGGGAGACTGGGAAAAGGGCGCACCAGGGTAGGCGTACTGGCCAGCTGGGCTAAAGGGATTGTAGGAGGACAGTCCTCGCGGAATGCCTGCAAGGAAGGAATACAAGGTTAAGTGCCTCACTAAGTATTAGAGGGAAGACATTGAATATTGTGGACATTTATTTCGATTAGATGTCATATCTAATGTAATGTTTGTTTATGGTTAGACCTTATGGATCAGTTTTCATATACTTTTTAACAGACTATTAACTCTTTCTTCAGATTTGTTTATAATTAAGCTAATAAAATTTATTTAAACAAAAACTCAATACCACTTAAAACAGATAGGGATACATTTAAATCTAATAAAACCCCCTTAAACCTTTCGGTCCTTAAAACATCAACGGCCTAACTAAACCAACATCTGGTGTTTTTATACAATGAATTGTCATGATGTTATATTTGTAACAAAATTTTATTTTTTATAACGCTATTTAAAAATACATATCTTTGATGAAGGCTTTGCTTTTTAAAGCTTATCCTTCAGAAATAAGATGGCCACTGCAGTTATGCTCCTTATCAGCACTGGTTGCCATGATAAGCAAAACATTGCGTGCAACAAGAGAAAGTCTAGAATAAATTCCTTCAACACAATGTACTGAATATGTACTAAAAAATGTACTTTGTCTAAGGAAACAAAATGGAGCTTTGGTGATGAAAAGTGGCAGAGTGCGTGGAGTACTTTCAGATGTTTAACTTTATATAATCGGATATGAGCTATGAATGAACATCTTATAAAGTATATCACTTTTTAAGGAATAATTCTTAAATTGCAGCAAAGTCACCCTGCAAAAACCCACAGTACTAATATTGGACCCACCCCGCAGTATATTTTAAACAAATAACCCGCAGTCGCAATAAACCTAACCCAAACCCTTTACAAATTCAAACACTTGCAGACATTCAACAACCCAAAAGGTACTTTGAATTTTTTACTTCTAAAATAAGTTACTCTTGAATTGTGTTGTCGAAACAACGGTCTAAAGAAAAAAGGGTGACAAAAAAGTAGCCAAAAATAGTTTTATACATCACGAATAAAATAACTTTGTTCTTTTCCTGCCTACTTGATATTCTATCCATAGGACCGAAGTATTGCTTTCCTTCAGTACTAATTTCAACTTCCATTTATTTGTGTTGAAATTAGGAGTGCTCTTAAAACTGAGCAATTTTTATATATTCCGAAAATGAACCTACTGAGATATATTCTTTTTGAATAATGATAACAGTGTTTAATTTTGACTTTTTGAACTTTTTTGCTAAAAATTTTATGCTTCTCATTTTAACTCGTTTTTGCTCGAATATGATTTTACAGGAAAATTTTTCCCAATGAATATAATCCAGCTACCCTGATTTTTGAATTATCATGTTAGACTATTTGTAATTATATTTTGTCTTTTTACCATTTTCTTTTGTTCAATATGTTTTCCTAACATCTTAAGCAATTTAACTTCATTTATTAAAACTTAAAAGTTACATTTTAGTTTGGTGACAGACAATGTCAAAATTTTACCCTGCTTATAAATGATCCTACTCAAAGAGGTCCCAAAAAACAAATTGTAATTATTTAAGCAAGAAAGTTGCTCGTGTTCCAATGCTATTTTTGGGATTTAGTCAACCCCCAAGCACAGTCTTCCTTGTAAAATGTTTAGATCCTGTTTGCCAGTGCAATTTAATTTAATTAAAAAAAAGAAGCTAATTTACAATTACGAAATTAATTAAAATGTATTCAACTAAGTAGAATTTCAGAAAGATAAAACGGAATTGCAAAAGGATTTCCCTTCTACTTTTCTCGTGTTTATGTTTCAGAAGAATCTAAAGTTGAAGAAAGTTGATTGAAGGGAGGAGTTGGATTTAATGCCAGTCGACTTTTAACAAATAGATCCTTAGTGAAATCTCGACTAGTGAACACCTGTAGTTAGTGAAATGTTTTCAGCCTGGATTTCTTGCGAATTTTATGTACTGAGTGTGAGCATAGAGATTTTTATTCAAGTTTGCTGTAGCTACACAAATAATAAAAAGAAGAAGAAGCAAAATGGAATTACCAGATTTGGGATCTATGGAGAGAGGAGAAAGGCGAATGTGTGGAGAATTTTGTGCAAACGTCTCTTGATTATACAACATCAGTTGTGCCAATGGACTGGAAGTTGGCCTGAACCCCTAGAAAATGAAGAGAATTTTTAAATAAACTTTGAAAGGGTAGATGAAAATAAGACATATCCGTGCTTAACACTTTTTATCAAAAAATTTGGATGGAGAATAAAAGACAATAGTGTCTGTTTTTTAGGAAGCTAGTATAATAATTTGAGATTTCAAGGATAAACAGACTCAAAAGTAAAACACAATGGATACAGGAACACACAAAAATATTTTTATTTTAAAAGAATTTTTGAAAAATTTAGATGTTAGCCCAAACATCATTTAGTTTGCGAGGTTAGTTACTTACGCAGTAAATTAGTGAATCGCAAGACTAATTAGTAGGTTAGGATCTTCAATTAGTGATTTATAAAAGATTGGTTAATTCATTAATTACTTTGTTACTGTAAATAAAGTGCTGAAGTGTCATTGTTTGAAAGAAGTTAATTAGAAAGAAAAAGAAGTAAATTTCAAGCCCCCTTTATGATGTTAAAAATATTATTGACGAATCAGCCTTATTTATTAACAACTAGAGCTTCTGATTTCTTGATAAAATTTAATTCTCGAGAAGCGAGAAAAAAAATATTATTCTCAAGACTCGAGAAAAGTTAAAAAATATTAAAAATATTTTACGAAAAAAATTTATTTTGTTTTATTACTAAAATGACTTTTTAAAAAACAAGAGCATTTAAAGTTTCGTTTTTCAAAATCAATCGTTTTGGAGATAAAATTCTTCCGCATTGACAAGAAGTTGGTTGGATGCATAAAAGATAATTTTTTAACAATTGCATCGATTCTGATAAATCAAAATTTTTGTTTTCTTTGAACATCTGTAGTTCTTCTTCTATTGTACTAACTTTTTCTTCTTTTTTATCATACATGAATTCTTTTTCTGTATTTAAACTTTGAGTTAGAGATTCTTCTTCAAACTCATCATCAGGTTCGACTTCCATGCTCCGAATAATGAGAAAAAATTTTATCAAAAATATTTTTTGCACATTCTAAAATTTCTTCTAAATTTGAATATTCAAAAGTTGATCGTGCATTACACATAATTATTTATTTTTTATTAATATTTATTCAAAATTTAACATGTTTTCAGTAATAAAAATTTTTTAATTCTAGAGTCTCGACAAAAATTTCTCGAGAATCAAGAAATAAAAAATTCTAAAATTCTCGAGAATCGAGACAGAAGCTCTACTAACAACCTATTTACGCATTACATAACTATCTAAGTAATTAATCCTTCTAGCTAACAAGTTAAGTTAACTAATTAACTTTGGTGAGTAATAAATTTAAGTAAACAGAAGGAAATTTTGATGCCTGGCCAAATGTCATATGTTATAATTAAGTGGGCAATATCCTGCACTTGCATAAAAGAGCCTCAACGTGAGATGGCAGAAACAATGTTAGAAGCTCTTTTATTTTTTTCAGCTGTTTAAATATTCATAAATGGCCTTCCTTTTTCTTCTTAAAATTATATGGAACACTTCGGGTATAGAAAACAGGAAAAAACATTCTAAAAATCACATGGGAAAAAACCGCTTTGTAATTTGAAATCTTTTATAAGTTTATAATGTAGAATAAAATGAAATAAAATTCAAGGAAAAACTCTAATGCATTCAGGCAGAAGATGCTGTTTAGAGGAATTATTATTTGCAGAGAACACTACACTTCATTAATGAGAAAAAAAGTGAATTTTAAGAAAAGATGTACGGCAGAGTAAAGGTACTCTTAGTTGTGGTGGGCCAGCAGAGAAAGGGTTGGACAGTCTGTCCTAGGGGATTCTTGGCTAAGCGCCTTTTCCATTGACTCGTGTGCACATCAATTGCACAATCTCGTTTGTATACATGGAATTATGCAATGAAGGAAAGATAAGCAAGCGCGTGGCGCGCAGAAGAGAGAAACTCAATCAACTCTAATCTCAAGAATGTGTCAATACTGCGTCACTTTGTTTTTTGAACCTAAACAAAGCAACAAGACATCACAGAGCAATTTTTTGTGTCTCCTCTCGGAGGCTGGTGATTTTCCTTCTATCTTTCTCTCTCTCTGAGGATGGAGAGCGATTCATCATGGAAATGTCTTGGATGCCAAAATAAGCATGTCCATTCATTCATTCATTTATTTATTTAGAGGAGAGATAAAAAGTAAAAATGAGAAATGTTTAATCCAGCCTACTGCTAAACCACACGCAACACAATTATTATCAATTCCATAAATAAGAGCATTTATCCGAATAGCCATTTTTTATTTTTCCATGGACATCATTCACATTTAAGTCACCATGTCACATCACACGACAAAATAAAATTTTATCCATTATTAATTAATTAATTAATTAAGTTGTTTTGTGACGTTCGCACCCATCCTTTCGGATATCGTGGCCCGCCCGGAATGCTGAGTCCAAGTCTAACTGGACTTTCCACCCCACTAAACACCAATCGGCCCTTGTTACAAAAGAATAGCTCTATTATATATAGTATTTTACAAGAATTTATGTGATAATATATAAATACAACTGAGAGAACGATACAATCCTAACGCGAACGCTCCCAATTTGGGAAACAAACTTATTGTCTAGTGATAGCTTGATTACTAACCACGTAGAATCGCGTCGCTAGAGCACTACCTAACCGTAAAAACCTTTGAATTCTTCAGAGGAAGAAAACCAGGGTAAAAAACCGGCACAACGGAATGTATCTTGTTCCTAAATAAAAGAATATGATTATAAAAGGTATATGCTACAAAAATAGAAGCGTTTGAAGGCATGCAATATCTTATATATTATTAATAAATAATATTTAATACATGTTATAGGGTTAAGAAAGATATACATAATTTAAGGCATGCTAGGTTAGGAACAATCTACCCCTGGAATTTGACTCCATCCCTAAATGTCGTCCCTAGGATATATGTTTTAATATTGGAATGTATGTTTAAACGGTCCTACAAGCGGACTCCTGTAGAGGCCAGATTACCGACTATGCCTAACCTAGCTCGTAAGATGAAACTGTTTTGGGACTTATACCTTGTGCCAATCCTAAATTTAAGTAGGCGGATCTAGAACTCAGAAAAAACAGAACTATATCGCAGAACGCAGAATTCCCTATTGCTTGGGGGCTATTGTATATGGGTAGTACATGTCATATAGATGGCACTGTTAAAAAAGGCCGTCTCCTAATTAGTCAGTTGGCTACTTGTAAAAGGCAGGCATCTAGTTGGTTGTTTTAGGAACTAGAAAAGGTTATCCAATTCTGTTACTTGGGAGAGGTTATAGATCAGAGAGGTAGTGTGAGTAACTCACTACAAAACAAGATAAAAATAGTTCGCAAGAAACTTAAATCGTGTAATACTTTTTCTTTGAACATAAAGCGTTGTCTTTATAAAAGTTGCATTAGATCTAGTTTAGTAAAGTTGGGGAGAAAAATAGGATAAACACAACTGAGATGAAAATATTCAGAATTATTTGTAAATGCAATTGGAAAGAAAAGTCAAGCAATGAAAAAATAAGAACTTTATGTAATAATGTAAACGAAATCAATAATGTAAAAGAGGGGCAAAGATGTTTGGGCAACAGCAAACAATAGGTAAATCCAAGGGTAGAGCAAAATTAACCTGGAAAGAAGTAGATCTTAAGGATGTGAAAAAAAGAAATGTAAAAATGGGGGATGAACAAAATATAGAATTTTGGAAATGTAAAATTAGGTAGTCTTTTTATGTGTTTTCCTAGTTGCAACACCGGCTCCCTTGCTGGGATAGCGATTTGCTTATTAACTTTAGGTTTTATATCCTTGTATAATTATAAATTAAATTTGATTAGAATAAATAATGATAGATGTATTTTTGAAATAAAAAATCGAGAAAATCCCATTTTTCATCCTCAAAAACGCTTCGTTGACATGAAGGAGCCCTCAAGGGGAATTTATGCAGATAAACATGTAAATATCTACATTACATATTTTTAAGTCAACATTTTTTTCTGTAATTTCAATAAAATTGATGAATTTTGATTTAGTGCCTTCTACCTCTGGTATGAGTTTTTATGGAAAGCTTTCTACCCTCAAAGGCGCGTCTCTGCTTTCTAGAATATGACAGTGGAAAATGAATTATTGTTAGTGTGGTTATAGTCAGCAGGGAATGTGATTGAGATACAAGTTTCCTATACACAACTTTGGGGTAGAGGCGATATAACCAAAAGTCGGGAGTCTGAGAATTATTGAGATAATCCCCATGAAGTAGTTAAAGTTCATCATTTTTGTCGGCGGTGCTAATTTTAACTTTACAACTGTCAAATGGTCAATACTGTCAAGAACTGTCAAATGAATCTTAAACTGATTGTTATGTCAATAAAAAGACTTTGCTTCTCTCTCAAAGGAACACTTGCAGGCTTTTATATTCATAATTTAAATACAAAGATATTGAATCACAGAAAAATATTGACAAATTATATATGCACGAGAATAAGAAACAGTTATGAAAACAAGCCTTAGAATGTTTATAGGAAAAAATAAGTCACATTTAAATCTAGCGATGAAGACATTCATAGCAGAGTTAAGACGGTTGAAGACAGTTGAGAAGCACCATTTCTAGACTTTTCATGCAGCGAGCCGATGAATGAAAAAACTTGCTTCTACTATTTTACTTTTTGTAAAAAAAATATTAGACTTTTTAAGGATTTCTAATTTTTAGAAAAAGAGGTGTTCATTTTTATCTTGAAATTAAAAAAACGTTTATATATAGTGGTGGGCCAAAAACTTTCTCTTATATTCTAATTTATTCATTTTTTATATTTTGAATAGAAATATTTTTAGGTATGGATATTTTTTTAAAAGTTTTTTTTATAAAAAATGAGAATAATAAAAAACTATAATATTTATATGGACAAAATTATTGTGGCTAGGATTGCCTGCCTGTTGCATTTTTTTAATTTAATTTAAGGAAAAGTATCGAATCTGTGAAGAGTTAACTAAGACTAGCCAACCAATTTGCTACTAAATTTAAATTAAAAATAGAAATGAATTTTGAAAAATTTAAAGAGAAAAGATGCGAATATTAACTTGCCGTCTGATTTACCCATACAAATAGCTAACTGTCTGGAAAGGTAACCAACCAATTAACTTTAATTGATCATTGTATCAACGTTGAGTACATTCGAAATGTAAGGTGAAGCTTTGCACGCCTGTCAATTGCGTATGCCTGGTCATGGATACAGTTGCTCGCCCGCCAACAAACGTGAAGGAATGATGTGGTGCGCAGAATGAACGAAGAAGGGCGAAAATGACGACGACAGCACGCTACTCATCATCGTTGAACGCACCTGAGTGCGTAGTGCCTGCACGCGCACAAAGTGGAGCGATTATGAAGATTGTTAGGTGTGCGCCGTAATTAATAACTAGGAGATGCAATTTAGCGTGAGATGCCGTTTGATTTATCGAATGAATAAATCTCCATACGCCACTCCAGACAAAGACTTTGAATGACCTATATCGCAAAAGTGTCACGGCTCCCATGATTATGATGGAGTAGCTGGAGTGCCTCAATTCTGAATTATGAAGTGTTGTTTGTTTTTGTGACAGGGGACCAGCACCTCCACCATAATTATTTGCATCATCATTATTTTTTCGCATCTCACTGATTCTGCGCCACAGACACAATGACACCTCGTACATTGCGGATGTTATTTATTGTCGTGATGCTGAGAGAGGAGGGAGAGAGAGTTCTCACTTCTTTGTGAGAAAAGTATCCCTCATCCACGTTTTTCAAACTTACTTTTCTCACACTGCAATGCCTATACTTTTGTGAAGTAGGACATTTGGCAAAGTCTTTCGAATCATTTGGGTATCTGCAATAGTTTTAACCAATCAAATTACGCACAAAGCGAATCTCATTTCAAATTCTCTATAATATGATCAACATGTGGTATCGGTTATAGCTACCATATGAATCAACTTTCAAAAAAAAATTTTTAATCAGTACAAGTGTATAAAATTATTTTTTAGCTTTAGTAAGTGAACTGTTTAGTTTTATGATAGATCAATCGAGATATTCAGTCTAAACTGCTTTAACAACCAACGGTCTCTAGTGTATAACGACAACTTTCAATTATTCCCCATTGAGCTTATAAGGGGATTAAACGAAAACCTATTGATAAAGAAAGGATTGCGTGTTGCTTTCTCGCTTTGATGTTTCTAACATATGGGCTCCGAGATAAGAGCTATTTTTTTACTTTTACAGCTACACTACATTTAAAAATATTAAATGATACTTATTTTATCATATAGATTTGACTTCACTGATTAGTGAGGAATTCCATGCATAATTCTTCATTTTATCATTTGATGTATAATAATAATAATCTGTAAATAGTTCAATGCTGTTATTGAGATGTTGATAATAAAAAATAGAGACGGGCAAAGACTAGTTATAAAAATTGGACTTCCACATTAACCAGTTGCCATAGTAAAGATATTGGCTAAAATCAGCATTTTGTTTCAATAATTTTTAATTAAGGTTTAATAGTTAAAGCAAAGTTGCTTCTAGTTCTTCTTTGTCTCAAGATTTGAAAAAAAATTTCAAAGTACATGATGCATTTGGTCTAATTTATCAAAAAATGGAAAGATGAAGTTATTCCATCAAACGGCCTGCGCAGAGAAAATTCAAATTAAAACATCCAACGATTTACATGTTTTAAATTATGTCACTGAAATAGGAAGAAAAAGAGGCTGGAATTATTTTCATATTGCAAAATATTAATATTTAATTGATGATTATTTTCATTTGCTAAAGAAGATTCTGTAAAAAGAATTATGTGAATGGGAGAAATCTTACGAGTTGGTACGGATTTGCTGTGTGGTATGGAGGCATAAAAAAACGTAGAGCGTCACCATTTGTGTAAAAGTTGCTGTTGTTGTTTTGGTTGTTGTTTTCACAGATTTTGTCTGAAATACGATAAAGTCATTCAATGGGAGAAAAATGAAAAAGTAAAAATATGGGGTAGAATTCCACCATAGAGTAAAATAAGAGCATAGGATTTTGGCATTAAATAAATTAACGAAATTCAATATTTTAGAAAAACAGGTACAATCATGTCTCGTTTATGCGTTTTCCGCAAGTGAGGCCGTGTTAAAAAAAATGTTTCGATGTTTCATCTCCAAGCGCTGTTTAAGGGAACAAGAAGCGCTACTGCCATCGCTTTTATTCGTTAAAGCGGCCACTTTACCAAACAAAGTGTGCGCAGGTCAGATACTGTCCCTGTATGCAGATGTGTTTTTGCATTCGACTATCGATCTGAGTTAGAAGACGGCATTGAACCAGAAATCACCGCAATCTGACTTTGGTAGGCCTCTCGTATTTTAACGACAGAAAAGCCATGGAGTCGCAACTTTTTTCAAAAATCTTTTTAGTTACAAGCAAATATTGTCAAGGCATAATGTTTCCGCAAAAATATCTTTGAGCTTTAGGCTAAATATAATAAATTTAAGATAATTCAGTTTTTACTGCGATGGTCAACACGCGTTTTTATAGAACCCAACAAAATAAGAAAAGAAATAGGTGTGCATTGTTTCTTGCTTTTTTCCAATTTGATGCCAATTTTGTCTCTTTATTCTCTCCATTATTTTCATGAAGCTAGTAAATCTTTTCTTCTTATCACTATTCTTATTTTCCTGATAAATCTTCTTCAATCTTACTAATCAATCACTGAACAGTTTTCCAATTATCAATTCCTATCATACTTTTTGTTATATCGTATGTCAATGAATTTGTCTGATCCGAAAGCACGTTTTTTAATTTGTTGTTATGAAACTGAAAAATGTATTGGCAAAAAATAATAATGTATGAGAAAAATAATAAAGCAAATTAGTGAAATTATGTTTTAATGGTACAGTTGTTGAAATAGGACGTTATTCGAGAAAAATAAAATACAAAAAAATGTTTCAAATTAAAATCGGAAATTTAAAGTTACTTTTAATGTTATGACGTTGATTGGGGATTTTTTACTGGTGGATTCTTTCATAAACAGGTTTTCTCAAAGACTCCAAAAATATCTGATAATGTTGCACTATCCGTGCACAAGTTGAATGTAGGGATTTGTTACAAGAAGGTTTTAGCAAATTATGGATTATTATTTATCTACATTTTGCTCATTTTTTCGCAGTTTTTGCAAAATCATTTTTTGTTTCGGCGATTGAAACACCCACTAACTAGTCATTGAAACTAACTAATTTTAATAATAAAACATCTCTTAGGATCGGAAAAGAAATGAAGGATTCAAGTGAATTCAACTCAAAAAATGTGGATTCAAGTGGATTGAATTGAAAAGTCAACTCCTTTTTCTACGTGCAAGTCTCGTGCACGGATGTGCAACCTAACCAATATCTGAATCGCATAGACTTTTAGAGTAAGGGTAAAAATGAAAGTTTGACATAACTGGCATTTAAATAAATTTAGCAGCTCTAAATTGGAAAAGTAGCTAATTTAGCGAGAACAAAACTTTTGCAAAGTGTTGGAGATGCTGATATCGCTATAGCTTCTTGAGCATCAATAAAAATGAGTTTTGGCGTGCATCAATCTCATCCAAACTTCTCGAAACATCCATCAACTTTAATGACTCGAACACATTCTCATAAATTTAATTGTCGTTCTGATTTATGTCATCTCGTATAAATGAGATTTCAAATTTAATAAAATGCATGCGATGTGAAAAGCCTCTCATCATCTCATTTTTCTGCGCAATAATAAAATTTAGAGAAGGGAAGGACGATTTTATGATGATGAGAACATGGAGTTGATGGCGTTGTCCAAAGAACATAAATCAACTGGTATGTTGGACATCAATTAAAATTAACTTACACGTGATATTTAGGAAGTGCAGTATTTCGAATCGCCATCACACATGAGCAAAGAAATTTAATTATTTATGTCAACAAAATTAAATATCCTTTTTTACTTTTGGCAAGAAACATTTGAACAATTAAAATGATTTCTAATTTTCACAATTAATATTATGTGTACAAAAATTGGCAATAATTTTCTATTAACTTTTTGCAATTTCATTTGTAAAAGAAATATTTTTTAAATGATTTAACCATACGAAATAATGCTGACTTTACTGACCAATAAAAATGTTTAAATCGTTATCAAAAATCAATATAAAATTAGTCGTTAAACTTTTTTGGGTGTAGTCAAAACTACACTTTATTGACTGTTCACCCTTGTGTATGAGAGATGTCAATCTCTACATTCTCTATTTCCATCCCTTGCTACTCAAATTAAATTTTCATTTATAAAAAACACTCAAAAGGTAATAAACACTAAAAATTTACAAGGTCGACACACCCCATCGATTAAGATGAGAGTAATATAATGGAAAAACTAAAATAAAAAATACAAAAAACCTAAAAACTAATATACAAAAATTTTTTTTAAAAAAGCAAGTTGTTTTGAAAAAAAATGGAAATCATAACACGCTATTTTTGTATAGGTAAATAAAGAAAACTTTTTAATTCTTTTAAAGAGTTTTTATCAAATGGAAATATTTCAGTGGTCTCATAACATAAACATCTTCTTCAGTTCTTATTTCGAATCATCTAAATTATTTAGAATATAATTATCTTTACATCCTTTCATGTTTTAACAAAAATAACAGGATAGACTTTTCCACGCCAGTATCAACACTCCACCGAATTCATTTCCCTCTTTTCCAATCCTCGAATTTTTCGATGCAAATAATGTCGTGAGATTTTAAAACCGGTTTATAAAAATTTATTGAAGTCTCATTTATTATCTTTGCCACATTTAAATATTAAAAACATTCAATATTTTACTATAAACTTGGAAAAATATTTAAAAACAAAAAATTAGGTTATTATAGCAACTCATAAAAAGGACCTTCCGGTATCAATTCTCTATGCATTAGCAATTTTATACATATATTTATGCATTAAAATTTTGGAGGATTTCTTTTGAATGAATGTTACATTGAAGTATGAAAATCAAGAAATTGAACAAATGGAATACTATTTTCAATAAATATTTGTCTATTTGGGTGGACATTAGACGAGAATTCCTTTTATTCAAGTATTTTAAATCAATCACATCATTCCAGAGAGAGTCTCGTTTTAATTCTGTTTTGCAAGCATTTTTGGCTAGGAAAAAATTTCACGTTGTTTTTTGCTGTCAAATCATTTTAATGAGACAGTACAATCAATAGGATGTGAGTGAGATCATCTACTAAATATTCATGAAAAAGTATTATCCAGCAATTAACAAAGAGAGATGATATTCTCTGATAGAGTTGATGGCAACGCCAGATTTACATTTTACAAGCATAAAAAGTTGCTTTCAATTCTCTTCTAAACCAAGATTATGCGTACACACACACAAATAAACAGATTGTATCGATTTTGGAATTATTTTTGCCTCTAAACTCTCACCACGGTGTTATCAGCAAGAAGCTTTTGGCTGTATCCTTCCTCTAAAACAAGACAACCACCATGCAATTAGCTGAAATACATGGACGCTTTGGCGAAGCTTCGGCGCTTAAAAATTCTTTTTCCAACATTTCAAAACTTTTTAGAAAAATAAATTGACATGTAAAATTGTCATACAAAAATACGCTCAAAGCAGCACATAAAGTCTAAAATATCATTTAGTTGTGGCCAATTATTCTGCACCACTTTGAAGTTCGACATTATGTAGAAAATATTTTTTTTGAAATTATCAAACTATAAAAAGTTGAAAAAAGTTTCAAAAAAATTAAGGAAATAGATATCAAATAAATTTTGCACCACTCTTTCGGTTCGCCCTCTCTCATTTCTGACTTGAATAAGCCTCATAAACTCGTGAGTTGGTCATTTTCACGAACTAAGATATGCACAGTAACGTCCAATTATTGATCAGTTGAGAACATTGAAACTTTTTCCAAAATTTCAATTCACTCTCATAAATAAATGAATTAATTCGCGCTAACTTCCTTTTCCTTCATTTGTTCGGAGTTTACAAAACGTATCACACTTAATTGTTGTTTGGTAAAAATGATATTTGTCTACTAATTTCATTTTCAATATTAGATGCGGTGCTTACTAGTTTGCAAAATAATCATTTTATATTAATTATTGCACGTGGTAGTTTCACTCACTGAGTTTGAAACTCCAAGTCAGGGAAATACTGACTTTCTTAACGATGAAAAACAAGAAACCTAAGCTAAATAAAAAGTTAAAACCCTTAGATCTACTGGAAAGCAGAGTGCAGAATATTTCTATCAGTTAAAGAAAAATTTGAGCAAAAAAACGGAAAGACTTAAAGATAGAAATAAAAACAAATTTAATCTCAAAAATAACGAGTTTTGATTCGAGATTAGATGGGGTGGACATTTTAAAACACTTTTTATGATAGCTCTGATATCCGAGTTCTATGGTTGAATGCGCTTTTTCTGCCCTTAAACGAGTTGACTCTTGTCATCGAAGAACGACGACACCGTATATAGGGGATCTCATCAGTTCACTTTACTACACTTTGAAAATGAATGGACCAAAAGTATTACACTTGATAAATTTGTTAAAAATGGGTATTGAAACAAAAAAATGTCAAAAACGTTGTAGAATAGAAATCATTTTGCACCTAAGTTTTCAACAAAAAGTCTCTAAAAAAATTTTTTTTCATTGTATAATTTTTTAAATTTATAAAATAAATTATTTTTAAATATATAATATATTTCACATGAGAAATTAACTTTATGTATATTTATAATTGATAGATAAAGCCTTAAAAAGTCGTAAATTCATGTGACCGTGGAATCCCCACCCCTTCGTGTCAAATTCCTTGCCGTAAGAAAGCTCTATTGTAGCCATATGTGTTTTAAGGTCTGAATTTTTTTATTTTTGAATTCAATATTATATATATAGATTTTTTATTTAGATAAAGTAAGATTATGTTTTATAAATTTGAGAAAAAAATTGTTTTGTACCAGATTACGTGTAAGAAGCACTACTTGTTGAATGGAGGGAGGTTTTACTCTTCAAAAGTAAATAACCAACTAATGGAAATACTCTCTTTATAACAGGAGGAAATTCATACGGTCAAGAAAGTATCGTTTTGTAAGCTGGCACATTCGTATTTGAGTGCTGTGATGTTAGACTCCTTCACCTCAGATGATACTGCTACTCCAAAATCAGTAATGACGTGCAACTTTTTTGATTTATTGTGATTAAGTTGTGCTAAACTCTCATATAAAAAATACTTTTTCGTGCCCACCTTCGTGCTAGCTTTTTCATTCATTCAGCCAAAAGAGAAAACGCTTATAACTGGAAAATACACCCTAAATTATGCTATGTATCACTCATCGCCAACCACGAATATCATTTTGTTGATAAAAACAGGTTCAAGTTTTCCATTAGTATTTGCCCAAATCAAAGTTTCCCAAAGTGGATTTCGCAGCGATTCTTTGGAATTCCAAGAAAATTTTTTAGAATATAAAATACTTGATAAAAAGCTTCTCAAATCGGTAAATAACTTCCAAAGGATTGTTGTCGATTATATGACATGATACTAAATGCTTATCCTTTGTGCCTATACGTTAAAGGGTCCACAGTCTATAAATTATTGGACTTAAAAAACATGAAAATAAATAAAAATTCATTGCAGTTCGACCATAAAGAATCGGGATCTGGGGTTTGCCAAAATATTTCTGAATCAAAAGAGGTTCCAGACATGGAAACTTTGAGAAAGCCTGGTTCAAGTAAGCACGTTTGACTAAATTTGTGAATAAAATAGCTACTTGAATTTGTGTTTGTTCGAATTGGAATTTTACTTCTAATGGGAACATATCCTCTTTTTTATGATCAAAGGCCTTAGAGATATCCACCCGCAAAAAAAGTTGGGAAACCCTGGTGTCACTTACACGAAGGTATTACCAAATTTTAATTGAAAGGAAAAATATGACAAAGTTTATATAAAATTCCTTTATAATACTGATATACTCTAACAATACAACATTTAATTTGAAACAGGGAAGTGTCTAGTCAGGATGGGAAAGATTCGCGAAGAAGGTTTGAAAGATGCGCTAATTCATATTCCTCGCTAAAAGAATGCTTTTTGGAAATGACAGTATAAATTCAGATGCATGCTAAATAGGCCAACAATGCATCATTTTGAGTGAGACACGCATCTCTTTGCCTTTCTCGCCGACAAGAGTTGAAAGTGAAAAAGTGCTCCATCAAATTACGTCCAAGTTTGCTCTTAAAGATAAATCTTCTTTGTGGCAACGTTGTCAAAATTCAAAAATTTCGCACCCATCCATCTTCTTCCAGTATTTTAATTTCTTGACTGAAAGATGGAACGGAGACTTGTAAACACAGTTACCCAAATTCTATACAAAGCACTGAACACTGCATACTCTTTCGAACTTGTATACACACTTAAGTTATCAATTGTTTTATATTTTACGATATTTTTTATTTTTCGAAAAAGATTTTTAAAATAGATCGCAAATCCTTGAAATTTTGTAGGTAAATCGGGGGTGTGTAACACAAAGTAAAAAAAGTATAAACTAAAATCCACTCACACTCGAAACATTTCTTTCAATTTGAAACTTTACTTAATTTTCGAGCACCCTGGTCTCCTTCAGATAAATGAACAAATCGTTAAATAAACACGAGAAAAGGTAGAGAATCATTCATTTCTCTCTTCTCTCGTGTTCATTTATCTGAAGAAGACCAGAGTGGTCGAAAATTAATAGTTTTCAACTTGTTCGGATAAAAGTTTTACTTATTTTCCTATTTTATCCTTTCAGCTTTTATTCATGAAGAGCAAGACTTTCTTTATATCTAATTAACTCCACAATTTAAAAGGGTAAATTCGATTTATTCACAAAAATAAGCATACACCAATCACGGATTTAAAGCCGATGGGGATCCTGTATTCCATATTACTCCCTCCGAGTTTGTGAGCATGTTGGTGCATAATTCAATCAAATTTGGTGAAAGAAAGTTTGTAGCTCAGATCCGTAAACCCATGCGACAATATTCCTTGTGATAGAAGCTTTACTCTGTATACACATTCATTGGCATGCTTTGGTTACTTAGGTCGGTGGGTGCAGTTGGCCAAATCCTGGACTTCCATACCGATAGTCTCATGTTAGACCCTGCATCTACTCTACTCCTAGTTGGATACAAACGGTGTAATTGTATGTCCTGTCAATGAAACCCCTCCAAAGTACCTTTACCTTTACCATATGGGATAATGTTATACAATCTCCGGGGGTAAACATTAGTCTAGTTCCACCCCTAGACACGCACGCATATCACGAGTAAATGTAGGCAGAAGTAGGTAAAATGCAAAAATTAAAAGGCTGCAGTGGTGTAGCCACTATTTTGAATAAGGGTACCAAAAATTCCCATTGACGATGGCCCAAATATTTTTTGAAAAAGTTTCTCTCGTCAAGTTAAATGTGTTATTTGTAGGGCAGTTGCCCCAAGTGTCAAATTTATTGACTTTTTATATTAAAAATTGACATAAAAAATTATAATCTAAAATTATTATGGGAAAAACGTTAAGAAAAATCGGTATGCTTGGAAACAATTATGTTAAAATGTAAAACTGAAAAACAGTGTAAAATTTTTTTTTGCCAAAAACTTCTTTTGTGATAATTCAGATTCTGCATAATTTCAAACGCAAGATACTGTATTATTTTTAAACATAATTCGTTCCTGGAAAATTTTTCTTAAACTGTTTTGCTACTTAAAACATTTTGAAACATCGATGCTTAGACTTAATCTTAAGAGTCTGAGTCTATTAAGGGTCAGTTTTTGAAAACAAATCGCCTGTGCTTTAAAGTATTAAAAGTAATTTCAAACAAAAATGCCATTTCAGTAATTTACGAAGAAGAAATTTCAAGGAATATTTTGACAAAATATTGACTTTTTACAGAAACTTGTAAAAATTTTAAAAATAAAAAATATAGGTTAAACCAATGTCAAAAAACTTTATATAAAATTGACTCAGTTTCCTATCATTCCTGCCAGTTTATTGAACTCAAATATGCTGACAAAGTTAAAAGATAAACTAACGAAACTTCATTTTTTGTTAATCATGATAACGATATTTCGACATGTAAAACGTGCCCTTGTATGTAACATACAGTTTTGATTGATTTGTTAAAGGGCATATAAAAAAAACATAGATCATATTTTATAAATAACAGTTTTCCAATAAATAGTGGATTGATTAGTTATAATGTTAGTTGCTTGCTTAGTTTGTTAGCTGGTTATTCAGTGAAAGTGCTTCTTTGTTAGAGGGTTTAACATAACTTTCAAACAGTTATTGCTTGGCCATCAGAAATAAAGGATTAAAAATTTATTTTAGACCGGATAGTGTCTTAGGCTCGCGTGTCGCCAAACCTTTAAAAATATTTATGATCCAAACATAAAATTTAGAAAAATTCATTCGTCATTCATAATTTCCTAATCCTAATCTTTTTGAATATAGGAGAAGGCTTGCGACAAACGTGTGGCATAAATACAACGGTTAGTATAGACATTCTGATTGCATCTATATTACATAGCGAGGAATGTAATTGCATTTGAAATGCTAATACGTCATCTTATTATTTCAGATACCGACAAAAGGAAAAAGTAGAAAATCATCTTACGATACAAAATGAAAAAACGCATTCATATTCCCTTCCAAAAATTGAGATAAAGATGTTTTTCATAATTTTGATGTGGTTTGAAAAGAAAATTAAGAGTTTACTTAAGGATATGGAGTGTTGATGATCACTTGATATTGAAGAGACTTTATACTAAAAATAAAAAATACATTTTTACGAAGCAAACACAACTTTTATAAGAACAAGAATATTGGACTGATATAAGAAGTGGCATCTTTTCAAATAAGTCCCTACAAACATTCTTTAACAAGAAGTTAAGGATTTGGCATGACCCACTCATCAAACTTGTAAATATTTGTCAGCCATAACTCAACTCAATTTCAAAGATGTCTTGCTTTAACAATTGATAGACAAGAAAGTACCAAGAGAAAATGCTTGATGACCAAGTATCTCACCTTACTCTAAAGAAGAGACAAAGGGTTTCTACAAATATTTACTAAAAATACTCAAGTTGCTGTATTTTTTTAATTTTTAATAAAACTTCTAATTAACTAAGTAATTAGGACAAACAAAACTAATTAGGAGTTTTGTTGCTCGCTAACTTCTCCTGTAGGATGTAGAGTATAAAAATATGAGAACATTTTCGCACGCACCAGCATAGCTGTTTGTGGCGAATGTTTTGTAAATACACATAAATGATATACACAGTTTTGCAATAATGTAATAACAGTGGTGTTATGGTGGATGAGAGGCAGTGGAGAGTGAAATTAATTTCGAAAAAGACACTCTAATCCCAAGTTGAATTTTGTTCGAGAGATTACATCGATATAAATCAAGCAATTTCCAACTCAATTTTGATCTGTGGCTATTTCGAAAAACTAAACAAATTAAATTAAATTCCATCATTCTTCAACTCTACTGACACAGTCACACACACACTGGCAATTTAGAACAGACACATCCATTCTCAATAATCTCACGTTGATATCTCTGCTTCCCTGATTATGATTGCACTCATCAACACCGCAAACATCAAAGATTTCAGATCACGAGGATTCACTTTTTAACCTACTCCCATCAAATGAAAAGCGATCATTTGGAGTGGGGATTTCTTTTTGAATTTGGATAAAGCAGACATACAAAGTGCAATTAATTTGATTTGCTCGTGAAAAATTTGACTTGCGAATCAATTACCAGCGCGCTCAATCTATTTTCATACAAGCACATAGAGCAACTAATTACTATTTGGAGGGATTTTCATTTTTCTATTTTTCTGTGATAGGTCATCAAATCGAAAGCATTTCACGATAAAGTCATCTAGCAAGTCGAATAAATCCGTGTCTTTTATTTTTTCAAATATCATTCACACTTTTACTTCAATTCCAAAAATGGCAAGCACCGCAACGCCTGCTGGAAATTCATTTACATCCTTGAATAAGCTTATAATATACGAATTCTAAGATTTCCTTCCTTTAAATCTCTAATATTATTAAATATATAAGAAATATTATACTTAAATTTTTTAGATGTAAAAAAGAGCTCTTACAGCTCCAATAAAAATGTGATTATATAGCCAACCTTTACAATTACACTCATAATTTATGAACACGTAAATTGCACATCGGGTAAAATTTCTTTCTATATCTTTCTTATATCGATATGTTATAGATAAATTCGCTTATTTTCTCCAAGAGAAATTTTCTCGCTCAAATATCATTGGTTAATAGTTTATGCTTGAAACATCAATCACTACTCTACTCAAAGTTTCAAAAATTTAATGAAGTCGGTTGTGATGCTTCCATGATAAAGCTTCCATGACATGTGGCAAATAGTTAAAAAATAAAGTTTACGGAAAAAGATAGGGCGTTATTAATTTTACAAATTTAAAACATTTTTTAGAATAACACACACGTTTTAAGAAGAGTAGCACGAGATTGTGTCTACTTAATTACTTTCTCTTTCAGTGATGAGTGTGAAAACTATATGAAGTTAGTCAAGATTTGAAAAGAAGAAATCAAGAGAAGAGACAGATTGCCTTGATTCATTTAATCATTTTCAATACACATATCTTATTTAATTAAAACTTGGACAACTGAAATTGCTTACATACTTTCTATTTCTTTGTTGATTGCAACAAGTGTCAGAATGACCAATGTATCAAAATGATTTCTGAATTTTGCATTGCATAATCAGGCGATCAAAAATCGGGTTCTGAAAAAACTACATCTTTCAGTTGATTATATATCTCACAGAAACTATTTTATTTGAATTGGATTTAAATCGCTATAGCAACTACTATTACGAACTTAACAACTAATAACTGATTTGAGGTCCAGTTTTCTGAGATCAAATTTTGGCCCACCAGCAAAAATATATGATAATCTAAATCAATTTTTCCTAAATTTATAGTTGTCTATGCCACATTAATCTAGTTAACACTTGTTAAATAGGACATATCATTTTTTGCATATTTTTGAATTACCCTAAAGCGTTAATAATAATTCGCCCGTTTATAAGACAGTTGAGTCTTTTCAAACAAAAAATGATAGAAAAAAAGATACCGATTTCTAAGACCCTCTCTATTAACACAAATAAGCGAAACACAAGCGTTTATATATTTAGCCATATCACGGAAAAAGTGTAATATTTTGCAAAAAAAATTTAATCTAATTAAATCGTAATGAAAACTGTTGGAGAATGCTTGAAAGTAAAATTAAAAAAAAGCTAAACAACGCTATAAGTTTGAAAGTTAGGTTTGTACTTTTAAAAGACTAACAGTTGACATCTCCATTCTGAATCCATTTAGAACAACATAATTATAAAGTTTATAAAAAAAATTGGGGATCTAAACACTCTTACGACAACAGCACTTTATCTGCCACTCACAATGATTGATGTATAGCAAAAGGCGTACTGCCTGTCGTATCTACGGTTTCGCGTTTGTATGTATGTGTCTGTTTTGAAGTTCATCGTCGCATAAATACCAATAAGATTAACATCATTCAAAATGGAAGACAATAGTAATAATAATGCATGAACATTAATATGCAAAATTCTTTTAAATACAAAATTACTTTTGGTACAATTGAACCTAAAATCAATCATGATGAATTGCGAAATTTTATGCGCGATTATTGCGGACCATATGAAGAACAACCATTCTAACTATGCTGGAGTGACTATTCTTCAGAAGATAAATTTTTAGGGTGGCTACTCTTCAGTTAAGTCTTGATTTATTAATCTTCAAGATGTGTATTGTATAATTTTATTCGAGCGAATATATAACAGGGATACTTTTAATAGGATTAAAAGCATAATGATTCCCTAAATACATACTATATACAATCACCAAAATATATTTAATCTTGAAACAATATCGTGTTTTGCAAGTCAAGTATAAATAAGACAGAACTATATATTTTGTTGTTCTCACAAACTTAAACAAAATGAGTTTTCAAGATTTTATCTTGCCTTTATTAAATTCTCATTACTTGAATGAAATCTCTAAGACTTTTGAAAATAAAGTGTCTTTGCTTAGAATGCAACTGTGAAATGAATTGGACAAAATCTTCAAAAGCTATAGATATGGTTTTGTATGAAAATGTCAAAACAAAACTTGTCCAAAATTTAAATCAACGATTTCAATTCGTTGGTCATCATTTTTTACAAGTCCAAAGTCTCTCTCCAAAAAAGGATTCACATAATGTATTCATGGACTCAAAATATTGGAGCATCAGAAACATTTCAACAAACTGGATTGAGTGAAAAAAAACAATAATTGATTGATTTTCATTTTTTAGAGAAGTTTGTAAAATATATTTTCAGAATAATCCAATAAAACTCGAGAGGTCCTGGCTGCATAATACAAATCGATGAGTCTGTTTTTTCCCACAAACTGAAAAGCAAATTTGGGTATTTGATTTAGTTGACACTTCTTTTTCTCCTGCAATTGGATACATGGAAATTGTTCCAGATAGAAGTGCAAAGACATTACTTCCTATAATTGAGAAAGTGGTTTGACCCGGATCCATTATACATAGTGATCAATGGCGAGCGTATGTCAATGTGGAAAGATTAGAATTTACGCATATGACAGTAAATCATACTTTGAATTTTGTGAATAAAGAAAATGGAATTCACACACAAATCATAGAATTTTATTGGAACAAACAAAAGGAATGAACGGGGGCAGAAGAACTTTTCTAGAATCTTATTTCAAAAGTAAATTTTGATTTTAACTAAAAATAATTGGTAGAGTAGAGCTATAAAATTATTTGGAGTGGTTGTTCTTCATATGACCCCTAATTTTACCTAGACCTCCACGAAAAACTGCCTTTTTGGTTCTTTTTAATCATTGGCCTAAATCAGCATGGCTACCTTTAGAAATGCAATAAAGTGTAATTGTGAAAAAGAAATTGAAGCCGATGACATCTTCAAATTTTGGAGTAAAGAGAACTAATTAATTAATTAAAAAATGATCGAAGCGAGCTGTTAGAAGTGATTTGGTTGGTTGATCAGACCCCTTTTTTCGTTGTAAGATTTTTCCACGAAGTTTTGCCTGCATAAATCATATCTCCTTGTCGTCATCACAAAGCGTCTTGTCTTGTACACGCTTTGTATAAGCTCGCGCTCGAGATATGTAGACTTGTTGTGTTTGTGTGTAAGCAGGAAACTGAGTCCTACACTCAACAGCCATATGCCCATGAGACAAAAGCGAGACACATCGACGGGCTGGCGGCAACAGTCCAGTCTTCAAAGTGGCTTTTTGGCGCGAACACGAGTTAAGGGGGTATTGTTGTTTCTCGCTGAAACTGCAGGGAAAACAAAGCCAGCAGACAGCCCTCATTAATCTCTTGACTCGCCCACTAACACCTCACCCTTTTCACAGGGGGATACTACAACTTGATGATGTCCATGCACACGTAATACGGCTTTGCACCGCCATTTTGCAACTGAGGATAAATTCGAGCGCAGTCTTTCTCAAGCCGATGCCAGGGTTACAGAGACGGAGTAGGAATTTAAGAAACAGGAGCAGATTTGTGGCATATCTAGTCTCTGGCAAGTGAGGAGAGTGCGATGCAGACAAATTGCAAAATGCTTACATATTATTTCATAAAGTAAAAACTTCACCGCGATATTTCACAGCCAAGAGCAAGTTTTACTTTTTTTTCACAAGCAGACAATCAGAAATTGTTGCACTTTCTTTTTCCAGGTAAAGCAGGGATATTACAACGCGCCTTTGGTCGTTTCCCATTTTAACTTATTGGAGTGTGAGTGCAGATTACTGTTTTATAAGCGATTCTGTCCTGTACCAGGAAAGAAGAACCTTACTATCATATATGGTAAAATTCAAAAATAGCTCAGTATATATTATTTTTAGAAAATGGATGATGTTAAACCCTTACAGACGTAACCTTTTTACTCATAAGACAGTAAATTCACATTTTTGCTCAAATCTTTGTGTCCAAAAAGCTGGTCAAAATAACTTATATATTTAGATAGAGTAGGAATATTTAAGCAGTTAGTTATGCTTACAAATCAAGTATGCCGTTTCGGGAAGATTTAGTTTACTAACTTGCCTGTACCCAATCTTTACTTACCTATCCCAAAATTAGTATAGTGTTTATTAACGCAATTTCTCTCTGTAGTTGATATATCTACCAAGGCCGCCTGAATTTCCTGCCATTCTTCGATTATACTTTGTGAATGCACATTTTCGTAGTAGACCCAACTCAGCAATTCTCAGAAAACAATGTCGGCAAACTAACATTTCCAGAAGCGACAGAAACTAAGAAGCAGTATGTTAGCGCGTGATATCCAAATGCTTAGTCATTAATTTCTGTATAAAGTAGGTACACGCATGCATTAAATATTGTTATAATACGAAGTATCTCCATATGTTACTTTAAAAAAAGATATTATTTAAAATGCCGTCTTTTCCATATCATTCTTTACGTATCACACTTTTGGAAACCACCGTACTTAAAATATATAAAAATGTCATTCTTCGATTACTAAGAACACTTAAGATTACTGCCTTATCGTAGAAAAAAGGTTATATGAAATGGCCTTGATGTACCAAAAATTCCTGCCCTCAGCGCTGGACTTATTTTTCCACACGGTTATTACTTTTTGAGGATGCGCTATTTATAGTGATTTATTAAAATCTGTAGAAATAGAATTGAGTTTAAACTTCTTTTGTTAATTTTTAAATAACAGTTTTTCTTTTGTAGCATATGTTTTTTCCATTCTATAACGAAATCTGCTCTACCTGTTCGAGAAATATTTTAAGTTTTTCCCAGATATAGGAAATTCGGCAAGTCTTCATCTTTTAGAGTGTATCTTATATTTTCACATGATTTAGTCGTTTTTATTTATACAGTAGACCCACGTTAACTTGGACCCTGATAAGTCGGACCGAGAATACAAATGTTTGCCCTCATAGGCTCACAAGGGGTCATTTTCATTGACTTTTTTAATTTCGCTTTGGCTTACAAGCAGCCATTTTATTTTTTTACTCCATAGGTAGTTCGCGGTCATTCTAAATTTTGTCGTTATTCCAAAGCTTATTGTGGCTATAAATTCGTCCAATTTGAAATATTTTTTCCTACCATATATATATATAGTGGACCGTCTGTTATGTCGGACAATCGGCATAGTTGGACACCCCTCTCCCCCATGTAGTCCGACTTAACGAGGGTCTACTAATGTATATGTTTTTAACGTGTGTTCTTTTATTTATTTAAGAGTTGCTAGAAAATTCGTTCATCATTGCATGTATAAATGTGTTTAAAGAATATTTCTTGAGCTGAATTAATTTTGTTTATCAAATTTATATAGAATAAAAAGATATCAAATCTCTACCGGCAGAAATTGTCTCTACTCCTCTCGCTGAGATATGCACAGTGACGTGCATTGGCATAGGCAAAGTTCAATGATTTAATTGACACATCCTGAAATCGACTCCATCCTTCCTACTCCTTCTCAGAATAATTGGAAGGAATACTACTTTTGTCAAGAGAGCGTGTAACGCATCTTTCCAAGAATAAATTATACGTAAAATAAAACAAACACAAAAAAATTGAGTGTACAAAATCAATGCAATTATGCAAGTTGACGTTTTTACAAAAGGCCACCTACATGTTCAAAATCGATGATATTTAGAAAAAATAAATAAATCATTGGCCTAAATCAGCATGGCTACCTTTATTTAGAAATGCAATAAAGGGTAATGCTATGACGTAGCAAGAAATCTCTTGCCCTATAGAATGGAATTTTATGAGAGTTTTGGAAAAGAAATTGAAGCCCATGACATCTTCAAATTAGTGTCACTCAAAATAAATTTGTTTGAAAGTGTACATTTTTTTGTTTATTTCAAATATATTCAAAAATAAACTTGGATTATAGCAATTTAGATTAAAACAATACAATATTAATATTATTGTAGGTATTTTGTTGGAAAGCTTTAATTTGGAGCTCAATGATGTTTAAAAGGAAACTGCGGCCTCCAATTTTACATCAAATTGCAAGTACAAAATTAAGATGGAATATCTAACTTTTTTTAATATTGAAAATTTGTCTTATGGAAAAATGATTAATTTTGTTTCAGACTTCAGCAACCTGTCCGCATTCAAAACCTACTTATATTCTCTTCATGATGATAATATATTTTGCCCATTCAGATTGCTAACTCATGTCATATTTCTCGAACCACGGTAAAATAGATGTTAGTTTAAAAAATAAATAAAGATGAAGACAAAGATCATTAATCTTCGAAAACGGCATTTGGGATCTAAAATTCAGCAAAAGCTCGTTTGCTTGCATAATTGAAACAAAGAGTGGAATTTATTTAAAAAAACGATTTACAAAATAAACACCGATGTTGGCTTGCTTTCAAAAACTCGATGACTCTTCTCGAGCATTAATGTTAATTTATTCACTTTTAGCATAAGTCAAATACTTCAATATTGATTTTAAAAAATAATTCAATGTAATGATGTTCTTACAATTTCTACTTCTTCATATCAACAAGAAAATTGATTTTTGCGATTCGGAATATTGGCAAATCTAGGCCGAGTGCTGCCTTGTTCATTTTGGCCCGAATAAAGCTTAGGGGGAAAACAAAATTATATGGGTTTGCAAAATGCGAAGACAAGCAACCATTATTACATTATCAATATTTATACTGCATTTTCATTAAGGTTATCAAAGATTGTGGGAAAAAGTTATATTCAAAATCTTTGGTGTGGAACTTTGCACATTCAATTGATGAATCCTATCCTTTTGTCCTAGATAAAAAGGTTATAGACAATACATGAGACAATACAAGAAAGACACTAAACTACAAAGACAAACGAATTGACCATTTTAATAAATTATGTTGAAGAAAATAGATCAAACATTTTGCTTGCAACACAAAGCAGAAACGTCTAAAATTCAGGAAATCTTGAATGTCTATCTGAAACTGACATTCACAAACAACCTTGAAATATGGTACATGTCACATCACACTTTTTCTAGAGTTATATTTGAAACAGAAACGTTGATGTTGAAAAAGTATACATTTTTAAAGTCAAAGTCACGACGCATTCAGAAATTCAGAGCGAGAGGGGTGAGGCAACTGCCCCAACTGGTTGCGTCCTTGGGTGAAGTCATTAATGTTAAATAAATATATACAAAATCGGAGTAAGTCTCAAAGATTACAAATAGGTAGAATCGGAGACAGCAAAGAAATCCAAAAAAGCTTCTTCAAGGTCAAATTAATCTTTTACTTCTTTGATGGTCAAATTATAGTTTCGATTTGGAATATTAAAAACAAGAGCTAGTTGGTTATTAGTTGTAAAAGTATAGCAGTCATGAATAAATATATAAACAAATGTTGCTTTTATAGCCCTTTTTAACAGTGAGTGTCAAACTAAATAAAATGAAATATTATCATAATAAACATAACTGTCATGCCTTGTCGTTAATCTCATTATCGTTATAAACAAAATCACTAACGAAAATACCGCAATTTTAGTATAAGCTTGGTGTATTTTTTAAACAAATACATGTCTAACAGAAAAACAGCTAATCCAGAACCCAATATTTTGGGATTAGTGATAATCGACCTTACATTAAATAAATTAAGCTAAAAATTATCATTCGGTAAATTTATTGGTTATCGCCCTTCGAATTTTTTTATATGAAAAAGATAGATAAAAATATCTTTAAGGAATTTTATTAGAATTTTTTTTATAATTTAAATTTTTATTTTTTTATACATTATAAAAATAAACATTTTTAGCGGGGGGGGGGGGGGGATCTCATAAAAGCTAAACCTTAAGAGTATTGATCAAAAATCAAAATCTAACTAATAAAGTGTAGACGAGTAGAAGTCTAACTGCATAAATAATAGAAGTGTGTGTTTGTTTAAGGAACAGAAACCTCAGATTAAGATTGTCAAACGAAATATTGTTATTCAAAAAGTTATAAGAGTAAGGTTGGAAAAAAAGTAGAATTTCAAACTAAATAACTACTGTAAAATACTAAAATTATTGCAAAACTTAAAGTAAAAAGATATTCTGTGGAAATATTCAAAAGATAAACATTAGTTTAAAAAGTAGACTGAGTTGACGATTCTATAGCAAAACTTTTCAATGTCAAATTAAGCAGACGGTTATTTTCCTCAATTAGGAAATTATAAACGCAAATTTTATTCAGAGAAAATCGCTAATAAAATAACACTAAAACGCTTCAGATGGAAATGCTATTCCACAAGTGGTTTGAGTGAAAAGGAAGATGAAAAAAGCATTGCTACAAACCAAGGTCAATATACTACTCAGCATGATGAATTATTAATGTTTCATATTTCAAAAAATTTAATCCAAAAATCGATTTAAAAGCTTCAAAACATCGCTAAAGCAAGTAAATATTGGCTAACATTTATACTTTTGTCTCTGATTTACTAAAGAAAAAGTGTCACTCTTTTTACATAGCAAAAGTAGGAGTCAATACCTCTCTAACTTGTATGGATGCAAAGTCTATGGTGTCTCTGCCTTCTAAAGCTTGAAAAAGGTACTGTAAAGAGATTTGTCGTGAAATCATTTTCTCCCTTTTGTTTGGCCTCCGAAAGATTCTTTTTTTCAAAGATTTCCAAGAAAATCCAAATATTTGCTTATCTTTTTGAAATTACTTTCGCTATAAACCCATTTAAGTTACTGTGAAACGCCACATGTTATCATTAGCGCAGTTTAAATCAGTAAAGTTCATTTTTTCTATTAACCTTTTTGAGATTGGTTGAAGAATTAATATATTAAATGCTTTAATTTTTTAATTTTTATAAAATCAATTTTTTTTGTTATCACAAAAAAACTTGGAATAATAGAAAATGTTAGCCTGCTTCTAATTAACTATTTTATATTATATTCCTTTCTTAACAATTATAGATTACTAATTATTTTTAGGCCAATTTTTTACTATTAAAAGTGGATATTGACAATTTTTGGGTCAATTTTTAAAGGCCCAAGTTATCAAACAGTCGAATCAAAAAAGTGACCTAAAAAATTATTTAAATAAAATTATAAAAAGTGTTTTTCGAGAATAAATTAAATAATAAAAAATTGTGAAGAAGGGATTTTTACATTTCGCCCTCGACTTCATAAACGGCAGTATTATATCGATCCAATTAGACATTCATCGGCATTAGAGTGGTAGACAGAGAAAGTTCGCTGTGAACATACACATACATGTCTTGTTAATAAATTATTCATTTAAAAAAAGGGATGACTTCGATTTTCCGTGCTCGCATAAATTGCAGAGAGATGAAAACATGATCGATATTTTTATACATCCCTTAATCTCAATATTCTGTGAGTAGTGAATATTTCGAAAATAAAGGTAGGGAGGGATCGCCATCAACGTCTCACATTTCTTTGCGTCTCTGACCCCAAAAAATGCTAATTTTCTCATTTTGCAGCAAATTTGGAAAGCGGATAAAATATTTACAACTTTCTTCAAACTATCGTGTCGTACTTTTCCCGCAATTTTGAGATCACCGGAAAAAAATGACCAATTGCTGATAATAAATTTACAATCCAAAGTTCCAAAATTGAAAATATCAATATTTTTAAGTTTTCATCAGTATATTATCATATTTTCAATACTCTATAGACAAAAATGAAAAACACAAAAGTTTAACAACTGAAATAAAAAGCATGCAAACGTTTTTTGCGAAGCAATCAAACATGCATTAATAAATAGCTTGAAGGCTTTGTAAAATAGTGCTGGCCTAATGAAGTTCGAAAAAGCTAAACCAAATTATTTATTTATTGATTAGGAAGAGTATACATTGGTTTTATATGGACAGGTAAACCCTTGACTCTTTCAAAGAAGAAAAACTAACTGGCTTGTTCATAAGACCACTAATCAGATGGTTAAAATATCTGCCATAACATCAAGAATTTTTTCAAGTATGCAATAAATCAAAAGTGAAGATATGTTTAAAAAATTTTTATGCCTAAACATTCATTTTATTAATCCTCAATATTACCTTTTTGATAATGCAATATTTTCTTCCTAAAAAGTTCTAATTTTGACAAAATATATATTATTTGATGTAATCTACTAATTCAATTTACAAGCCTACTTAGTACTAATTTTATTTAGCACTGGAACATTCAGGGTTATATATAGTTATACTCTCATTTAGGGTTATAGTTTATATATACTCTTGTTCCCAGAAAAAGAAAAATTATATTTAGTAAAATATTTCAGTCAAGACATTTTTGTGTCATTTTAAGATGGAGCTGGGATCAAATGGATTATAAAATGGTCGTTGATGCATCTTTAAAAGTATTTGCTAGTGTAGGCTTCACCAAAATATGGGAATATTAACTTCATTTTTTAATTTACATAGGACTAGGTCAACATATGTTGCTTTTTAATGGATATCATTATTGCGCGGCATTTTTACATTAATACCGAATTAGAACGAGTAGAAAGAATGCGGAATAACCACATCCATATTTGCGAATCTTTGATCCAATAATGAATCTCCCCAGTGCCTACATCTAGAGGACAAAGCTCTATTAGGAGATAATAGGAACAAAATAAAATTCTAATTTTTAGGGAATATCTAGTCTAGGGGTGCGCATCAGGTGGCCAGAACTCAAAAAACAATCTGGCGAATACAGATATTATAACTCTTTATATTTATAAATGATTTTAGTTTTTTTTATAAAAAAAATTAAAAAAAAAAATTGGCTAAAAAATGACAATTAAAAACTAAAGTAGAATTTTTAGAAAGATATAGTAAAAAAATCTTGTCCTAGAGCCTTGACAAGTTCATGTGGCAGCATAGGGAATAAACAAGTCACCCCGATTACATGCCCTAACTATTTTTTCAGTGTTCGTCCTCGCTGGTGTTTTTATTGGGAAATTTAAAAATAACATTTTCAAAGAAAAATTTTACAAAAAGAATTTAAGTTCCAGATTACACAATTACTTCCTGAGCAAAAATGATTTGATAACAATTTTCAATATTTTTCTCATTTCTAGCAATGGATTCGTATTCCATTAATATGTCAACTGCGAACATTCAAGTTAGAGGTCGACCACCTCCCCCAAATAATTCGAGTGTGTGCAGATTTTTAGCCATAAGTTATTCGTTTTTATTTTCTCCTTTACCACTATCGCCTTTTTCATTTTAAAAATTTCATATAGGAAGAAAGTTTAAAATCACTTTTCAAATAATTTCTATAAAAATGATACATTGATCAAAATTTTTTGACAGAATTCATTTTTAAAAAATTGTCTCGCTTTACAGGTTATTTGGAAGTAGAAAAGAATGACGAAAGGTTTTTTGATACTTGAGACACCCTAATACACCACGAAAAAGTGAAATAAGGGGCAATGAATTGAACTTGGTAGAAGGATCACACTCCAAGAAGAATGAGGAATAACTGTGAAAGCATCGCAAATTAAAGGAATGAATTGCATCTCATAATTAATATTTCTCTCGCAAAGTAAATAATGCACAGACAGTGAGTAGAGGGAGTTCTGTCAAAGGTTGCAAAAAGAGGCAAAAGCTAGCGACAATTTAAAATGCAAAAATACTTCCTATTTTTCTTTGAAGTTTGGAATTGGGCCTGAGGCCAGTTCACAAACACATGCACGACACTTTACATAAATTATGTTTTCATTTTGCGCATCAAAAAACTTGAATGAAATGTGACAATGACCGTCATTGAGTAAAATTATTTTCAAAAAAAGTAAAGATTTAAATGATCTTTTTCTCGAGGTAAAAACACTAATAAACATCTCAAATTCACGATGTCAATTTTAGACGATCAACATCCTAGACATTTACTTATTTTTCAAGTTATCATGGCGTGATTATTATGAATGTGTTAAAATGTTAATTTCAACTTTGTTTGCGCATCATCTAAAGTTTTTAACATAATTAAAGCAGCGTATTTGAAATTGCTGTTTGGGGCGCTATCACAAAGGCCTATCGCATGAACTAAACCCAAAGAACACAAATTACGAACAGGAATGAAATTTGTAAAGAGATTAGTCCATTACTGCGCGATCACTTGTCTTTTTATTCATAGAAAAAGAAACACAGCTTATGAAATATTTTGAGTGTAATAAGTTCAGTACATGCTCCGAGAAAGAATATTTTTCAAAACACCTTATTTTTAATTTCTTCACTGACATCATTTATAGATTCTAGAAATTTTTGGGGACAATCATCTAATAACGCAAACAATGATCACTCTACCATTCACCGCATTATTAATTAAACTTTAAACATATGTGCTATAGTATGCGAACAAGTCTGTTTTTGTTGAAATATTGAGATTCGTTCACTTGTGTAAAAATTATTTCTACAATTTTTTCAAAGCCTTTTGTATAAAACACTTTTATTTTTTGTAAGATAGCTTTCTTTTGGCATTCTATATAATTAGCGGATTTAAATTTGAAGCAACATCAACAAAACGAACTAAACATTTATTCATAACATAATTTCTTTTTACTAAATTCTAAAAAGTCGTTTGTATATCATGGGTTAATTTATTTAAGTCAAAAATGGAAAATTTAGAGTGTAAAGGAAAGAGAGTGCAGCTCATATTTGAGATTTATCCACGAGAAGTAAACTAATTTTTGGAAAAACTTCTTTGAAAACAATGGATACTTTTGGATGCCAATTTGCGTATATTCTATAATTATTATTCAACACCAAAAAAGGTTCATATAGGAAGAACTTCAAAGATAGTACTGACTTTCAGTATTAATTATAGGAAACTCAAAGTCATCACATATCATTTTTGTAACTTTATAAGAGATGGATTGGTCAATGTTTTACCGGAAGGAATTATCATGTAAGTAACCAAATATAAAGAATACAAGCATTAATTTATCAATAAATCAAATGATCAATTATTATTTATTAAAGACAAGATAACAAATCCTGTTACGTGAGTACAAAGAGGTTAAATGTTTAAATTTAAAAGAAGAAGCTTAAGTATCTTAATTTAAATTAATTTAGTTATAGTTTGAGTAAAAGAAATAAATTTAAAAATTTAGTTTCTCATCAACTGATAAAAATTTTCAATAATAGGGGTTATAAATATTCAATAAAAGCTCGCTGGTGTAGAAATGTCAACGACCACAATTGCCTTTACCAATAGTTATACGTCCAACTGTCATTTTTTCGAAAATTTTGAGGACTGAATTATAATATGAAATTTTTAACTGCTCCAACCACTAAAATGACGCTTTACTTTTTACAGTAAATGTTGAAACGAAATGGCCGTTTTCATAATTTATTTCAATATTTCGTTGTATATCTACAAAATAGCAAGTTCTATTTGAATAATACAAAAAACTATAAAACTCTATAAGTGATAGCGGTTTATCCCCTCACTTATGGAGTCTTGGAAAGTTTTAAGGGTAAACCTTAACTATTAGACCGTTGTGTCAACAGTTCACGGATATTTCGACCTTTGGAGAATTCGGGCTCAAAGCAATATTAATAGCAATGTATTTAAAGGCTGGATTGACCTGCCTTCGTATAAACACGGCTTGCCTTAGGCATTCTCAAGCTCCGCGCAAAACCATACGGAGAGCACACAACGAGTGGACGACAGGAAAACAACTTCATCTTTGACATCATACAGGAACTGTAACTCATATAAAAAGGGAAACATCATTTATAGAAAATAATGAACTCGCCCCAAATTTTTGATCATGATGAAGGTCGCCCCAAATTTTGGAGTTAGATCATTTCAAAAATTCTCCCTCCCAAAATTTTGAATGTGTGTGCCACAGGCCCTGTCTATGAGTGTGTAATTATGTGTGTGCGAGTGTAAAATGCGTGTCTTTAATGTGTGCGTTTCTTATCTTTGGCAGGGTGTGGCAAATAATTAAAAATACTGCAATTCATCACAATTTTGCAAAGTCAAAAATTTAATACCGCCTCAACTTTAGGTTTTTTATTCTCTCTATTGTATCCAACGGAGGAATAATCTTCCATAATTGTGCAGAATTGAACCCAAGAAAGTTGAATCAATTCCCAAACCCCGCTACACTAGGCCGTCTGCGGAAGCAAACAATGTTTTGCTGAGGTGCAAGGATTGGAAAATAAATTACTAGATTTAATTAGGAAATCCCTATAGTTATGGTGTTGTGGCCAAAGCAAAGTAAATCAGGGTATTTCGTGAAGGTTAGTAAGGAAAGAGTTACTGAATCACAGGTAGAAGTGTTAACTAGAGAAGACTTTTCCTCGTCTAATCCGTGCTCGCTGTCTCGTTTGTCCATTTCTTCGGTTCCTTCTTCCGTAAAAACTTTGATTTCATCAACGCTCGCATCTTCGGAACCCGAGATTCGCGACTTGTTTATACTCTCGAGGCAGTCCGTACTGGAATGAGGCATTTCAAAAGGTTTCCGGTTACGATGTCATTTACGATTAAAATTAAATTTAAAACACATATGAGACTGGAAGGAGAATCAGGATCTAGTGGAGCTGCATTCTCAGATCAAAGATTGCGGCTTGCGATAGAAAGGAATGTAGGATTAGTTTGTTTATCGTGAAGAAAGCGGTTAAACAACACACAAAACAACTCACTGAGCAAAAAGGAGTATAGAGATAGATGCGCGCTAAAGAGAAAGAAAGAGTAACAGACTACTCAAGAATAAGGCATAAATTAACAAGTGATATTTTAATGTGTCACTTTTATTGCGCTTCATCCAATTAAAATTCTTCTTTTGATTTGATAAACAGTTTACGCACGTCAATCAAAATCAAGAGAAGCTTTTCAATTGAATCTACACACACACACACACACCATGATTTCTTCACTAATGCTGAAAAACGTTGCAAGTGTGTGTATGAGTCGAGATGATGAAGAAATTTGGGAAGGTGTGGAGAAGGAGATGAAGACACATCGCACAAACTGGACACACTCTACTGAATGTCTGGCTGCCTATATATTGTACACACTTATTTCTACAACAAGATTTCCCTCATAACAACATCATCATCATTCATGCAGTATTATGAATATTTTGTTGTGTGTATGACATGTAACAATTGATCTCCTATACAATTCGCATATAAGGATGGACACTCGTATGTGTTGTGTGTGAATGAATTGCCGATTTTTCCAGACAGTAGTCACACATGAGCACCATGTGAGAAAAAGTCTTTTGCTAGCTTCTTTGATTCTCTACCGCGAAACAACTTTGACGTCAATTAATATTGCCTTGAGGCCGAATTGCCACTCAAACTCATCAATTATTATCTCCACCACATGTCCTTAGATATAGTTTGGATTAGCTCTAAAAAAATTTTTGTATCAAAAATTTACACACTAGAATTCTTGTGCGAAATAATTTTTACCTCAAAATGATTTGTTTTTCTTCCCAAGATTTTATGTAAATCTTAAGTAATCTTGAACTCAATTTGTTCATATGGAAATCTTCTAAAATAAGGGGCGTATCTTGTTAGGATCCATGCCAAGGCCATTCAAGCTCAAGATGAGGGACACTGTTCCTCAATCTTTTCTTCATCGAAGGTTGATTTTTTTGATATCCTTGTTGTTTTATTCTTTGTCATATTAATTAAAACAATACACTAATCCAATACTTTGACGCATCAATACTTGTTTCAATAATCACAAAGCCAAACACTTATTCCTAAGCTTCTCTTAATATACAAGGACAAGAGATAGGTAAGTATTTTGGATTAAACGCAGTAAACAGCTTTAAAACTCCCAAACCTATGCGATAACAAGTGATGTGTAGGGAGTTAGAAAACCCGGTTTTTAATCCGTTTTGAAATTCTTTATTGAAACCGCAACTTACAAACAGTTATTACATGTGAACCAACTAATGGTTTTATTTCAATTGAAACAGCCCAATTCAACAGCCTCTAAATATTCAGGATTAAAACTAATTTTTGGAATATATTAAAATAAACTAAAAAATAAGAAAAGTTATAATGTTCTTACGCTTAAGAAGAAATATGCAAGAAATCATGAATAAATTTAAAAAATTAATTTTCGGTCATAGATTTTCACTCAGATTTGAACACAAACCTTAAAATGTGTGAAGCTACATATAGAATGAGGCAAAATTTTGATTTGTTATACCCTGCTCCATCATACCAGCAGGAGTTGGAAGCGAAATAATTTGTTCCGCCGTCACATTTTAAATTCAACTCTTCGTTAACATATGTGTGACAGAACATCGAATGCTTTATGCTTTCTAATGTATTACTTTTGAATGAAAGAAATGGTGACACGGCGAGAATGTGAGGATAAAAATGGTAACACGCAACCTACGCATATCATGTTTGCAATAATAAGATACTAGTATCTCATTTTTTCTCGTAGTTAGCTTCAAATACACACTCAAACTTAAATTTTGAATTATTATTTAGCAAATCTTTTTCGACCTATTCTGTTTTACTTGATTGATTATTATTATTTACACTAAAATGGTTTGATCAAAATTTACCAACTCCTTCTTTTTGCATTTGCTAAACCACGATAAATTGTTTGTTATCAAGTGGATTAATAATCATACTTGGTACAAAACTAATATAATTCTGCAAATTATGGAATATTATCGAGTTAGACAAAGCATTCAGAAACACAATGTATATATTGAATCGACAAATTGAGAACTGTTTCAATTACCTTCTATCAACCTTTTTCCATTTGAATCCTATATTTAATGATGATTTTTTTTATCATTATAAAGTTTCTGGTTTTTAAAGATTTATTATCAAAACACTCTTAATTTTTGGGTCTTTAAGTTATATCAACTTTCTAATTTTCTGAATATTTTACGATATTCTTAAATTCACTTGCAAATTGCTACTTTGACATTTCGTAGACTACAACTAGTTAATGAACATTGATGATAATTCTTCAAATGACGTTTCTGAAAAAACTAACTTAGAACTATTCAACTAACTATAACTTATTTTAATAACTAATAATAATAAAAACTAACCTTTTAAGGGAGAAAAATCATGATTTAAAGAGAGGATTCAAAGGATTTAGCTGAAAAAAGATCAATTCAAGTGGATCAACAAAAAAGTCAATTAATTTGTGTACTGAAGAAAGTAAGTTTATTTATTGAGGTATTTTGAATCAAACCTAATAAAACAGAGGAAGCCCAGGCTGCATATGAAAAATTGATGGATCTGTGTTTTCACACTAGACAAACATCATCATGGAAGAACTCCTCATAAAGGATCTCCATCTCCTACAATGAGATACTCGGAGATAGAAAAATATAGAAGTGACTAAACCTTAACTGTTATTCAGCTTGGCTTATGAAACCGCAAATCTTCGCCATTCTGAAAATGCTGTCCACACTTAGTATATTGAATGATATTGGAAAACGAAAAATTATTTTATTCAAAATAGGCAGGGATGGAGCAACATTTCACGCTCTTGACTTTAAATTCTTGGGCGAACGAAAAAAGGACATTTTTTATGAAAGTTTGGAAGATTTTTATAACATATTTTATGAGAGAGTTTGATTTTCTGAAAGAAAACTTGTATTTCAGATACCTTAGAAATAACTTAAGATGATCCCATTTTTGAGGTTTAGTTTTTATTCAATACATGGAAAATTATTTGTCTTCTGCATTAGTACTCTCTTCTGATGATCTATTTGGTAGAGAATGCGAAGAAGCGAGTATTCAGTTGAAAGTCTCCTCTAACTAAATTCAATGCATAAATTAATTCCTTTTTGATGGAATGTAATATTGGTAAAGAAATTATCCCTTTTGTTCACTGTATCTTCATTTTAACACCGGTTTTCTTTGGTCCTATGTTTCAATAATCAGGTTCCGTCTGGTCCATACATATTAAAGTCTGGTTTCATCTTGTTCATACTATAGACTCTTTCTTCTGGATGTCATGAGAATGGGGATGGGTCTGAAAGCACTGTGAAAACGTCTGCTTCTATTACACAGTGAAAAAAGTTCCCACTTGAATTTGATTCAGAAGCTCAAGTGATTCTGATAAAATTAAGATTTCGACTCTGACATTGTTTTTTCCTGAGCGTATTGGTTCCTTTTTTTTAACTGAATAAACTAAATTCATTTTTGCTAGCTTCCAATTTGCTCTTAAAAATGTAAAATTCATGACATCTTTTTTTATTTAAAAATGTAATTCAATTTATATTTTCCAAAACTTTTTTAAAACTAAGGAATTGTGTAATTAAATTTTATAATAAACATAAAAAAGATATAATTTTTCAATTAATTCAGAAATTTCTTCCAATAAGTCAAAATCTTTCATTATAAAGTCAAAAGAACAGGATTTTTAGGCTAAAAATTGATTAGGCTGGCTATTATCTTCCAAAATAGGTTTAAAAATATTAAAACTAAAAGTAATTAGAAGACTTGCAAAATTAAAAAATGAAAATCTCGGGACCCAAAACACCTTAATGATCACCTAACTTGCAAAAATGTTGAAGTTGTTTTAGAAATGTCTTCTTCAGAGTTAAGATTCCTAAATTAAAAAAAAATTTTTGTTACAAATGATCTTGTTCCAAAAAAAGAGAGAAAGTAGCTCAGAGAAGTTCGAGATCAATTAAAAGCCAAATAAAATGGTTACGTTTATTTCGGTTTGTCATAATGAGCGACCTAATATTAGTTCTCAAAATTATCAAAAGATTTGTGATACAGGAAATCTAAATAAAGACTCTACTCCTCTTTTAAACAGAAAGTTAAAAGTTTTCAACAAAAATAAATGGACATAACCTTTTGAGAAATGATTTGAATTCTTTCTTGCCTGCAATCTCAATAAAAGAGGTATATGCGTTAATTACAAAGACAGTTTTGAAATTCAAGAAATTTTAAATACAAAATGTTATCATGTGAAGTATTATTGTATCTCATGGTATTCCTTGCTTTTATACAATCCAAGGAAATGAGAGTACATATGAAGTATATCAAAGAAATCGCTAGATCACTGAAAAAATTTATAGGGTTAAAAACTGGACCTATGATTATCACTGTCCAAAAAACCACGAGTTGATTGGTAATTATTACTTATAGATTTGTTAAATTTACAAAGTTTGATTTGTAATAATTACTGGTTTAATTTGTAACTAATATTGCAAAAATAGTTTAATCCACATATTTAATTGGTAATTGCTACTGTTAGTTTTGTTTAATTAACAAGATTAAATGACTTATTATTACGGTGCCTGGTCAAAACGTTGGAAAACCAACGTCCGAAGTCAAAGTGTCCCAAAACCAAATAGCCCGAAACCAAAACGTCCGAAAATCAAAAAAGAATTATAATCTTTTTTCTAGTCATTATGATGATACATGGCAGTTTCATAATATAATAATACTAATCAGAGCTAAGGGAAAGAAATATAGCAGTTTTTATAAAAATGCAACTTTATGGCTAAATAAATTTTAAACAACCCTCGCAAGACCAAGCATAGCTTTTTACTCCACGCTATTTTTCAATGATGAAATTCGTGTAGAAAAATATATCTGGCCCCATCAAAAAACAACATGTAAATTTTTTTCTTGGTTTCATCGAAATTATTTGAAAATAAAAAATATCATCATATCTGTTGTTTCTGAAATTTTGGTTGTTTTGTTACTTCGTGGTGAATTTGTAGATGGCGTTAATTTTGATCGAAATTTCTATTAACAGAAGCTTATACCCTTACTGGTATGTTTTTCAATAAAAATAATAAATATTATAAACTATAATAATAAATTCTTTGTATTTCCTAAAAAATTTTACATTTTTTGAAATTTTATGAAAATCTGTGAACGAACCATTTGCCATACTCAACAAGTATCATCAGCGTCAACTTTGAGGAGAAATAAAAGGATAAACTCCAAACTGATATCAAGGTCGAGTTTTAGTGAAATTATAATTGAAAAATGTTGACAAAAGAATGAGGACGGGTAAGGAACTAACAAAATTAGGTTGGCGACAATTCTGAACGATCTTTTATATAATGCTATATAAAAACTATAAATTAAAAATTATACTATCACAAAACAGGATTTTATTACAAAAAATGAAATTTTATAAACAAAAATTTTATAACTTTTATTTCAATAAAAACATTATATAAATAATTGTAAATCTTAAAAAAAAATTCATTTACAATTTGAACAAATGTAATAGGCATGTTTTTTACATATATGTTTTTTTTGTAAACAAAAAACTTTCTCGTACCTCTGGTTCTAGATTGCTTCGAATCCAAATAACAAAATCCTCTACTACTCTGTGTTTCGCTAGGCAACTCTTGATCCTCGAATCTGTAAAAATTCAGTAAACTGCGAATACGGAAAGGGGTGTCCACGCTGTTTGCCCGCAGTAGCATTGACCTTTGGCAGAGCTCTAAAGAAAGATCTCATGAAAAATTTTCTACCCCCTTTTTTCGCACTTGGAAATTTTTCTGGGCAATTATGTTTTACTATTATCCAGCTATTGTGCACGGCTATATCTAAGTAATTAGTAAAAATAGCCATTGTCCACCTCCTTCAGGATCTATAAGTAGAATATGACCTGAGCATTTGGTTGGTTTTATCTACTCCTCCCTTGAATTGATTATACAAAATAATTGTCTTGGGTTTACGTTTATCACCAACTAATTCAATCTCACTCAAATGTTGGCTAGACATAACATACACTACTTTAAAATTTCGCTGTGCATGTTTCACAGGAATGTAAGCAGTAAGTGAACAGTAATTTGTATATAAAAATTTGATTCAGTCTCAAGAAGGCTGTTTAGGTCTGCAAATATGTGGTATGAAAACGCGGTTAGACCTGACTCTCCCGCATATTGTAACGACCCTTTGAAGTTGCCCATACACATAAATCATGTGAAGTAAAAAATTAGTCCGTAATAATAAAGTTATATTAGAATCAGTAACTAACTTTTTGACAATATTAGTACTCCCAAAATAACTTTTATCTCTTAATCCAGAAATATAACTCTACAATTACCTCTAAATTTGACAAGTTGTTCATCAATTGTCAAATATCTTGGGGAACAAAAAATGTGAGCAATTAGAATAAAAAAAGTCGTGCATATATCTTATAGCAGATATTTTGTCTTTTTCATTACGCTAGTTTTTTTATCAAAACATTGAAAGAATGGATAGGCATAAACCTGTTGCGTGTCATAGAAGCTCTGAGAAAAGGTTCGCCATTTTTTTCATTGAACAAGTATTTCATATTGATAGATTGGTTTTTTGATTGTCCCAAACATCCAAAATATGCCATGAGATCAGAAAGTTGAAACTTTTCAAAAGTAGAACGCAAAAATTCATATTTAGGAGATTACAGACTAAAAATTTAGTTGCATAGCAAAAAATAAATTTAAAAAACAACAAAACTTACGAAAAGTTTTGACGCATTTTCTCTTTAGTGTAGTTGAAAATATTCAAAATTACTTCCGAGGTAAAAAAAAACAGTTCAAAAATTTCAAGAGAACCACTAAGAGCTATCAAATAATCAAGAAAAGTTATACAGTAGATATCACGCCACATGATCTCTTTACTTTTTTATTGTTAGTATGATGGCTCAATACACCACTCATGCACAGATCACATAGGCTAGATGAAAAAATTTATATAATTTTTACATACAAAAATATTTTCATATTTCTTATATTTTTATAGGAAATTTTTTGAAATTAATATCATTAGTCAAAAATTAAACGCCCTTAACATCAATTATCTTTCTCTCATTTCATTTAAGCTCATTTAAATCAACATTCATGCTGTTTTTCTTTTGCTATGTAAAAAAAAGAGGTAAAACAATCAAGAGGAGGTTTTCTCCAACTCTTGGGGGTATATGCTAAAAAAAAGAGAAAAGTTATCCTAGGTGACTAACCCTATACAATAGCCCCCAAGCAATAGGGAATTCTGCGTTCTGCGATATAGTTCTGTTTTTTTCTGAGTTCTAGATCCGCCTACTTAAATTTAGGATTGGCACAAGGTATAAGTCCCAAAACAGTTTCATGGTACGAGCTAGGTTAGGCATAGTCGGTAATCTGGCCTCTGTAGGAGTCTGCTTGTAGGACCGTCTAAACATTCCAATTTTAAAACATATATCCTAGGGACAACATTTAGGGATGGAGTCATATTCCAGGGGTAGATTGTTCCTAACCTAACATGCCCTAAATTATGTATACCTTTCTTAACCGTTATAACATGTATCAAATATTATTTATTAATAACATATAAGATATTGCATGCCTTCAAACGCTTCTATTTTTGTAGCATATACCTTTTATAATCATATTCTTTTATTTAGGAACAAGATACATTCCGTTGTGCCGGTTTTTTACCCTGGTTTTCTTCCTCTGAAGAACTCAAAGGTTTTTACGGTTAGGTAGTGCTCTAGCGACGCGATTCTACGTGGTTAGTAATCAAGCTATCACTAGACAATAAGTCTGTTTCCCAAATTGGGAGCGTTCGCGTTAGGATAGTATTGTTCACTCAGATGTATTTATATATTGTAACATAAATTCTTGTAAAATAATATATATAACAAGGTATAGCTATTTTTTGTAACAAGGGCCGGTAGGCGTTTAGATGGAAAGTCCAGGTAGACTTGGACTCAGCATTTCGGGCGGGCCACGATATCCGAAAGGATGGGTGCGAACGCCACAAACAACTTAATTAATTAATTTAATTAATTTCTCCAACTATTGGACCTTTGTGTAAGTTTAATATATCTGGTTTTGCGAGGGTTAAAACAAAAGGGACTTAATGTAAGTCATCACATTTTTAAGATGGATTGATAAGGGCATTTTATTCAATTAACAATTTAGTACATTCAAACTTGGATTTATTTTTTCATTAAGTTTTTCAAAAGATACTCACATCGGTTTCTACTCAAAATCCCCCAAAACTAAAATCCCTACTTCCAAATTCCTGAAAACCAAAATCCCCGGTACCTAAATTCTCGAAAACTAAAGTTTTCAAATTATTTTTCAAATTGCATGTCAACCGGTTTAAGTCTTGAAGTACGAGCTTTTTTACTATGAAAAATTTTGTTATTAAAAAATTAGTTAAGATTGTTAATGCTTAAAATATTAAAATAACATTTCCAAGTTATCCAACATCTTCAAATTGAAAAACCAAATTCTGATCAATTCTTTTTAGGTGGTGTGACTTTGTCTAAAGTTCATGAACAAAATGACTTGGGTTTAATAATCGACTCAAAGCTGAATTTTAATCTCCATGTTTCAAAAATTGTAAAAAAGGCATACTCAACGATACATATGTTGAAGAATACTTTTTTAATATCAAACACTGAAATTGCTGTACACCTTTTCAAGTCCTTGCTAAGACCAATTCTTGAATACGCAAATGTGATTTATGGGGATAGCTCTGCGAGTAATATCAAGAAAATTGAAAAAGTTCAAAAAAACTTCACAAAAAGTTTACCTGCTATGAGAAATTTTCCTTATTCCGAAAGAATGAAAGTTTTGAGCTTACCTTCACTTTATTATAGAATAAAGAGAAATGAAATGATTACGATTTTCAACATTGTAAAGAAAAATATGATAATAAAAGAAGATGTCCTGCCTGGCTTTTCAACAAGAATTTCTAGATCGCATTGCTTCACATTTAAAGCTGAAAGTTTCGAGAACAAGTATCGCCAAACATTTCTAACACAAAGAGCTCTTGAAGTTTGGAATTCTTTGCCCAGTGAAGTTGTGAATTCTACTAGGTTGAATGAGTTTAAAAACAAACTGGATGCAGTTTGGCAGTCTAGGAGATTGTATTATTTTGCCTAATTTCAAGATCCAAATCTTACAGGCATTTGCTCAATTTTGCTTTAATAAATATGTTATGTTATGTTATGTTATGTAAATAAAATAAGTAGATAATTGATATGCTAAACATAATTCAATATATATCATGAAATAAATTTACAAATTCACGTTTGATTTTCCCTGGGGGTCGATAACAGATTTTTAGGGGCCAATAAGATAGACAAACTTACCAAATTGTGCTATGCTTTTTTTACTTTACAGTAGTAATATAGAACTCCCTTTTCTTTTAAAAGATAACTTAGGGCATAGTGTGGGATATAGGGAACATTTTTGATTTGTATGAAGACAAATGTTCGATGTAGGGGTCGACGTGTAAAAAAGTTCCCAGATCCGTAGGCAATAGAACTATGTAGAAAATAATTCATCCTATATATGAATATCTATGCTTGCCTTTTCTGTAAGTAAAGAATATAAGTAGAGTTGTAGTAGCTTAAAAGATCATTTGTAAATAGTTTATTTACAAGGCAAATTCGGCAAATGGCCTAGTGGTAGGAGCGTAGGTCTTGATTCAGATGGTGTGGGTTCGATTCCTGATCGTGACTATCCCTACCATCTCTCCAGCTATCGAAGATTATTCTTGCCTATGGATGCGATACTACCGATAACTAAAATATGAAAAATCTGAAGAAAAGAAACAAACAAATTTGAAATAATAACACGTTTTTTCTCAGTGATCAAATGTATATTTTTTATAAATCAAATTAGAGCATAATTAATAAGTTATCACTAAAAATTAACTTTATAGCTAAAAAATAGAGAGAGAAAATTACTTTTCCCAATAAAAATATTTATTATCATCGCTGTAAGAGAGGGTGAAACATTTAAAGGCATGCTCTCATGAAAAGTACTATCTTTAGACAAAAGATGTTTAATCATTGCAATTTAGCGTTCACTGTGATGTTGCGTGTGAATCAGGAATAAGACATTTAATTTATAATTTTTTTATTATTGATTTAGTGCACCAGATCTTCAAATTTGATTTTCCTACATAAATCAAAAGGATCTTCTATTTTCCTATTCAAACTTCAAAGGCCAGTTTTGCAAAAATATGGAAAAGAAGACACATGAAAGAGTCCTTCACTGGGCTATTAAAGATTAAAAAAAAATTAAAGATATTTTTCTTAAAAGCTTAAAAAAAGCTTAAAAATATTTGAATTATACTAATTAACCAATTAACATAACTAACAAAATAAACAATAAAACAAACTAGCTATCCTAAATTAAGGGTAATGTTCAAATATTATAATTATTTTTACCTTATAAATATGGAAACCTGGCGAGATGGGGAGGGCCTTTCTCTAAATGAATTTGCCTTTTTACTCACAGAACAGTAAATGAACAATTTATTATTCAACTTAAATATGCTTAGTACCGATTTTTCAGTTGAAATCAAATATTTCGTTTATACGTGATGTTCTCTACAAATTTGAACTGCACTATTTTTTGATAGCAAAGTTTACTAATGCCATTAGTTATCTTGATCTCCCAAAACCGCCTAATTCCTTTTAAATGTTTAACAATTTTTCTGTGATTGCGATAAAATGTCCTCCTCTTCGTACTCGTAATTTTCCGCTCCTGCCGTCAAATTGCTCTTTACATGGATGTAGTATATTTCATTAATTTTTAATAAAAACCATATGCAGGTGTACGATGTCAAAAGTATGCACCCTGGTATTTGTGATTTTGACCACATAGCAGTTCAAGCAATTTGGTTGATAAAAAACCCGGAAACTCTTGTAGGATATATGAGGTTTCCTTTTAAAACAAAGGGTTCAGCAATTTCCAAAAACTTAGCCAAAATACTACAAATTAAAGAATGTTCTTTTTAACTTGAAGTATGAAAAAATCAAAAACGATTTACAAATGAAATCAGAGTTTTTTGACTCAACTTTTTCGATTCTTTTGTTAGAAAAATATCGACTTCCTTAAAAATGGACCTTATTTTTAACAGTTATTTTTCTTTAACATAGTCTGATATGTCTATACTTTAACAGACCTACATTTAGATAGTGATTAAAAACTTAATTTTTAAAATTTAGCTACTAATTTGGAAAATAAATTTAAAATATTTAAAATTTCCTTTGTGATATTCTTTTTTTACACATTTCAAAATTTTGTGCTCTTTGATATTTTTAACAAAAAATTTGCTTCGCAGTAATAGTCTTAATAACTAACTTGCAAAATTAATATTTAACTGACTATCAAAACTACTAATTGACTTAACAAACTTTTTATATTGCTAGGATGTTTACATCGTGTTTCAATATTTTCGTCAACACGTACAATTCATGACAAACCTCCATATTTTAGAGATTCTGAATTTGGCTTAACCCATTAAGTACCATAGAAATCAGACGATATTTAAAAAAACGCAGACCCAAATGGGAGCATTGGGACTTAATGGGTTAAAGTGATGAATTTTTAGTTTTGAGAGGTCAGTGCCTAAAGTGGCTTTAAAAAATAATATTTAATTTTAATAACTCTAGAAGGCAAAGCTCTCGCATTTAATGATCTACATCATTTGAAAGTTGTGGTCCATTTCGTCATGAGAAAGCGAAGTACGCAAACTCTTTGATCTCATTGGATAAAAATTTTTAAACAATATTTCCATTTTAACCAATCAAATTGTGGTTTAATCGAATCAATTATTTTGAAAATTTCTTGAATTTGATTTTGACTATTCAAACGAAGCCCAGAAAAATCTAGCATCTGATTATTTTTAACCATTCACATACAAAGCATACAAAATAACTGGGAAAAATGTCATTTAGTGGATATGGTTAGTTTACATGTATTTAAGAGTATGACCCCAAGACATATATATTGTATTCTTATATCATTTAAAGAATTTTTTAATTTTCAAAATTATTTTTATATTTTTTTACAGTGATCAAATCCATATTTTCGACAAAATTGCATTTTACTCCAAAACAGAAAGTTGTATGTGAAAGAATAGTTTGCCGTTTTGCACCGATTAGTATAGTTATACCTCCATATGACGACGAAATGTGAGGCGATAACATTTCATTTACAATGAAATTTAAAATGAATTTCTTTTTGCATCATTCACAATGTTTTGATTTTGAACATTCTGTTTTTACATCTGTTGTTAAATTTTTTTTGGTGTGACAAAAACCTTATTTGTTTTGCTACACCTTCTTTTTATATTTCAGATAATTTTTATAATTCTTTTTTCTAAATATATAAATAAATTTCACGCTTATAAACTAGAAACGTTCAAATTTGTAGCAATTAGGAGATCCAAAATGATTTTGAAACGGTTTTATTCGTCGTAATCAAAAGAGTGAGTGGGTGTGATTGGAAATTTGAAAAAAAAATTTAATTTGCACAAAACGCATCAACTAGTTTTGGTGGGAGTAGGGAATGAACGAGCATTGAGCAGGCTAATGGAGGTGGTCTTAATGAGAGTTCATGCTATCGAGTAAATTTATTTATTTAAGTTAATCATCACTAGAATATTTAAGCAGTCTAAGAAGCTCGCTAAAATCAAATATTGGAAGTTGCGATTAATAATTTATCGACAAATGCATGGACACTGCACACTACTCTGTAGAGGTCACACGAATTAAACTTTAATAAAGAGTGAATCCTTTCAATAATCAACGACTATAGAGTGTAGTAGAGCCAGCTTGGTTCATTCGCTGAAGTTTCGCTCATTCTTCTCTGTCTTATTCTTCCAGTCTTTGAAAAAGTATCGTCCACTTTTAATCCGCTAAAATCCATCACTGAAGTCTAAATTCTTTCACAACTATAATTTTATGTGTGTTTTTAAAGTTTTTTTTAATAATGTTCAACTTAAAATTAACTTTTTTTTCAGAATTTCTAGGATAAAATATTTTTATAATTTCAAGGCTTCACACTTAGTTTAGAATCTGGAATCGGAATTCGAGGTGTGCCTCACTAATTTTAAATTTGTTTACTTGGTCACTGCTCTAGACGGCCTACCATCGCGACTTCAACGATATCAAAAAGGTTGAGAATCAAGGAAGCTTCAAAAGTTGATAATGATGATCAAATATTTAAAAATGACGAAATATAGGGATTTTTCTTCATAAATTGGAAGGTTGGGAAAAGTGAATAAATATTTAAAATGGTTAAAACACATTAGTTTATGTAATGAAGTAATATTTTTTAAGACAAAGGGAGATGAGCTATTCGTTTGCAACTGGGGTTTACTAAATGAAAAATGTTTATTGGTGGAACAGAATGCGAACGAGCTAAAGAAGGAGTCTTTACATGGTGTTGCAAGGTAGTGTAACAGTAGTTCAGCTCGAGATTCGTTTTAATCAAAGGTCATTCTAATTACATGAGCGCTTAAAAATACTTTTAGTAGCTAATTCATGAACTTCACAGTATAGTAGACCCCGTTGGCCCTATATACTTAACAGCCACTCTGATAAAGTCCTAGGATATATAAAGATCGACCGTAGTCAGTTAAAACCTGTTAATTTCAAAAATCATAATTATGTTTGCATAGATTCTCTGGCATTGCAACCATATTGAACTTATTTCAATAAAATTAATTTCTAGCTATAATAATATGAAGGGATTTAAAATTTTAACTAAACTTTCTAGAAATGATAAACTGTTTAACTAAATCATGCATAGTTATCGGCATTGATGCCTTTTTCAAAAATTCCTCTTTAGGACACTTTCATGTCAAATGAACTTACATTCTTGAAGCCAAAAAATTCGATTTATTATACGCAAAAATAAGTTAATTTTTATTTATTAAAGTCAATTTGAAAGTATACAAGGATACTAAGCATTAACTAACGAAGTAAAAAGAAAACGCGTTTTGAAGGGGTACGTTATAAACTTATGGTTATCCTCATATGGGATCCATGAAAGGAGATTTTTCTTGTCGACCGAACTTTAACTTTGTAAAATTTAAAACTTTTTTAGTAGCGTGCATAGGGGAATGGGTGAATCCTTTAATAATGCGATGACGGTGCTCGTTTGTCTAATTTGGAAAAGCTGTGCACCTGCATTAGTGTGTTTTTGGAGTGTTATTAGAAGTTTCATGGCGTGGCCAAATTTACATTGGATACAGCTTTACATCTACTCTAGACTTTTTCGATGTAATGTACACATATACCTCATATAGTTGGAAAAGTTTCCTGAATTTTTCATTGTAAATGTAAGGATATGTTCGCTTCATTTGACACCAAAAAATATCTGCCAGGTATGCAACCTTGTCTACCAACTCTTTATTTTGCAAAAGTTCTGAAATTTTTGATTTCATGGAGGATTGAGTTAGTGTTTTGCCCGTCGAAAGATATCTTACTTCAGAGTGAAGGAGAATGTGATTATACTGAGAACTAGAAAATTAAAACCAAATAAATTTATTTCTTTTGAAGTTAACTTTCATCTATTTATGGTAAATTTAAACTGAAGTTTGCAAGTAATCAAATAAGAAAGAGATAAAAAGTGAAATGTCTTCATCTTTCTTTGGACCAAGAAAATATTTAACTGTCACCGGTTGACGACCACTGATTGAACATATTAATCCACTAACGACCGAAATACTAATCTACAAAAAAATATTTTTTTCTGAGGCAAATATACTTTTTATACTATTTCGACCATGAAAAGTTCAAATCTTTTTACCGTTTTTCTCTATCTCATCTAGTTTTTGTGCTATTATCAATTAAATTGTATAAAGGAATCACTTTGAAAGATAAGAGTAAATTAATTATTTTTTGACAAAACTAAAAAATGATTAAAAATATTTCCTCTTTGACGACTTCTTGAAACTTTTATCAGGGTTATCGCGATATAACATCCAACAGTAATCCCCCATCATACTTGGATTCCACCTTCCTTTGTAGCGTGACTCCATTTTGCTTATATCTTGGTGAAATCTTTCACCATGCTCGTCACTGACAGCACCCAAGTTTGGAGGAAAAAAGTCAAGATGGGAGTGAAGAAAATGTATTTTTAGCGACATTCGACATTTCATGTCCTCATAGGAGGCAAGTAACTCATCAATGAGATTTTTGTAATTTGGAGAACGCGTGTTTCCCAAAAAACCACTGCAGACTGATTTAAATGCCTTCCAAGCCCTTAATTCTTTGTATTCCAGGAGCCCTTCAAAACATCCATCCTTTTAAACTTCTCGAATCTGTGGCCCTAGAATATTCCTTCTTTCAGCTTTGCTGAGCTTAATTTTGGAAAAAGTTTTGCCAAGTGATCAAAAGCTGGGCTAGGCTTGTGAAGTGCTTTAACGAAGTTTTTCATCAGCCCCAACTTAATATGTAGGGAGGTAAAAGAACTTTGTTCATATTAACAAGTGGAACTTCTTTTATACTGTAGTTTCCTGGTTGAAATGAAGTTCTTTCGCCCCAGTCCTTCTTTCTGTAGTGTTCAGAAACCGCCCTGCTGTCCCAATGACAGAGGAAGCAACAATATTTGGTGAAGCCTGCCTGCATTCCCATTAAAAAGCCTATAACTTTAAAATCACCGCATAAGCTCCACTGATGTTGAGAATATTTAATTGCTTCAAGTAAAAGCTCCATGTTGTCATAAGATTCTTTCAAGTGAGTTGAGTAAGCAAGTGGGACACTAGGATATTTATTACCGTTATGAAGTAATACAGCCTTCAGGCTTCTTTTGGAGGAATCGATAAAAAGCCTCCATTCAGACGACTCATGCTGGAAACCCAAACAATCAAACAAGCCAGGAACATTTTTACAATAACATAAACGGTTTTCGCTTTAAAAAAAAGATGCAATTTCAAAATTTCTGCTTCTATATTTCGTGATGAGAACTTCTTTCTCTGCTAAATTATTCTGTTTGAGCCTTGAAACCAATAACTCCGAGAGATCTTTTGTAAGGTAAAGATCTCGAATCAAATCATTTACTTCCACCTGCGTAAAAGGCTTAGGTTGAGAATCAGATTCCCATAAACAAGGGGATTTACTTGATCTTCGAGAAGTTGAATCTTCAAATGTAATTTTCTCCTCCAATAAAAAATCATTTTTCTTTCTGGTGGACAAGGTAAAGGATAATCCTTAGAATGATTGACAGGCCTAATGGCTGATGGAATATCTGGATAATCAATTTTCCTCCTGGAGGCATGTTTGAAACCCTTTATTTTGGTCAAACAAAAATAGCAGTCGTCAGCATGATTCGTCGGAACCCTCCATATCATTGGTACAGCGAACTTTAATGAAGATTTTCTACCATTGTACCAAGCAGTGAGGGCGTTATAACAAGATTTGCATGAAATATGTGGAGCGCACGATTTATCTTGATCACCAATTTTGCAATCAAAATAACTATGGTATGCTGCTTTTAGTAATGCGGTAATAGAACGGCGTTGTGAAACTTTTGTGAACTCGCCACAAAGTTAACAAAAGGAGTTTACATCCTTGATACACTTTCTGTGATTTGAATTAGATGAAATCATTGAAATAAATGGACTTTAATTTTGAAAGACTTTTCAACTATAAAAATCTAAAAAACAATTAAAAAATCAATATTCAACACAAAAAAATTATAAACAAATTCAAAATAATATAACATAATTAAAATATTAAAATAGTTTTTTCAACATACTCAGAAGTTTTGTAAGTTTATTTTGATTGGATTTAAAATAAATATAATATACTGTAGCAAATATAAAGGCTAAAAATTGTATATAAAACTTTAATGTACGTTCAGACCTCTATCTCTGGTTTTGGGGAGTATCCTAAAAATGTATCAAAATGAAATAGTGTATCAAAAGATTTGATTGTTCTAAGTATAGAAAAATTTGTATTAAAAAGCATTAATAAAAAATATATACGTTTACATGATAACTTCAAAAATGCTAATAAGACGCTTATTCTCTTTGAGTACATGTTAAGCGGTTATCGACCGCAGGAAAATGTGAATCGTCTGGGTTTATTAATGCTTTTTAATACAAATCTTCTGCTTTATAATAAATATCGTCTGATTATTCTGGTCGTTAACGGGTTAAGCAGCTACAGAAACGGCCTCTTGTTTGATTTTGTTTACAAAACAGATAAATGAATGACCCTTCGCTTTACTTCTCCATTAGAATTTGAATATCTGGTAAAATTATATTGCAAAAAGTTTTTCTCTTCCCTTTCTAATTTCTACACACTCCATTTCTTCCCGTCGGATGAAAAACTTCCTTTGAATCAAACGATGTCACACTTAGAGGAGCACATCTTCATGATTTCATGTGCTGTATCAACTCCATCTTTTCTACAATTGAAGAATAAAGTTCTCTCGGTTTTAATTTTTAATTTTATTTTTAGCTTAATAAAGAAACATTGTCGTCATTCAATGTAAAAGTACTTGGAGTTTCGCATACATATCAACTTTTTTCCTTCTTTTTCCATTGTTAGATAATAATAAGGTTGCTATATACAAAAGTCCATTTTTATTTAAAAAATTTTATTATTAGTCGTTATGTCCAATCCGTGATTTTTATACGGTTCAAATTGCTTCAATTCCATAAAATCTGATAATCCACTTCATCTTTCTTCTCTCCCTACATATGAGAAGGTATTAAAAATATAATGCCAACTTGTATCACAAGTGAACCTTCTTGAACCTTCTTGAATGCCATGTATTGGATGAAGGAACATTTATTTTTACAAGGGAACTATAGTTCTTCAATAGTGGCGATGAAATCATGTCCATAATCGAATTATTAAGGATTGGAGCGAAGAAGAGTAAAGTAAAATTGTATTTATTTTCAGAAAATATCCATTGGTTTGGTACCCAATTTTGCAGAACCTATAAAAATCATTATTTTAAGCCCTTTTGAAAATGTTAGTATTAATATCACTTAATAATTAGATTAGTAAAGTTATTTTTTGGATTAGAAAAACAAATAAACTTTCTAACTTTATTAGTTACTACTACTAATTATGCTATTTTCACAGACGTAAGTTAACAAAACACTAGACGGGGCATTCATTTCTTCAATGTTAGAGCATATGAATTAATAACAAACACATTTTGCACTCATGAAGATAAACGGAGAAGACCTCATTTGAAGTATACAATGAGAAAGTTAGATGAATTTTGTTGAGTTTTCACAATATATTTTGGATATTTTTTAGAGATACCCATACAACCAAAACTTTAATTTTAGAAAAAGTATTGTGAATAGCTGGCAACATTAAAACGAGAGAAAAAAATTCTACTAAAACGACAATGTGGTTACTTTGACCGCAGTATGCAAAACAAAGAATTAGATATAAAAAATAAATAGCATAACCGTGTTATTCAATCGAAAATTTATTAAAAACAAATATAGCTATAAAAAACGATTATAAACAATTTTTGCAATAAGTAATTGTTTTAAGCGAACACTTTCCACAAGTTAGCTGTTTGGATTCATCGCATATTTTTGATGTTTTTTCACGACATTTGAAGCGAAACAAGTTTTACGTATAGCTTTGGTTGAACATTCTTCAGTTATATCTGATTCCCGTATATTAATTCCTTCAAGTTTTTGGCTTTCAAAAAAGAATCTACAGAGATATTATAAAGTTCTTCAACTAACTTCAAAATATATGATAGGCGAGATATTTCAGAATTGTTTACAACTTTGTATAAAATCCACAAGTTTATCAAGGCAAGATCTAAAACATTAAAAACACCGGTAAAGGCCATCTTTTTGTCTTTATTTAGTTGAGTAGGTACGACACATTTCATCAATGATATCTACCCCGCATTTTGAAGAAAACAGTTTCTGGTCTTTTTTTAAATTCTTTAACACAAACAGAGTTATTATGAAGACTACTCCGAATTAGAACAACTTTTTGCTTTGTATGCCGTTAGAGAGATACTATTACAAGTAAATGTTTGAAGTAAAAACTAGAACCTTTTTGGCTTACATATTTTCCACTTCAATCGGTACAAAACTTGTATTTTCTAAAGTTAAATCAAAAACCAACTTTTTTGAGCTAAAAAATTTGTCACAAATAATTGTGTAATCTTTTTTTTTAGCAATAAGAGCTTGATTGACAAGCTTTTTAACTACATATTCGCCAAGAGTCAGTAGACACTTTTTTCATCCTTACCAAGGTATGGAAATCCAGAGCACAGGTATTTTGTTTTCACATTGGCCAAATTTTATTCCATATTTGTCTGGGTTGCTAGGCAAATAATGTGTCTTGATTTTGTTGGGAATAATTGCACATCGATAGTAAGTTCTGGATAAGGAACATAAGATCTTCGGCTATTTTTCAAAAATAGCTACCAAACTTCAGAAATCATAGCAAACTTATCTTCTTTTAAACGAAATCTTCTTTGACTTTTAAAATCAAATCTTATAAATTTTAATATTTCTTCAAATCTTTCTCACTGAATATTGTCCTTGAAAAATTGTATGCCCATTTTTGCAAAAATGTCTCGATGAAAGTTTTCTTGCTCCAAAAGCTCTTCTGAGTATACATAAACCCAAAAAAATTCTAACTCTTTAATTGAAAGATTTCCTTTACCCATCTCTCTATTTGCTTGTTCAATTGTATATTTCCGAATATGACGTAAGATTCTTTCATCAAGTATGCATCTGAATGCAAACGAGGCTTGAATACTCACGATAGTAATAAATAGTTGGGCCTGGTTTGGCTTTAAAAACGTTTTGAGCCGATGTCCTGCCTTTTACATTACTAATTTTACTCTATTCAGTTCCATCTTTAGCTAGAGCGGCACTTTCATCTTCAGCTGTGGTTTCATATGAAACAGTAGTTTCACCAGATCTAGAGATTTTCATCTCTTCACCATCATCAGAAGTATCTTTTTCAGAATCACTCAACTCTTGATTATAACAAGAATATGATTCAATTTCAGACTCATGGGATGAAAAATGGTCATCACTTCCTGAGTCTTCTTCGATCATATCTTCTATATATATTGAGGTTTTTTCTGCTGCGTAACGAATCGGTTTATCCATAAGTAAAGCCAAAGTAAAATATAAAAATATATTGAAATTTTGAAACTATCAAAAAGTGCTATTAAATGGGATACAAAGAAAAGAATGGAAGAAAAAAACATAAAGAGAGTGCAATATTATAAGTCAAATGCTATCATAACTTATCGAAGAAATTTTTCCAATTTATTTAGTGACATTTTCAATATATAACATTTTTACTTCTAAATCGTCCTTTTTTAGTTTGAAATTGTCTTTTTTTAGTTTGAAATTGTCTTTTTTCAATTCTAATTTGTCTTTTTCCTATCCTAATTTGTTGTCCTAAGTTGTCTTTTTTCAATTTTATTTTGTATTTTAGAAAGAGAGTTTAAAGATAAGATTTAAAGATAAGATTTATTTAGTTCAAAACAAAATGATACGAACTAAACTTAAGTTTTATATGTTCGCATGAGAAAAAATCCTTCATTCTCCCTATTGTAAGAACTTCTAATCTCAATATTCTGAAATAGTGAGGTTAAAAATAATAATATGTGTAATAGATCATGTGTAGGGAGGAAGATAGATTCAAAAAAATCCATGAGGATTATATGGATAAAATTAACAAAGGCGTTAAAAAGTTATACTATACAAATATATATATAAAATATACTATAAAATGTATATATAAACATAATTATGTATCATAAGTAAATAATTGTTCAAGGGAAGATCTTTAGGTAAGGCGAAGCACAAAGGGTTTGATTTTTGATGAATTTTCCAGTAAATATAATAAACACCGAGATATAAATGAAAAAAAAACAAGACAAAAAAAAAGAAATTTGGAAATGAAAAATAGAGATGTTTGGTATATATAATGAAAAAAATATTTACATGTTAACTGATAACAAATAAGAGATAAATTTTTTTTTAAATGATTTAATATTTTTAAGATATCTAATATGCAACGGTATTGAATTCCAATTATTAATAACACTTGGTAAAAAATTATTCTTATTTATGTTGGTAAAATATTGTATAAATACATCTTCATCATTTCTCAAGTTATAATTATGTATTGTATTGTTGAAAATAAAGTAATTGGAAAAATAAGAATTGGATGTCATATTATTAAAAACAAAAAGCGAGGCAGTTAATGAACGTATTTGTTTGATATTCAAAATTCCGTGCGTTTTCCTGATGCTTGTAGAATGACCACTTTCAATGAATTTTATAGCTCGATTTTGTTTGGTTGTAATTTATTGATAAAAGTTCTGCTACTAAAGGCCCAAATTAAATTGCAATAGTAAACTTTGGATTTGAAAAAAGCGTGAAAAAATAAAAGTCTAGATTTAATGTTTAACATATTTCTTATATTATATGCTACACCTATAAATACTGATAGAGAATTTAAAAAAGACATTTTAGAACTTAAAAAAGACAAATTAGAATTGAAAAAAGACAAATTAGAAGTAAAAAAATGGTAACAATTAAATTTATTTGAAAAGAAAAGTAATGAAACGTAAACAGAAAATTTGACATTGCCTGTATTATATGGTAAAAAAATGTGATTAGTTAACATGCCACTGCGAAAGGAATGTCGATCATCGAATTATCAATCAATGCTATCAAAATCTTTTATTTTTTTTTTCACAAAAAACTTTTCCATGTGTTATAGTTTATGTATATACTAGGGGTCGTAAATCTCCGGTTGTGAGGCCGCATGTAGTTATTTTCGTCTCCTGGTAGTGGCTCCTTTCTGCCTTGCCAATAACACATTAAAATTAAAAAATGGTGATTTTATAACAAAATTTCCATTTCATATCTTTTTATTTACCAAAAAATAAGCAATACGATTTTTAATTATTTGTTTTGCGATATCGAAAAATATCGTCTGATTTTTTTCAATTGACATTATACCAAGTGACAAAAAGAGAAAGTATTTTATTGCAAGTGAAAAAATTTCGTGAAAATAATTTCTTTCATGATAATTTCTTTACAAATGATAAAATAAAAATAAAATGTTAAAATCTTTTGTATTTGACATTAATAGTTACACACGAAGGCGGCTTTAATTAGTCTTTGTGTGAACCATGCTACACTACAAGTATTATTTTTGTAATATAAGTGAAAAATAATTCTGTCGATTATCCCAACACAACATATTATATTTGTTCTGATTAAGGTAGTGTATGCAAATAAAAATTTAAAAAGTGTAAAATGAATTTTAAAAATTCAAAAATTCTTCAATCTGGAATTTTAATAACTCTTCAAATATGGTACAATAATGATTTTATAACAGATGAAAACTCAGAAATTAGCATTATTCGAAACACTAAGAATCATCACTTATTGTTAAAAAACTTTTACAAATTTTTCATACATTTAAATATTCTTATTTAATACGCTTTTAATTTTCCTAAAATGAACTTTACTCAATGTTTGAGAGTTAATACCAAATATCAAGTATTTTAGTTACTGAGAGACATTAACCCATTTAAGGCCAAGCAAAGCAGACGATATCTAAAAAACGCAGACGAAGTCATTGAAAAAAGCAGACGATGATGAAATTACTTATGTTCCAAAATAGGAACATTGGCCGTAAATGGGTTAATACGTTTTTATTTTTTATTAGGATTATACCTTTTGAAGGGAAGTGTGTAAGAAAAGTGTCGGCAGATAGCCTAGTGGTAGCAGCATAAGGTCTCGATCCAGAAAGCTTGGGTTCGATTCCAGATCGTGACTAAGCTTAACATCTGTTCAGATATGAAAGATTATTCCCACCTTGGTTGTGATCCAACAACTTAAAAAAATCGAATAGTTTCTAAATAAGTTTCTCTTGATCTTATAAAATGATAAAAACAAAAAATCTTAAATTAGAATCTACTAAAAGTTAATTTAGATTTACAGTGAGAATTTAGAGAATGTAGCTTGTATAGAAAGAATTTTTATAATTGTCGTCTAAATGTATACTTCGATACTTAAGGTTCTTGTTTTAAATTTAAATATTTAACCTCTTTTCTTTACTGTAATAGTTTTTTTGCAAATTCTAAATTATAAATAAAAAAAGTATTAAGGAACATTACTTTAATTATATTGGGGTTTTGTTGCAATTATTTTCAATTAACAATGACTTTTGTTCCCTACAAGAAAAAAACAATATATTAATTCTAATAAAATATTATTAAAGAATTTCAATAGAATTATAATAATATATACTCATAATTTTAAATTTTTATATGGCCTAAAAAATTGGTATAGAATGTTGAAATAAGATAGTTGAGGAATTTGTTTCTGAAGAATTTTATTTGCAAAAGTTAAATGTAGTAATACTGATAATTGAAATATAGTTGATTCTTTTACTCTTTAACAATGATATAGCTCTAATCAATTAATTGATAATTGCGTAAATTATTGAATGGTAAAGAATAAATTAATTTAATTATTTATAAATCACAAACAAAAACAACAAGTTTATACGTTTATGTTTTTATTTAAAGTAAAAATAAAAATATGGTTGGGTGGAGATATCAAAGCACCTTCAGCCAAAGGCTATATGTTTGCATTATGCTTGAGATGGTTAATTATTTTTTTGTGATTTTGTTTTTAAGAGTCAGTAGTCTTAAGGATCGAACCGCGAACTGTTAAGCTAAGAAGTACACCCTAACAAACATCAAGGCTCCAAATAAAAATATAAGATTTAAATTAAAAAAAAATAAATAATAAAAATAAAATTATTTTATTATATTTTAATCTTATTATTTACTCCATTCTATTCCTAATTTTTAATGTGACCAATCAACAGACTTTCCTACCCCAAATTCCGTTAACCCCTCCCCTCCTTCAATCTCTATCATGAACAAAAGCGAAACCAATATTTTTTTAGGAAATCTAAATACCCTTACTAATTTTAAAAATCTCAGTTCTTTTTTATATGAATCTGATATTAACCCAACCGAAATCAAACCACGTAGAGGCTATGCATTTTTGGAATTTGAGAAACCTGAAGATGCTCAAAACGCAATTAAAAAATTAAATGGTAAATTTCATTCTATTTACTTTATTTCTTTCCTAACTTTTTATTTTGATTTTAAAATTTCAATTAATTTAAAAATATTTTTTTAGGGCTTTTATTTATGGACTCTAAAATTGTGGCTGAGTTTCAAAATTTAAAATCAAGGTAACCTTTTTAATTCTTTTAATATTCATTTTTTTTTAACTATAGTTCGTATACCCTTAATAAAATAGTGCCTGAAACGTCTTAATTTGCAATATACTTTTAACTTAAATAAACTGATTTTATAGGTAGTTAATTATATATTTAAAGTTTTGCTTGGAGTTTAAAAAGCTTATAATAAATTTTTAATATCTTAAAATATTTTTTGTATTTGAATTCATAATTTGAGTCTAGTAAAACTAGATAAACATCAGTAAGAATGGTAATAATTTTTTACTTTTTATAGTCTCATTTTTCAAATATTTCTATCTCTTTTCTAAAAGAAAAGATTTCATTTTTTGCTCAATAATGCCTATCTTAAATTTAAACCAAAATTGTACTACATATCAATATTAAGTATTTTTCCTATATTGGCTTTTAAATTCAAATATAATATAGAAGATATCTGATTTTCAATCTCAATTCAAATGATACAATAATATCCTTTTTTCTATATTTGAATTCGTAAGGTAATAAAAAAAGTTATAGTATAGTTTAGAGATGATGTCAGCCCATTTAAAATGTATTTTGTAGTGATGGGACGATTTTTATTTTAACTATTTTATGTGTTTGGAATCTAGATTTGGAACATAAATAAATCAAGCTAAATAAAATTTTAAAAATGTTACCTTCTTAAATATCGTTATAAAAATAAAGAGAATCGGCACTGAGTTATAGGAAAGTACTATTAAAATTTTTGAATGTGATTCCGATATTTAAACAACTCAATTCGCGATTCAGATTAATAGTTACATCCATCACTAGTATTTGTTTAAATTTTCTCTGGATATGGCTTCCGTCCATCTTTCAAAATTTAATAGCCCTATATTATTTAGATTTTATGCAAATGTGAACTTTTTAGTTTTAAGATTAGCTTATTTCTAATTCTTCGCCTCCTACTCCATCTGTTTGTAATTTTGCGACTGCAACCCCTTTTATGTATCATTTTTTTAAGACCGAGGAGTCGACCTATTATACAACTTTTGCTAAAATTTATAATTATACGACATCAAGATTTTTGTTTCAAATATTATATGAGTCTCTAACTCCAAATTATGTAAACATGCTTTAGAAACATTAGTTATAAATTACCTGACTCTTGTATGTCGATTTAAGATGGTCATGGAAATATATCCTGAATCTTACCCGCTTCTGCCTTATGTTGCAACGCAAATGTTTATCTATTTTGTTCAACATAATTTAATAAAATGTTTCATTGGTTTGTATTTGTAGTTAGTGTCTTTCTTACATTGTCTTCAAAATGATTTTCAAATTACTATAGTCTATAACCTTTTTATAGAAGCCAAAACAATAGCATTCAAAAACTAAATGTATTCCAAATTATTTTTTCAAAAGTATTTGGTTTAAAAAATTTTCCCCAAAACTCAAAAGTGAGCCTTCTTCTTTTACAAAGATTTGTGTAATAAAAGTTCATTCTTTAATTTTATTGAATTTTTGAGTCTTTTTTCTGAGTTGCAAAAGCACAACGTTAAACTTACATTTTTATTTTGGGCGTTTGCAACGTTAGGTAATAACGAGAGTGTCTGTGAATTAATTTTTTAATCTTCATATCAATATAACTATTTTTAAAATTGGAGTTAGAGTCACAATTATTTGTGCTACGTAATATATGCATGTTCCCATGTTCACACCCATCCTTTCTGATATCGTGGTCTTGCGAGGAACACTGAGTCCAGAATCTGCCTGGAATTTACATCTCACTAAACAGTACAGGCCCTTGTTACAGCAACCTATACCTTGATATACATTATTTTACAAGATTGTTTCAAATATACGAATACAACTAAATAAACGATACAATCCTAAGGCGAACGCTCCCAAAGTGGAAAACAATCTTAACTAACAAAATCAAAATCGGGTCGTCAGAGTACTATCAAACCGTACAAACCTTTGAATTCTTTAGTTGAGGAAGAAAACCAGTATAAAAAACCTGCATAACAGAATGTACCTTGTTCTTAAATAAGAAGATATGTTTATAAAAGAGATACGCTAAAAAATACGAAAATTAGGAGGCTGTAATACCTTATATATTATTAATATATAATATTTAGTACATGATATAAAAGTTGAAAAAAAGATATAGACAATTTTAGGGCATGTAGGAACAAACTACCCCTTGAATTTGACTCCATCCCATATATACATAATATGAGTATATATGTCATCCCTAGAATATATATTTTACAATAGGAATGTATAATCGGTTCCACAAGCAAGCAGGTTCCTACAGAGGCCAGATAACCGAATATGTCTGACCTAGCTCGTACCATGAATCTGTTTTGGGACTTATACCTTGTGCCAACCCTAAATTTAAGTAGGCGGATCTAGTGCTCCGAAGTACACAATTAAATAGTAGAACGTAGAATTTCAATAGCTCAGGGGCTTAATTTTCTTTTTTAACATATTCCCCCAAGAACGCTTTATCCTGGGTTTGCGTGAGCTCCCAAGCTTGGCATAATTGTGGGTAATGCTTGCGATTATTAACAGCTATAACTTGTCTTGCTGATCGATGGCAATGTAGCTAACCCATTAACCAACGGAATTTATAAACACAGACAACGATATTTTTATTAAGTTGGCTCCGGTCGTTAATCGGCTAATGTTAACATCTGGTATTTTGACTAATTCTTATTTTTGTCAAGAATTATAATTTGCTTCCGAAATTTGCTATATTTTTCATAATTTTGTCAAGAATATAAGTTTTTTCGTTACCCACCCCTCACCCCTTTTTTAAAAACCAATACAATGCTCTCTTGACATTTAAATTCATGGTCTGTGTTAAATAGAAATGAAATGTGGAAATGCGTATGCATGCACACATTCATCACTCCAACCTGATGATCATACTACCTTCTAGTAAGAGTGACATCTTTTTCTGCATTAAAATCTTTTGTAACGGGTTTCTCTTATACATTTTACTCCATCCACAGCAACTCGCCACCCTCCTCCTCCAGTTGGTAGTTGAAGATCAGTTGTGATCGAAAATTTATCTCCCAAAATTTTTTATTTGAATTTTTACTTCTGAAGTTTATATTTTATTGAAGTAATATCTTTTCAGAGGTTTATATTTTGAACAGATACCTTAAATTCTAAGGGTCGTGAGCAAGGTTGGTTAGATACTGGGTTTCGATAACTCAATGTTTTTTCTTCGACTTATGGTTCGATACAAGCGGCGCCATTGTGCCTTTTCTATGAAAACACCTCTGGTACCTTTACCTTAAATTCCCACTCCTAAAATTTCTGCATTTTTTTCATTTTTTCCCACGCCTTTGAATGTGATTCTCACTTATTCCCCCATCTTTTTTATTTTGTATTCTTTCTTTCACTTGTAATTTTTCCTCTTTTCCATATTTTGTCAAAACTTTCTTTGTTATGGCCCAAAAAATTGAACAAATTTGAAGTTTATTTTTTCCAAGTTACATTTTAATAATTTTTTCCTCTTTTATGAAGACTTTTTTTTGTCAAAACAACTAAATAGAAATTATTCAAAAGAAAATCAGAGGATGAATTTGTGAAAACCTTTTTTTGAAAGTATTACGACTTTACACTGTTTTAATCGAGTTACGATAATTTGGTTAGTGAACATTAGCAAAAAGCACTTGTCCACGCAAATTTCTTTGCACATTAAAATTTTAAAGATGAATCAACGTTGCTGCGTATACTTGTGGCAACTGTTAACGTTTTTCTCAGAAAATTTATTCCAAACTTAAAACTGCTTTGAACAAAAAGTAGAAATAAATAAAATTTACCAAGTCATAATTTGCTTTTAAACTTTCTTTGCTGTGATTGGTTGTTTGAAATATGCCTATCAATGTTCCTTGCTGTGATTGGTTGATTAAATTTTCGTTCTGACTTTGATTTAGGTCAGTTAAAGTGGATATCAGCAATGCGCCCTTGGACATGGAAGCCACGATCATGGAGGAATTGGTGAACGGCTTTGGCAAAGTCCTACACTTCGGCGAATCGCGAAAGGATGGTGATGGGTCGAGTTGCGCCTATGAAGTCACCTTTTCCACCATGGAGGAAGCAGAACTGTCCGTTCGCAGCCTTGACAAGCACGAGATGAATGGCCACGTTCTCCAAGTATCTCCTATTTCCCTAATTTCAAACATTTAGCATGACGCTTTATCCTGCTACCCTGACAAAATCAAAATTCACTGTAAAAGAATGTGTCGCGTTGGATAAATTCATCCTGGGATAAAATATTCCATTAAACAAGTCTCTCTAGGGTGAAATTACTTCGAAAAAAAACAGTCCATAGCCCCCTAACTTTTACTTCTGTCTAGCCAAGGCAAAATAAATAAGCAATCTCTTGTTGTCAGGATTAATTTGCTATTTAATTTTGGAATTTATGAATGTACTGATTCCACACTCTCTTATTTTGTCTTTAAAATGATGTAATCCCTTTGCTTTTAATGCCGCTTATAAAAAAGATAATGCATCATGGCACAGAATCCTCTATAGTGCAAAATTTACATTTACAAAATCCCCAGGACCAAATTCAAGAAGTATAAAAACGCGCGTAAGTTTTTGGTCCATTTCAGCTGCGTATTTAATGTGTTCTAATTAGTGAGTCGTAAAGGAAACTTTTAGACAGTAAACATTTTCATTGTTACGTGCTGGAAGTGCTTTTAAAATCATTTGATCCCAAAATAGGAGATGAAGTTCAGTAACTTGATATATATATTTAAGTCTAGTGCTAACAAAACTTGACTTATAAATTCATCACTAATTTACCGTACGACCTAAAAATGGATTTTATACTTGAAAAATTCACCCTAAAATTTTATTCTATAAACACTTTTGCAATTTTATTATTATTATTGCTAGAGAGCATGAGTTACTTTAAACAATTTTCTTTCGAAAAGGTGCGATTCTTAGAAAAGAGCTGTGTAACAGGGGCGCATACCTAAAGGGGGAGGGGCGGGCGAAAAGCCTATTCGCCCCCCTCCCCCAATAATTTCGGATTTTTTAAACTAGTGTACATACGTTATGTAAATTTAATTAAAATATTTTTGCTGGAAGTATGGTTTTTAAATGTCATCAATTTTATAAAAAAAATATAAAGTAGTCTTATAAATTCACGTATGCGCTGTATACACTCTATTTTAAAGGATTGCTTGAATATTTGGTCTCCCGTGCTATTTTCAGACTAGTAATTTTGAAAATTGCAAAAAAATGCCCCCTGCCCCAATAATTTTGAGGATGTGCCCCCTTCTGTGTAATCATTGAAATTTATTTTTCCTCCGTCACTATCCTTGTCTGTGAGCCTTCAAGATCATGTATATACGGAGATATACTTCGATTTTTCTTGTCTATCATTTCGTATACCACATGCGCCACCTTCAAATTCGGTATTCCTATAAAAATCAGCGGCATCTTTCAACGTAAACTCGAAGATTCCGTACTTCAATTATTTTGCATTTGATCGCCAATGAATCATTTTGTTCCACATGGAAAAGCGGAATTTTTTTACCTTTAAACCTATTCTCTATTCAACTGATTATAAAATTAAACAATCTATTTTTAGTTCGTCTGCAAATTCGTCAATATATAAGAGTGAAGTCAAAACTCTTAAAAAATGTTATTTTTATTTAAGCTTTTCGAACTGCTTTTATTGATTCCAGTTTCTTTTCAGTAGAAATTTTCATGCACATTGTAGAATTAAAAAAGCAAAATTAGGAACTTGAAGTGGAGTTAAAACAAAAGTAAAATAATGGAAGAAACATTTCTATTTAAAAGCGGATCGATACGAATACACTCAAAAATCACAAAAAATATTCCTTGCACAAAATTGTGAAAGTTAATAAACTTTAAACTATTTTAGGTTTTTAAGTTTGATGACCATCGGGTTAGGTCTTTCATAAAAGAGATACTTATATTTTTGCTTCGTATAATTTCTTTAAAGCATAAAAGTGTTATCTTAAAAGTAATAATCGCTAAAATTCATATAAAACTGTTTTTCACTTAAAGTTTAACTCATAAATAGATCTATTGACATGATTTCGTTTTCGTAGGCCAGTATCCAGAGTACCTTGTCTAGAGGCCATTCCAGGAAGCCTGCGTCGCGTGCATCTTTTGAACAGCCACAAGCACCGAACGTCGCTATGCAAAACTCCCTTCTCTCAAAACGCTCTTTGTACGGGCGTAAAAACAGCGCCCCGAACTCAGCTAGCTCCTCCAAATCCAAAGAGTTCCCTCTAAAGTCAGGTTGCGCTGTGTCTTTTAAATCAGCGTCTTCATCATTTGCGTTTAGGATTTCTGTTCCATCGGAAATGGTTGGCGCAATCATCGGTAAAAAGGGCGACATCATTCGACAAATCACGGAGGAGTCTGGTGCCAGGTAGCCTCATCTTTCTTTCCCTCTTTGGCTCTGAAATGCAACAACACATTTCCTCCCTGAAATTTTTTCAAAAAAGTTGTTATACAAAACTTAATACTTTTAAGTCAGCCATTCTTTGAACGCTTTCATGCGCAGAGAAAACGATTGTCGCAAATAAATCATCCGCTTTATAAAAATTCAATGAAACATGCAGGGTTAACAGAGTTTTATATCAAATTACTGTTGTTTCGTTTTTCTGAGAACAAATTTGTTAATGATAGCAAGGCGAATTAGTGTGGAGTAAAGGGCAAAACTTTTGCTTTAAGAGGTTCTTACAGGGCGTGTTTCATAGAGTATAGATTGTTTGGTTATTTTTTTATAATCACTGTTATAAATATACTTTTTAGATGGTAAATGTTAAATAAAATGTATTTTTTGTATTAACATATTTCTAGTTTGAGCTTCAGTTTATGCAAGTTCTATAAATTTTGGGGAAAATTTGTGTGTGATTTTTTGCTGCGATGTGTTTAATATTATTCAGCTAATTTTTGGAAAGATTTTGTCTGAATTCGGTTTTCACATTTGAAACCCGATATCTAAATTTAGATAAAATTTTAATGTTAAGCGAAGGTTTTTAGACATATTTGGATGTATCTTAATCTTTTAGATGTGAAACCAAAAAGTGAGTTGGCTACACTAAAGGCCTGCGCGACTCACGTGGGTTTGTGGGACACGCGCATAATTTATAGGATGTTCATTCATAGCTCATATCCGATTATATAAAGTCTAACATCAGTAAGTACATACATACACTGAGACTTTTACATCATCCGAGCTTTTCATTCGCCGCGCGAAGGCCTTTCTTCCGAGCCGCAGGGCCCTTTTTATAAAAACGTTTTCCCCAAAATCACAGAATTTGCAAGAAAAAATGTCACTATTTGGAATACTTAATAATGTGAGCAGATGTTTACGAAAATGAAGCACGGAAAATCAAAAACAGGATAGATGTGTTTTATACAGATAATCACCTCGAAATAACCAAAGAGTAGCGGCCTCAAGAATTTCACCAAATATCGAGGAGACACAGGCGGAGGAACACCAAGCCCACATTTGGCATCAGAATGAGGTATTGTTACCATTTTTTTCATTTGTCGTTGTAAAATGAACACACGTGTGTTTCAATAAATAGTTTTTAATAGATAATTTTGCTTTTACCGTTTTGTTTCCATAACCTTTCTGTATAAAGTAAGCCATAGATAGCTTGATAAATTAAAAAAAACCATAGTATTTAGTACATATGAAAGTATTAGTGCGTGTGCGTACACATATATAATTAGAGCTCCTGGCCCTTGCCGCCACACTTTGAAAACATAATCTGGCCCACATCTAAACAAAGGTCATGCTTTAGATAAAGTACATTTTTATTACATATACAATACATTATCTTAGATACACTTTCTGTTCTTGTGCGTAATGTTTTGTTTATCATGTCAACATGTGCTGTTAAGGAGCGTAACTTTGGTCTTGCTGATTAACTTATTTCTGCCGCATCAGCTTTAAAAGTTTCAGAGATATTGTATTTTTGGACAGAGCTCTTTTTAACATTTAGATTATATTCCTTCTTTATCAAAATGAAATATTTATGTGCTAAGTTGGGCCGTTGTTGGCGGTTTGAATGTGAAAGTGTTGGTTCGATTTGTTTTTAAAAACGGAGCGCTTGTGGGTATATTTCTTTCTTGCGGGGCGGGTGAGGGCAAATTTTTACAACTCGCTCAGTGCCCTATGCCACACTGATTATCCGCTTTAAGAGAAAGGACAAACAAACGACCGTTTTCGGAAAAACTAAGGAAACCGTTCGAGGACAGAATTTTAAAGGCTAATCGCCTGCTTTCTTCTTCAATGGGTTTTATGCATTTAAAGCAGGCGGTTTTCATTTCTTCGAACACTGGTCTTCAAAGCGTTACTAATTAAATATATAGCTGTCTTTAATAAATATCTTATTAACCCGTTAACGACCTGAATAATCAGACGATATCTAATGTAAAGCAGAAGATTTGTATTAAAGAGCTTTGATAAACGCAGACGATTTTATTTTTGTAAAGTCGACTATAGTCGACATTGGGCGTTAACGGGTTGATAGACTTCGTATCTAAAAGTAACTTTTATCGATACTTTGAACACAAAAGCGTTCGACTATCATCATCGTTGTCTTTGAATTAAAAAGGATTTTGTTTTTTCAAAAAAAGATACTCTATTTTTAGAAAATAACAAAAAAGTGTTCAAATTCAAATACATAATGGCGCTGAAACTTAAAAGACAACATCTAGTTAGAATAAATTTGTTCAGAAAAAATAACCAAAAAACTAAAATGTCTTATTTAACTTAGAATTAAAGAAAAGTTTAACAGAAAGTCAGGATATAAATGTAAACAAACATTAAGATAAGATACTCAGTAACGCAACCAGAAATTTAAAGCCAAATGAAAAACAACCTACATGTTTCTTCTAAAATTAAAGTAACACGTGTAGCTTATAACAACTCTGCTCTGTGCTTATGAGCTCTTTTATCTACGTGTCTCCATTTTTACTAACATTCCTCATTTTATCATGGTTAAATTTCTTTTTTTCTTTCTCACGTGTCGACGTGTAATCTTTTAATCATAAATTCGCTTTCTTGCTACAGGTAGAAGCGTCGCGCATCTTTAGTTTGCTTTCTTGGTTTCCATCTTTTAATTTTTTTGGCTTTATATTGTTTGAATAAGCAAATTTTCTTAAAGATAAATCAATCCATCAGTTCATTTTTTAATTTGTAAATTTTTCTCTTTTTGATGGCGGAGCCCGTAACTTAGTTTGAGAGCTGCATGGCTGATATTTTTTAAATTTTATTTACTAACAAAATTTTTAAAGGGAAAGTGTAGTTTATAATTTAGAAGAACTTTTTAAAAAATGAAATTTATAGATGTAAAAATCTTGTCACGAATTTACCCCATGTTTGGGTCTATAAATGTGTGTATGCATCGCACAACACCCTTTCTATATATGTAGAAGGCTACTAAATTCATATATGATATGATATAATTTTTCAAAACACACTATAAGGATATAATACATGCGTAAAACATACATTAATATTTTCATGTTTGGACATGTGAAGAAGAATAGACAAATTTTAAAGGGGTCAAATGGGAAAAAATGGAAGATACCTTTTGATATTAAATTAGTTTACCGTAAAACTGCTTCACTAAATGTAAAAAGTAGAAAAAACATTTATTTTCTTTTCTATTAGGATAAAAGACTGATAAAAAGAATTTATATAAAGTTTGAAAAAAAAATTTGGTTTTACATTTTAGATATTTATAAACTTTTTTTGAAAAATTGTAAAAAGTTATAATTATAAAATATGTAATTTTATTTCTTTTGGAAATCTTTTGGGAGGCGATTTGAGAAGTTTCTTTTTCACCGTTTTTTCAAAGCACGATTTCGTTAACAACGTTGAAAAGATGAATGCTAAGTGGAGTTGTTATTTAAATTTAGAATATTAAAAGACAAGAAAAAGTTGATAACTATTTGCAGAAGTATAGAAGTCATGAATGAATGAATAATATAATGTAATATATATACAGCACCCACGTCTCCTTTATAACACCGAGTGTGAAAATATATCTACCGAAAATAAACGAAGACAACATCATCGTTAACTTAAAAATGCCTTGTCGTTATCGTTATTAACGAAAATGAACTAGCTTTCTAACGAGCTTTCTAATTAATTTGTCAAATAATTATCAAATGTTCAACTAGCTAGTCTCCATAATCTTCCACTGACTAACCGGACCTTGAAAGTAATGAGCGTGTGTGGGACCCAAAATCTAAAATGTTCAACCCTAACGTTTCTTTTCTTTCAGACGCAAGAATCCATTTAAATTTAGCTGTGTCGAAAAACTGGTAAGAATGACCCAAATCGTGTCGATCTATATTATGCGACAGCTCATATATCTTCACTTTTAAACCAATTTATTCTCAATAATATTCTACAAATAATTGATTTTTAATATCGATCACTTTTAGTATGATGGCAATTATCTCTACTTTTCTCAGATGAATCAATTAATTTTTAATGAATGCGTTGTGATAGAGACGGCTTAATATTTTGAAGATTTTTCCCTTCCCGCGGTTTTCCTGTTTGAAGTGACCTTCAAAATTAAACTACCTTTTAATATTGAGACAAAAAGGGTATTTAATAAAATGCTTGAAGAGTAGGAGAATTTGGACAGAGAAATAAACACGTTAAATCGATATTTTATCTTGTAAAGAAGCATCCAAATGTTTTAAGCATTTTAGGACATTTTCTCATTTTTACAAGAATTGTCTCATTCTATGAATATTCATGTATGATTTTTTTTGAATATTTAACGCCCTAACAAGTGTCTTCACTGGGCCTATGCTTCCCTCCTCTTGAAAAAACTAGCGACTCCTTCTTTATATGGAGGTAGATGCTACGTTTGTTTAGATTACCAAGAATAATTTTAGCACGGCGAAAATATTCAGTTTAGAGGTGCTAGTTTCACTGTTTTTAAAAGTCTATGTTTTTTGATTTGCTGATAAATTGAAAAAATAAAAAAAATTATGTTTAAACATTTATTATTACTGACCAAAGTAATTTGTCATGGAAAATCAAATAGATCAGATAAATTGCAGAAACGAATTAAACTGATTCATTGATGATCATATGCGAAATAATTAAAGCACGGAATTTTCTAGTTTTACCTACTAAGAGGCGTACTTTTTTATGGAAATGCTGGATTTGAAGATGACCTGTGTCGTATACGATTGATTGGGAAAAGTGATCATGGAATAAAATATTTAGATCAATTTTTCACGTTTAAGTCAATTTTTAAAGGGTTTATGAGTCAACTTTTGTTACTTCTCCGATATAAACAAAATATTTTTAATCAAGAATCCAATATAGAAAAGACTACGTATAAAAACAGTGTTTTGAAACTCATCGTTTTTTATTCTGTGTAATAAGTTCTGTTTGGTTAGCTCTGGTTTTAAAAGTAACTGTCAAATCAGCCCAGATCTAAAAAAGCGAGAAAAGTACGCGCAATTTTATTGTTTCGATTGGGATGTGGACAAATTTTGTGTTAGAAGGACACTCTCCGATGAGAATACTGACTGCGTCGTTAGTTGCATGTTATGGGCGACCCAGATACACACAAAATAATATTTTACACGTATATTTTTGTTTTTGAAAGACAACCGTGAAAGTGTTGCAGCAACCTCAATAGTGTCATTTGCTTCTTTCAAAACAATTTCATTTTGAATTTGCTAAAATTCTCCTTTCATTTTATATTAACTTTTCTCAATTTTAATTTCAGTAAACAAAAATAGGCCACATTTTAAAAAAAATTACCATGCGTGATGTCAGAAAATTGGTACCCCCGATGCTCTAGTTCTTTATGAGAAAAGTTCACTCAACAAAAATATTTTTTCATCGACCAAGTGTCTCCACACTTTTGGGGGAAGGCTAGGGCGGATGAATTTTTTTAAATTGTATTTTCTCTAAAAATTTATATTCACTTTTTATATTTAATGTAGAAATCTGTTTTGCATGCTCATTTTGAAGCAAAAATATTTGTTTTAACTTGTTTTCAAAAAAAGCTGGGAGATTGAGAGGAACAACATTTTTTATCTGAATGTTCAGTACATAAAAATCTGGGACATACTAATAAAGGTAACGGTACCGTGCGGTGTTTTCATCGAGAAGGCACAATTGCGCCGCTTGTATCGAACTATGAAGAAAGTAGGCTCGATGCGGGATCGAACCCAAGACCTTGAGTAATAGAAACCCAGTATCTAACCAACCTTACTCATGCCCCTAATAAAAGCCAGGATAAGAATGAGAAGTCGAAAATAAAAATCCCTGGCTTTGACTTCTAAAATGACAATTTATGGCATATTTCAAGATGGATTCCTATTTGTTATTCCTTAACCATAGGAATTTTTCCACCAGCTGCGTCATTTAATTCTAATCTTTATTTTTGTGTCATTTTATTTAGGTTTTTAAAGGTAAAACAGTAATATTTTCTATATAACACTTGAATTCGTGCTTCCATTTTCTTTAAGAAAATATTCAAAAAATTGATTTTTAAACATATTCCTATCTTATTTATATTTTCAATAAAAATTCATTCTCTTTACAATGATATATTAAATATTTTTCATCTTGTCTATTTCGTTTTGATAAAAAAAATTGATCGTTTGAGTGATGCATGTTAGACACAAAGTTAATGGACAAAGTTTTTTAAATTATTCAACATTTTTGTGTTTAAAGGATATGGTAATAATTTTAAGAAGGCCTAGAACAAGCTTAGAAGTGTATTTCAAAAAATGAAAATGAAATGTCTCTGTGTTGTTTAAAACATGACATTTTTGAAAAAAACATATATTCCATTTTTTCCCATTTGACCCCTTTAAAATTTGCCTATTCTTCACATGTCCAAACATGAAAATATTAATGTATGTTTTACGCATGTATTATATCCTTATAGTGTGTTTTGAAAAATTATATCATATCATATATGAATTTAGTAGCCTTCTACATATATAGAAAGGGTGTTGTGCGATGCATGTACACATTTATAGACTCAAACATGGAGTAAATTCGTGACAAGATTTTTACATCTATAAATTTCCTCACTAAACATGCGATACAGCGGAAGGACGCTCTTTTTTTATATACTTCGTGTAAAATATTTTATATATCTAATCATTATAACAAACTCAGCTATCATACGCGATATGACTGATGAGTGTAATCGATTCTCATCAAGTTATTGACCCAGCTGTCATATTTTATGTTAACCGCTTTTGAAAACAAACATATACTTTATTTTCATTTACTTCCACTTCAACAAATTCAGAGACAAGTTCTTCATCTTCGAAAGATTTGATTTCAAGTAATGGTGGAACTGAATGCTATAAAACATAAACTCATAGTGGTGGAAAAAAAGCAACAAATATAAGAACTAAAAGAAGAACGAAGAGATTAATTATTTTTTGAACTTGGTTTCCAAATAATTTTGAAAAATTTGAATTTTACTAAAAAAGAAGTGGAAAATTAAAACAATAAAGAATTTGAAGTCAAAGAAAATAAAGTTTTTTGGTCTTTCAATTTTATGCGGAGTTATAAAAAGGAAAAATGAACTGTTACATTCTTTCTGGCTGAAAAAGTAAGGCAGAAATATTTTCAATGAAACAATGCTAAGAAACAAATTTCAAAGCTTTCAAAAGTATTTGAGATTTGATGATAAATCTAGCAGAATAATACGGAAATAAAATGATAAATTTGCAACCATCACAGAAATTTAGGAAAGTGCCAATGCAAACATTGAAGTAGCTTTTTTCCCTTCGGAAAGGTTACAGTTGATGAACAATTGTTTGGTTGTAAAACAATATGTAACTTCATCATGCCAGGAAAGGTTGGAATAAAGTTTCGCGCAATTTGTAACAATAGGGAATCATGTGTCCTTAGGTCAGTTCCTTACGTAGGAAAAGAGGATAGAGCGGGCAAAAATCTTGGAGAGACATTTTTTTGAAATTGATGGAGCCTTACTTCAAAACAGGAATAAATATCACTACTGACAGCTATTTTACAATTATCGAAAAAACTCATGAAAGAAAAGTTCTTTTTGTAAAAGTTTTTTGGAACGTTGAAATCTAATAAAAGAGAAATTCCATCTTTTATAAAATTGACAAACTCGTACCATTTTTTATCAAATTTATTTTTCCTTTTCTAAAGAATAAGATATTTGCTCTTTTCCTACAAAGCCAAAAAGAATAAAGTTGCTTATCTTCTTTCTTCGATGCATGATAAACAGCCTCAAAATGAAGAACAAAACTCTAAGAAAAAACCAACTGTTTTTCTATACTACAACAGTCAAAAAGCTTGATTGTGGCGATAGAAAATTGAGGTGTTTTTCTACCAAATGTTCCACACAGATATGGCAAATTGCTGTTTTTTTTTACAATTTGTTGGATATAGTCTGTTTGAACAATTACATTGTATGTAAAGCAGTTGCATGTATACTGATGATAATAATAATAATAGATCTTTTACAATCACTTTGGAGCAAAAACTTTGTAAATAAAGAAAAGTGGAACAAAAGATATAAATACAAGCACGGTGAAACTGAAAGCAATGCCCCCTTTTGCAGAGAGGCAAATGTTTCGTTCGTAAAATTAATAAAAGGTGAAATATGTGCCGAAGCTGTAAAAAATAGTTTGTTCAACATATTCTAATCACTGCTCATAATTTTACCAATAAACTTGATTTTGTACGCATTTCCTAATCATTTTTTGGAGGGGGTCAATTGACATCCTTTACATAAAATAGGTGTATAAACTGAACCAACAATTTGGTATTTTATATTGAAAAAATAAAAGTCAAAAATCGCATAATTATTTATAAAGTGTAGACAAAGGAGTCCACGTGAAAATTGAAACAGTCGAATTTGTATTCCTACAAATACTTGGAGTCTTAGTCCGATTTTAACCTTCTAATTCTGCAAAGCAATGTCTTTAAATTTATTTTTAAGAATAGACGTACAACGCACAGACAATCAAAAAAATGGCGGCGTCTACAAAATGCACAGTCTGGCTCCTCTCTACGATTCTCAAAACATCTGCATTCATGGAACTTCCGAAGCGTGTAAACTCGCATGTTCCAGCATTTTGAATATCATCAGTCGTGAAGAAGACCTCAAGAGTGGGCGGGGTGCAACCTCTTCCAATGACACTTCTCCAAAGTACTTTTCTGTTTGATTTCGAAACATTTGTGCTTATCTTGAATTGCCCGATCCTCATACATCTATACCTGGACTTCATCAGGCGGTTATTTTTTGAGCAGGCCATAACAAGCGGGCTAGGTCCATTGAAATTAATGAACGAAGATGGTCGGTCATTACCCTTATCAATACCCACACCACCATAAGGGTTTAAGCCGGAATCGGAATTTTATTCGCCATCGTAACATTAACGCTTTTACTCATAACAAAAGCTTAATCTTCGGAAGTCATTTTAGGAATTATTCTTTGTGTAGCGTATACGAATCTGGCAAAAGCTTTAGAGTTTGGGCATGAGAGACCACTCTTCATAATTAACCCCTAAAGAATCACTAATTTTATTTATGTGATTTGAAAGATTTTAAAGGGAGGCAAATTCATCTACTTTTTTAATAATATTCGCTCGCGTTTGATTTTGATATAAACAAGTAGGGAAACATTTATTATGTAAAATTTGTTCTTTGATAGCGTTTACTACAACTGAATTTGTAATCCCTTTTAGTATTGTTACATTTAAATGTATGCATTTCTGAGAGTACTTTATGCTTTCATTGCTAGTGGACGCATTCTTTATTTTTTCAATGATGACCTGATTCACATTTTTGCGGAAAAGCTTCATTGAAATCTTATCGTTTTTAGCATTAGTAATTACTACCTGATGGCCATAATTGTGACCCGGGCGTAAGAGTCTTAAATTTTAAATGACTTGGACATCACTGTTCAGAGATTTAAGTACTCACCATTTATTTCATTATCTGCTAAGAAAGTGCAACTTCGTAAGCTGCCGATGACCTTAAATAATCCGTATACACCATTTGTGTCCACGACAAGCAGACATTTTGCGATTTTTATTTTTAAGTTGACTCTTTTCCAACCTTTTCTATAGAAAGATCAACAATTTTTTTTATCAACCGCAATATAAAAAAAGAAAGAGAAGATGAAGATTTTGAATATTTGAAACAATAAAACGAAATCTCGCAACTTTTTAAATGTCCATTTTTCCAAACCAAAAATATAGTCAAAATCATTGAAACATCTCTTTATTTTTAATTTGCTTGGGAAATCCGAATTCCAAAAAGTCTTGAGAAACTAAATTCCGTGATATCTTTTAGTACCATTTTTTATTGGCTTTTTTGCGATCTGTTGTGAAGCCGTTAAAAATAACACCAAAATATTTAGAGAGGTTTCTCTCAAAATCTTGACACACAATTTCCTAATCGGAAGATTAATCGGAAAAGAAGGAAACAACGTCAAAAAAATCATGAACGACACAAAGACGCGCATTCTCGTGTCCAGGTACTCTTTCATTCCTACGCATCATCTCATTCATCACGTAAACACGCAATCATCATCACCTTCTTTCTCAAACTTTTTATTTTAATTAAACTCATCATCACCTTCTGATCTCACTTGGAATAATAGTCATTTTTTTCTCTCTCAAGCATCCAAGACGTGGATAACTTCCTAATGGAACGAACAATCACGATAAAAGGCGAACCCCAAGACGTGATAAAGGCAGAAGAAATCATTTTTGAAAAGTTGAAGAGTTGTTTTGAAAATGACGTATCCAACGTCAGCCAAGAAGTTTACTTCCCAGGTTTTTTAAACTTATTCAACCCCGGCTTGAACGTGACGACTATTTGTCGGTGCAAGGTGGACATTTGCACTGTCAAAAAGTTTCCTTCTATATTTTCGAATTTGTTGTTTAGTAAGATGTCCGTTAGTTTGTAAGATTGGTCTTTGAGCGTGTGTGTGTGTTTATTTTAACTTGAAAAAAGTGACTAAATGCTTCAGAAGAGTAAAGTGATTGAAATCTTAGCGAATCCAGTATTTACGTTTTTTCGTACATGATTTTGAAACGTAACCCCCCACTGAAGGTGACTTCAGAATACACTCTCGACCCTGGGGTTGGAACCTGTGTTTTAGCGGACCGCAGTGTGGCCCAATTTAAATCTTGTATGGCCCACTTCTTCATTCACAATTAAATATATTTGGCTATTTTTTAAAAACCATTGAGTAACGAAGTATTTTTGTGTAATACTAATTAAATAGCCATAAAATTTCAATTATTTTTTAAACATAAAAATTTTGCTTTGAGATTGTTACCTGCCTACGCATCTTCTCCTTTCTTTTTTCTGAATAAAGTGTTCACCAAAACATTTAAAATTTGGTTCTTATTTTTTAAAATATGTAAAGTTGTATATTTAAAATATATAGAACACATTGTTTTATGCTATTTTATATTTTACTATTCCAAAAGTTGGAATTACATTGCTATCCTAGCTTGTTATAATTTTACAAAGAGATGAATCTTTAAAGACGTTCCTAATATTTGTGCTTTGGCAAAAAGGATGTTGTGTCTCTTATGAAGCACTTATTTTTGTGCGCAATCTTTTTCTGGTATTAAAAGTGTAGAGAGAAATAGAATTGCTTTCCAGCATTTCCCGTATACAAAATAGACACATCGGTGCTGTTATTATTGTCGATCTAATATTAGAGGGTAAGCAGTCGCAAAAGTCTCACTAAAAATTTAACATTTTATTTTAAACACAACAAAGTATTTTACAAATTTTCACTTGATGAAGGTTAAAATGAATCTACCAATCACTACATCTTTAAAATAAACTCGTTTTTGAAATGAAAACTACACTGCCCCCTTTAACATCAAAATGTTTTAAAAGCCTCAGATATTAACAAAACGTAAGTGATTCTCCCTAAATATCAGTTATTTTCTTGTTTTGAAAAGATTTTATTATTATTTATTCAATGGGGTTAAATGAATCAAAATAAACAAAAAGTTTTTTTTGAAAAAAAAGAAAGAGGAATATTTATTTGGGAATTATGATAAAATAGGGAACTCTGATTGTGCAAACGAACGTTGCACATTCTAATCTTGCTCTCTTTTTTGACAACTTTTTACATCGACCTTGGCTCTGACAGCTTTCAAGTAATGTGGAATCAACTCTTATTTTTATTCCTTTACTCTGTGCGCCTAAACTGGTTGCTCTTCTTGCATTTTTGAGCAAATTTGAAAGGATGGATCTAATTAATCCATTGTTTCACCTACAGCCTTGTGAATCTTCCATGCAGCTACTCTCATTATTGACAAACTTTTAGTAATTAAAGTACCACACCACTTGATAGTCAGTACGATATTCAGCAATTACTTGATCCAGTATGTCACCACCTTCCGTGAACTAGTTGTACGAATGAATCAACTCATGCTGCTTAGAATTCTTTTTTTCTCCACTCTTGACCATCTGCAAACTTTTGAAATGGTTCTATTTTCAAAATTCGTTGCTAACTTTACATCTTTATTATCCCCCATTTTGATAGCAAGAATATTTACCATCAAATTAGCTCCAATATTCTTCGCTTTGTGCTTTTGCGATAGACTTTTTATCTGGAAATCAATCGGTTTTCTCTTACAGTTCCTGTTGCTCTAAAAAACCTTTGTCTTTAAGTTTCAATAAATAGTAAGATGTAAAAAATGATCAAAGTAGAAGCAAGGTGAGCTAGGATTCAACGCAGATTCTCTGAAGAGATTGCAAATTACTTTAGTTCCCAGACTATCCTATGTTTTATCTTTGTTTTCTGCTCCAGTATAAAGTTTGATTCTAACCGAAAAACCTGTAGACGTTGCCAAAACGCAATTTTTATACCCAAACCTAATGGGCTTACCACGAATAAATATTTTGCACGATTTCCTACAGTATGGCACCATTTGCTCATCGATTCACAATTCTTAAAAAGCTCCAAAATAACCCAATACTCTGTTTGTATGATTATATAAAACTTGAATTTTGGCGGCCTTATTTCTAAAAACAATGTTATCATTGCTTTTTAAACATTTCGAATCGATTTCTAGGTCTTCTTCCTAAGACCAAAACATATGTTGGCAGGGAAGATGTTGATAACCAGAAAGTATAATTATTCCAATTAATATATCCAGTTCCTCACTAGATAAATCTTACTCTTGGTTGTTGTTTTGAAAAGCATATCTTTTGATCCTTCAATAATAACATTGGTAATAATGGAATCATAAAAAACGAAAAATATCAGTAGGATCTGTATCAACTAAATCAAGTTTTTTTTATCAAAGACATCAAAAGGTGTACTGGTTGACTTGCTAGAGTTTGGGACAGAAACACATTTGCCAATTCATTTTTTGTTTTATAGAATGAATTTCCAAACTGCGTGAAATAGCAGCAGGTTACAGCTTTATTGATCTGCACCATCAGGGGGCAATAAACAAACCTAAATCATATCATCGAGTATTCTTCAGCATTTAAAGAGTCTCCTCCGGCAGAACAAATTTTTTGCTTGTGGGCATTTATATCAGACAAAATTTAAAAATGGATGTTTAAAGTGAAGTATGCTTTCACAGATTTTGATCAAATAAATCAAAGGTGTCAAATTATATATGCTGTATTGTGGTGTGTTGCTAACTGATGCCTTTTATATATCACGAAACACCATTGCGCTCCCATATGGTAACAGCAAACAAATTGTTATCACAGAACTTCAAAAGTGTTGATAATTTTACAAAAAAATATTACCTATTACAACACTAAAATCTTTTTATGATAGTGTTTTGACATACATAATTGCTTCTCAAGTTTGAAAATACAAGAAATTTTGAACAAAGAAAATGCCTTAAATAAGAACATTTTCAATGTAATTTGAACAAAAAAGAATTTCAAGATATTTAAATATCTTATTTTGTAAGCATATTAGGAAAACTTTTCTTATATTTACAATAAAATTTTGGTTTTTTATCAATTTTTATAGCATATAGAAGAAGCTATATATAGAGAGAGCATAAAAATAGTATGATCTCTTTTGGGGACAATGGGTTGGGTTTACGATTAGGGGTCGACGTGGCGATTCACACAAAAGTAAACATTTAAAAATCTGTTTTTAAATAAACTGATTTGATTTTATTACTGCATAATTGCTATTCCTAAATATGTTTTTAGTAATTTAGATTTTTGCTTACAATTAATTTTATTCATCTCAAAGCAAACCAAAAATCATATTCTACTGTTTTGTGGCCCATTCATCATAATAGAAGGAAGGCATTTTTGGCCCACTAACCAAAAATGTTGAACACTTTGCTCCATTATCGATTGCTAGAAATTCTCGTGGTTAATCCAAAAAGCCTTTTGCAAATTTTTCCCAATTCCCGTGTTTGCAACCTTTTTGTTGTTTTTAAGGGATGCATCAGATTTTCATGAATGGAAATTTGGCAATGAAATCGAACATGATGCGTGCCGGGATTCCTGGAGCATCCGAAGACATAAACCCCGTCTTGCTGAACTTGGCTAACTACTTCCCCGGTTTGTTCTACTTCAACTACGGCCAAAATGCAGCGCACGCCAATCGTGTGGACACAGTCGTGGGCAACAGCCCTGCTGCGCCCAGCTCTGCCCTGCCTACTCCTGGGCTGTCCTCTTCTCCATTTGCCACTTCTGTCAACAAAGAAACGGTCGTCTTGTTTGTCCCTTGCGGGAGCATTGGCGCCATCATTGGACGCAAGGGAGCAAACATCAAAGCGATCAAGGCTAACAGCTCTGCAATCATCAAGATCGACGACGACTCTTCACGAGAAGAAAGTAACTCCTTGTTTCATTCCAGCTTTATGCAAAATATAAACTTCCATTTTATTCTATCTCATCAATGGCAAACTATTTAATGCGGATTCGTAAACCTTGATACGGCCTGTAGCTGAAAATTATTCCTTGGTCTGAAGTTGTGTAGGAGTCGGTAAAGAGGAATATTTCAATTATCGAAGTTTTTTATGGTCTCGACTAGAGTTTCTGATTTCTCAATAAAATAATTTTCTAGAGAAATGAGAAATAAAATTAGAATTTTTGAGAAAATATAATAAAAGCTATGAACACAAGTATGCATCATAAAAGATAAATCTAATCTTTATTTAAATTACCCTTTCAAAAAAACTATAGTGTTCAATGAGTCTGTTTTTAAAGTCACGAGTTTTGATATAAAAAATTAGATACAAATTGAACAATTTCTCTCTAATAGCTGATGTAAGAACATTTAAAATAGTTTCGAAGATTATGATACTTCAAAAGTTTCAATCATGCAAAAATTTTAAGTGATTTTTACTTTTGAATATAAAAAGAGTAATTGTCTCGAGAAACCTAAACACACTGTTTTGCATGTTGAAAGGGATACTTAAGTTGGATGAATGGAACAATCGCGTCAATTGCATTTGATTTTTGGTGCGATAAAATATTTGATTTTGTCCATTTATTTTCAATACTGTTTTAGGTTTAAATATTTTTGAATCTTATTTTTTTATGATAAGAAAGTCAAAATGCTCTTGAGCTCAAACTTGTATTTTTCATTTGAGTGGTTGTTGAAGCCGTGCTAAGGACGTGTTTCTCCCTAAATTGAGCAATGCCGGTGTTCCCTTAAACAGTTGTATGCGCGTGCAAAGAGTTTTGTTCTTACAGCATTTTGGGTTTTTGGGAGGCTGAGATGCGCATACTTTGAGAACACTCTTCATTGTGCGTGTCTGATTTTAGAAATGGGTAATAATGGGAACAGTGGCGGCTCAGGTGTAAACAACGCCAACAGCAACAATGCTCGACACAACAATCGACTCCAGAGTCTGAAAGAGCGTCGCAAGATCACGATCATTGGCAGCCCGGAAGCTCAGTGGAGAGCCCAATTCCACATTTTCGAGAAGTTGCAAACAGAAGGATTTTCTGGGGCAGATGAAATCGCGCTCAGTTGTGAAATAGCGGTGCCGACTGATTTGGTCGGCCGAATCATTGGCAAAAGAGGTCAGACCGTGACCCAGCTGCAGAGACTGACCGGGGCCAGCATCGACATCGACCCCGAAGATTCCTCCGCTGAAACGACGAGCGTGAACATACACGGCTCCTTCTACTCCATACAGTCCGCTCAAAGACGCATCAGATCCATCATAGCAAGCACCCCATCCACACCCCCGCCCTCCAACAAAAAAATGTTCGCTCCAGCCAATCACCAAAGCTCTTCAGCTGCCGCCGTATCCTAATCCAATCCCATCCCATCTCCTCTCACTTTATATTTATCATGATTCTTCAATGACACTTCTGCTTCTTCACCTTTCAGCCAACCACAACACAATATCGATATAGGACAAGAAGTCATATTTTCACTCATTTTTCTTGCTCTTTCAGGCACGCCCACCCATGTGCTAGCGAACTCGCATCATCTCATCTCAGCATAACGGCAGCTTTTCATCACCCATTTATTACTTATCTTTGTTTGGGTATTTTTCTTCTAATTTTGTGCCCACTAAAAATCGAGCCATACTTTTCGTCTCTTGAACAACAACAACAATAATAATAATCAAAAAACTAAATACATGCGTAAAATTGTTTTGATGTTTTTTCCTTAAAATGTTTTTCCTTCCCTTTTTAACTTTATTACAAATATTGACGTGAGAAGAGAACACGTTTAAAGACAGCAGCAAAATGACAGACAAACTCAACTGAAAATCCTTCCGGCCTTCAAGTAAACTCAAATCCATCATCATTTTTGTCTTAGCTTTCCCATTTGTCGACTTTTTCATATCTCCTCGATATTTCTTAGCAACCCCTTGGTACTTCTTTCATTCATTTTCAATAAATGCTGTGTTATGTTTTTAATATTCATTACCGTGTAGATCCCAGATGTTTGGCATTTGTTTTTAAAATAATAACTATTCAAAATTAGGTGTTTAGTCCTTCAAAGTTCGAAAATATATTTCGAAGACAGAGTATTTATCCATTACTTTAAATTTTCTAGATTATTCCTGTTCTGACACACAATTGACTGACAGCTTTATCGCAAGTTTCACACAACAATACTACTTTTTAATAAAAACCTAACCTATAAAGATGAAACTTCTAACTTTTTTTTCAATGTCATTATTTTCATCAAAATTTTAACGTTCAATTTTTTCAAGCAATTGAATTTTAAAAAATTGATAATAAATAAGCAATAACAGCTTTTACTAAAGAATTCTGACAGGTTGTCTGAAAGTCCGGTGTAGCGGCAACTTTGATCATTTCACGGTCTGTTTTATTTATTTAATTCTATTGGTCAGTATTTGGGGAAATCACATCCGAACCCTTTTTCTAGAAGTGGGAGTGACAATATTTTAATGAAAAAATCACGCATCTTGTCAAATTCACACCTCTAGACTTACGTGATTATATAATTACAAAGAATATTACATAAAGGCTGTATAATTAAAACTGTCTATTAGAAATATGAACGCTTTAAAGTGTCTCTAATTGATATTGACGACACAAAAAAAATGGCTACGCCATTGCATAATGTGTCTATCATTTGTAAAGCAATGTTGTAATGAACCGCGTAAAGCATTAAAAAAGGTTACAAAAGACAACAAATAAAATTTGTAAAAGAAGCAAACACTCATTGAAAACGATAAATATCTGTGCACTTTCATATCAGTGATTCAAAACTTTTATTGCATATTTCATTTAGAATTTTTCTTGAAACGGGTGTATTTAAAAAATTTATAACCTTAGGCGCCCATATGATATAGTAAAATGGTAAAATAACAATTTAAGAACTGAGCAATATGTTCTTTAAATTTAGCAAAAAATATATTGATTTAAAGTCATTAGCATATCAAAACTTAATTTTGAGATAAATTTATATAAATAACTGTAAAAAAATGTACCATGAATAAACTATTGTAAATTGCTAAACTTCTTTAAAAAAATTTTTAACTTGAAACGATAAATATAAATCAGAAGTAACTTCATTCTTCAAAATAAGAACTCATTTATGAAAGTTAAGACGTCAGAAAAAAAAGTAACCATTTTGGTTGGAATAGGCTGAACCGTTGTTTGAATATCTAAATTTTTTGCGTCAATGATAATGGCCAACGAGTGAATAATTTTATCTCCGCCGGAAGCATAAAAGCTGTGGTTTACGTACCTCTGATTTGAGATATATAACACTGTTTAATTTAACATATAAACAAACACCCATAACAATGTTGTTTAAAAAATAGTCTATGCCGTCTCTAGCATTTTTATTGGCAAGTTGGTGCATATTTCTCAAATGAATTAAGGTGGTTGGCGAAGTTTCGAATTTCTTTGAGCCAAACAATCAATTGTTCCACGTTAAAAATAGCACCTTTTTCACAAATTTTATTTTGGGATGTTGGTGCCTAAGTTCTTGTTAATCCTGATGGACGCCAAGTGCATTTGCTTCTGAAAACAACCGGATGTGTGAGACATTCAAAATTGTTTTTTGTCCCCATGGCCAATTCCATCAGAAGTTTTCACTTTTTGAATTCTGTGATGAGTTAACCAGCTAAATGATACAAAGAAGTCAGATTCCTCACAATGCAAAATCTTGATAAATTTTTGTGCGCAATATCGATAGCAGTTGTTCCGTTCGCTCTTTCCTGAATAAACGTGTTTTTTCCTGTCAAAGACTGTCCATTCTTCCAGAGTTAATTCGGAAATGTCGTTGTCACGCGTGACTTTTGCTCTCGTTTCTCCTTTTTAATGTACCGTGATTGAAATCCTATCGAATTTCGATATTTATAGCAATTTAATTTTTTTTCGTACATAATTTTGAAACTAAACTTCAAAATATATTATAATTTCACATTTTTTGCATAATAAACCAACTTTTAGTGATTATTATTCACCTGTCAGTAAATTAGCCAACACTTTTCCTCATTATTATATATCCATACACAGCAAATCGAACATGCTCTGAAGACATTTTTGTCACTAGATTAAAATTGCCGTTAGATATTTTTCATCATTTTTGAACACTTTTCTTCCAACTTAGCAAATCGGCAATTTTCTATTTCATCATGAATCTATTTTTTCAAAATATACACATGTAATAAACACTACATTTCAATGTCGTTAAATAGTAATATACTTAGTTAATTCGACACTGCATATTTAATCCAAGTAAATAAGCATTTTAACCCATTTCATAAATATTTTATCCCAGTAAATAAGCATTTTAACCCATTTACGACCAATGTTCCTATTTTGGAACATAAGTTATTTCATCTTCGTCTGCTTTTTTCAATGACTTTGAATATAAATCGTCTGCGTTTTTTAGATATCGTCTGCTTTGCTTGGTCTTAAATGGGTTAAACCATTTCATAAATAGGATGGAATCAAATTTCTACCCAAAGCGATCAGATCATGTTTGCTAACAGCTCATAAAAATTTTTAAAGAACAGCCATCTGTCAGAGTTATGTAACTCAAAAAAATACGATTATTTTTCTAGCGAATTGATTGAACTAATGAGATAAGTTACATACTTCTTTCTTCAAAAGATTACTATTATATTGACAATATGAAAACACGAGTTACTATTCCTCCTCATGTCATGTGCCTTTAATTCCTTACTTCTCTGATGCTCAAATATTTGTACTATGATAAATAACGATTGTGAGAAAAAAACATTCATTCTTATCCTTACACCACGGTCACACCCCACATACAATCATCATCATCCATTTTGCCTTCTAGGCCTGGTTATTGTTCCCAAAGAGTCGGGGCCAACCAGTTTCCTGCAACAACTACGCCATTTCATTCTTCAACATCACTTCTCACAAGCTTTTTTTCATATCTTCAAGCCTCTTCATCTTTCCATCAATCAATTCATCTATTCTCTTCTAAATGCACTTCTATATCCTCAATTCCAATTTCTTTCTCAACACATCGTTGGCAATCCTATCTTTCAGCGTCTTCATCCTAATCATTCTCATCTCAGTTGTTTGTAGCCTTCTCGTGTCAGCCTTCTTCATCACCCAGCATTCAGAACCGTAACAAATCGTACTTCTAACGCAAACTTTATACAGTCTTGCTTTTAGTTCGTTAGATAAAAATTTCCACACAGTAAGCCCGATAATTCCTTGAACTTTTTCCAAATTAGGCGTATTCGCGCTCTTACGCTACTAGAAACATCACTGTTGCAATTGATCATATCGCCCAAATAACATAAATCAACAACATCGAACGTATCATCTCCTAATTTGACTTTTTCAACAAGAGTACTTACGCTGTCTCCATGTTTGCACTTTCTACAAACAAAGCCACTCACTGCAGAAAGAGAGCCCTTTATAGAGGAACATCTTTTGTGAACCCACTTATTACAAGTCGTACATAAAATGTGGTTTCTCATTACCCTCAGTCCACATAATGAACAGGGCTCGAAAATATCAAAAATTTTAAATTATATACAATAAATAATATCAGAGGTCTGGCAAGACCTCCGGGGAGACAACTCGCCAAACTTGTCAGCCTTATCAGAGGTCTGGCAAGACCTCCGGGGAGACAACTTGCCAGCCTTATTATATATTTAAATGTGTAAATCGTAAAATGCATAAAAAATATACTTAAAATAAAAATTTTCAAAAAATATTTTACATACATATTGAAAGCCACATTTCAAAAATTCTACCTAAAGGTTCAAAAAATTTAACTTTTAAATTGCAGTTTTATTTCATAAAAACTATATGATTGGTTGAAATATGTAATCTATTATATAATAATATTAACTCAAGTATAGCGAATCATATATATATATAGGTAGGTATATTTCACTTTTTTGCGAACTTTTTTTTGCGTAACTTTTCCCACACTTTTACACTTTGAAGCGCAAAAGTTTTGCGATGAAGGCGAATTTTTCCCTTTTTTTTTCACGTATCTACCTTATTTTGGATTGTGCGTGATGCTGACATGATCCCAAATTCTCCGCAATCGCCCGAGGCAGAGATGCAAATTTTGGCTTTTTTGGGCTTAGGATAATTTTTTTTTAAAATTCACACTAATCACATTAAACTAAACATTTTTATGAATAATAATTGCCCAAAAAATTTCTCTTTTTTATTTTCATTTTTTCGCGATGCGCTCTCAAAAATCATAATTTTTCACATTTTTAATCAAATTTTACTCATGCAAGTAAACATTTTTTTTTTATATTTTCATCATGAGATGCAGATTGAGTCATGCTTTATTCTAATATTTGAAATTTTTGAAAAATCTCTATTTTTCATATATTTTTTTCATTTTTTACACAATTTGTCCAAAAAAATTATGCTTAAAATCACCGCATTTTTTGCTTGAAACAAAATGTTATGCGAAAACATTTTAAACCATGCGCATCTTAAAGAGCATCCTTTTACCTACATTTTTCAATTATTTTTAGTTTTCAAAAAATTCAAAATTTTTTTTTATAACCCCTTGAACATCATGCACATTTTTGCCATTTTTCACTATATTTTATCGTGTAAAATGAAGATTAAATTTTTTTTTTCAATTTTTTTTCCACATTCATAAAATATAACTGATATTTAAACACATTATGGTGAAAAAAATTTTTGGATTTTTTAAAAAAAAATTTTTTGTCTTAATTTCCAAAATTTAACTTTGCAACAAAACTTTATGCGAGAAATTTTTTAAAAATCATTTTAAACCATGCCTATCTTAAAAAACATCTTTTTACCTACATTTTTGAATTATTTTTAGTTTTTAAAAAATTCAAAATTTTTTTTTATAGTACCTTGAACATGATGCACAATTTCGCCATTTTTCACTATATTTTAGCGTGTAAAATGAAGAATAAAATTATTTTTTCAATTTTTTTTGCACATTCATAATATATAATTGATATTTAAACATACTACGGTGGAAAAATTAAGAAAAATTGTAGGTACCTTTACAAAATTTTCGAAAAATTTTAAACTTAACCAATTTTCTATTTTATTATTTCATTTTAAAGCAAATTTTATACTGATTACGAAAATGTAAAAATATTTTAAATTAAACATTTTTTAAATACTTTTTTTTACCTTTGAACTTGAAAAAATGGCAAAAAATTCAATTTTGACCTAAAAAAATTAAAAAATCATTCGATTCATTTCAAACAAATTACATATTATTATTTAGTTTATAAATTTTATTTTTTTAAACTCTATTACCTAGAATCACGCGGTGCCAACAATGATCTATCACAGGGCCTAGGATCACGCGATAACTGGACCTAGAATCACGCGGTACCAATGATCTTTCACAGGACCTAGGATCACGCGGTAACTGGACCTAGGATCACGCGGTACCAATGATCTTTAACTGGACCTAGGATCACGCGGTACCAATGATCTTTAAATGGACCTAAAATTACGCGGTACCAATGATCTTTCACAGGACCTAGGATCACGCGGTACCAATGATCTTTAACTGGACCTAGAATCACGCAGTACCAATGATCTTTCACAGGACCTAGGATCACGCGGTACTAATGATCTTTAACTGGACCTAGAATCACGCGGTACCACAATGATCTTTCACAGGACCTAGAATCACGCGGTACCAACAATGATCTTTAACTGGACCAAGGATCACGCGGTACCAATGATCTTTAACTGGACCTAGAATCACGCGGTACCAATGATCTTTAACTGGACCTAGAATCACGCGGTACCAATGATCTTTAACTGGACCTATGAATCACAGTACCAATGATCTTTCACAGGACCTAGGATCACGCGGTACCAATGATCTTTCACACGTCCTAGAATCACGCGGTACCAATGATCTTTAACTGGACCTAGAATCACGCGGTACCAATGATCTTTAACTGGACCTAGAATCACGCGGTACCAATGATCTTTAACTGGACCTATGAATCACAGTACCAATGATCTTTCACAGGACCTAGGATCACGCGGTACCAATGATCTTTCACACGTCCTAGAATCACGCGGTACCAATGATCTTTAACTGGACCTATGAATCACAGTACCAATGATCTTTCACAGGACCTGGGATCACGCGGTATCAATGATCTTTCACAGGACCTAGGATCACGCGGTACCAATGATCTTTCACACGTCCTAGAATCACGCGGTACCAATGATCTGTCACATGTCCTAGGATCACGCGGTACCAATGATCTGTCACACGTCCTAGATTAAAGGTAGCAATGATGTGTCAGACGTGGTATAATGTGGCGTGCTATCTTTTTGAGATGCTAGAATCCAAACAGGTCTCGAGCGAAGCGAGAGACCAAACACAGGGACCGTCTAGTAATAATAATAATACTAATACTACTTTTTGGAAATTTTTACTTGTTTGATTGAAGAAAGAAATAAACTGTTTTTCAATATTTCTTTTTCATGATATATATATATCATTAGAAAGCTTATCGTTTGCTACATACTCTAGAATAATTTATTTTTGCAAAAGTTTTAAAAAATTTTAATAAATGGACTTTACTTCGAAAAATTTGGTCTAAATTTTTGAAAAAATTACGGACCACCTTTTTATTGAAGCATAATGTGAAGATTTTTAAAAAAAAAATGAAAATGGTATCATTGGAAAGGTATACTCTTTGTGGTTAACATAGGCTAGGTTATACAAATAAATATATTTTTATTTTTTCAAAATCTGCTTTTATGTGAGGTCAGTCAAGTTTTATCTAGTTTCAAAAAATACCAATAATAATTAACGTTCTTAATTTATATAATATTTTTTCAATATTTTATATTCACAAAGGTAAAATATGATTTTTAACATTTTATAATTTCATAATTAAAGAAAACTGTCGAAAATTAATATATATTTTTTACTTTTTATGGGTCAGTAGTATAGGTCAGTATAATGTTTTTCTAATAAATTTAAAATTATTTTTGAAGTGAAAAATGTTGATCGAATGTACAAGATTTGAAGCTATACTCTTTGTGGGTAAAATAGGCTAGGTTATACAAATAAATATATTTTTATTTTTCCAAAATCCGCTTTTATGTGAGGTCAGTTCCTCTTTCTAGTAACTGACTAAGTTTATTCTTTGATTACAGAATTTTATTTTGATTATTTGATAAAATAAATTATTTAATATCGTGAAAAAATTAATAACTTATCTAACATCCTCTCCCCGAATGAGGTATATCAAATCTTACATCTAGCAAAATATGAACTGATAGGTTGGAGATGAATTATCGCGGTATACAGGTTGTAGATGAACCATCGTCTCCCCGAATGGGGTATATCAAATCTTACATCTAGCAGAATGTGAACAGAAAGTTGAACATTGTCTCCCTAGTTATTTGTACATGGAATAGAAACCATCGTAGTATACAGGTTGGAGATGAATCATCGTAGTATACAGGTTGGAGATGAATCATCATAGTATACAGGTTGGAGATGAACCATCGTAGTATACGGGTTGGAGATTTTTATATATATAAATTTTAAACCCCATATACAATAAGCCTATTTATTGCGTCTGCATTAATCAAAAATTAATAATCAATTACCCTTTATATTACAAATATCTTTTTTGGTAATAAAAATTCTTTTTTGAACTATTTCAAATTATTTATACTACATAGGACAACCTACTGCTTACTTTAGGAAAAGCCACAAAGTTTGAAGGAATGTAATTCCTTAATTTTTGTAAAATATAAGTTTTAGTAAATAAACTAAAATTTCGCCTCCGTCATTGACACGATTAACAATTTTCACTTCCATGCCTCTTCTTTCAAAATAGACTTTGAGCGGTTAAATTTATTTCCAGCCCGTCCATCGTTTCTGTCATCAAAAATAAATTGTCTGCATACATATCACTTTTCGTTAATAAATATTCTAAACAAACCAATAATTTATATCATAAGAATTTTTATTTCTGGTCAAAACAAATTTTACGTTATTTATAGTTGTAATTAATTCTATTTTTTCAAAAAAATGACACTTGTCTCTTGACTCAAAGCAGGCTAATTATTCTTTTACTCAAATTAAATAAACAAACATTTTTTAAATGGTCTCTGGATACCCAAAAAGGCAATTAGGCATAGTACAAACGTGCAACATATCCCATAAAAGAAGATGCAAGGACCGTTAAATTATCAAGTTTTAAGTTCAATTAATTAATAAAAATTGTTGTTTATAGTTAGACCGCTTCTTCCAAAACAAATCTAAACTCGAAGATTAGATTATAATTAGTAAATCACTGAAAATCGAATGGTTTAGTTTTTATGAAGATTTTTGATGTTACTTTTTTCAATAAAATTCTTTTTAAGACAATTTGACATATAAAAATAGTAAAATTAGTGAGATGGAATTTTTTTATAAAAAATAATATTAAAAAAATATTAACTTCAAAGCCGGGTTTAGGAGTCGAAAAATTAGGGTTAGGTATAAAGAAACGTTTGCTAAATACACATTATAATCGTATTTATCCTAACTTATCAACTAAATTTATTTGTTCGAAAGTAAAATTTTATTATTTTTAAAAAAAATTCTGATGTATTTTTTTTAATTTTTTTATTATTTAATTACGTAAGAATTTTGTGTATAAAATTAGATGATAAAAAATGCAATTTCTATGTATACTTGAAAATAATATAGACAAATTAATTTTTGCATATAATAAAAAAAGTTAACTTTTCGAAAAAATCAAAAATTAGTTCCATAAGTTAGAAGTTTTATATTATAGAGCTTACATGTCACTTATTCTGAAATTTTTTGTGACTGTCCTGTGTCAGGCTCTTACATAAGTAATGCGTTTGGCTACTTTGAGATCTGGGGATGAGGCAGGGGCAAAAAGATTGCAAAGTCCTAAATATGCTGTTTTCAATTCTTTCAATAATCGCTCAAGGAAAACTAACTTTGGCACAAAAAAATGAGCAAAGAATGAAAGATGTATAAAGGTGATATTTTAAAAAAGTCCGACATCACACGCATTATTCATGTATAACAGGAAACAAGATGGAAAAATGAAAGAAATAAAAAGCTTTCTATAAAAAGCTTTCTTTTGCTAAGCGCAAAAGTTGCAATGCTCGCTGTATTTGTCGATAGTAGGATGCTTCAGTCTGCCAAAAAGCAGGTAACCGAATCCGGAGCCAAGAACCAAGGACAGGCACAGCCAGTAGTTGTACGTCATGAAAACGAGCATTAGGACTAGGCCGGCGCACACTTGCAACATGTGGATCAAAGTTTGCACGAGGTGGTCCAGGAAGGACTCATCGCTTCTAAAGAATCAGAAAAGGAGTTGAGCTAGAGACGTACAAATAACCAAATTATTGAATTGCACTTGATATAAATACAAAAACATCATTGAACAACTAACTATTTTTTATTAGCAAAATTTTGATGACCTGATCTAAAATAGCCAAGACCAGTGTTAAAGCCGCAAAAACTAGCTACTTCATAACTGGCTAATGTACTACTAATCTTTTGAACAAACTAAGAAATTCAGGTTGTGGGTTGAAACCTAAAAGTAGATCAAAAGTTGGGTCGCTAAAACTTGGAGCATAATTGTATCTAGGGATTTAGTAAAATAAAGTTCCTCATCTTAAGCGACATTCTACATCCATATGTAGCGCTGAAATAATTTTTCTTATGTAGACAAACCGAAAATCGGTAAATGGGACGCAAAAAGATGATACCTTTCTTGGCCTTGTCATTGACGTAGATATAATCCTAGGAAAAGTATTTAAGAAATGGGAAAACAAATGCTACTTGCAAAATTCTCCATGAAAGAATATCATCTTAAAGAACAGATATTAAATAATTGTTTCAGAACTTCTTTACATTAGTTTATTCATTTTGGAATAAAAGTCTTCGAGTATTTTTGTTTTAAAATATTTTATACTATTTGTTGCATTGCTTGTAGCAATTTGAAAAAATTATTTAAAAATTAAATTTATTTATATTGGAACAAAATAGATGAGTTTTCGCTAAAATAAAGTTAATTAATATAATTTGGCTATTAAAGTTAAGATATTACTTTTCTTAAAAATGAGTTTGAATGGGATTTTGTATAAAATAAAAAGTAAAAAATTCCAGAGATAAGCAATTAGAACAACGAAGTGCTTCGTAACAAGAGAAAAAATTCGAAAAGGAATGAATTAACTTGATCAATGCAGCAAATAAGAATTTGCTAACTAATCTACCTTCTAACAACTCTAATTGCAAGTGAAGTGAGGACAACAGGCTAACTAGTGGCCATCTCTTTCTTTATGGGAAATAAGCTTGTTTTAAAAGTGACCACCATAAAAATGTATTTGGTTTTGAAAGTAGATTCTAAAACAAAGGAATTCGAACATCACTGAAGAAAAAGAGACATATGAGTTTCGGCATTTTGAAACTCAGCGAGCTTTGAATTTTCGAATACGCTATGCCAAAGATTTAATGACATCATTCCCAGAATGCGATGACACTCTAACCACAAAAGTGTTGTGATTATTTTATAAAAGAAATTTTTTTTTGATTTTGTTGAATAAAAATATTCTAGACGGTATTATTTGTCTACAGCTGAAGAATCGCATGAAAGAATTTATAAGAAGGGTCAACGAACGATATTTCTCTTTTCGATAAATCTTTGATCTTCATGATTTTTTAAATATTGAAAATTTACATCTTATACTTTACTTTTATCCCAAAATTATATGTTTTAAATTTAAAGGGATTTATTTATGGCATAGGATGCAAATAAGAAATCTTACGAGAAAAATTAAATACCATATGTTCATATTGTTATGCAAATACTCATCACATGAATTGTATGTTATGCAAGTATTGCTCACGTATTTTTCATTGTGCAAATCTTTTTAAATATAAACTTCCCTCTTTTTGCTCTTATTCATTCTGTTTCTTGTGCTAAATAAAGCTTAGAACCTTCCTTCGGTTTCCAAGTGACAACACACATGTCAATACTTAAAATAAATTTATTAAGCATAATTTTAAGTGAATTTAAAAAAGGTATTAATTTTATTTCATCAACCACAACAATCATGGACAAAGACTTCTACCTTTTGATTGATGAAAAAGTTTAGCATACGCACTAATCATAAATTTATTTCCTAAAGAAAAAATTTGTGTTAGTGGGTTAAATGACTCCTTTGAGAAAGATTTTTACAAATAGCAAAAAATGATCTGGTACGCTTTGGATGCAATTTTTCCATTTGAGGATCTTTGAATTTCTCCTACTTTAAAACGCGCTTTTCTCTAATTGAATCGTCTTGCACCCAACCAACGAAATGAGGGTAGCTAGTAGCTTAGACACAAATATGAACAAAGAAAGGGGGTAAAATTCTTTAGAGCCAGATGTGTGTGTGTACATGCAATGAATCATAATGAACGACACTTAGAGTTTTAGCGTCGAAATTCAAAAAAAGTTTTTTTCCTACTGAATTTAGCCAGAACAAATGATTCTTAATATAATTAATATATTTTGGTATTCAACTTTGCAAACAAGGTCTTTTCTACCCTACCTTTGAAAATGACCGAAAGTGTTGTTTCAAGTCAGAATTTTGTTGGCCCAAATAAAATCTGAATGTTATTGAAATAAGACATAAGCAATTATACAAATGAGTGTACGCAGCCCTGACGCCGCATTGAAAGGAACATAAGGCATTACGTTGTTCCGCATTTACAAGATTTGAAATCTGTGGGTGGAGTAATAGTGGGTGCCAGTTCAGCAGGATTGCTTGGACAGTGCTTGCAAATGATGGCCTTTTCAGAGGGAGAGGATTTATGGCAGTGATGCTTCTTTGAAAACAACGGCTTCACCTGGAGGTACTGTCGAAACGATTTCAAGCCTTCGTACAGAACGGATGCAATAAAAATACCAACGCACGCATACAACAGACCTAAAAATTAACTGCATTTATCCATTTTGTTAGAGATCGCACTCAAAAAGGTATAGGAGTGTGTACCGGTTAAAGATGAGATCGTCCAGGAATCCAATAACAAAACTTCATTGAAACCAGCGTGGAAAGACATCTGAAAAGAACAGATATTTCAACATCAAAAAGGTGATAAATGTCAATCATTCTTCAGTAGAGAAGAAAATTGATCCATGCCAATTCCATAGCATTTTAATATTCGATATAGAAAGCATTGAGATGCATGTCTATTTACACTAACCATTTTACCGATAGGAAGTAGAACGCATCTTTCAGAAAACCAAAGTAAACCTGATGGATCACTACGCTGATATGTTCAAAAATTATGAAGGAGGTCTGCCAATTGAGAGTGGATCGAGACCATAAAAATTATTTCAGAGCGTATATATAAATTAATGGTTTTCGTGTTCGTTCATCATGCGATATTTAAGAACAGGACTTTGAATAACTCAGAGAATTTAGTCAAAACTTTGCAGCACAAATGAATTAATTTTGAATACACATTTTAGCCAATAGAAAAAAGTTTAATTTGGTTTATTTAATTTTTTTTAATTAGTGTAAATTAAATATAAATGTCAAGTAACAAACCTTTTTAACTTAGGCCATATATTGGGAATGCACAAAATGGCGTTATTCCGTTTCTTCTAGGGTGTCCGCTATTTTATTTTTATTTTAAAGCCAAGTCAAATTTTGGCTTCGCCCAAGAGACTAGATGAAGCTCAGTTAGAGGGCCAGATAATTTTCACAATTAGTTTTGTAATCCAGATACACAATGTAACAAAGATTTTGTTTGAGTGAATTTTTGGTTGTTTGTCGTTTATTAGGTCGTAAGAATGAAGAAAAAGCATATCTTTGATGTCGCTAATCGTTATTAACCCATTAAGTCCCAATGCTCTCATTTGGCAACATAAGTAATTCCATCTTCGTCTGCTTTTTTCAATGACTTTGAATATAAATCGTCTGCGTTTTTTTAAATATCGTCTGATTTCGATGGTACTTAATGGGTTAAGGAAATGACATTGATTTTTTGAAAAATAACAAAAAATTGTATATTTACATAAGAAAATTGCAGAAAAATGTCTTTAAACATTACTGAAACTATACAACAGCGGTGAAACATACAGGGATATGCTAATCAGAAGTAAAATATAGACTACATATTCAATAAGACTGTTTATTGAAAACACACAGATTTTCTGCTCTTTCTTCGGTGAAGAGGCGGGACATCATACGCAGGCGTAGTCGCCCATCATGCGCTAATTATACTGGCCCTGGTCCTTGTACGACTTATCGACCAGTTCGCGGTAGGTTCCTTCCTTCTTGTTACCCAAGAAGCCCTGAACAACTGCACAAAGATTCGCCAGACTGCCAACAACTTTCCGGGAACATTGGAATACCGCTTCCAAATGCTTGAAGGCCTCATCTAGTGCCTTCACAAATTGTTTTATGAGCCCTAGGTTGGTGTGGTGGGATGGCATCAAGATCTTCTCCTGCTCAACCAGCGGTTGCCACTTGACGTTCTTGTCGCAAAAGACAAAGCCCGTTCTTGATTGCCAGTCCTTCGTTTCATAATGTCTCGCTGTAGCTCGGCTACACCAGTAGCAGAGGAAACAGGGATGTTTTGTGAAGCCGCCTTACAAACCCGTCAAAAAGCCAATCATCTTAAAGTCTCCAATCACTTCCCAATCATGCTCTCGTACTTCACCAGGCGCAGCCTCATAGCCTTCCTTTAGGTGAACAGAGTGGGCGATAGAGATGCTTGGATACTTGTTGCTATTGTGCAACAGCACCGCCTTCAAGATTCTAGTTGAGCTGTCAACGAACAGTCGCCAGTTGCTGGGATCATAGGGAATTCAATTTCTTCAAACAAGCCATTGATATCGTGACAATACACTTTCTCATCCATTGTGAAATACTGAGAGAATGTCATGACGTTGTTTCTGTTTTGTTACCCGACAGTTCTCGTTCAACAAGTTCCACTGTTTCAACCTGGATGTCAATAATTCTGCTTTTGATTTGGTGAGTCCCTGATAAGATCATTCAGCTCCGCTTAGTTAGGGAAATACAGAATAGCCTGGGTATCATCTGCAACAAAGACATCACCGTGGGCATCTTCTGTTTCGCTGCTGGAACATGTGCAAGCATCTTTTGTGATCACCGGAGAAGATTGGGAACTGGAAGCTCCTCACAATGCATCACAGGACGAAGAGATGATGGCAAATCGGAGTAGTCGAACACATTCGTCTTCTTTCCCCTGCGGTAACACGTCATTACCCCCATACAAAATTAGGAGTTATTTTTGTGATCTGTTGGTTCCCGCCAGATTCTTGGCACCCCAAACTTCAGTTTTCGTTTCTCACCTCTGTACCATGACTCCAGAGTGGACCGACAGCCTCTGCAAACCACGTGTGGCGCCCAACTCTTGTCCTGATCCCCTACTTGAACTCCAATGTACGCCGAACAGAAGAGATTCCCTTCAACGATGGTGTACCTGACTGACCTGACATTGAGAAACACTCCGCAGACATAGCAGAAGTTATCATGATCATGCTTGGAAGAACCTAGAGCTGAAATTCTCCTAAATCATTTTTGATAGGGTGCAGTTCAACCACGTATTTTACAATGGCGACGTAAATTTACTCCTACGTATTTAAACTTGTCTAGAAGCTTTAAAGCCATTATCTTCTCGTAGATTGTTAGCTCGTTTATTGTAGAAGATTTTGGTCATCAAGTCACATGACGTTATCAAATATCGCTGACATCTTCATTTTTCGACCATGTTATTCATTTCCAAAAAACTTTACCTCTTTTTAGATCGTGCTCTAAAAAGACAGCTTTTTTAATTACTCTTTTTAGATCGTGCTCTAAAAAGACAGCGACTTACAGAACATGAACAAAAACATACTACAATCCAATTGCGAATTTTAGAGTGTCTTTCTTCAAATTTTTTTTCACAATTTTCTTTAAGTTTAAATTTGGTTTACGCAACTGTGAGGAAATTGTACATAGGACGTGTAGTCTAAAACCTCTTTTTGAAATGAATCTGTATGTTCAAGTGCAATTCTTAAAGCATTAAAAGGTTGTTATTTTAAAAAACATTTTGTACAGGGTAATGAAGACACAACCCATCTAGCTAGCTCAACGCGCTGAAATCAATTCCCTTTGTCGACAAATTGAAAAATGGCAAATTAAGATGCCACAAAGTGGGAATCGGAGAATTGAGATAACAGCGATAAAACACGCAGCCAGCTATTTAGGGTGGAGCATTCGCTTTACTTCTTTTTCTTTCTATCGCGAGATCAGGATTTTCACTATTTTTTCACAATCTTCGTCCCAGGAAAATTTTTGCTTCCTGGAATCTATCAATTTTTCATTTGATTCTTTGAAAAGTAAAATTTATTTTTAATTGAATATTTGATTTCATGCTTAAAAACACATAAATGCAAAAATGATTTTATGCTTACAAATCAGGAGTTTTAAAAAAAACTTTCATGGCATTTACCTTAATCAATATTGTTTCGATAAAAAACACAAATTTCTAAAAATCAATCTTTTGTGACAATCAAAAATGTCGTTTCCTCAAATAGGCCATCAGAATTTCTTTCACAGCGCCTACCTTGGCGTTTAGTCGTATTAAATATGAAGAACCATTTTAATGATTCGTATTCATTTGGATACTTTGCCAGCGTAAGATGTTTTATTACAAATTTCTCACATTTTTTCTTGCTTATGAAATAATTGCCTCCTTGGAAAACAACACTAGCTTCCGTGATTCCGATCACGGGGTGTCACAGGGAGAAGTGCATACTAAAAAGGTATTCCCAGATAGAATATGAAAAATGAATACATAGATAGATATACAATAAACATTTAAAAAATACGTCCCCATTGCACGCGAATGATGGAGATGAAAAAGGATTAAAAATAGTAAATTATTTGCAACATTGCTCATAAATACATGTAGGTCTCTTACTGAGTGCCCTGAAGTGCAGCCGTGATGATGATCATGATGATTGTGATCTTCCATTGATGCTTCTTCTCTAAAATAATAATGCAGGGATCATTAGTCTAAGACATTGGGACTACTGGTTACAGGGGTGCCTCTACCTACACCATTCGATCGCGAATCATCTTTTCGTCGATCACGAATCAATATTCCCTCGATTATGCAAATTTATATCTTTCGTTAATTTAATGAAATTTAAAAAAATTTCCAAAGAGAGTTTTTGAAAAACTAACAAATCTAACTAAAGAAATGTTACTTGCATTTGCACGAATAGTCTTCGGTGTTATGATAATTTGAGAGTACACTTTTTTTCTTCATAGGCTTCAGCGTATCTTTTTGTCTGATGGCTGATGAGTTGAGAGAAGATGAACATTTGTTCGTTGTGTTTAATTAAAGAATAATAGAAAACAAATACTGATACACTTAGTCAATGTTTTAATTGCGCTGAATTTATAGTCCCGTGTTTCGAAATACTCAAGTTAGATTTCTTTCACTTGTAAGTTCTTATTCTATTTATGTGAAAAATATCAAATGTTTTCTCTTATAGTTTTCTGGAAAATCTATTAATCCTGAATAATTATAAATCACCTATTCTTTCAAAAATTTGGATATGAGGGTAAAAAAAATAAAACTGATCATTAGTGGAAAGAAAATATTTTGGATTAGTTGATGGAAAGTGTTGCAGTTTAGTGCGTAAGGCCACTCTTCATATGCCAAAAAAGGTAACATTGAAAGACACTTTAAAAGTTTGCATTGGAAATATGAAGAAAAGTAGGCGGACCATTCAGAAATTTGTTAAGACAAAATTGCAAATGGATTTTTTAAACGACAAAAAATGATGACTAAAGTAATTAGCAAATCACATGCAACAACTGGGCATCCCAATCCTTTGGCATTTACTGAAATAAAAATACGGCCATTGGAGGCAATCGTGTGAGCCCCTCTTTTATTTGTTTCTTTACTAGCTGGAGTTGCGTTTGTATGATTAGGAAGAAGTCAAGAATATTAATTTGCTAGTAAGTTGATTTATTACTTATTTAGTTAGCAAGTGATTTAGTTATATTTAGTTTCTTGATAGTAAAAGTTACTAACTTATAGCTTCATACTGTTTATTTAAGAAGTAAACATTGGCAAAATATCGAAGATATATTTTTAAATCAAAAATGATATTTATGGCTTAACAACTAGTTATAACCAAATTTTGGGATTCCGGAGTAACACAAACTCGTGACAAAGTGAACATTTGAAGGAATTTTTTAGTATTTGCACAATGGAAACTGACTGATAACAGGACCAAGGTAAAAAAGATGATGAGAGAGTGGCCATGATAAAATGGCAAACGATGCTGATGATACCATCTTTCATGCATATTTTATTAATTTTACTGAAGTTTCATAGAAAGCATTTATATTTTTGAATGGAAGCATCCAATCAAGCATAGGTAATCCTCGCATCGTAATCTCCAAGGCAAATCAGGTTAGTGCGTGTGAAATACACTCCTTTCAATGTTGCATATATCACTCAAAATACTGACACTTATTGGAATTTCAGAAGAAAACTCTCAGTATTTCATTTTCGTACAGGCCAGTAGAAGTTGAAATCCTAAAATAAAGGATACCCTATTATTAATTATTATAACACATTGCAGCATATTGACCTTGCAGACCCATCGCCAGACTCTCAACTAGAGATGTACGTCAATAGAGACTCAAATTCCATCGCTGTATATGCTGTTACTATTGCAAACATCAGAAATAGAGGCTCTTGGTCTAGAGCCGTTCTGTCAAACGTCATTGATAGAAATCCTATTGGTTTTTATTCAATCAAAGAGAGAATCCAAGATGTTCAAAGTTGCAAAAATAAATAATCGCCCGATTAATCGGTAACCGGCTAAAGTTATTGTCTACTCTCAACAAAGGGGAACAAAGCTGGACCAATAAAAAGTGTAAAAATGTATGTCTTAACGGAGTTAGAAGGGGTGGAGGTCATTGTGGCTGGGCTCAGACCAGTCCCCTTGACACCCCTCATCGACAGGTCTGTTAGCGAATATAGGATACAAAATTGAATTCTCAAATACTAAATTCTGCAATAAAAAACCCCAATTTATTAACTTTGAAGGAATGGAAACGCGTAAGATTTTAAATCAAGAGATGATGAAATTACACGAAATTCAAGAGCGTTTGCTTTTTTATTATTGAAAGAAACGTTGATTCATTCATGCTAAAAAGTTTTCCGAACTCTACTTTTTGAGTCAATGTAAGTTTTAATTTTTTATCCTTATCGATTCATTGTACAATTAAATTCATATGAGATTTTAGGATTGATAAAGCCAATTCCCAAAAAAATTTTAAAAAAGTATACAAAAATAACAAAAAAAAATCACAACAAGCTTTGTTATTACAAGAAAGAGTGGGAAAAATATGGACTTTTGATAAATTTTAAATCGTATTAATTTTTTTACCAAATTTTACATTATATCATTCATTTTTCTATTTTATTTTTTTCATCTCAAGCATAATATTTTGTCAGTGCTTTATTCATTATAACTATTTTATTACCTTTTTGTCAATATTTCAAAATAAGGCGTATAAGTATCGATAAGCCAAGTCTTAAAAAATTTTCGTAAAGAAGACAAGCAAAGAGATCTGTCAGACTAAAATGTCCAGCACAAAAAGTATGAGTTATTGTTAGGCGTAACACCTGACTGAAACGGAGTACGTGGAGAATATCACCCAACATCGTAAACTGGAAATATGAAAATGGAAATCACTAAACTAAGAATCAAAAACTCAGATGCTAAGAGCTAAAAATAGAATGCAATTATTAAACCGGATTCCCACTCACTTATAAAAAGGAGGTGCAGATTTTGAAGCGATACCAACACATTATGTGAACACATTATGAGTATGGGCGATCTTAAACTGGCAGACAAAACTTGAAAAAAGCTACTAAATGCTTCAGAAGAATATGATGTACCTATTTTTTGGATCGATTTTTGATTCTTTACCCAACCTGGTTGAAGTTTGGTTTGCGAAGAATTTCAAGGAAATGCCAAAGCCTAAACTCGGCTTTAACATCTTACCTTTGAAAAGTTGATTCAAAGGATTCAGGCTTTGTGAAAAATGCTATTTTCATTAATCTCACGTGAGTTTCTAGCTGATACTATGAAATGAAGCACAGCATGGAATACTGATAATAAATAATTAGTCTATCTCAGCGAAAATTTTATTGATTCTTGTAGGTAGCATCCTTCATAAGAAAGAATATAAAAAGTCTATAACGCATCTATCCTCGAACAAGGGATAGAGAGAAATTTTGAAGAATAATACAAATTTGAAGGAATCGCTCGCAACCTTCATCAAACGAACACCCCAGATCAGAGCTCAGCAAACTTTTTCTTGAAAAAGCCAAATTCAAAAGTAGGGTGGTATTTCATAGTGAGGAGGGGCCATCTTTAAAAGAGAAAGGACAGAGGTTTAAAGAAACAAGCATGGTCTTTTTCGCTAATATTTGATGAAACGTTGAAGTCAAATTTGGAAATAATTTTATTGATTAAAAGTCTTTCAAAACTCGTGAATTGGATTTTTCAAGAATTAAGACGCTAACTCAAATAAGAAATAGCCAATTCAGTAGTGGGAATAGTTTTTGTTCGTGTACTATCATCTACCATTTTTCCGTCAATCAAATTTTTTGAATCAATCATATTAAAGTAAGGGTGAATGAGATTAAATAGGTTTGGAGAGTGACTTTATCTTAGCGGGCCTCATAAAAACCTTTATAAAAGCAACCTCTCTACCAAGTCATCAGTAAAGAAAGCAGTGGGGAGGGGGAAGGGAGGGTGGGGCAAAAACTCATTGATACGATTGGTTTTCAAAAAAATGTATTCGTATTCATTCTAAACAAATTCTATTTAAAATTATGCAATTAACCCTTTGAGGACCAACATTTCGAAGAGGATTCGTCTGCTTTCTTTTTCAATGGAATTTTATATATTCAAAGCCGATGATTTTCATTTCTTGGGTCACTGGTGGGTGACCCACTGGTCCTCAAAGGGTTAACTTAACGACTGCTTTTGTTAGAGGAATGCTAAACTGCCTTTTACGAATATTTCACAATGAGCGTCTCCATATCGACCATCAAAGCGACTTAAGAAAAAAGCTCGGCTTATAGAGGTGGTCGAATTATGCAATAAAAATGATTATTTTTTTATTTTCATTTAATAGATTCATGGATCTAGTTCCCATTTGTATCTCTTTTCTCTTCTTCTTCTTCTTCTTCTTCAAATTTTAATGATTTCAACTATTAATGAATGTATTAATATTTTATATGAATTAGATGAGACTTATTCGGAGAATGTCTTCGTTATGCTAAATCGGTGATAAAGGGCGCGATTTATAGAAGGAGAAATGGGAAATAAAGCATTTCGAGTAAAGACTCTGTGCCATCCTGACACAATGAAGGTGACGTTCGCCTTGCCCTCACCCAGCAGGACGTGCTCTGACGTCGAGGAAATTGTCAAAAACATTCTTTGTGAATTTTTCGCGGCACTCTGAAAACAAAGTTCTTCATTTTCTGGCGCACTGCTCTTAAGTCCAAAATATTCTCAGCTTCATTAATTGATTCCGCCTTGAAATGCGAGATTTTCTTCCTCCCACTTTTCTATTATTTTCAGCATACCTTGCTTTCATCTTTGGTGAGCAATAGAACACCTTTCTACACATGTCAACAATAGGAAAACAGATGTGGTGGTGGACGACGATGGAAACAAAACGATGAGCAAACCCCGAAAACTCTATTGATGGTGAAATCAACGTATTTAAATCCAGCAAATCGGAACAAATGTGGATGTGAAAAAAATTCAGAATAAATTTTTACAATTAATTACATGGACGTAAAAAATAAATTTTATACTAAAAGTGCATTCACATATACATGTTGCAGAAAGCGTCTTTTTTAGAATTGCAAAATGAAGCAGGATTCTTCAATATGCCTAAAGATTCTTTTATGAAGTGGAAAACTGTGTCACCTTCACTCTGCTCTACACATCATGGATACTAAAAGCAACGAGTGCATCACTGAGAGTAAAACTCAAGTGATGTCACAGTGATGATGATGAAGAAGAAGATATTTATTTAAAGAACTGGAAGTTACTGTAAAGTAAAAGTGCATATGTAAAAATGCTATATATTATATGCATAAATTATAGTTTAGATTATAATATTAAGCTTAGAGAAGATGTAAAGGTAAACGTAGCGTGGGGTGTTTTCATTGAGAAGGCACAATTGCGTCGCCTGTATCGAGCCCAAGACCTTGAGTTATCAAAACCCAAAATCTAACCAACCTTACTCACGCCCAGCTTAGAGACGTAGCATAAGAATAACATTTCTTTATTTGGGTAAGTTTTTAAATGTTAAGTCTAATTTCTGACTGTCTTTCTTTTACGAGTGAATGTTTTGTATACAAATTCTTAAAAAATTACTGCCAAAACACATAAATGACAAAGATGAATATATTTCTTACATCATTTTTCCAAAATCAGATTTTCCAAATTTGTGAATACAGAAGGTCAAATTGCTAATATTTTCTTGATAGTCTATTATTTGTTTAAGACAATTTTTAAGTCAAAAATTCTTTTTTTTATACTTTCTTATGCTGATCTTTGATTGCCCTGGTAATAATATGCTTAAAAAATCTATTAAATATTTTATTTTGGTGAAAATTCTCTGAAAAATTGAAAAATTACAACTTGAAAGGACATACTAACTTGGATACAAACGAAGTGAAGTTGGAAAATTTGGCGCCATTTTCTTTCAACTACATTATAACAATCTTTTAATAATCAAATCAAAATATAGTATAAATTCCTTCGTACCAATAGGAACTTTGATTGAAATTTTTATGATTATTGAAAAATAGGTTAAAAATATTTTAACATAAGCAGAATTTTAGAAAACAAAATATTAGGTTTCAAGCATCGAATTCGTTGCGGGAGTAATTACAGCTGTTATACACTCCTTAAATTTTTGAGATCTCTGATACCGAGCCAAATCCTAAGGCTAATAAAGGCAGTTTTTGTAAATAGGATGAAAAATATAGATTTCTCCAAAAAAAATTCAACCGATCAAATTTGGGTAGAAAGCAAGAAGGATAACTTTCAAAGTTATCTCCATAATTTATCTCTGCACGAATTTGAGATTAATATATATTTTTGGCGAAATCACAGCTTTTCACGGAAATTTCATGACTAAGTGAATTTTCACGGATAATCGGCTTTACCAAACAAAAGCTAGGAGAAAATACGATGTAAGGAGGTTGCCAACGATGCAGAACGTAGATTTAACATGCGAAAGAGTGTCTTGAGATCAAGACGAGCGAAAGACCTAGAGCCAACCGAATCTTAAGGTTCATTCGACGAAAATAAATTGTAAAAAAATGAAAAGAAAATGTATTTGACAGAATTTGGAAAGATTCTTACGCTAGCAAGCGACAGACTGCCTCAGAATTTGATGAAGCCTAAAGAAGTTCTTTTTGGTTGTTGCAGCGTGAGAGTGACTTTGTAATGAAAGGATCACACGAAGTCACGATAAGGAATGTGAGAGGAATAAAACGAAAATGCCACTTGCTCCAAGCTAAAACAAGGTTTGGTATGATGATAAATTGCAAGAATAATACTTCACTTTATCTCTGAGTATTATGAAAAGAGTTGGAGTAGTGTATTGCAAGGAGGAACTATTGCTAGATATGAACGTGAATGCACAACATCTAGAATGCATACAACATATACGATATTTCCTTTCCTTCCAGCTGAAGGCATCTCAGACAAAATTCTTTTCATCTCTCGCAACGAGAGAAGATATAATAAATAGTAGGCTGTAAACGCTACAAAAATACGAGTGAAGACTAAAACACACACGAAATGAACAGCATAAGTCTGATCTCAATGATTAAGCATGCGTTTAAATTAAATCTGACTGAGTAAACGTGGGAAAGATGGAAGCATTTAGAATTTATTTTGCTAGGAGATACAACTTCATTTCTTATCGTCGGATCTAGGGTGCTCTTCAAAAATCCGCTACCAAATAGATTACCCAGCTTTAAGTTTGTTATTGGATCAAACTTCGTTGCAACATTTCCGTTAGGATTAGAGAGGGATAAATAAGGACAAATTCATTTTCACATATAAAAAGTCACTTTTTTTAAGAATCGACAATTTGGGAAAGCCAAACTGATTGTCAAAAACTTTTGAGCATCAGCAAGAACAGATAAACTTTTTTAAGAAATCACCTCTCTTTCAAATAACAATCTTTCCAGCTTTATCAGTTTTCGTTAAACGCAAAAGCCTTTGAAATCTTCAATTGTTCCTTCCTGAGTTAAGCAAAAAGCTTCGTTTTTAAAATTCATTTTCAAAAAATGAAGAAGTTAATTTGCTTTTGAGTTCTAACTTCAAATCATGGTTATTTGCATGTGCTTCTACTTTATTATATAAAGAAACGATATTTCTGACAGATATGCGTGAAAAAAGTTTATAACAAGTATTAAAATGAAAAAACTGGACACTTTATTGGTGATGCTGCTGACTAGTTTCGGAGGATAAAATCTTTTCTCGATATATAAATGATAAAATAGTGAAAAGGAGATGTAAATGGGATGAGGATGCATTCTCTTTAATACTCCGAAACTAGTCAGCAACATCACAAATAATGTGTCCAGTTTTTTTCATTTGTCATAAACTTTTTTCACTTTATTATATTAGTGCTCGCAGTCTCCCTTAACCTTAAAAGTGTTATACGCGGAAGCATTTCATTTATTATTTGTTAGTCGGTCACTTGGCATAATTCACCATCACCTATCCAAATATACTGCGTAAAATTCCACAAGACTTCTCTAAGAAAAAGCGCACGTACAAAAACAACCAAGAGGTCAAGCAATGTGGAAATTTCTGGGGGCTTAAGAAATTCCAAATTTTTTTCAAAAAAAAATAATGAAGAAATTCAGGTTTGGGAGTTTAAATTGAATGATTTAGTTTTGAATTATACTACAGTCAAACATTTTATACTTTTAATCTAAAAATTCGAATTTATTTTACACTATAGAAATGGTCTTTTTATTATAACTGCTTATTTAATAAAATGAAACGATTTAAAAAAATAAAGAATCATATATAATTGGTATTATTATTAAACTATGTTTAATATTTTTTATACAATAAATTTTATTAAGACAAATTACTGTAATTATCGGATTTAAAGTCGATGGCATCAGAAAAAAAGGATTTTCTGAGTAAGGATTATGAAGGATTTCGTTTTTGATCATGGCATTTTAATTGAAGTCTTTAAAAATTTCTTCAAATAAAAAAATGAAGAAGTCTGGAGACGTAGCCTAGTAACCTTTAGTGTTTTAAGTGTTATAGAAAGAAGCAAACTAAGGTGGTATGGCCATGTACTAAGAATGAAAGAAGAGAACATCGTTCGAAAAGCTTTTGATGGGACTGTAGTCGGCAAAAGAAAAAGGGGAAGACCTTGCAAGAGATGGAAAGATGCGCTCTTGGAAAAAATACACTCTCTCGGGTTAGAACAAGATAATGCTGAGGATAGAGGCAAATGGAGGCTCAAGATCATGGCCACCGACCCCCAACTTGGGGACAAGGTGTAGAAGAAGAAGATTATGAAGGATTTCGATTACTGTAAAGTGAGAAATTTTCGCAGAGAATTGAAATTCGCAACACAAAAATTCATGAAACTTAATTTCCAGAGTTTTGAGTTTTCTATATAAAATTTTTTATAGCATTTAAAATCTTTCGTGCATAAAATTAAAAATCACTCTAATTCCGATACTAAGTACTCGACAAGTTAGAAACAAAACAAAAGTTTTTTAAGCTAACTATCTAAAATTTTAGAAATGTTTATTTGTGAAATTAATTCGGGCGAATTTCTTTCTGAACCACAATAATTCGCGAAATTAAAGTTCAAAATTAAATTGGAAAAATTAAAAATTTAAACAAAACTTAAAAAATGCCAAAAATTTGAACAAACTTTGGAAACTCAACACCAAATCAAAGACGATTGAAAATACGGACGTTTTAAACAAAGTGTGACAAGAAGGAGAAGTTGCCAATTAAGCAAAAGACATGATGTCGATCAGATTTAACAGAGTGAAAAATTAACCTCATCATGTGAGATGTCGTGCATCCAAAACTGCAATTCTTAACAAGAATTAAGGTTAATTGTGGTTTTCAAAGCTTTAAACAGTTTTTTTTTTATAATTTTTTGAAATCAATCTTTTTTTACAAGAATTATAAAATTTTGGGAAAGAACAAACATTAGGAAAAATTCGAGAATTATTGAATTAAGCTTAAAAGTTCTACATCTATAAATTGTTACATACAATTGGATCCAATGCCTATTTTATATAGTATGGTTGACGCTACACCACTGCAAACTTGCGAGCTTGAACTTACGTGTGTCTTTTGAAAAAGAAAAATGACGTATTTCACGAGTGCGTTCATTGTGATAACTTGATTGACCTTAACCCACACTTTTGCATAAACAATTCTTATTAATTCATCACGATAATGTCTTATGACGTCACACCCCATTCTTTCATTGCAACGCCTTCCAAGCCTATCCATCCTTTTTATAACTTTTTGAACAGCAAAAACGAGAAATATTTCAATTGATACTGAAAAATTGATTAGTTATAGTAAAACCTCGATTAGAGAACACTTTGACGGAAGAAGATGCAGTCGTTTGTTCGATACAGAAGGTTTTTACGGCATACACATTTTGGAAAAGACAAAGCTTTATATTTTTTGAACATGCCCTTAAATTAGTAATATGAAGAAAGCTACAAACAATAACTGCTAGGATCGGTAAATTTTATTTTTTAACGCTTTGCTCTGCCATCAACCGACCCCTGCTCTTTCACTGACCCCTGACGTCATGAGGGAAACCCTCTTTCACATTAACTTGAATACAGCGGTAGAATAGGAAAAGTTAGGAAATAATAGCCCCAGCAAAATAAAGGTGTTTGATGGAGAAACCAAAAAATTTGCTTCCAGAAAAGGCCAAATTATTTAAATGCATTAGCCTTTCAGGAAACTAAACTACTCAAAGAAGAGAAGAGCTTTTAAAAAACGTAATCCCATGTAACTTGTCCTCCCACATGGACAAGTATCCCTTAAAGAAGCCTAACACTAGAGTTATATTGATTGAAACAACTACTTAACGACTAATTAACTGATTACTTAATTTACTAACAATCTTTTTGGTCGGAATTAATGATAGTTTTGCAGATTTTTGCATAATATTTTCATTTTTATGAGAAAAAAATTTTAAAAATTAATTTTCTTTTAAACATGTATATTTAAAACAATTTTCTATATAGAAAATATATTTATGCAAAATTTTACACAGAAGAAAAGCTATGAGAGGTTAAAGGTCACATATGTGCATCAACAAACACCTCTGTAGCAACACCACCTGTTTAACAGCACCATTTTTCAAAGTCCCGAACTAATTACCATTTGAACAAAACGTTATGGGAAATAGATATATAGCGTAAAAATAATAGCTATGACAAGAGACAACATATAGAGTAAATGAACAAATATACCAATCTGGATCCACAAAATACAGGATGGAATGGAATTAAATACAAACGTTTTTTGAACGCAAGCGATGCTCATGAACGTGTTACTTAATTATGCTCATGAACGTGTTATTTTAATAATTTGGGGCAACGTAATATATGTATGTATGTCCTCCTATGAGTGCACATTCAAGCACTGCGCTCGTCGCGTCCTAGTCCGTGAGTAAATAAAACGGATGAGAGAGAAATAAAAAAAATTCTAATTCACACTCATAAATCTGAATCCATGAAGCGAACTTTGAAAGGACCAGCGAGATCATTAAAAAAGAAGCAAAAATCATCATCTTGGGTTCAAAAATAATACATAAATAAACAATGAAAACAGTGATATCTAATAGAGTGTTCATCATTATCTTATTTTAATATGAAATTGTGGTGCCAAATATTTTAAAGATTGCCACAAACAACTGATTGTCCATGCTGAATTTAACACTGCCATCAACAGCCAGTACTATCAACACCTTAGTGTTAAACACATCCCTCTAAGCACCGTGAAAAGGTGCGCACAAACAATATATAAACTTGCGCACTTAACATTACTCGTTTAAAGTAAATCTTGCCTTGTCTTAAATGAACCTTTCTTACTACTTCCTTATAGCAATTTACTTTCAACCAAACATTGCTTATGGATAAGTTCTTGCGTCCCGAAAGGCTAGACACAGATCCTAATTCTGCAAATGCTGCTGATCAGTGGAAACACTGATATTCTACCTTTAAAAATTGTTTCTCCAATTTCTTTACATGAGCCTAATAAACTTGCAGTATTTATTAACTATCTTTCTGCCACCGTCTACAAATGCATTGAGAACATACAAGAATATAGAGAGGCCATCTCCAAGCAGCCTCTACATAAAGAAGAAGAACCAAGTATTTGCTGGGCACATGCAAGCAACAACCAGGCAAAAGTGTAGATGTTTTCTTGCAACAACTTCCAAAATTAAGCCTGGAATGCGCATATACCTGTGTATCGGCTGAACAAACAATACAGAGATGAACAAATAGGGGATGCACTCATTACCGGCCTTGCTTCAAAGGCAATCCGTCTATGTTCAAGCTCGTGACCTAGAACTAGCTCAAAGTAACTTCAATGCTTACCTTGCAACATGTGCAAGTTCTGTTACTGCTTCTGCCAAATCAAATCCGTCAAACTTCGATTCAGTCTACGTTCTCGTTATTTTTGTGGCAATACACTTCATCTCAGAGTTACTTGTCCTGCTAAAAACGTCAAGTGGTAGAAATGCAATAAAATGGGGCAATTTCTCTGAATAAAGTGTGTAGATCTTCATGTGTCTCTATTAATGACGATGTGTCTACTAAAGATATGGCTACATGTACTAAGTTTAACTCAAAGATCTTTATTGATGACAAGGTGGGCCAAATCGAAGGGAAATGTCTTATGGATACTAGATCTACTAAAAGCTTTGTTTCTTCAAAATTTTAAAAAAAAACTAACTTAAAGATTTTCCTTTTCGTGGAGTAGTAAGGATGGCTTCGCCAAATTATACTGCACCAATTTTAAGTTATTGCATCGAAAAAATATTATTTAAGGGGAATAAGTACCATAACATATGCTTAAAAGACATGTAGTAGTAGGCGTAGTACTTAGAGAAGATTTTATAAGTGCACATGAATTTATTAAGTTTAACCTAGGAGGGAAACGTCCGAGTATTCAACTATGCTCCCTCTCAGAATTTGAGGAGCATTTTTGTCCAGTCCACATTTTTATTTCGTTATCTAGTTAAAGATTGTTATCGCAACTAAACCTAACCAATATAGCGCAGATGAGATGGCATATTTTATTGAAAAAGAGATGAAAAGATTAGCAAAGAAGAGCATAAGAGTGAAGAGCATAAATCTCGTATGGTCGTAGATTACAGCAAAACAAGGTTTACACAATTGGATGCGGACCTGTTACCTAAAATCGAAAGCATTGTGAATGATGTTGCGCGCTATAAGATTTTCACCATCTTAAATATGTATACGTGCAAGTAAGACTATGGACAACGATAAAGCTTATACAGTATTTCAGTGGAAACAAAAACTATACCAATTTACCTGCTTTCATTGTATAAATACAATGATACCAACTGCCAATCTAGAAGGGGTATTGCGTACTTAGACAATATAACAATCACTGATCACGACCTTGCTGACCATAACAAAAATCTTGAGTCCATTATGAATGCAGCTAGGTTTAGAGTTAGGTATTAAAAGTATAACTTTAAATCAAGCAAATTCTCAAATCACTAAAAACAAAAACGTTACAAAGTTAGTCATAATTTAGTACAACATGACACACGTCGAGTTAAACCAGTCTTAGTAATGTGATCACATGAATCTATAAAAGCTTACGAGTTGTAGGACTTGTGCATACTACGCCCGCGGCATCCCTCATTATTCAGATTATATCAGACCAATTCACGCAAAATCTTTACCTTTAAATGAGGAGAAAATAGAGCGTTCCAAAGATCTAAAGGCGTACTCAGTAATGGAACGCAAAATATCCTTGGTAGTTGATACAGATGCTAGTAATTTCCTCATAGCGGCTTCGCTCAATGAAAAATAGCAACCAATCGCTTTTCATGCCAGAACCCTGTGCAAGGAGAAGAAAGCCCACTCTTCCTTGAAAAAGGAAGCATCGGCGATTATAGAAGCTTTAAGAAAATGGAAGCACTATCTATTAGGACGCCATTTTACGTTAGTCACTAACCAGCAACACTATCGTACATGTTTAATAAACATTAGCGAAAAATAAAAATGACAAGTTTTTAATGTAGAGAATAGAACTGGCTTCTTATGACTATGTGAGATATCGAAAAGGGAGCCTTAATCATGATCACTCATAGCTACAATAGATAGTCCTAAGTTTTATAACCACAGCCAGCTTTGTCATATGGGAATAATCAGAATAGTACATTTCGTTCGTAATAAAAATCTACCATTTTAAAATTCTAGAAGTAAAGGAAATGACAAATAATTATAAAATATGCTTGAAGAGGGGGTAGTGTTTAGGCCCTTACTGAGAAAATTTCTGCCTCACACACCTGAGAAAAAATATTTTACATTCTTGTAAAAAATATTTGGATCCCGTAGGTTCATCTGGTTATGACACTTACCATAGCAAAAATCCATTTATATCTATTTGTGAATAAGTCTGTTCTTTTAAAGTGAAAATCTATTGGGTGAAAAAAGTGTTGGTGAACAAAAAAATACGCTATTCTATCAAAAAATATGAAATTTTTTATTTGGTAGAGAACCTTATGTCATAATATTAATGAAGAAAAGATTCAAGTATTTTAACGAAACAATAACTTTTCTTATTTCATTTTTAAATTTAGTTTTGAGTATAGATATAAGGAAAAAAGATATAAGACAGAGAATCTGTTGCCTTAAAAGATTTTTAGTTTATTGGCGATATTGAAAGAACATTTACGAGTATAGGTTGTACAGAATTTTGATATGAGTTGAAAATATTATCGCGATCAGATCTCTAATTCGACTTAAAAACTTTAAAACTACTTATAAAAATTATAACTTTAAAAATTATAGTAACATTTTTACATTGCACAAAGTAAGAATTATAATATTATAATAAAAATAAAAATAATCTCCTAATTTCATAAGTCTTTAGTTTTTCAAAAATAATCGAGAAGATAATTTTTAAAAAAAATAAAAAAAATTAGATTTTCTTGTTGGTACTTTGGCGTCACATTCAGAAATTTCTGGTTCAACTCCCATTTGGGGTAAATTATTCATATAAAAGGACACTTGTAAGTAAATTTTAATGGGTAACAGTTTTGATTATATTATAGTTACAGGCATATCTATAAGAGGGTAGAAGGGGCTGAGTCCATTAAAATCAGTTTTCCCTCACATCTCTGTATTTAGGGTTAGGCGACGAACCGGGTTAGTTTGTGGTAAAGTTTACTACTGAATATTTCAGTTTGATTTTACTTTTTACACCTAATCCCAAACTCTTGTGCTATTGCTGACTTTGATTTTTCATTGAAGAAGACAAAAAAAGAGTTAAAAGGTAAGTAGCATAAAATATCTATAGTTACAGCATACCACCTTGCAGCAAGAGTTTATTATCTCTTTGTTTTTATGGTGCAATGTGGTATGATGTATGACTATTATTTCATTGCAGTTGTTATTTTTTTCCTAAAACCAAAGAATATACAAAAAAAGGATAACAATGAATTGAAATATAAATCTTTACCTAAGTAGGCGTATTGAGTTTTTTGAAAAAAAATTTAAGAATAATTTTTCATATAAGGGTATTTTCTATTTTGCAGAGTAAAATATGCAAAATTATAAGCGAGGTTTCTTTTTAAACGAGTTGGTAATAAAATATGTAAATTGTGTGTAATTTTTGTGTACGGGACAGGGGATAAACAAAAGATGCATTATTTTGAAGTGTTCTTTATAAGCGAGTTCGTAATAACGCGATTTTACTGTATATATTTTTCTTCACATTCTTCAAATAAGAAAAAACATAACGAACTTAATATTTTTAGAACAAAAATTGAATACAAACTCTTTAAATTTTCATGGTATAATTTTAGATAAAAAACTTTTAAGAAGGGCTCATCTTCAAAATGTCCTATAAAAGTTGAATTGTAGTTTGTCAATGTTTCGTAGCATGAATTTTTTGCCTGTTAAAACAAAGATAATACTTTACAAATCTATTGTCGAAAATACTTTGTCTTTTTTGTTAACTAACTGGAGTCATATTGACCTTTTCAGTATCTCATCACTTCAAAAAAAAATTGTGTGATCAATTTTTAACTTAAAGTTCATTGCACACACTAATGAAAAGTTTGTAGAGATGAATTGTTTGCGAGCTGAAGAGTTATATAAAATGAAGTTACTAGGATTTGCTTTCAAGTTTTTGTAAGGCCTCGTAAACTTAAATATAGAAGATTTATTTGTTTTTCCCAATAATACCTATAACCTGAGAAATTCATTTAAATTGAAGATAAATAGAACGAGTAGTAAAAAATGCAAACAAGGAATCTATTATACAATTCCTTTATTAGGGAATAATTTTACTGATATTTTTGAAAAGTATACTGATAGCTTATCGATCCGAAAATTATTGAAAAAAATAAAAGACACCATTTTTGAGGAAAGATACACCTCTTGATGATAGATGTTATGTTTGTTCATTATGATGTATTTTCTTTATATAAATGATGTTACTCTTTTATTTTTTTATTATTTTCTCTATACTTTAATTGTGTAATATTTGTAATTATATGATAATGTATATAATTTTTTTAATCTTAATTTTTATTTTTATAAGTTACACTGTCAGCGGCTTTAATTAGCCTTTTGTGTGCACGTTTACATATATCAATAAACTTTCTTCTCCTTCTTAAATTTCCAACAACAAAAAAAACAAATGTTTGGGGCATTTATCAAAAGTTTAAACTATCATTTTTTACATTTGATAGAAACCTCCAATCAATACGACTTCTATCCAAAATACCCACCCCACCCATGCATAAGTTGTACGACTTGACCAAGTTTGGTCTTTTACCGCTTGCCTTTTCCCTTGAATTTATTCTTCTGTTGACAAAATTTATTAGATATGCGCTTTCAAAATTACTGGAAATAATGACATTAGAATTATCTTTCAATACTATGATTTCTAATTCTTTGTTATTATATGGGTCAAAATAACCTTTTGATACTCTCGAAGTTTATTAGAGAATAATATTTCAATCTATTTTCCTCATAGTTGCCGTAACTCTAAATCAATATTTTTTTAAGATCCCTTAAAACTTGAAAAGAAGAAAAAAATTGTTAAAATACAATTTGAATTTTTAATTATTTTGATACAATCTTTAATAACTTTTGTACCCGGATTTTTCATTATCAGTTTTACCTTGATATATAGAGACAAAAAGGAACTCCAGATTTTCTTACTTTTATAAATTATTTGCTGCTGTGTCTACCAAAATATGGAATCATTGATACATCTGTAGAAAGACACTCTTTAAAAACACCGAAGCTCGTCAGTTTTTCATTGAGTAAATATAACTTTTCCACTTTTGCCACCTTTCTACTTGAAAGGTTAGAATTGAATGCGACGTGAAGAAAATATTTAATTTCTAAGAATCTTCGACAGCTCATTCAAATTCATTCAGTTACAGCTTCGCAGATAAGATCTGGAGATTTTCACCAAAAAACTTTTTTGGAACTTCTTATATTATAGCTAGATAAAAAAATTATTCCTAAAAATTTTAGCAGTTTTTGATATTGTAAGGTAAAAGCTGCATGGTTTTTGACATTTTTTGCATATACAGTAAAAGTTCGTTATCTCGAACCCGATGGGACCTATTGAAGTATTTCGAGTTATCGGACTTCGAGTTAACAAATTTTTACTTTTTGAAATTTACTTTTACTATGTTAAACTAAATACAAACTTTAAAATGATTAAAATATATATTTAAACAAACATTAAAAACTTTATAAACAGATAAAAATTTATTTAAATAAAAGAAGTGATTCTGATACAAGATTATTCAGTTAGAACATAAAAAATCAACCATTGTTTTTTGTTTTCTATTGTGTCATATAAGCTCACCCAATTCAATTTGCACATGCGTACTTAATTAATTAACACAAACAACTCGTGAAAATCTACGTTTTAATTTCATTCACATGCACGATTTCCGTTACACTAAACAAAGGCAACAGTTTGTTGTTCTAGGATTAAAAACAGGTGTTAATTAACTCAGAAAGTTTTTTAAAGTCAAACTTTGAGTTAAACAATATAATTATCTGCAATGTGTAAGGCTATGGCTACAAAATTGACTTTGATTTAACCGAAAATTTGAGTAAACTGACTTCGAGTTATATGGATAATTTAACATGCAAATTATAAGGAAACTGCCGGCAACTCGTAAAAACGTAAAGTTTCGTAAAAACTTCGAGTTAAGTATATATTAGAGTTATCCGAATTCGATATAACGAGCTTTTACTGTAATAATATTTGATTAAAAATAAAAGCAAATAAATCTTCAAAAAAACGTGAAAGATTTGGCATTCATTTTAAAAATTCAAATCTGAACATTTTTCGATAATTTTCTGATAATGGTTACTCTTTTCTGTTGGCATAAATTGATAAAGACTTTCTTTTTTCCAACTATTATTTTTTTATCTATAAATATCTTCATTGCTTTCTGAAATATTACCATTTTCATAAAACACATCAACTTCACCACAAATTTCTTCGAGAATGCCTTAATTTTTAAAATTACATCTTCATCATCGCTAATGTTTTTATTATTATTTAGTGGCCCAGTGAGTATTACATCAATTTTTTTTTGATTTAAAAATTTCAATTTGATTAAATGCATCTTGTAGAAACAAAAAAATTTCATCCCAAGAAAAAATTGCTTATAACTTGAAGTGTTATATCGCATGCATAACAACATTTTAGCAAAACTATAAATTTACCTAAATTCATTTTTTGTTAAGATAACGAAGAGCATGTTTTCTTTGATAAAAAAAATAATAAAAAAATTAAAAAGTTTTTCATTATTATTTTTCCATTTATTTTAAGTTTCATTGTACATCTTATATTTACAAACGAATTTTTCGAACATTTTAAATTGATGTATTTTTTAATTGTGTTTCATGAAAAAAAATTATTTTGCAAAAAATTTTGTCCCAAAATACAAAAATTATAACTCTAAATTATATAAGAAATTATTTTTTTGTGAAATATAAAGAATGGCGTTGTTATACTTTTAGTTTTAAAATTTCGTCATTAAAATGTGCTTTGAGGGTAACTCTGAATTTTACCTATGATTCCAAAAGATAGGAATTTCTTAAAGAGTAAAGATGTAAGTTTTGTAAATCGAATTTCAGAGTTTCATAGAAAACATAAAGTGATATTTTGTGGATAAACTTGTAATGAAATATTCGAATGAATTTGTGATAAATTTGTGCTAATTACAAAAGAAGATTATCATAGAAAGAACATTTGTAAGATGACACCTACGTTGCTTGCTTGTATTTGCCTGTCTCCAATTAATAATAGGGTAAGTTAAGCATTAAAGTTTTATACAAAAGAATATCCCTTTTCACAGGTAATCTCTTTTCCATCTTCTCAACATCCCAAGCAAACTAGGCATTCTACTTGTCAAATGGACAATATGGTCACTCCAGTTCATTTGGTTATTTATAATCAAAGTAACCCAGTCATTGAGTCTCTGCAAATGATTATTTAACAATATTTAAGCTTGACATCTAATTTAAGAAGAATTGGGACAATAATGGAAATATCGCTTGCAGATAACTATAAATAAATATTTTTATTTGAAGCGAATATGTCGTTAATCAATATTGAGAATAATAAGGGACCAAAAATGGATCCTTGAGGTACACGCGAAGAAACTAGCATGTTCACGTTTCGGAAATTAGTTAAAACTATTTCTAGAAGTTAAGTTCAGAAAAGGTCCTATTTTGCAAAGTTTTGGTTTCGTTTGCTGTTAATAAATGTTAGTCTAGTACGGTCTTGTACTTGACGGTGCAGCCCGGTTAATGTCCTAATATAAATAAAGAGAACCTTAGCACGTTAAATTCGGCTAATTACAAAAAGCATCCTTCTGCTTTTATATATTAAATAATATGAAGAGATTTAAAATTTTAAGTCAGAATTCTAGGATTGATAAATCGTTTGAACGGACCGATCATCATTATCGACATAAATTCCTTCTTCAAAAATCCCCCTTAATAACACTTCAATGACATATGGACAGAGATTCTTGAAGTAAAAATGCATTTTTATATTCAGAAATAAAAAGGTACATTGTGATTAGAAGTAGTAATAAGCTCTAGCGAATGTCAAGTTGGTTGATGCTCGCTCAAGCACCGTTATTAGATGCCAGTTCATACCTTACAACAAGAATTTGAAAAATTGCCAAAGTGTAAACACACAAAATGGGGGTCACAAGATTTCAATGGCGCAAACCGGTCTTTCACAGAGTGCATGGTTAGTGATGGTGATAAAATACAAATATTAGAAAATAAATGCGTTTAAATAAGCGAATGATAACGTTAATAACGACTTTAGAAGTTGTTAACTTCTAAAAAGAATTTTTTTGAGCTAAAGATGCTCAAACTCAGACTTGGCATCTAGATATATGCCGGTTGAAAGGTTGAATTTCATCTATAAACAATTATGTGTAGAATTGCATGGTTAATGATGTGCACATATACTGGATCTAATTCATAATGTATTGAAAGAAACGCGTTTTCATTTTTTAGTTCCTAAAAATCTAAACTAAAAACTAAACGCATTTTTCCGATTTATTGTAAAGTTTGTAAAGAAATTTGTTCGTAGATGTTACGGTTGTAGTTCGGAGGATTACGTGAAATTTCTAAAGAAAATAGATATCAATTTTTTTTATTTTATATGTACAAACTCTTTTTTCCTCAAATCTTGAAAAGTGTTGCGAAAAATAGAGGGATTCGATGAAAAATCAAAATGAGTTGATAAGATCGGTTTTGCTGTGGGAGTGAACTTCAGTAGGAATTTATTCACTAATCTTACATGTCATAGAAAGGAGATTAAAAAATTTTGCACCAAAGTTACCTCTTTATTTAGTATAAAAACTCATTTTTTACCTTCAAGGTATTTTTGACAATAATAATTTTTGACTTTTTTCATTACCATTTTAGCTCTATTTTGAGAGTGTAAAAATTGGACAATGGATACGCCTAAACACTTTCAAAACGATTTTCCAAACGCGACATTTGCGTTTAGTATTGTTTGCGACGTTCGCACCGAAACTTTCGGGTATGGTCCCGCACGAATCGCTACTGTATAAGCATACATTTATATATATAATTTTACAAGATATATACAAACACTTGAAAGATACAATCCCAACGCAAACGCTCCAATTTGAAAAAGGGTAGTGATAGCTTGATAACTAACATAGTTAGAATCGGGTCGCCAGGCACTAACAGTGCGACATCTGTGTATTACGAATGAACCGCGCACAAAACCTTGGCTCAGACGAAAGTTTTCCCGCTACAAGGATGACAAAGTCCTTGTACAATTTCGAATCCGACACATTTGACTGACATCGTTGAGCACACATTTAAATTAATGACATATTTTTGCAAATCTTTCGAATGACACTTCGTTCATCGGCGCAACGCATAAGAAACGCGTTTTATCCAACTACTCCCATCCCACGAGAGAAAAACGAACATATAACAACGTATGATGATGAAATAAATAGTAATGATTAAAAATCAATCAGCGTATCAATAATCTTCGCTTGCCACAATGTCTCGCGTTTTCGTGGTGTTTCAACACTTTTTGTGATTCTGCCTCTATCTTCTTCTAATTATTTTCCTCATCTCCTTCCTTCATCTCGGCAGATTTCCTTTTGCAACCATGTGTGCACATTTGTTGTAAACAAACGCGGTAGGAGCAGTAGCCTAAAACAGAAAATGATTAACTCCTATTCTCCCTTTTCATTGGCTCATTCTCTCATCACTCACATCTTCTGATTCGTCCTTCCTCACTGCTTTCTATTTTCATCCATTACCTGTCCAAGTTGAATCCTGTTTTTCAGTTTTTAGTGTAAGTTGGCTAAAATTTTTTTAATTTTCCAGATGTGATAATTCAACCCATAACCCTATTGATTCTGGGCCAAATTTGTTCACTCAAGTTTTGGGATGGGGCCGTAAAGTGTCACCCAATTCCTTCATAATATTTTCAATTTGGTATATATATTTCAACTAGGCTAAATTTAGTAGTGGCTTCCATTTTTTTTTATCGAAATCAATCAAATCTCTAAAAAATTGATTTATATATGATAGCACATCTCAAAAACCAACCTTATATTTAAATATATATACCGATTTTTTAATATTATGTAAAGTTTTTACATATATACACAGATTGCTGAACCAGTTGTGATGTTCATTTTTTTAATCAAAATTAATGTAACCTGTCAAAAAATTGATTCATATATGACAGGTCATCTCAAATGGAACAGTTTATTTAAATAATTATATAATGTTTTTTACAATATACCCATTTTCAAGTATGCTGAACTCAGTGGTGATGTTCATTTTTTTAATCAAAATTAAGCTAACTTGTCAAAAAATTGATTTATATACTGAGGCGTACCCAGAAATTTTTTCTAGGAGGGGGGCAAAGTTGGAGTTTAATTAATTTTAAAAAGTTTTTGCTTTCAAAAACTTATTAGTTAATTGAGTTATTAGCTTCTGAATTTGTTTGGCGACAAAAACTAACAACACCAAAAAATGAGATCTTCATTACTTGAAAAGAAAAAGTTTGACTAACAACAAATGATAAAATTTTTTCTAAAATTTATATAATTTTGCAAAAAGTTTTTAACTTAAAAAACAAAAAAGTGGCCTGAAGGAGAATAAGAGTCATTTTACATAATACAAAATTGCTTTAAAATACCTTCATATAGTTTTTATATCTTAGGAAATGCTTCTTAACTGGTTCGAGTACTTCAAAAACATCAATAACGTTAGATTCTCTGTATCTTTTTTTTAATATATTCTTTTCCAACTTTAAATTCCGAAAAAATCTGCTGAGATATATTTTGTAGATGGGATATAAAAGGTCTCAGTTTTTCATATTCCAAAAATCCTACACTTTCAGGGGATAAATATGAAAGTGCTTTCATTATTGTGCAGTTTTTTTCATTAAACCTGAAAAAACAATTAAAAGGATGAACATTTGTCGAAAACCAAACCTGTTGTCAAATTCCTCTAGAATCAATTGTAAGGTTTCATCGTAGAGAATGCGAAATGTTCTGCTTTTTTCTGCGTTATCATCGAAAATATCAAAAATATCTGTGGAACTGGAATTGTCAACATAAAATCTCATTTTCTTGACTAATGAATCAAATTCGTTTTCGTCATCTTTAAATTCTAACAAAACTTTCACCAAATCTTCTACCAAACTTATCCCAATAATGATATTATCTTCTTTCTAAAACAATTAGTATAGTGCACTATTCATGAAGCCTCGAAAATGTAGTTTACTTGGAGGTAGACATTAGCAGGCTTCATTACACTAAGAAACTTTTCAACCATAAGCATTACAAATATTGAAGAATCGTCTTTTAAAGCATGAAGTAGCCCCCTTGCTTCGAAAGAAACATTTAGGTCAGAACTATTTTTTACTTTTTCCAGAACTTTAACCTTTTTCGTGAACTTGTAAAGCCTGGTCATTAATGATAAAAGAAATTCAATATGGTTTATATGACGGAAAGATGCAGTGATAACTAAGTGAAGCTGATGGTTTATTTATACAATGAATATAAGGAATGTATCTTTCAAGTGCTTCACTGATTTTTTCTTGGACTCCATTTTTCTTGCCTGTTAAGATATCATTTTTCATCTATAAGTACTGGTAGAAAAATATTACCTAACATCACGTAAGCGCCATCATAGCATGGACTCATAATTTTGTGTTTTTGAATTTTACACTCATCAAGAATGTCTAGAATTGCGGTGTTGATAGAAGATGCATCACATTCTTTCAGATAGACCATGCTAATTAGTGCTTCCTTTACGGTCTTTCCTCTCAAAAATCTCAACACCTTACACAAAAGAAAAAATTAATTTTATATATGTTTATAAGCTCATCTCAAATGGAACATTTTATTTAAATAATTATATACAGTTTTTACACATATATAGCCATTTTTAAGTGTAACCAATTTAGTGTTGATGCTCTCTCTCTCTCTCTCTTTTTTTATGAAAATCAATGATATATATCACAAAAATTGATTAAAACTGTCAATCAATGTCAGATATATAAACTTAATAAATCCTACTTGCAGTATTTCTCTGCTGCTTATTTTCTTAATTTATTTAATAAACCAACTTTTGGTGTTTAATTATAACTTTATTTGTCAGCAAATTTTTTTTTTATTTGTCTGCAAGTTTTACATATAACTCATAGTTACATTTTATCAACATTAATGATCGGAAAGTTTCCGCTACGGTTGTGCTCTCCCAGGTGTGTAAATATTAGCAGCCTTACTCAGCACTTTTTCTGATGGTGCTGATGTTGTACAGCACGCTAAAATATTTTTCGCAAATGGTTTTAAAATGTTCAAGCATTTTTTATTTTGCGATCGGTGGATTGATATCAAAAGGCAGAACACCTTCTTACAGATGTTTCAAGCTTTTTTAAATATTCATTCTAAAACATAACCTTAAAACAAGAAAAGTAATATCGAAAATCTACTCAGAAGACAAACAAGTCTAATAAATATAATATAGGCTTTTTCGCCCCCTGGAAATAACATTGGCCGGGGGGGGGGGGGGGTGTCACCTCCCTCCCCCCCCCCCCCCCCTGGATGTGCGCCCCTGAGATTTACATATACCAATACTTTTGCTTTATATCGTAAAAATATAAATACAAATACAGATACAAACGTGTTTGATCCAACCCTAGTAGTCCCTACATCATTTCTTCTATACTTTAAACAGTACGCAATTTTACTATTCATTCTACGGTGATCCTTTCATGACCGCTCTTTTTAATTAGAAATTTCCTTTAAAAACTGTCAAGGGTTATTTTGAACAGATTTTATCCACTCTCAAAGCATTCTAATTGAAGATTCTTCTTGGTGATCTTAGGTTTTTTATCAGTACCTTGTATTTTATTATCAGGTGATATTAAGAGGATATTCAGTCTGAATATTTGTCAACCAATCCCACTTCAAAAGTTTGTCTTCTGATTTTTGCGTTCTTTATCAATGGCAGCTTATTCTACAACAGATGTTAGTGGGGTGGGTTTGGGTCTGGGTTTTAATATTATACCGGGAATAAACTGTGGTTTGTTCGCATAAGTTAGATTGCAAATAACGTCTTTAATTGTGTGTTACGTATATGTTGTAAAGAGATTTGCATTGAAGAAAGAAAAATTTGCACAAATTTCAAATGAAAAATTTAACATCTCTCTAAATTTCACGTATTTTGAAATCTGGATGGTATAAAATAAAAATGTCTACTTTCTAAAATGAGAGTTTGGAAGATATTTGGGTAAGTAATGGATGGAAAACAACCACTAATTCGGATTCTTCAGGTTGTAAAATATACTTTCAAGCCCCACCTTATTGTATAAGAAAAGCAGCTTATTACATTCTGAGGAAACACGGGTCAAAAATAAATACCTTCTGATTTCTAAAGATATCTTTTCGGGCTTGATGGCTGAACGAGAGACCCTACATCTCTATTTTTCAGCGTGGATGCGGGGTGGGTGCAAATTAATAAAAGACTGAAAAGGTAGGTAGGTGGGGGCGTTTTTCGCATTCCGCGCATATGCGGGTGCAATCCTTCGCGTAATATATTTTCCTTGCAAAGGAACGCAATCTTGTGTGCTTTTTTATTTTAGATCTTTTTATAGCAGCGTTTTTTGGGAGAAGTTTGTTGTATACACTGGCGTAATGCCTCAATTTTTCAGTGGCCCACATGTTTGACGTGTCAATCACTAAAAATTATAATTTCCGGTTTACCTCGAATTAGTTGTCGTATTTTGTGCAGTTAGACAGAAATTGGGAAACGTGCCCCATTCTCTAAATATATCTTTTTCACTTTCTTTTTTCTTGCATGCCTTTTCACTCCAAGTATAAATTTTAGCGGTTAAAAATGTTACACGGATTAAGAAGGCCAAGTAACATAATGAATTCCAATCGCTCCAGCCTCGAAAATGAAATTCAAAAGTGGCAAAGCTTGCCGGATCTTCCTGAGTACAGTAGGAGGAAGAGGAAAAGTTCTGGGTACACGAACAAAATTATGCAAGAAATCCAAATTTCTGTCAGCCTCCTCATTTCCCTCTTTCTCTTTGTGATATCTTTGCTTCTCGCTTACCTGATTTTCAGCAACAGCGCAGCAAACAAAACCGAATGATATCACTAAGCTTCTCTTTTTCTCTCTCTTTCTTTGCTTGCTTTCTTCTTCTTTTACTTCTTCGGGTAACGAACCTGCTTTTAATCCTCCTTTTTGAACTTTTTTTAGTGAATTTCATCTTATCCTGTCCTCCTCGAATCAACACCATCCGGGTTTGATATTTTGTCACTTTTACCTATTTAGGGTGGTTTTAAAGTTGCTTTTATCTAGTTACTACTTGTTTAACTTTTAATCAATATTGATCAAGATCTTTATTATTTATAAATACTATATTAAATATCAAATAATAACTAAAACTTCAAGAAGTATATAAAAAAATTCATTTCCATTTTAAATATATGTGCAAGTGTTTCTTTCAAACTCTTCTAGTAAATTCTTAAGGAATATATGCTTTTTTCAATTAATTATAATAAAAGGTCCAGCATCTGAAAAACTCGTTTGGACTTAACTGATGTTTTAGGATTTTTCAAATTTCTAAATATATTCTCAGATCCATTGTTTTTCTGGGTTCGAGAATTTTTTTTACAAAATAAAGCTAGATCCCGATTTTTGGAGATAATGGAATGTAAACTTTGGTCATCATTTTTGAATCGTCATCACTTACATCATCTTCAATGACTTCATGATGAATAATCACCATCACTCTAACATCATCACGAATAATCATCATCCCTCTAACATCATCTTTAAAGACATCATCACGAATAATTATCATCCCTCTAACACAGTGGCGTAGCCAGAGGGGGGGGGGGGCAGTGCCCCCCCCCCCCCCCCAAATACCTTTTCTGCCCCCCCCCCCTCCAATAATTTTATTTCCAATATGCTTGCTCCCCTAAATTCCTTGCATGCCCCCCCCCTCCCCCCCCCCAAATTCCATTTTTGGCTACGCCACTGCTCTAACATCATCTTCATAATGATCATCTTCAAGGACATCATCACGGATAATCACCATCACTCTAACACAGTGGTTCTTAACCTTTAGGATCTGTTTACCCCTAAATATTATGAAAAATTTTTTATGACCCCTATAAAATTCTTTTTGATTCAACCGTCAAACACTTGTTAAAAGAAAGTTTAATTGAAAAAAATTATTTAAATTAATATAATCTAACAAATTCAGTATAATTTAATTCGAAGGCTGGTATTGTTTGTCAGACAAAAGTTTTTCAAAACAAGGTGTAATGCTCGACAGACAGCATCTTGTGTCTGAATCAATTGCAATCTTATTACGTGCACTTGTAGAACAGAAGACATCATTCACAAAATCCAGTCTCGCAACGATAAGTTGAAGATGACTGTATCAAAAAAATCATAGCACGTTTGGAAAGAAAACGGTTTTTAATTTGGCCCAGAATGATTGAAGTGCTTGCTCGAAAAAATCGAGTTATAATTGACTGTCTTCTCTTATTTGAAGAAACTCCACTTTGGCAGCAACATCAGAGTCATCAATGCTACTTTCGCTCACTGAAAAAGGTCTGGTGATCCAAATGTCATTAGAACGGCTATTTAACTTCGGAAAATAGTTTTCAATTGCTTGATTGCAAGCAACATGTGTGAGATTTAAAATGATGTTTGATTTTATGAGCAAAATTATTAATTGATTGCATCATACAATGAGGATTAATGAATACATCAAATAGAAATAGTTTTGCAACTGATGGAAGACGTTCATGAGGATACACTTTTTGATACCAAAAGTTTTTTATGACCCCTGCAAAAACTTCAAACGACCCCCAAAGGGGTTACGACCCCCAGGTTAAGAACCACTGCAACATTATCTTCAATATCATTAACATCATATGACATCATCTTGAATAACCATGATCACTCTAACACAGTGGTTCCCAACCTTTTTTAACCCGTTCCCCTTTTTCAGTCACTTTTTATCTGTGGACCCCTACAACTGAATAGTTTGAGCCAAAAAGATTAATCAAAGATTTTTATGCAAAAAATGATTCTTGTCATCTGATTAAATCGTATGCTTATTCATATGAAATCAGAGAAATCGTAAAGCTTGACTTAAAATGTGAATAAAAATTTTTTCCAATTAAAATATAAATTTTTCAAAAATATTGTAACTAATAAAAAGGAACACGATTTAGAGGAATTCTACAATTTGTTTTGAAAACAGAAGTGTTGGGAAAAGTTACCCATTGGTTTTATAGAATAGAATATCAGTCAAGAGGGACACCTCATTTTCACTGTTTGTTTTGGGTTAAAGACGCCCCGTTAATTGGAAGTAATTCCGCACAATCAATTATTAATTTTATTGGAAAATACATCTCTTGCAAGTTACCATCAAAGAGAAGTGACGCTGAAATGTACTCTCTTGTAAAAAAATATCAGTTGCATAAATGTGGTAATTATTGTTTGAAGAAAATGAAAGTTGGAAAAAAGAGATGGCAAGTGTGTTGTAGATTTGGCTTTCCACGAAGAACAACAAAGTTTTTCATCCTACATGATGTTGTTTCTTCAATAAGAAATACCTTTTACTGTTTTTATTTTCCATGGGCTTCATACCATTAATTAGCAGATAAGGGATGCATTTTAAACTAAAGCTCCTTTCATTAGGACAAATTTTTACCTATATTATGTGACAATTTCCAGCACAATTATAAAGCGACTCTACTCTCAGAATCTAAATTTATTTGTAGATTTTTATAAAATAGTATTAGTTTTTCCATTTTTTTTATAAATTAACCTTCGTTTTTTTTATTAGTCAGTATAATCTTTTTCTAATAAATTTAAAATTATTTTTGAAGTGAAAAATGTAGATCGAATGTACAAGTTTTGTTGGATAATCGTAGTCCACTATTTATTTTTAGATTTTTATAAAATCATTTTAGTTTTCGGTTTTTTATATATTAACATTAGTTTTTTACTTTTTTTGAAGTGCGGGTTTGATTTACACTTTGATTCGAAAGAAATATGTTTTGGATAAATATTATTTTATTATTGTTTATTGCATATAAATTTTTAAAGAGAAGATAAATAGATCAAAATATGTGTTTTAATCAATTTTTATCAATAAGTAATCTCATGAATTTATTTTTTTTCCTTTAATCCTAAAGTGAATTTCTATATTTTTATAAAATAATTATAATTTTCGACATCCACATTGAAGAAATAATGAGTTTTGTTGGATAATCATAATCTACTTTTATTTAGATTAGATACAACCTTTATAAGGGATGCATTTTAAACTAAAGCTCCTTTCATTTGGACAAATTTTTATCTATATTATGTGATAATTTCTAACACAATTATAAAGCGACTCTACTCTCAGAATCTAAATTTATTTGTAGATTTTGAATTAATCAACCAAAATTTAAATGCGGGTTTGATTTACACTTTGATTCGAAAAAATATGTTTTGGATAAATATTATTTTTATTTTTTTTCACTTTAATCCTAAAGTGAATTTCTATATTTTTATAAAATAATTATAATTTTTGACATCCACATTGAAGAAATAATGAGTTTTGTTGGATAATCATAATCTACTTTTATTTAGATTAGATACAACCTTTATAAGGGATGCATTTTAAACTAAAGCTCCTTTCATTTGGACAAATTTTTATCTATATTATGTGATAATTTCTAACACAATTATAAAGCGACTCTACTCTCAGAATATAAATTTATTTGTAGATTTTGAATTAATCAAACAAAATTTAAATGCGGGTTTGATTTAAAACTTTGATTCGAAAAAATATGTTTTGGATAAATATTATTTTTATTATTGTTTACTGCATTAAATTTAAGGAGATAAGGGATGCATTTTAAACTAAAGCTTTTTCATTTGGACAAATTTTTACCTATATTCTGTGATAATTTCTAGCCCAATTATAAAGCACCTACTTTCAGAATCTAAATTTATTTGTATATTGAAGAAATATTTTTTCAGTATAAAGAGTTTAGAAAAATCTTCTCTAATATGTAATGGCCTTTCCTTTCTCTCAAAATGCATCATGATATACCAAATTAAAGCTTTTTTATGGCCTTTCAGAATACATTACTTATATCACAAGTACTTAAGAAATGCCATTTTACTGTTTTTATTTTCCATGGGCTTCATACCATTAATTAGCAGATAAGGGATGCATTTTAAACTAAAGCTCCTTTCATTATGACAAATTTTTACCTATATTATGTGACAATTTCCAGCACAATTATAAAGGACTCTACTCTCAGAATCTAAATTTATTTGTAGATTTATATAAAATAGTATTAGTTTTTCCATTTTTTTTATAAATTAACCTTCGTTTTTTTTATTGGTCAGTATAATCTTTTCTAATAAATTTAAAATTATTTTTGAAGTGAAAAATGTAGATCGAATGTACAAGTTTTGTTGGATAATCGTAGTCCACTATTTATTTTTAGATTTTTATAAAATCATTTTAGTTTTCAGTTTTTTATATATTAACATTAGTTTTTTACTTCTTTTGAAGTGCGGGTTTGATTTACACTTTGATTCGAAAAAAATATGTTTTGGATAAATATTATTTTATTATTGTTTATTGCATATAAATTTTTAAAGAGAAGATAAATAGATCAAAATATGTGTTTTAATCAATTTTTATCAATAAGTAATCTCATGAATTTATTTTTTTCACTTTAATCCTAAAGTGAATTTCTATATTTTTATAAAATAATTATAATTTTCGACATCCACATTGAAGAAATAATGAGTTTTGTTGGATAATCAGAATCTACTTTTATTTAGATTAGATACAACCTTTATAAGGGATGCATTTTAAACTAAAGCCCTTTCATTTGGACAAATTTTTACTATATTATGTGATAATTTCTAACACAATTATAAAGCGCTCTACCTCAGAATCTAAATTTATTTGTAGATTTTGAATTAATCAACAAAATTTAAATGGGGTTTGATTTACCTTTGATTCGAAAAAATATGTTTTGGATAAAATTATTTTTATTTTTTTTCACTTTAATCCTAAAGTGAATTTCTATATTTTTATAAAATAATTATAATTTTCGACATCCACATTGAAGAAATAATGAGTTTTGTTGGATAATCATAATCTACTTTTATTTAGATTAGATACAACCTTTATAAGGGATGCATTTGCTCCTTTCATTAGGACAAATTTTTACCTATATTCTGTGACAATTTCCAGTACAATTATAAAGCGACTCTACTCTCAGAATCTAAATTTATTTGTAGATTTTTATAAAATAGTATTAGTTTTTCCATTTTTTTATAAATTAACCTTCGTTTTTTTATTGGTCAGTATAATGTTTTTCTAATAAATTTAAAATTATTTTTGAAGTTAAAAATGTAGATCGAATGTACAAGTTTTGTTGGATAATCGAGTCCACTATTTATTTTTAGATTTTTATAAAATCATTTTAGTTTTGGTTTTTTATAAATTAACATTAGTTTTTTACTTCTTTTGAATAATCATCCAAAATTTAAGTGCGGGTTTGATTTACACTTTGATTCGAAAAAAATATGTTTTGGATAAATATTTTTTTTATTATTGTTTACTGCATATAAATTTCTAAAGAGAAGATAAATAGATCAAAATATGTGTTTTAATCAATTTTTCTCAATAAGCATTGAAGCTATGAGGTAGCAAAATATGAACAGAAAGTTTGATATTTTTTGATTTTTTAAAGAATATTTTTCGATTCTTTGATCACAGAATTTTATTTTGATTATTTGACAAATATAATATTTAAAATCGTGCAAATTGCAAAGTATAGGTATTTTAAACAAAACAGTAATATATTTGAAGAAATATTTTTTCAGTATAAAGAGTTTAGAAAACTCTTCTCTAATATGTAATGATATATTCTCATAACCTGTACGGTTGAACGCGGTAACAACTTGCGTGTTATCTCCAACCCGTATATTACGATGATTCTTCTCCAACCTGTATTCTACTATGATTCATCTCCAAACTATATACTACAATGATTTATCTCTAACCTGTATACTACGATGATTCATCTCTAACCTGTATACTACGATGATTCATCTTCAACCTGTATACTACGATGGTTTCTATTCCATGTACAAATAACTAGGGAGACAATGTTCAACTTTCTGTTCACATTCTGCTAGATGTAAGATTTGATATACCTCATTCGGGGAGACGATGCTACATAAGTTATTACCTATATACATTATACCTGTATACTACGATGGTTCATCTCCAACCTGTATACCGCGATAATTCATATCAAAGAATCGAAAAATATTTTTTAAAAAATAAAAAAATATCAAACTTTCTGTTCATATTTTGCTACCTCATACGATGTTACAAAAGTTATTACCTATACTTTGCAATTTGCACGATTTTAAATATTATATTTGTCAAATAATCAAAATAAAATTCTGTAATCAAAGGAATCGAAAATATATTCTTTAAAAAATCAAAAAATATCAAACTTTCTGTTCATATTTGCTACCTCATACGATGTTACAAAAGTTATTACCTATACTTTGCAATTTGCACGATTTTAAATATTATATTTGTCGAATAATCAAAGAATCGAAAAATGTTCAAATCAAAAAATATTTATTCTTTTTAAATATATCGTTGGCTCCCCTTACTTTTAGTTACGTATGTGCATAATTTGATAAAAATTAATTATTAAAGACTAGGTTTATCTTTCAATTTTAAAAGTAAGGGGAGCAAGATATATTTAAAAAGAATAAATATTTTTTGATTTGAACATTTTTCGATTCTTTGATTATTCGAAAATATAATATTTAAAATGTGCAAATTGCAAAGTATAGGTAATAACTTTGTAACATCGTATGAGGTAGAAAATATGAACAGAAAGTTTGATATTTTTGATTTTTAAAGAATATTTTTCGATTCTTGATTACAAATTTTATTTTGATTATTTGAAAATATAATATTTAAAATGTGCAAATTAAAGTATAGGTAATAACTTTGTAACATCGTATGAGGTAGAAAATATGAACAGAAAGTTTGATATTTTTTTATTTTTTAAAAAATATTTTTCGATTCTTTGATATGAATTATCGGGTATACAGGTTGGAGATGAACCATCGTAGTATACAGGTATAATGTATATAGGTAATAATTATGTAGCATGTTCCCGAATGAGGTATATCAAATCTTACATCTAGCAGAATGTGAACAGAAAGTTGAACATTGTCTCCCTAGTTATTTGTACATGGAATAGAAACCATCGTAGTATACAGGTTGAAGATGAATCATCGTAGTATACAGGTTAGAGATGAATCATCGTAGTATACAGGTTAGAGATAAATCATTGTAGTATATAGTTTGGAGATGAATCATAGTAGAATACAGGTTGGAGAAGAATCATCGTAATATACGGGTTGGAGATAACACGCAAGTTGTCTACCCGCGTTCAACCGTACAGGTTATGAGATATATATTTATATTGATTTGGAAAATAGAAGTATATTAAAGGAGATTCAGCATAAGTAGTTTGAGGTAGAATTTCCATGGACCCCTTGAAATTCTTCCATGGACCCCCGGTTGGGAACCACTGCTCTAACATCATCGTCATTAACATCATCACTAACATCTTCATTAACGCGGTTCGTTGCCGTTCGTAGGATGACAGTGGTTGGGTGCAATCAATATTTAGAAACATCGTCCCCTATTTTGTTCCTTTCTTTTGTCTTTTTATATCAGATATATTATTAACTTTTTATTCCTTCTGTAAAATGTAGATTCTTTCCACTTTGTTGTGCTTTTACCACGTATCGTTTTTATCTTGGTAAAAAAGAAAACGCTTGATTTTTCAGTGAGTCGTCTCAACTATATCCAAACTTTTTTCAAATTTTCATTCTCCCCCATTTGATGTAAAGTTTTATCGGACTCCCATCATCATCTCATTATCTTCCTAACGTCATCATCATCATCATCATCACGACCCAGCATTATCATAATTCGTTCGTCCTCTCCTTATCATCTATTATCATGATAAGTCTCAGAAACAAAAAAGTTGGTCTCTCTTAACTTTAATCATTTGATATATTTTTATAGGTTCTTTTAGGTCCGAAATGGGGATTCATTTTAAACAACAACCCACATGGAAACATATATTTATTTTAGCACTAGAAAAAGCCATGGGATCTAACTTTTTTCATCTAGTTGAAAGAATTATTGGCAAGACACGATGTTTAGCATTTAAGTTAAATTAAAAATTCTAAAAGTTGACTTAAACATCAAAAAAATTGACTCAAAATTTAAATTCATTTATTGAGAAAATCAATTCTTAAAAGTTAGTGTTGTAGTAAAGCATTGAAATATTTAAAATATATCTTTTGTTTCCAATCTTTCCACGGCTACAGATGTGACTTGTGAATTTTGAAGAAGGTCATAAACTAGAGGAGATATATTATTATTATTTTCCATATATGAAGCATATCCTTTGGATTAAGAACTTCGTAAGCACATTCATCATCTTCAAAGTTCCATACAAATGTCAAACGCCTTTTCATTTAGAAAAAGTGAACTCAACCAACATTCCATAATTTCTTTGGATATGCATTAAATTCTTAATTAAACATTCTTTTTCCACTGATTCTTTTACTCTTTTAACTAAAACACCATCTCCTCAAAATTTCCAACTATTTTATAACTTCAATTAAATTTTTATAATAAGCCTTTTATCCAACTTTCCTCCGATCTTGTAACTAGGTGAGTGGGAGGATAAGTTGTGCTTAAATTTCTTGTTTTTTTTTATTGTGGGTGCTTTAAGAGAGAAAAGCTATTAACTCATCTACTTCTATAAAATGAGTTATAACTTTTATTGCACAATTGTGCAAAAGATGAAATCATAGATAATTTAAGTAATAATTTATTTCACAAAAACTTTAAGTGTAATTTTCCAGCTAAAATATTGTATTTTGCCGCATTACTTTAAAACAGACAAAAATGTCCTCTTTTAGTGCTCTAAAATCAAAATCATATGAATGATCTTTTCTGGATTAAAGAAATCCATAAAACTTGATTTTACTGCAGAAGTTTTTCTTGATTCTTAATGTACCAATCAAATCATCAAAATATAATTCTCCTGAAATTATTGAACTTTTTTTTTGATAAATAATTGCTTTGACAGTAGAAAAGGTTTTAAGGGTAAGTTTATTAACAATAAGTCTGCTAGTTGAAATTATGGGTAAATTGTAACCTAAATCTTAAAAAAAGCTTTAAACTGTCATGTCCCAATTTGTGTAAAGGAATATTTGATTCCAGAAAACAATTAACTAATTTTGACATTTTAATTAACTTTCTGTTTTCATTACTTTTAAGAACAGGATATCAAACTTAGATGTATTTTAGTATTTCTGTGTTTATCAACAAAAAAATGTTTTCTCATGATTTACAGATATGTCTGATACAAAATACAAAAAAGATGCTTACTTTCGGACAGAGCATACTGCTGTTTAGTGATTTGGAAAAGTTTTGAATGCTTACTACCAGCTCATTGATAATAAAAAGCCATGAAAAATGAAAAGAAAGCAAAAATAAACGTTGACATTTCTTACGTTTATTTATGATATGCTAAATAACTAAAATGTGAAACTTCTAAACCAGCAAAAAGTTGCGCCGTATTGATTGCATCTGTTATCCTAATTTGGCTTGCACAAAAGTGTAGTTTTTGAATCAATAAACATGAAACAATACCAACACATCATATATACACTCATTATTCTCGTGTAACTTGTCAGTTGACATTTTCTCCCCAGAGTCCGCGTTTATTTTTCTATTTCGTTGACGCTATCTTACATTTAAATGAGGGCTTTTCATCTACAATGATGTCAATCAAAAGTTGCACGAGATTAAGAGGAAAAACGCTTATTTTTAAAGTTTGGCTTGTGAAAAAAGTTTTGAATTCAGAAATCTTTTAACTTGCATTTGTTTAGTAATAATTCTATTTGAAATAAAAAATTATTCTTATTGATTATTATTGATTAGGCGAAAAAGTGAAGAGGCTGCCCCCAAAGTGTATTCAATAAATCATTTGTCATAATAAACTATATATCTTTAATAAACGTTTAAACGTAGCAATTTTTTTTTTATAAAAAGTCGCACCATTTGTCTATTTTCATCTAGAGACTTCTCTTGCTATTCCAATCTTACTCTACGCTTTCAAATCCCACTGATATAGCATGCGCAGTCTAAAGCGAAAGAGTTTGTCGTATTCAGACGGCAGAGCTTCCTACTTCAAGAAAAATGCCCCGGAACTGCATGTCTCCTTTTCTGGGGGCAAAGAAAGTGCGGATAAAAAAGTGCTTGTCATCAGCTCTCTCATTCTCCTCGCAATCGTCTCATTCTTGATTTACAGTATTAAGGATAAGATCGCTCCTTTCTTTGACTTCTTATAAGCAGCCTCTTTTTAGCGTGTTTGTGTCATATTAACTCTGAATATGGAGAAATAATTGTTGCATTTTACACATGTTTATATATACATAAATCGATATTTTCTTCCATGTAACCGTTGAATCAGTCATTCAAAATTACCAGATGTGGTCATATCTGTAGTTACTAGATACCGAGTAGACAGGCGGAAATTATAACTTATGAATTTAAAAAATCCGAATCCAACCTTCGCATTCGACTCCCCTTTAAATACTTTAAAAATATTTAGTGCCAACTTCCGGATTTGACACCCCCCCCCCCACCCAACCCTCTACCTAAATCAAAGTTTGCTTGGCTAAAATGTTATCTATGGGTAGAAACCTTCACTAATTTTTGTAGCTTTTCTGCATAAAAGCACAGATTGGCTCTCGCTGCGATTATGGTCTGATCCATCGATCCATCCATCCAAACCTACTGGCATCGCAGATATGGTCTTCGTTGGTGCTATAAATGCACGAACCGGTACAGCGGGGGGTTGTGGGATATTAAATGTGCTAATACAGGAATAGACTGATGACGTGTGCCAGCATTGACATCATCCGAGTAAATACAATACCCGCTACAATGGACTTGATGTGTCCTGTAGTAATGATTGGTTTTTGTTAACGTAAACAGCAAATGAATGATAAGGAAGAAATTTGGACACAAGCCTTCGTTTTATATTCGCCGTTAACTGGGATTTGTAGGGAGACGACATGATTAGCCTCAGTACGTTCACGTGTACTTCCACCTTTTTCATCCTTACCATCTTTAGCGTTTCTTTCTCGGGATCGCGTTTTCCCGTATCCCGTATGAATTTTTCATCATATTTGTTCCCGGGATTCAATTTAGCTTTATTTATATGTAGGTATTCTAACGAAAGTGAAATTTCGTAGCCTGGTGATATTGGCGAACACAGTTCTCCAACTTGGGACCATCCGATACAAAAACTTTAAACTGTTGTAAACCACTAGATCACCAGCATTTTTGACAAAACAGGTGTGTATATTTTAAATAGGATATACATAATTTTATTTTATGACCTTTTTTGTGATGTGGGTAATTTTTATTTCTTCATTGAGGGTAGGGGATTTTTGGCCCCTAATTTTTTCCTAAAATATTAAATATTTTTACAAAATTCTCACATTTTGACCCACTAAAAATATGATTGCTAATCTGATGAATATTATTTTTGATAAAAATCAATCAAACCTGTCAAAATATCAATCAATAATACATCAACTTCAAAATATATTATAATTCCACATCATTTTGTCTTAATATATTATATTTTGATGATTAATTCGTCTAAAATATTTCACCTATCAGTAAATTAGCTTTTAAGGGTGATTTGTTGCCAAACACCTTTTCTTATTATTTTTAAATAAGCTTATCCATTCACACCAAATTGAACATCTTGAATTTGATTATGAAAATACTTTTGTCTTTTCAACTAAACAAATTCAAATTAGTACGAAGCAAAAATTTTTAACGTAAACAGCAAAATTGATTGATACTTTTGGACATTTTGAGACCATGATTGTAAAAATTAATTATGGAATGAAATCAGGATTTAGTATAAAAATGTATATTTTATTTAAAATTTAAAAATATTCTTAGCACAATTTTCGGGGAAAATTTTAAATTTGATTGACACTTTCATCAATTTTCACACCCTAATAGCGAAAATCCGTTTACGGAATGAAATCAGGATTTGTTATAAAAAATTAATTTTATTTAAAATTTGAATGAATGTTTTAAGCAAGTTCATCATCAATTTAAATTTTGATCGATATTTGCTACGAAGTTGCCATGTTTATTGGGAAAATATGCATACATAGGTGCTAGGAGTTCCAATATATATATGATTATAAAATTTGTGTATCCAATGCAAACACTAATTACACTAAGGCATAGACATTAATATAAAATTTTTTTTGAAAAAATGTATATTTGATTTTGATTGACAGTTTTTGACATGAGAAGGTTATTCTACCGTGGAAATGGTATCAAATATCCACTGGGTGATTATTTCTACTAGATACCACCCCTTGATTCATGCTTCTTTAGATGCATGGACTTGAACCTGGGAGTCTCGTTTTTGAATCTCTCTTGAACCCTCAAGACTTATAGTTGGATACAAGCGGTTCAATTTCTGCCTTTTCGATTAAAAAATTCCAAGGCATCTTTATTTTTATGCACCAGTCCTATTTTTCAACTCCAAAATTGACGATTTTTTGTAAAAGTTTATTTTTTAAAGATTTTTGTTCATACAGCATTTTCAAATTTCTATAATCAGATGATATTACTTTGTAGTATTTTTCCTTTCTTTTTTTGAGATTTCCTCCACCTTTATAAGACAGTTTTCTGATTTACGGCGTCAAAATCCACAGATCATTAAATCATCTTTTTTTTAATAGTGCTTTACATTGTATCTCAAAAGTTTTTTTCAACTTCTTTTATTTACGGCCAATGTTCCTATTTTGGAACATAACTAATTTCATCTTCGTCTGCTTTTTTCAATGACTGAATATAAATCGTCTGCGTTTTTTTTAGATATCGTCTGCCTTGTTTGGCCTTAAAATAATAAAAGTGAGGAACTTTTACATTCTTTTTGGGTATTTATTATGCTTTCTCTTTCTTCAAACTCAATTCGATCATAATTCTCTTGTTAAATAGAACTTGAAGCAACCATCCGAAGGATCTATGTAAATTAGTGGTTTAATTGGTGTAATTAAAGATGCTTTTGTTAGATTTCTTCGTCAAAAATCCCTACACACAATATATTCCCTTATTAAGATATTTATTTTTGATAGAAGATGGCTGTAGTTTTCTTTTTCTTTATCGAACTTCAAAGTAATTTATAATAACTCTTCTTCAGTGTTCAAATTTTTTTTAATCTCTGTTCAATGAAAACACTGTCATTAGTACACAATATTATCCCATATTTCTTCCTCATTAAGATCGTTACTAGTTTCTTTGTTTTCAGTCTATCTTTGCTTTTGATTAAATTTTTTAAACAAGTGGACTTAAATTAATTTTCGTTAAATGAAGACGATTTCTCTCCGTCCGTTTCATTGCTTTGATCAAGGAGAATACTTTTTCAGAACCAGCATTTGAATGAGGTAAAGATAAAATTAGCTTAGTAATTTTTACAAGTTTTGGGAAAACGAGCGCTTCCATGGCAATCTGAGTTTTTCTAGATATGTCAAAATATGACCACGGCAGATGTATTATCTTTTGCGTACATTATTTTAGCCTACTCCCAAATATGTTTGGGTATATCCGATTCTTTAAAAGTTTGAAAATCTCCAATCTCATTATCAATTTCTCTTGGGTCTTCAGATCTTGGAAGGGTAAAAGATTGGGAAATCTGAAATATTATATAAAAAATAAAAATTTAGTATAATTTAAGCAAACTAGTCAATATTATATTACCTCTCAACAAAATAATTTGCTCTGTCAAGAGTGCCCTCATCCATTCGTGAATGAAAATTGGTTTGTTTGATAAGAGAATCATTGACGGGTAGTAAAAACCAACAAAACTACCAAACAGTGGTAAAAATATTAAAAATTAAAGCATGCTTACATGTAAAAAAACCAAATCTTATATATATCCAATTCATAATTTTTATAATGTTATTTTAACATATTTTAAGTTCCGGTGATTTTGTTCATGCGGGAGTCTCCCGCCCAATGCGGGAGACTTGGCAGCCCTGTCGTTATTACTCCCCCCCCCCCTTTATGGTCCCAACTTCTCGAATATTAAGAATTTCTGTGAAGTTTTTTCATGCAAACATATGATTAGATCAAATAAGTTTTACGACATAAGATAAAGAATTGGGTCTTGTTTTCGAGTTCTAACACAAATAGTTGCCATTGGTAAAATGCTGGAACAAGTAATATATTGAAGGTTAAAACAACATTACCAATTGTCTTTCCAGGTTATGTAATCAAAACATAAACTTGGAGTATATTATAAAGCTATACCAAAAATAAAGATTCTGATAAATATATTAACGAAAAATCTCATCTTAAAATCAAATAGATTGAAAGTTGATGAATGGCTTTTCGTTGCTATTGAAAGTTGATGAATGGCTTTTCGTTGCTCTGTCGAAAATACTGATAATTTACATCCTTCTTTAAAAACTTTCTTAACAAAGTCAGTGAAGAATTGGGTAAAAGAACTTCCTCGAATGCATCTAACACTACCAATATCCTGAAAAATTTATAGTAATGCTCCGACAAAATAGTTTGTTGGGTAGTAGTATATTTGACTTTGTCTATCAAATTGACAAAGTTGATAAAGAACTTTCAAAAACTGAATATGTTTTTGTCCGCGAATACACAAAGAGAGTATTTTGCTTCATCCTATCAAAGACATAAAGCAATGAGTGGATTATTGCCTTATGCCTGGATTTATAGAATTAAAAATGGCGAAAAGAAGCAAAGTAGAAACCCAATATACTGATCTTTAAATCAAAGTTTCGTTTAGCTCAAAAGGGCGGACGACTACGTAAAACTTGTGATTTAAATTGCTCTCTAGAATCAAGTATGAAATGAAGAGTATACAAATATCAAGTTAACTCAAGAAAGGGGTTTCCATATCCCAAATCTATCAAAATTTATTTTAACTAACTCTGATACAGTAGTAGAACCATGTTCATGTATTAAACAAAGCACACACATATTTTTCCTTAATCCCTTTGGGTAAATGAAGCCTTTTTTATCATATAAAAATACAATTCGTAATTATTTATTAATCACCCATTTGAAGATGTGCACCGCAATATCGTATAATTTCTTTTATTCACAGTCAATGATGAACTGCACAAATGCTAGCTTCTCCATTTTTATTATCCAAAGTAAACGTAAAGGTAGCATGGGATGTTTTCATCGAGAAGACACAATTGTTCCTCTTGTTTTGAACTATGGGAAAAGCAGGATTGATACGGTATCGAACACAAGACCTTGAGTTAGTTATCTAACCAACCCGACTCACGCCCCTATTATCAAAATTTTACATCATATCTCTTAATAATGTCATCTTTTGGTAATTATTTTCATAATGTCGAAGAGTAAGTGGCAAAAAATTCTAGTAGAATTTGTTCTGTTCGAGATGCTAGTGTTGATATATTCTGAAACGAGAGATTCGTAAGGAGTCTGGACTGGACTGGACTTGACATCAAACATTGGTTTCCAAATTCCGTGAATTATTTGTCCTGACTGTGATATGCTTCTTTTGCTGCATAGTTTTGATCAGGAAATATATCTTCACTCACATCCAAACCCATCCACTCTTTGTACTATTGAAATCTTGAAAGTACTTGTGCAAGCTCTCCAAGAGTCCGCACACAAGATATCTAATGCCTGTTTGTAACCTCTATGTTATGTGTAAATATTCAACATTCATCAAATCACTATCAATCCTATTGGACCTTCGATCATTCAAGCACATTGTACATCACAACTTTCACACACACATGCAAAACTTCCAAGGTTATCCAATTCACGATGTACACTACCTGAAGTCTCCATTTCTGTAAATTGACATTGACTACACATCATATTGGCAACAACTTTTTGATTTGACTAAGTTTGCTCTAACCATGGCATGACGACACAGTTTCAACCTCGAAATCTTTTTTCTTTCAATAAGCCATAGAATCATTTGCCCTTTCACAGCATGCTTACAACTGACACCTGAGAAACCTTGGCCAAATCTAGACGTACCTTTCTCAAGAACCCATCCGCTGTGCGAAGATATCCTCGCCTTTTGGAGTTGTCAGTAAATCATCGCAAATTAACATTTCCTATTTTATACATTACCCTTCTAAACTTAATCAAGGTTACAACATCCGTGCTTTCATCAAACTGGATTTAAAATTTGGGATTTTGGCTATCTCCTTTCCTTCTGCGGATCTTATTGTTGGAGAGTGAAATACAATTGAGATTTTTGCCTTGGTTCAATTTTTACCCTATTATCATTTAGCATGTAAAATCAACTCTTCACAATTGGATTTTGCTTTAGTGTTTTCGCCCTACCGTATTTAAAGTAGGCCCATTTACAAGTTTATCCCAAGGGGAGCAGATTCCCCCCCCCCCTCCTTTTCAAAAAAATTCCAAATTCTCTTTTGCTAACAAAAAAGTCAAAACTACCATTTTCAAGTACGCTGAATTGATTGATGACCTTAATTTTTTATGAAACACAGTCAATTTGTCATTAATCAATCATTTTTGACAATTTTGTCGAAAATGAAAAGTTAATTATTTTAAAATAAAATAAGTCAAAACTACCATTTTCAAGTACGCTGAATTGATTGATGACCTTAATTTTTATGAAACACAGTCAATTTGTCATTAATCAATCATTTTTGACAAGTTTGTCGAAAATGAAAAATTAATTATTTTTAAAATAAAATAAGTCAAAACTACCATTTTCAAGTACGCTGAATTGGTTGATCTTAATTTTTTATGAAACTCAGTCATTTTGTCATCAATCATTTAAAAAAAACAAAAATTAAATAATTTTAAGATAAAATAAGTCTAAAGATAAATTATGTTTATGAAATCCAATCAATTTGTCTATCAATCATTTTTAAAAAATCAAAAACTAAATATTTTTAAGATAAAATACGACTTAATCAATAATTATGTTTTTTAAAAGTAATACTTCGACTTATCGAAAGACAATTAGTTTTTTTTGTATAATAAATCTGTAAAACACTTTTAAAAAAATTTTGAATAATAAACTTGAGATAATGCATGTAACTGATATAAGAAAAGAATCAAAAGATTTAATTTTTTTTTGATTGTTTATATTTTATATATTTTTAGAAGGCGCTGAATTTAGCTGTAATTTATTTTTTAACAAATTGAATCGTTTTTGAATAGCGGATTCCACCCCTGCAAAAATATTTAAAAAAGTATGTTGAGCACCCCAAAGATTCTTATTTATGGTTTATAAATGACATCTTATCAAATTTGAAAAGTATTGAGTTTTGATAGAAATAAAGTTTAAACCTACGATCTTCTGTTTACAAATTTAGAGCTTCACCTCTAGACCAAATGAAATATGTAAAACTATATAGTGTGATATGTAAAGTCAAATATAATATAATAATTAGCTTAAATGGATGGTCATGAAACATACAGGGGTGGTTTTGGCTTGATTACTATTATACAGAGGGGATACAAAAAAATACCATGCAACAAAATCTAGTATAAAATTTTAATCAATATGAAATAAATTAAAAATTTTCTTTTTGTAGACAATTTTCCAATGAATTTTCAGGAAATGAATTTTTCAGATTAATTAACTGGAGACCAATTGTCCAAGAACTGATCTTAAATTTTGAACAAAACAAAAGCCAATTTTCTAGATTTTAAACAAATTTTATAAACACTAGATACCATTAATCCAAAATCTCAAAAAAACTAAAAGTATGCATGTCTATCAATAAGCCTTGGATATCCTACTTTATGTTCCAATGATATAAAGCCATAAATAAAGTAAAAAACCAATTGCTTATTTTAACATAAAAAACACGTTAGAAAATTAAAAAAAAGTTTAAAAAATTTATTAGTAGTAATAAAACAATAATATAATAGTTATATAATTAAAATTTTTGAAAACATATGGTACAATATGAATGTTCATTACAACATGCCTTTCCGCATTTCTGACATTGCTACTTTATTTTTTTCAATTTGACACCTAAAATAGAAGGCATTGATGATGCAATTAAAACATTCTTATTACTAATTTTCCTTTTAACTATATAATTATTTAAACTTAACAACTTAAAATAGTTTTTTCCGTAAAAAATTTTGTAAGAAAAATGATCTCTATCACTCAATGAAACTGGAATACCTATTCTTGTAGCCATTATTGTTCCTAAACATATTATTTTTTCTTTAAACAACCACTCAATTAATTTTAAAGATGTATAAAATCTATCTAAAGTGATATTTCTACCTTATGTTGCATGTTCTCTTGACTTTGTTTATTAACTCTTTAACCGTTCCTTCAGTTGTGTTCAGATAATATGGACCCTCGCCCTCAATTGGTCTGCCAGCTTTATTCTTTAAACATTTGATTTCAGACCAACACCTCCTCTGATTATATTTTCGCTTCCCTGTCTACCAACCTTTATTGGCTTAACATTTGACCATAAAAGTTCCTTATCTTTTTTCCCTTGTTTTTTTTATAAAGAATTAGCTTTCAATACAGATCTAAAAGTTTCTTCTGTCTGTACAGGAATTCTATCAAATCTATTTTTATCTAAACAATCATTAATAGAAAATAAAAGTCTTCGCTAACATTCGAGACTCGTGCCAATACTTCTGGTATTTTGATCGAAGTCGTTTTCTAACTATTGGGAAACATCATCCTCTTCTGATGGGCAAAGTTCTCCATAAATTGAGTCGGAATCACTTTCACTAGTTGATGACTTTGATGTTGAAGCATCTTGATCATGAAATAATTGAAAGATGTTATCTATACTCGATGACTCTTCGGCACAAACATCTTTTGATGAAGCCTCATTTTTCCTTTTTTTAATATTTCTAATACCAGACATGCTACAAAACTTAAAATTAGACTAAAAAATTGTAAATTCTTACTTATCAAACAACAAGTGAAGGAAAAAATAGTTCAAAAGTTAAAAAAAAAGTCCTATTATACTAACGATAAAATGCTAAAATCAAAAATGGAAAGTAGAGTATAAATGATTAAAAATATGATTCTGACGTAAGAAGCAAGCAAAGTATCACATGTGATTTATAAGTTCAGTGTATATACGTATTGTATATAGTTAAACAATATACAGCAATGCCAGACATACATATCATTGCGTAATGAATGTATACTGTTTTTATTATGACGTCGTCATAAGCATTGAAGGATGTGAAAATTTTGATCAAGCCAAGTTTTCAAGCTCTTGTACTCTGGATCAAAACCTTCTATTACTGACAAAAGTATGGAAGCATGTACCTTACGCTTTTTGATTTTCATATTTACTAATGCTTTATGAAAGCCATTAATGATGGAGTTCTGTGACTTTTCAAGCAGAAAACTTACAAAAATCAGTAAATAAACATAAGTGGCTTTTAGGTTTTGATAATTAAATCTTATTTTTTTTGTTTTTATATAAACAAAGTTGCCGGGTAAATAGTTGTAGTGAATCAGCATTAGTTTCTGATTTATAAATAAAATATTTTAAAATATATCTTTGAGTTCAATGACCTATTAAAAAAAACTTTTTTAAACAGTTAACGAAATAAAAGTTACAATTTGTTCAATTTTTATTAGAAATTTATTGTTTCTCAGGGGAAAAATTGCTTAAAACTTAATAAGAAAAGAAGAAACTTTTTAATTTTATTCTGCCATTTTTACAAGACATATATTGTGACAATATTTCATATATTGGATTGGATGGGTAAGGATGGCAAAGCATGTTCCAAAATCAATTGATATGCTTGCAAACTGCTTGTTAAAGATTAGTTGAAGATCGTTCGAGAGCGTTGTTGAAAGCTTGAAGACGGTTTAAGCTTGGCAAGGGTGATGGAAATAAAGTGAGAGATTTCTAAAATGTAAGTAAAAGAAACTAAGTGTGTTTAATGAGGATGGATTCGATGGTTTTAATCGAAGAAGATAGTGCGTTTAATAAATTAGGGTGGAAGAGGATTTAGCTGAAGTTGGTTGGAAAATGGCCTAGAGGGTTTGATGCATGAGTTTATCATTGTGTGTCGATAAATATTTCATATAAGAAAATAATATAACTTCTTTTAAATCACTACAAATAGTCATTAAAAAAAGTGAAAAAAAAAACATAATTTAGTTAAGTTATTAGTTTTTGAATAAATTGAACATATTTTTTAAGGAGACGGATTCCGCCCCCTTGCCTTAAATACGGTTAATATGTCATACAAAGCTTCAAAAGCAGCCTCAAATTGTGATAGAATTTTATAAACTTTACAGCGTTCGTATTCTTTGCCTTTTGCTGGAAAAATGATATATTTCCAAATTAATTTTTTTCCAATAACACAAAAATTTTTGATTATGTTTAAAAAAATAGTAATTTTTAGTTCAAAAATAAATTGCCTTTATGATTATGAAGGAGGTTAAATGATAAAATGAAAATAAACAATTGAAAGAGCTAAAACATGCGAGTACTACATGTTCTACTAATAAACTAGAATTATATAGTAAGTTTACTTTCCTTAAAATTACTATAGTAATAGTAAGTTTTACTAGTTTTATTCTAATACTGTCGAGTATTTTTACTATTGTCATAGTAAAATTTACTATTTACGCTCTACTAGCTGTAAAATAACTTTTTACTATAGTCATGGCAAAACTTAGTAACTATCAAGTAATTCTACTACATTCATAGTAATATTCATTTTAAAGTTAATTAACTATCAAATCAGTTTACTATAGTCATAGTAATATTTACTAGTTTTACTGCTTGAATAAATTTTATTCTTCTATTCATATAGTAACATGCATTACTTTCATTGATTATTATCAAATGATATATTTGAAATTTCTATTTGGCAAACTATATTATTACTGGGGCCAAATAAGTATTTTGTATCGTTTCATTCTTTGATCCATTTTTGTATTGGTTGGTTTGAGATATCAAAGCACTTTCAACCGTAAGGCTATATGCTCGCATTATGCTTAAGATGGTTAATCACAGTTTTTGTGAATTTGTTTTTAGAGTTTTTTTTGTTTTAGCTAAAGCTAAATTTCAAGAGGGGGGGGGGGGGGGGGGCTGAAATGGGGCAAAGAAACACATTTGCAAAAAATTTATTTCCTATATTACTTTATATCCTATATTACTATGCTGAAAAGCATGAATTACTTCTGTATAAAAACCTATAAAAATCTCATATTATACATACACATACACTAGCATTTATATAAGATTATTGTGTACAATTTTTGCTTATTTATTTTTCCTTTAAAAAGTGCATGGGGCAGAACCAAAAATTTTAGGGGGGCAAAGATTAATACAAGGGGGGGGGGCACATGCCCCAAAATTATATAGGTAGCGCGGGCACTGTGAGAGGAACACCCTAACAACCAACCAACAACAAACTATTAATGGGTAACTCTTTATTTTGTCCGGCTAGGTATCTTTTTATAATTTTGGTTTGTTTTATTGTTAAATAAAACCTTACTTAAAAAAAAGTTATCTCTTTCTTTTATAACACCCGGCAGATTTTTACTTTAAAAATTTTTAAAATTAAAAAATATTTCTATTTTAATTTTGTTATTACTTAATTTGTTCCAGTTTTTCATGTCCCCTTTCCTTTAAATTTTTTTCATGGATAAATTTGAATCGGAAAACAGTTCTGGCTCTGTTAACAAAAATGATATTATATCTCAGTATAAACAAGCACAAATGATATCTAATGTTCAAAGACTCGTTCAAGAAATGTCTGATAAATGTTTTAATAAATGTATTACTAGTATAAGTAGTACATTTGATAGTTCTCAACAAAAATGTGTCAGTTCCTGTGTTGATCGTTTTATGGAGTCTTGGAATTTAACTAGAAAATCATATTACAATATTTTGACTAAAGAATATTCAGGCGGAACAATGACATAAATTTTCATAATAAATTTTTTACTTTTTTATTTTATATATCTAAGCTTGTTTGATATGTTAACAAACATGATTCCCATACAGTTGTAATAAACTCTCTTGGTAAGAGTAACATTTTTAAAATTTTATATAAGAATAGACTTATAGGGGTCGTTCACAATTGACGTCAACCCTTTTTTTTGATAAATTTCAACCTCATGTCAACTTTTAGATATATCATCACTTAACAAAATTGACTTATGTCAACTTTGGATACCCCCCTCCCCGTTTTAGTTGACGTCAATTGTGAACGACCCTACCCTATTAGTGCAACGCCCCCTTCCCTTCACTAAAAAATTAATCGTAGAAAATTGGCTGAATCATATCCCTTCAAATTTTGTGGCTTTTCCTAAAATCGCTAGCTGCATCTTTTGAAACCATTTTCATGGTAGTTGAATGACCCCTTCATGTCCAAAACTGTCAATCAAAAATTAATATTTTTCAGCAAAATTTTGACATTATCTGTACTTAACCTTATAACTTAGGATCTATATTATATAATACCCTGAAAATTTATAATTATATACAGTTTGGAACGCATAACACTTTATATATTTAATTTTTTCAATAATGATGGCTACTTTTTAGTTTACATAAAATATATGTGTTATACTAAATCGGCCATGCTGGTTTCATTTCTGGACTAATTTTTTACGTTTAGGATCTGGAAATACCTATAAGTGTTAATCAAATTTGCGGTTTACTTCTAAAAATTGTCTCCAAAAACATTCATCCAAATTTTACAATGAAATATATGTTTTATACTTGAAAATCCTTTGAAATGAGATTGGGTGACAAATATTCAGGCCTGATAATAAAATACACGATACTGATAAACAAGTCTAAGATCATCAAGAAGATTCTTTAATCAGAATGCTTTGAGAGAGGAAAAAAGTAATTTTATCCTTATAAAAAAATTTTCGAACACACATTGAAGAATATAAATATCTAATGAAAAAAGAGCTACCAAGAAAGGATCATCATAGAATGAATACCAAAATTACATACTGTAAATTATAATATGACGTAGAGACTACGAGCCGATAACGAATTTGTAGCCAAAAAGATGGAGGTCCTATCGAGTTACATAAGTTACTGTAGAATGAAATATTTTGAGTGAATTAAACACCTAAAGTTGGTTTAGAAAATAATTACCAGAGAAATACTGCAAGTAGAAGTTATTTTTATGTTTATATATTTGACATTGATTTACAGGTTTAATCGATTTTTTGATAGGTTTTATTGATTTCATAAAAAATGAACATCATTAAATTCTGCATATTTGAAATGTGTAAAAAACTTTATAAGAATAAAAATTTTAATTTTGACATGGGCTGTCATATTTAAATTTTTTTGTCAGGTTTGACTAATATTTATAAAAAAAAAAGGAATATAACCAGTAAACACAGCCTACTTGAAAATGGGTATATGTGTGTAAAATGCCATACACGGTAAACTTCATCACTTCCCTATACTTTCTATTAAACGTAATTCTCTAATTCAAAAAACCGTGTCTGGTCCTTTCTTTTTGGGATAAATCAATTTTTAGACAGTTTTGATTGATTTTTATAAAAAAATAAATATCACCACTGAATTACGCATGCTTAAAAATGGGTATATATGTGTAAAAAACTTTATATAATTATTTAGATAAAAAGTTTCTTTTTAAGATGAGCTGTCATATATAAATCAATGCTTTGATAACTTTAATTGATTTTTATAAAAAAAATGAATATCACCGCTGAATTAAGCATGCTTGAAAATGGGTGTATATGTGTAAAAAACATATAATTATTTAGATAAAAACTTTCTTTTTTGAGATGAGCTGTCATATGTAAATCACTTTTTTGACAGGTTTGAATGATTTTCATAAAAAATGAATATCACCGCTGAATTCAGCATATTTGAAAATGGGTATACATGTGTAAAAAACCTTATATACTTATTTAGATAAAAAGTTCCTTTTTGAGATGAGCTGTCACATTTAGATCAATTTTTTGACAGGTTTGATTGATTTTCATAAAAAATGAATATCATCACTGAATTCAGCATATTTGAAAATGGGTATATATGTGTAAAAAACTTTATATACTTATTTAGATAAAAAGTTCCTTTTTGAGATGAGCTGTCACATTTAGATCAATTTTTTGACAGGTTTGATTGATTTTCATAAAAAAAATGAATATCACCACTGATTTCAGCATATTTGAAAATGGGTATACATGCGTAAAAAACTTTATATAATTATTTAAATAAAAGTTCCTTTTTGAGATGAGCTGTCAAATATAAATCAATTTTTTGACAGGTTTGATTGATTTTGATAAAAAATGGACATCACCACTGAATTCAGCATAGTTGAAATATATATGTAACATTAAAAATATTTTTAAAAACTTATTAAATATCTGAGAAAAATAGGGGGGGGCAGCACTTGAGCGGACAAATTTTGCCCAGCACTAATAGGGTTAAATTATAAAATTTGCTTTTGAAAGCTAATTTTTAAACTCCAGAATAATTCCTTGGAAATACAATTCTTTTAACCCTCATGCGGCAAACATATTTTCTTTACGATTTAGATGGTCCAATGGGCGCCGCCTTTTTGTTTTCACAAATACTCTTGTATATGATAATTTTTATATTTTGTACATTTAGCGTATCTATAACCTTTAAATTAATGATTTCTTGTGCATATATGTCACTATAAATATTTTTTATATTGCCAGAAATATTAAAGTTTAGCAATTTATTACAAAAAAAGGGAGCGTCTTTTCACCCAAAAACACATTCAAAAAACAACATCATAGGTAGCAATAGAAACTATTTAAATCAAATAATAATTCAACAAAAAATTTCAATTAATCAATTGAGTTCAAAAGTAAAGGATATTAACCCTATCAGTGATCTCTTGTACCGAATTGGCTACATCTTTTGCTACCATACTTCGTAAGATTTCCTAAAATTGATAGCTCTCACTCAATAAAATGTGTATTTCTGTGATTTTTTTTACGATTATTTCTATTTATTTTTGGGCGAGTGGCGATTGGTTAGAGTGTAGGTCTTCGAATCCCATCATTTTAGGTTCGAATACCGCCTTTACCAAAATACTGATAGCTCAATGTCAGTTGCCCTAAGTTAACCACCTTTAACCTTGTTTATACATAAAACATAGATAAATAAGTAGTTAAATAATTTTGCTGTTAACAATCAGGGATGCGGAGTCGTAGAGAGTCGGAGATTTTATCTAGTATGAGTAGGAGTCGGATTTTTATTTTTGAAAACAAGGAATCGGAGTTGAAGTTTCTTTTTCCGACTCCGACTCGGAAAATTCATTTGATTCAACTTCAAAATGTTTTCAAACAACTTTTGTTTGTTTTTTAACTTATTCACTGTTTTGATGTAATGTAATGAGCACAATAACAAAAACTTGCTAGTTGCTAGCAATGGCATAAATGATGCTAAGTTTTCTTACCAAATGTTGATGTAATGAAAAATCCTTTACCAAGTGTTGATGATGTAATGAAAAATCCTTCACCAAGTGTTGAGCATACATTTACACAAGTTCGTCATTTAATTCAATCTTATATTTCTTGAATTGTTTTGGCATTCATTTTTTCGTGAAAATTTCCGCTCTTTCGATTTTTCTTTGAATATTCTTTGTATTTCTGTGTGTATAAGTGTTAAACTAAAGTGTTAAGGAGTCGAAGTTAAGGGAGGTATCATAAAAGGAATTGGAGTCGAAGTCAGAGTCAGCATTCAAAAATTTAGGGGCGGAGTCGGACCTTATATTATTCGACTTCGCAGCCCTGTTAATAACCCATTGTAAGGTAAAAAAAATACAAAACTTATCGAATTCACGCCATTTTTTTAAAAATAATCTAGAGGATTGCTTTATCCGAAGCGTAAATAAAAGACACGAAAGTGAGCAGCTCATGTGTTTCTTCTTTTTATTTTAGCGTGAGTATGGTTGGTTAGATGCTGGATTTGATAACTCAAGGTCTTGGGTTCGATCCTACATCAAGCTTACTTTCCTCATAGTTCAATACAAGAGGCGCAATACAAGATGAAAACACCCTACGGTACCATTACCATTATTATTTTTATTTTTTCTATTATTATTTACGTTATATAAAATAAAAATACGTGTAAACAAAAAATGGAAGAATACAAGAAAAGTGAAATTTATAATGCGACAAAAATATTTGAATAAATGTAATATAGCGTTAATAAGAAAAAAATATGTATTATTTTTAAAGTCTACCCCATTTCTAAAATTTGATCCATCGGTTAGTCTCTGGGGACAAATTATGCTACTACTGTTCTGTGGAATAGAAAATAGCCCTTGACTTATATTTTCAATATTAACGAAATATCTTTAACACTCATCAGGCAAACATGGGTCTATCAGACCCGAGGAACTTTAAAAATGAAGATTTTTTTGTCATAAATTATATATATACATATAGTTTTGAAACTTTTAAAATGCTTCATTCTATTTGTATTTAAATCATTCAAAAAATATTTTTGTCAAAGTTATTATTTTTTTTTCGGCAACGACCTAAAAACTTTAAGCTTTACGTTGCAGGTAAACATGGGTCTAATAGATCCAATAAGCAGTGAGCACTCACAAAAACATATTATTTGTGTGAAATGTAGTAAAAATAAATAAATAAATTTAATATTTTTACAATTAAATAATAGTAAGTGTTTGTTCACTATTGAACTTTGAAAAGTTTCAAACAAATAAAGAAAACCTTTTTTTGTGGCGCGTCTTTTCACCTAAAAACACATTCAAAAAACAACTAAAAACTAGGTTATTTGTAGTTTTATTTAATAGTTTTTTTTCTTTTTTATATATATTTTATCATGAACATAATATTTTAGTATGTAATGTGCTAATTCTTGCTTTAGGCTTTACTAACTTTTAACCCTATTAGTGACGGCCTATTTATATTTCCTCAGTGACGGGGAGGAGGGGGTATTTTAGCCCCCCCCCCCTCGGTTTTTCTTGAATGATTGCTAATATTTACAAAATTATCGCGTGAACCTACTAAATGATTGATAGTGAATCTGATCGTGACATTTATTTTTTTATAAAAATCAATCAAACTTGTCAAAAAGTGATGGATATTTGACAGCTTAACTACAAAAAAAACTTTTAGTTTAAATGGGTATACAAAATTTTTTACACATATATACCCATTTTCAAGTGTGCTGAACACGATGGTCATGTTTATTTTTTTAAAAAATCAATCAAACCTGACAAAAAATTGATTGATATATGACAGCTCAACTGAAAAAAAAGATAATTTTAGATTTAGTGCTTATACAAAGTTTTTTTACACATATAAACCCATTTTCATGTATGCTGAATACGATAGTCACGTTTATTTAAAAAAAATGATTCAAACCTATCAAAAAAATGATTGATATATGACAGCCCAACTGAAAAAATTAACTCTTTTATAAAAAGTTTTTTTTTTAACATTTTTGACTTTTTAAAATCGTGGTATGTTTGCGGTCAGATATATTCTACTGATTTTTGAACGATTTGTTTTCATGATATTCTCCAAAGATTATATTCAAATTTTTAGTCATTTCATAAATGAATTTATTTCCTTTTGAAGTTTAGATTTTATTTGGAATCTATAATAAAACAAATTTTTCCAGTATCAAAATTTCCAATGAGGCACGAATACTTATTTTGATAATCATCATTATACTATAAAATTGATTCATATATATTTATGTTTAAAATTTTTTTTTTCATTTTTAGACTATAGAATGAAAATTACGCTGTGAATTATTTCCAACTGGAGTTTGCATGATTACATCATGTTTTTTAAATATTATGTACAATTTTTTCGAATTTTTTCAAACTTTGAATATTTCATTTATATGTGCATACAGATATGCAAAATTTGGTAAGTTTCTATTTCGGAGGAATGAAGTTATAACTTCTAAAACTTTCTTACATTTGTATATATAAAGTAGGCTCCCTCTTCTTCTGAAAATGCCATCCAAGTTTTGCCAAGGTAACGAAAAAGAAGATAGATAAAGGTAATGATTTTTCATTTTAGAGAAACGATACGACAACCAAATGTTTTGATATAAAAAACAATCTAATTTTTATAATAAATAAATTTTGTCAACTTTATCATCTTCGTTCATTTGTATATTGTTTGATTATACGCATAAAACTTTCTCAAAATGGTCAAACACGAAACTTATTTAAATTGACCGATTCAACTTGTTTCGAGATATTGTAGAGTGAATGGTATAAACGAACTGTCTTTCTCCTTCAAATAAAATGATGCGCATCAAAATATGTCTTTACAGAGTCCTTGTTTTGTATTTAATTAATTTCATTAAAAAAAATCACCTCATTGAATTCGGTATAAAATCATGTTTTTAGTTCTATATCATTTTCAGTTATATTTTATTTTTATGCAATTTTGTTTTGCCTACTTATAATTCAATTTGTTCTGTGACAAAATAAATTACATATATAACTACGTATAACTATTTAATCAAAGTCCTTTATTTCAGTTGAAGTGTTATATGTCAATCATTTTTTGACAGGTATGATTAATTTTTATAAAAAATAAACATCACTTTTAGATTCAGCCTACTTGAAAATAGGTAGATATGTGTAAAACACCTGATTTGCAAATTTGATTCACGCTTACAAGTATTTTCAAATTCTAAATCCAAAAACAATCTATAATTGGAATTGGCATTGTTGATTTGTTACAAAAATGTGTATATTTCATGTAAAATTTGAATGAATATTCTCGCAAATTTTATTTTTGAGAAAATTTTTTAGAAGTGAACCACAAATTTATTTTACACTTATAGGTCATTTTGAATCAAAATGCAAAAACAATCTATAAATTTTTATCCCCTAATTTGCTGACATATATTTCGGGAATCAGATAATAAAAAGTTCTAGAATCATTGATGTGATACAATTTGATACCCCATTTACCGGGCTTGCTATGTTCATAAATCTTTATCGGACACCCCCCTCTAAACTTAACCAGTTGCTCATCAACAGTTACAAAGTTTTTAGGTGTCCAATACCTAAAAAATTACTTTCAGTATTTTTAAAAAATATTAAAATTAAAATTACTTATGGAAGACATTGTAGAAGTGGTCATTCAATAAGCGAACTGCCATTATTTTATCGATATTTTGATTTCTTTCTCGTGGAACATCAAACCTCAAAAATCTGATAATAAGCTTAAGATCATTTTTACTCATAACCGCTTTCATAATGTGTGCTCTTTGACTGCTGTATAAGGTATCAAATGGGATTGTTTGATCACCATCAATTCCAAGCATATAAAGAATAGAAATATAGCCAAGAATTTTTTCCACGTTAAAGTTATTGTAGAAAGATTTTACTTCATTCGGAACATTTTCAGTATTTTTCATGTATTCTTCCAAGTTTTTTTTTTCTAAAAACAAAAACTTGACGAATAAATTTTTGAGGTAAAAATAACTTCCAGATAAATAAAGGATTTGTAACATGCTTTGCAGCGCCTTTGGGACCATCAGGAACACTTGAAATATTTCTAATATTTATATTTCTTGGCCTTCCACTTCTTGTTGGGACGTCAAAAGTATAGAACGTAGAGTCAGGTGCAATAATATCAATATCATTTATGTCACTCGGATCATGATTACTTGAAGATGAAGAAGTTAGATCGGTTGAAAAAGAAAATGAAGACTCTTCATTTGTACTTTCTTCAAAATGAGAACTTTCCATCTTGTAAGAAGAGGAGGAAACATTTCTAGCAATAGCGTAATAGAAGAGATATGAAATACTCTATAGTTATAAAACGTATTATGTGAATGCCTCATCTTTATACATGGCACATCTATGATATAATATGTATCTGAGTACATGCACACAAAATCTTTTCATCTTTATATAGAGATAGATTCTGGTTTTCTTTAATATTTTTCCTGTATATATAATATATGAGCATATGGTAAGAAATATGCGAGTGAAGAGTGTCAAATGACGGCTGAGCTACGAAAAATTTATTCCATTCTAAAGAGATCGAAAGAATGGTATGATTTGCCTATTTTCGTTTCATCTCATGGCGATGCAGATAAAGAACAATGTAAAAAAGAATAAAAGAACGCTCTCTTGTTAGAAAAATAAACTGATTATTTTATACTCGCAAGATATAAATATATGTAGAAATGTAATGGCCTCTCAGGCCTTATACGACCATGCAAGGGAGAAAAATCATTACAAAATTTACCATGTTCACTTATTATTAGTTTTTTTTATATTCAACATACTTTTTTTGTTTATTCTGAAAAGTTGTTTTATACTAATAATAATTTGAGATTTTCAAGATCTTCTTTTTCAGTCATTTCAAGGATTGTCCATAAAATTTATGAAGTAAAAAATGTAATGGCTTCTCAGGCCCTATACGACCATGTGAGGGATAACGCTATATGTAATAAGACGTAAAAGGCCTCCATCAACTAAATGTTATTTTACAAATTTAGCTGAACGATATCCGTTCAAACTTCGTGATTGTGATATTTTCATGATAGTTAAATGACACTTATGACAATTAAAAAATGTCAATATTTTTCCACTAAATTTTATAACCTAATGTTGATTATTAGATACTCCCTTAACCTACAAAATTGGTTGAATTATATCCCGTCAAATTTCGTGACTTTTCCTAAAATCTCTAGATTTATCTTTTGATACCATTTTTATTGTAGTTGAATGACACTCTCATGTCAAAAAATATCGATTTATATTATATACTCCTTTGAAAATTAACAATTATATACAATTTTGAACGCATAACACTTTATATATTTCTATGGCTACTTTTTAGAAAATGTCAATCAAAATTTAGATTCATGAGATATATATCTAATAAACTTTTCCATCAAATTTTACATAAAATATATGTAAATGGGCTATTATCAAATTTGCAGTTTACTCCTAAAAATTATCTCAAAATGTTCATTCAAATTTTACATGAAATATATATTTTTATACCAAATCAACCATGCTAGTTATATTTCTGTCCTCAGATTTCGCTTTTTGAGGTTTTAGAATATGTCTGTGTCAATTAACCATGATAGTTTCATTTCTCGCAGTGGCGTAGCCAAAAAATGGAAGTTGGGGGCATGCAAGGAATTTAGGGGGCATGCAAGGAATTTAGGGGGCATGCAAGGAAATAAAATTATTTGGGAGGGGGGGCAGAAAAGGTATTTGAGGGGGGGGGGGCACTGCCCCCCTTGCCCCCCCTTTGGCTACGCCACTGTTTCTGGGCTAAGTTTTCACTTTTAAAGTTTAAAAATATTTGCAATGGATTCAGTTTTCGTATTAAGGTTTTGAAAATATCTGAAAGCTTCAATCAAAATCGCAGTTTAGGTTTAAAGACTGTCTTCAAATTATTTTCAAAATTTCAAATAAAATATATCTTTTTATCCTAAATCGGCTATGTTTATTATATTTCGGTACTCCGTTTTAGCTAACACGGTTTAAAAATATTTGGAAGTGCCAATTAAATTAGTAATGAAAGCCTGAAAATCATTTCTGTAAATTTTTTTCAAAAGCATTATTTATTGGTTATATAGTAAAATTATAATTTTTTTGTATAATTTGTCTTATAATACTTCCTTCAATCATGTTGAGTATGAAATATTTATTTAAAAAAACAAAACGTATTATAAAATCTTTTGAAAGGAATTTATTGAAAAAATCAAGGTAGAACAAGAAGTACACAAAATGCTAAAGCCGCTCACAGTTTATCTTACAGGGTTGGAGTTTGAAGATTAGTATGCGCCAAGGAAGCAACCTGAAAACTATTTGAAAAGAGATCGTGTGATATGTGCTTCAAAAATATTTTGACCGTGAAAAAGAAATATTTAAATCCATAACTTATCAGCTAATATTACAATATTATTATTTCACTAAATGGGTAGGAAATCAAAAAATTCTCAGTAGGTTAGAGTTATCAAAACTGGCGCAGACACCAAGATGTGAAGATTTAGACACATCGAGATAATTTTAAATTTAAATTGAATCTCTCTATCTTTTTCTTTTTCATGAAAGAGAGAATCTTTTAGATGAAGGTGGACAACTTTTTGAAATTGAACAATGAACATCACGAATGATTCCATCATAAAAAAACATTTGAACTAGAATTGGTTGACATATATTCAGGCTGAATATCCTTTCATATCACCTGATAATAAAATATAGGATACTGATGCTTTGAGAGCAGAAAAAATTTTTTCGACCATAGATTGCAGAAAATAAATTTCTAAATATAAAGAGCTAACAAGTAAGGATCCTCATAGAATGAATAGTAAAATGACATAATATAAGAAATGATATAGAGACTACAGGCGATAACGAATTTGTAGCCAAAATGATGGGGTCCTATCGACATACCTAATTTACTGACAAATGAAATTTAAATAAATTAAGAAAATGATTACCAGAGAAATACTGTAATTAGAATATATTTTGAAGTTTATATATTTGACATTGATTGACAGGTTTAATTTATTTTTTGACACTTTTAGTTGGCTTTCATAAAAAATGAACGTAACAACTAAATTAAAATGGATAAAATATATATGCTTGAATTTCTTAAATATGTAAATAATCCATTACCTTTGATCAAAAACTATAAAAAGAATATAGATTAAACTTTGAAATTTTTATCGAACATAACATGCATGTAAAATAGAAATTAGCAAATAAAAATTACATTTTTATTTTTTTTAGCAATTTTAGGTCTAATTATAAAATGTCTTAAAATTTTCACGGTAAAATTATATATTTTTTTTATTAATCCTTTCTATATTAGTTATCATTTCAAAAATTATAAAACAGGAACTTTGAGAGTCAGTGTGACACCGCTTTACCAAGAAATAAAACTTTTCTTTATATATTACAGGGGCGGATCTAGAAATTGGCATTAGGAGGGGGGGGGGGGGGATTTTACTAAACTAGAGCTCAAATTTCAAGCATATAAATTTAAGCTTTATCAAAATTTTTAAAACAAAAAGAAGAATACGAGCATTAAAACGATCCTCTTGTGTGATCATGAAGTGAATTGATGTGGTAAAACTTGATGTGTTAAATTTACAAAAAAAATTGGATAATAATAAGTGTCACACTTAACTACGATTGAAACATAAAAAACTTTCTAGGGCTTCTCACTTTAGAGAAGATTGAATCTAAAAAACGAGTTGCAGAAATCATCATAATATTTGAGTTCTACGAAAAGAATTAGATCAAGAAAAATTTTTAATTGATTGCATCATACTTTTTAATTTTTAAAATTAAAATTTTTAATTGATTGCGGTTCCGCCCCCTTTAAATCCGCCGGTGTATTATATCATAGTTTAATTTTAATTATAATCTATAGTCAAGCCTGTCTATGGTGGCCATCGAAGGCAAACGATAAAAGTCGCCACTATTGACAGGTGGCCATAATAGACAGGTCAACGAATTTCAAAGCTTGTATTGCATAATAGCATAAATATTCTAACTATTTCTATAAAACAGTTAACAAAGTTGCTTGTGCAGCATATCACAATTTACTTCATTTTATTTTTTCTTTTAAATTAATCATGGGACTGAAGATTTTTCATTTGTGAGATTCAGTTACGATTGTACCAACGCATTACCGACACTACGACAGGGACGCATCTCACTTGGTGTGATGTTGGTTCTAAAAAGAGTCGTTTGGTAACTGTTGGCCCTAAAAAAAGGCCATTGTGTTTTGAGAAAGGACTAATGTCATACCTTCTAGAAGAAATCGAACATCGTGGTCTGCCTGGCCTCCGTCTCTGATATTATCTCTGGATCGTATCTTCTAAGTCAGCGCTCCTCTTTAGTATTTTGGTGAAGGTTTTGCTGATTGCAAATTCTCGTATATCAGCAATGCTTGTACTGACATCTACAAGAGTCTTGTGTTGTTGAGCATAATCATGACGACTTCAAATTGATTGCTATGCGGGCTCCTTTTCTCCCAGACTGTTAGCATACAACATGAGAGTGATACGCTCTTTTGAGCGCTTTTCACCGGGAAATTCTGTCCCTTTTTATTGGAGGGTGGAGTCAGCAGATGCCTTGAAGAAAAGCCCACTTTCATCCATGTAGGAAATGTCACGGAGATCCGCACGCAGTTCCGGCAATCTTGCTGTTTCTTCTTCAGTATGTTTAGGCTTCTCCACGATGCAACGGACCCTTAACTTGTCTTTGTCCTGCATCTTAATCACTTTTATCTTCTTTCTAACGAGAATCGATAGCTACTTCCTAGAGATTTTACAATGTTGGGAGTCATCTGAGAGTTGTGAAATTCGAAGAAAATTTAAAAGCAAGATGTCTGTTGCTGAGTTGAATATGTAATTTGTGGAGTAGTTTGTAGACAATAGCTGCTTCTTGCCCATATAAGCACATTACTGGATAAAGAGAGAATGTAACTCAACTGTATAATTTCGGTTTCATATCAAAACTCATGACCACGAGTGATGTCTTTCGCTTTTTTCATCTTTGTACTAATCGCATAATCAATATGATTTTTTAATGGCCGCAGACCTCTATTTAAAAGGTCTATGGTACAGTAATTTTGTGCTGGGGATATTTCAGTATCCCCTAGGGTAGGTTTGATGGTATATATATATATCAACTAATGGCAAGGAGAGAAAAACAAAAATCTTTCCCTGCCATTGGTTGTTTTTATTAACTTTGGAGGAAATGAATTGTCCATATATATCATTTTTACTTTAAGTTCGTCCTTTTCCAATTTATGTTCTTTTTTGCAAATTGGGTTTTTTATTGTTTAAAGTCTGTTTTCAGTTTGGTTATAAAGTTTTTTAGAAATTATAGCAAATTTTCATCTAAAAATGAAGTTTGGAACTAATATTTATTCAAATTAACTTGAAATTAATTTCAAATTAGTTTTACTTCAAACGAATTAACTGATTAATGTTTTAATTTGAAATATTCAGGTTCAAATCTTAAAAAAAAAGAAATGCTACTCTGTGTAAACAAAAATAGAAGCTTTCAAAAATGTCAATTTTTAAGTCTTTTAATCAAAAGGGTAAACGAAAAAACTGATTGAAGTCTAAAAACTTGCACACATTTGAACAAATAATCAAATATTTGTTCACACATAGTGTATTTATGGTTCGCTTAAACGTGAATATATAAACTGTGCTCACACGGTAAAAATTCATTGTTTTTATCCGCGTTTTGAAATATAAAATCTTAATTTTTGTTTTTGTAAAACTTTCCGTTCCATGCCTTCAAAAGCTTCTTTAGAAATAAAGTCTGAGTTGATTAAATTAGCAAAAAATCAAAATTAATACCCGAGCCCTGCAAAGCTACTTAAACTGAATTATTCTACGTCTACAAAAAACATCGAGGAGACCAAAAAACTTGTGTATTCAGAATATTTAGTTGAATCTAATCCTTTATATACTTTAGAAGAAAAATTTCCACTTAAAATTTCAACAAGTTCTATTCACTAAAGATATTGATCATGTGAGCAGAGATCCCATTATATTGAAAGGAAAGGATTATGCTAGTATTCATGGACGAAACGCGACATTAGTTCTGGCAATAAACTGCTTCAAAATTGTGCATTATGAAATAATTTCAAATGGAAGTTGTACCACTCAGAAACTTCATAATTTTGTTGAAAATTTGATGAATAAAATGAAATCAGGTGGAGCAATACAAAATGGAGCTTAAAAGAATTCACAAATCTTTTAAATTCTCAATACGATTATGTTTTAAAATATCTAAATGTGTTTTCAAAAATTAAATCAAAAGTAAAAAAGTTACTGATATCTGAAAATAATGTGTCTATTCCTGATTTAATTTTGGAAGGTATGGACTCAATTTCAGCTTTGGATTGTTCTAATTTTTATCGTTTTAAGCTCGACAACGTAATTAATGTTATAAATAAAATATATTATAACTAGATAATTCTCAAAAGTTAACTTATACTCTAATAAAAAAATTTTGCAACTACTTTTTCATTAAGAAAATCATTTTTTAAAGTCAATGTTATTCATTTTTACTTTTAAACAAATTCCATTTTTAGTCTCCTTACATTTCTCTTACCAAGTTTGCTAGCCTGATTTATCTTCTATTTTCAATATGGATAGCTGGAGCCAAGCAGTTCCAAAGAACATTTTCTGCCATCCAATTGATACTACATCTTTGTAAATTAATGTTCTTTTATCAGGTGTGATTATCCTTGTTCAATCTTATACTATTCTACTGTTATATTAATACATATTATATATTTTGTGTTATCAATGTGTGTATGCAAAACAAAATTCTTCACCTGCTTAAAAAACTATTGAAAAAATCAAGCCCAAATTTCGTATCAACTTTTTTTATTTCCAATTTTGAACGATATCTTGATTTACCTCTATTGAACGCGGGACTGGGAGGGAATGTATATTTGAGTGTGAACTCCGACGTGTTATTTGAAATGATTGTTCAATCAATAATTGTTATTTCTTGCCTTTCTCATAGGTGGGATCACTGAGTACTTTTAAAATTTAGAATATTTCTGTTTTTAGGCCAGTACTGACCTTAGCACATATGGATTTCTGTTAAAAATGAGATATTAAATGTACATTCTGATTTGGATAGAAATTTTTTCGAACTGCTTTGTCTCCTGTAGGCACTTGCCTACGTATACCTCACTTTATGGGGTTTTTTTTGCAAAAATTCTGCTATATATTCAATTATCCTAGCAAAATAATTAAGAAAATTGATTTGTGTCTTTGAATTCTTTTCAATGTCGTGGTATCAAGGAAAAACTGGACAGAAACGAATCTAACATTTAGAGGGGTTAGAACTAATATAGTGTTTTTTGCCAGATTTTTAAAAAAATGAATGAATAATTTTCATAAAGGAATTTGGAAGCTGCAATATTATAAGTGATTTAAGCCTGAAGTCAATTTTCGTAACTTCTAAAATATGGTTTCCCAGACCTCTTTTCAAAATAAGTCAAATCAGCGGCCGTGCTCATAAGTTATAACATTTTTACTTTTCAAGTTTGTTTCACATATTCACTTTTTTCTTTACATAAATAAATTCTTCTCATGCGGTATTTTACGGCGTCTGACGCTCTATTAGATATTCAATAAAACGCTTTGGAAAATATTGAACGTTTTTCTTACCCACCTGTTTTTATTATAAGTTTGATTTCCCTTGGAATCAATCAACCCTTTTGTTTGTAGGAACTTTAAATCTTTTCTGGTTTTTGTAATAAACTTGTGAGATTTAATTAATTTTTCTTCATATTCTTCTGGCATTTTAGTTCTAGATCATACAAGTAACTCATATTTTCATAAACCTTAGCGAACTTTTGAAATAAAATAAGTCAGCCTCTTGCACAAACTTTCCAGCCTCAAAAATGATCTTTTTTTGTTGAAACGGCCACAGCACTATTTCCATCTGCAACGATCCAATCAAAATCTTTTTTTCAAGTTCTCTTGTAAAATCACATTTAATTTTTATCCATTCTAGGACAGTGCTTTCGGTAGGCGGTTCCCTAAAGTAATAAGCAGCTGTTTGATTTTTTGTTCTTCTAGCTTTTAAAAGAGAGCTGTATAAAATGGGGCTTTCTGTTTCAAAATCATTTCACCATGATCTTTAGTCAAAGTATAAGGTTTATGCAGATTTCCATAAAAATGAAATCAGTTGAGAGATGATAACGTAATGTAAAACAAACAGGATTTACACACACACAAAGACATATTCTATGTGCAGGAATAAGTGAACGCTAATCAAAATCAAATGATAAAACAAAAACAAAACAGAAACACTTGAGATACAAAGACACTGCAACAGATGTTTGTGCTTCCATGTACACACACATATACCAATTTAACACATCTTATTCTAGTTTTTTGAAATTTTAGCGTACCGATATATTACGTACACGAGAGTTTTTGATATTTTTTTGAAAAAAAAGTGGTCGTTATAATGCGAAAAATAGGCCATATAAAACTTGTCATTTGTTGAATACTATGTCGTAAATGATCATTATGGACATATGGTTCAATAAATTAGTTTTAGACTAATCGAGAAAAGCTCTCAGAGTTTCTTGTTGACAATTTTTAATAAAGACAATTAATGAGTAAAAAATTGACTAATCCTTTGAAGTTGGATCAAGCACCCCTAAATTACTTTTAAGTTATCACCGAGCCCTTAGCACTTCAAAGGACACCAATTTTCGAAAAAGACCACTAAACATGATTTCTTACGCGCATCAAATTTATAATGAAGAGTGGCAGTATATCATACTCGTAATATGACGGATTTTGTTCTCACAAAAATATTTTTGAAATCAAGCTTGCTTAGAAATAGAAAATGCCTCTAAAATATTTTCTTATCTTCCCTACCCACGTGTGAAACTCTTCAATATCTTTTCTTTCTTCGGACAATGACATTTCGCTTTAAAATACATTTATTTACTTTTAAAGCCTTGATGAAGTCTAAATACACTGTTTTCCGAACAGAGGACTCGCTTTCCGACTTTCTTATAGGAATCTTCAATCTACTCTCTTCACACTGCAAAAAGAAGTCCCGCAAATTTTGCCTGGGTGTTTCTGGGGGAAGTGTTGCCACTTTACTCTGCAAAACCTTTCGAAGTGTGAGCGATGTTATTGTGAACTGCAAAGTGTTCTTTTGTGATGAAAGATTTGTTCCATTGGATCACCAAGATTCCAACTATCGAATCTTCTTTGAGAATTACGTTAAAGAGCAAGAGGATAAGACACGAGCTATGACACATATATTTCCTGCGCAAACATCTCTCAAGGATATTTCGCAATGTGCTATCGATTACCAAGATAAAATTGAGCAGGAAGTTCTGCGAGATGACGGAAATTTTCAGCTGCTCATTCTCGGAGTCGGCCCAGATGGTCACACCTGCTCTCTGTTTCCGAAGCATGCGCTCTTGAGAGAAAGGCACGCGTTGGTTGCCTACCTGAAGGATTCTCCCAAACCGCCTCCAGAAAGAGTAACGATGACGTACCCTTTGATTAACGCGGCCGACTTCATCATAGTAATTGCTTTGGGAAGGGGAAAAGCAGAAACAATCAAGAATGTTCTGGAAGAGCGGGCGATGTTCAAAGGCCTCGATGACATTGATGAAATCCAATATCCCTTGAGTTTGGTCCAAGCTTCCAAATTCACTTTGTTTCTTCTCGACACCGACTCAGCCTCTCTTCTTTCAAAGGGGGAAGGGGAAGTGTGTCTGAATCCGTTGGATGAAGTGAAAGCCCTGTTGTCCTCTTGATTTCAACATTTTTCTTTGTCTATTTGAAATTATGGAAAAAGTCATAAAAAGAATTGATTTTTTATTTTCAATTTCGCTTTGACGGTTTGTTCCAGTTTGTCGACATAACAAAACATAACAAAACTCAGTCAGTATATATCTGAATTATGTGGCTTAATAAAAATGTGACCATTTTGAGAAAAAGAAGAGCAAGCGGGGGGGGGGGGGGGCTCCATTCAGGAACTTTTCTCTGGGGCGCGACGATCCCTTGATACGGTCCTGATCATAGTGATACGCAATAATTACATTATAATTAAATTGTTTGTAAGGAAAATAAAACCTAGGAAACTTTTGCTGTACTAATGAGTACAGTGGTACAAAAATGCGTCAAAGTCAATCATACGATTGCCAAACCTAACATTTACCAGTATCCACACTATCAAAAAAGGCTCATAATTATTAACAAAAATGTGAAGAATAGTGTAAAAACATTACGCTAAAATAAAATGAACAAAGGTGCTATAAATTTGAACTCTGGAATAAAAGACTTGATTCTAGGAAATATAATCAAGGATTTACTTCAATTTATCTCCTTCAGTTACAGTAATTAATGGAGATGCACATTTTAACCATTGAACTATAGATAATAATTATTTCCTACTTTGTTATGGGCTATGAAAAATATTTACCTCCCACCCCTTGAGAAAGTTGTGTACCCTTGTTCAAATTCATTGCCACATTATCTAGTGCTCAAATTCGAACTGGCTATTATATTAAATAAACCTGGAATTAAAAGAAAAAATTATAGTTTGCTCCTATGCACAAATTAGGAAGACAACTTGCTAAAAATTATTGAGTTTTTGAAAAGGGATAGAAATTTAGTAAAAACAAATAAGAGCTTTATTCGAGTACACTAAATTTATAATTTTTTGCAGGTAATGCCGGAGCCAACAAAATAAAAAATCTCATTCTCTTTGGAAATATAATAAAAAATATCTAAAAATCTCTCATTCTTAGAAAATATAATATTATACTTTTTACACTCTAATACGACTATAATTGTCTCTCCATCCCATTTAAAAAAGACATTAATTTTTAACAAGTTGTCTTCCAAATTTTATTATTCAAATCAAACACCGAACAATTATAAAAAATTATTAAAATCACATCCAAATCTAGGTATATCGTTAAAAGATGCAGTTGAATGAGCATTCACAAACACAATGACTGTCTCCGTTGTCTCCACATTTTTATTACATCAAATCAATACACGAGATGTCTCACCATTTTTATTATTTCAAATTAAGCACGGAGTATGCACCGACCGTGTTTGCATCGATTCTTTCCTCTCTAGAACATCTTTTAACATGTAACCTGAAATTATAACGTAAATTCAACGGAAAAGAAGCATTTCTTCAAAAGCTAATTTTTCAGTTTTTATTGTTTAATTTTGCATCATCTGTTTATCATACAACTACTAAGATGTTAACTCATCAGATGTAATAAGTACATATTTCTAAAGAAATGCACATCCACAAACCTAAGTTCATTTATGGTTTCTTCCAGGATAAAATAAATTGAAAATGGAAGATGAATTGAAAAATTCAATTTTTTATCGACCTTGTGAAGCTATAAATACAAAGTTATATTTAAATTTTTATTCTAAGGATTGTAACTTCAAAGTAGGGAATTGCTCATTTTTCTGATTCCTAATATTTTTAGAACAAAACATTTTAGAAGCTCACTAAATATTTACTCAGAAAACACGCGAACTTTTGGATGTAATTGAAAGAGATTTTTTCAAGTAGTTGCTCTCAGGTTTCAGGTCACGTTTGAAAGACTTTCTCCAGATACCACTTTACGAGTGTGACGAAGAAGTTGGCGGCATCCTTGAGTGACTAATTTATACACAGTGATGAAACCAGATCCAAATTTTAGTTTTCTTCTCAAAAATTCTTATTTTTGAAAAAATAGTTTGAAAAATGATTATTATTTTTGTTTTTCCATTTTGGACCAGCACTAGCAAAAATGTAAAGAGGATTCAACAAAATTTATTTTGATAGAATTTTTAAAGTAACTTTTGTTTGAAGCAAATCAAGCCTTCGATAAAATTGAGCGAGACAAAGCTCATTTTCCTTTCCTGTGTTTTCCTTTTTTTGAGGTGTCTGCTTTTTTGGAGAATTTTTTACCACTACCAAATTTACTCTTATTCATTGGCATTTTCGAATTTTTGCTGCGTTTTGAAGACTTTTTTTTATTTTTACCAAAATTATTGAGGTTGTCTTCGTGTTTTCTGAAATAAAAGAAAAAAAGTTTAAAGTTGTACTAATGATGGGGATGTATTATTAAAAAAACATTACTAAAAAGTTACATTTTAAGATTATATCGAGACTGCAGACCTGAAGCCAGATATGTCTACAAATAAGAGCCAGACATGTAAAAAAGATATTGACTCCGAATCCTGATATATTACCAATGACAAATGTTCGATAAGAAAAGAAAGGATAGAGATGTTTTTAAAAATTTTTTTTGAAACATGCACCATCATTAAATTGAGAACAATGTCATTGAGATTCCTATTGAGTCGAAACTTTGCTCACTTTGTAAAATAGTTATAACAAAAATATTACTTATTTTTTGTCTATACAGAGGTGTGAGTGCCATTGTATATTTGTCTGCGTGTCACACTTAGCATTATACACAATAAATCTGATTATAATGCACCATTTGAATAAAAAATGTACACTAGTGACAGAATGCATATCTATAAAGCAAATATTAAAAGGATAAAATACAAAGATGTGGCTTTCCAATTTGAGATTCAGGAGATGGACCAACAAAATTTAGTTACAGCCTTGAAATATATCCAATGAAATCTAACTATTTCAAGATAATAATATTTTGATGTGACAAGGTTGTAAAATTGAAAGTATAAAATAAGTAATTTGATTTAAAACTGTATTTTATTATTGACCCAAAACATGCAGTTTTTAGACGAGACAAATTTCTCAATTATATTTGAAGACATGTTAAAAATATATGGGGCGTGAGTAAGGTTGGTGGTTAGGTACTGTGCTTCGATAACTCAAGGCCTTGGGTTCGATCCCGCATCAAGCCTACTTTCTCATAGTTCGATACAAGCGGCGCAAATTGTGCCTTCTCGATGAAAACACCCCACAAAAAAACATAAAGGTGTTGTTTAGAAGTTTTTCTTACTAAGACTTAGCGATGGAATGGAAGATTTTATCAGAGCAAATTTTTTATTTAATACATAACAAAAACGATTGTCGAAAAAGCATTTTCTATATATGATGATTGTGCAGCATTAACGGTATTATGTTCTGGTGCGTGTCAGGTTTGCGTATATGATATTCGGTTCTATGATATTTATATTGTTTAGAAAGGAACCGTTAACCTCCTACACTTTTTAGTTCAATGATTCCTTAAAAAGAGCCATAGGGTGTTTAAGTTTTTTAAGGGTACCATAGGGTGTTTTCATCGAGAAGGCACAATTGCGCCGCTTGTATCGAACTATGAGAAAGTAGGCTTGATGCGAGATCGAACCCAAGACCTTGAGTTATCGAAACCCAGCATCTAACCAACCTTACCCACGCCCCAAACAAGATACCTACAAAAAATGCAATGTTAAGTCATAAAGGAAGCTAAAAATTTTAATGGAAAATTAACGTATTGACATTCCTACTTACTAGGTAAAAAGCAAAATTTTTAGATTTGTCAGAACTGTTAAATAACAGAATGAGCAAGAATTTAACATTTAAAGCCTGAAAATAGATGGAAAAATAACTCCAAGCTTACGTGTTAATTGTATTGCAAAAACATAATTGTTCATCATTAAGATCTATGCATAAATACAAGTTTAGAAATTTTTTTACAAAATTGCAAAAATTACTCGCAAGAACAGAAATTTTAAACGGATTTTTTTATAGATAACAACTATAGGTTATTTTTTATATATTCATCAAATAGTAGCACTTACTTTTTTTGTTGCGCAGAAATAGCTCTGCCAGCTAACACATCTGTATTCATCTTGGACTCCATGTCAGCGGTGACGTGCTTCAGAATTTCGAGCTGTTTCGCTTTTTCCCCAGAGGGAAAGAGAGTGTCAAAGTTTCGCTTTTTTCCGCGTTTTACTTCCGGCTCGCCCCGAATCGACTTCGTGAATTGGCCGAGGGAAGCCGTAGATTCCTTTGCGTGGACCAAATCAGCATCGATCTAAAACGACAACGCACAGCTTATTAAGCAACACACAAATCACAAGTATGAATTCCAATAAAGTACTTTCAGAATTCAACGCGATCAGAACAATCACCCCTGACGACAGTTAAACTGTTACAACGTGCGCCATTAAGTTTCGTAGTTAGATGGTGCCAGGATAATTACCAACCAGGACTGTAGGGTAGGAGATGTTAAATGTCAAAAGATAGCTGCAAATTTTTTAAAGTTTTCACACATTTCCCCTCCTATTCTCCAACCCTGTTACCAAAGAGGATACTTATGCAGAAAATATTGTATAGAGACAAGTAAAGAGAAGGTATACACAGAAAGTCATTATGATGACAACGGCTTTTATAACAGCTGGAGAGTGATTTGTAAAAGCTCAAAGATTGGCACATATTTTGGTTCCACGACTCCTTCTAGAACACAACTTACAATAAATCTTGAAAACTTTCGAAATTGGATTCAATTCAAATTTTTTAAATGAACGGTACAAAGATAAAGAGTAGAAGTAAAACAATCGCTTGAAATTTCCAAGATTGATTTAGGTTTTGTAATATAAATTAGGCGTATGTCTGAAGAACTATATATATAGTATGCCACTGCTAATTATTATTGCTCAATTGTCCACCTTGAACACGCCTGTGCATGAATACTACATGTATCTCACACTCATCTTTATCTTTACCATGGTGTAATTTTGTCGAATATCAATTTTATGGCTAATGTTCCCAGCACGCTAAGGTTTAGCCGGTTTTATCACTATGGCATTTAATCTCTCATTATTTTGCGTCTCCATTCATCTATATTTTGCTCGTCCCCTAATGTTAAATGTCTTTTGCTTCTTCAATTAGATCACCCGAAGGTCTTCTATTTACATGCCCAAACCACCTTAACCTTTGTATTTCTAGAACTTTATTTATTTCACTTACTTGACACAAACTTCTTATCTTTTCATTACATATTTTAGCTTTTAGATTAAATTTGCACATGATTCTTAACATCCTCATCTCCGTCGTGTTTAGTCTATTTTTCTCAGATTCTTTTAAAGCCTAACTTTGGCCACTATACATTAAACTAGACCTAATACAACTTTTATAAAGAAAACTCCTTTATAATTTTGTCGAATGATAAAGTTTTCTACTCTTTCAAATCTAACACAGGTTTAAAATTTAATGTTGTGTTAGCTGCTGTCATTCAGTTTTCGAAAATTAGATAAAATAATAAAAGCATAATTTGACATTAGAATCATGAGTGTACATAAATAAGGCCCATAAGTGCTTCACATTTTTCAAAAAGATTAAAAAATAAATAAATCTCTTTACCTCTATTTTAGGGGAATAGTTTTCCACTCCAATTGAACACAAGCAAATTTACTGATTAATTAACCCTCGCTTGACGGACTCAATGCTTTTTCGACGCATCGGTCAGTTATTTAACAATAGCCAAAAATTTAACAAACAAAACTTTTACCAAATTTATATGTAAATATAGTAAAAAAAACAAGGAAAATAATGGTAAAATTTGATTTTTCTTAAGATAAGGCAAAAAAATTTATTTTGAATAAAAAGAATAAAACTGTCTTTTTTGAAGATGGCGTTAAAATAAAACTAGCAACAATTTGAGCATAACGTTTTTGAATGATTTTTCACACAGTGACTCCCTTTCTCCCCTTCTAGCTGTCGCTTCTCTTCGAAATACATTTTGAGCAAGTGCTCTTTTTGATGATGAAGGCTGATTTTCAGTTGCTTGATCATACCCATAATGTGCAAGTAAGTACTTTGTCTCCACCGGTAATTCAGCTGTTGGCTCTCCTTTCTTGCTTCTTCACATAGATAAAAGCATCTTTTGATAAAATACTTTCTACCACTCTGTTTTGAAGATGGAAATTCATTAGGAGTGTTGAACCTTGCAATTATCAGGTATTCATGCTGAAATATCCAGATAATTAGAAAACCAGCTGTGTCCACTTACGATTAGGTTTATAAGCCTATACGTTCTTATCATTTTGTTAGCAACTCTCACCACATTTAGATTCGTTGTAAGCCAACAAACTTTCAGGTTTAGAGGCAACATTGCTGATTCTTACATTTTTATGTTGTGAAGATAGAATATATACACCTGAAGTTACGAGTAGCTGCTTTTTCGGTATATACGCTGATAAAGAAACTAGTCTGAATAAATTGAAAGCCTCACATTCTTTAACTTCAATGTTTTCAAGTGCTTTGGTCTGAATAGTGTTGGAACGAATCGTCTATTTGATGTAACGTGCCGCACAAAGACAAGCTTTTTGAGTACACCATACAGCAAGTTGATGACTATGAAGAATCTATCGGTATAGACCCCATCCAGTAGGAATATTGCTTTCTTGAATCAATCTTTGGCAGATTTTGAAACTTGAGAAATAAGCTCTGTCCTCCAAACCGCTAACATATATTTCAGGCTTCAAAAAGTAGAAAAACTTTACATCATTCAGGTGATAAAACTTGTCCCATAGTGCCTGGCTTTTTGGGATCATATATTTTCAGAGAACAATTACTCTGAATGTTACTAATTGCTCATCAATCGTCACAGTGGAGTGTGGTGTCCAATAACAAGAAAAATACTAAAAAATGATCATGAATCTTTCGGATAGGACTCAATTTATCAGAAGCATCACGTTTTTCCTTGTCATCAAATCGTAAAAAAACATGGACAAGGATAAACATATCTCGTCCAATAGAAGCTTTCAAAAATGGAGAACCAGATTTCGAGAATAATTCTGAAACTTTTATTTTTTGATCCCCATTTTGCCCAATATATATCAACGCTCCGAAATAGGATAATAGATGATGTAATTTGAACACTTTGTATGAGTGAAGTAGTTGTGCATATTTAGGACACGGGGATCTAAAATTTGGGAAATAATTAAAATCCTATCTAAACAATTAAAAATCTTACTTATAGTTGGCTTCCATCTTGTGCAACGTTTTCGCATAAATGTAGGAAATTAATTCAAAATTAAAAAAGAGTTTGAAGATCGATAAAATGTCTTTCATATTTTTAGCCAATCCTTTAGGACCAGGAGGTTCCAGAACAATATTTCGAATATTTAGGCTTTCAGGTCTCCCTGCTCATTGATGTTTCGGGTCTCTAGTATACTCTGTTGCATCGGGAGCAACTAAAGTTTCATCAAGTAATTCCTCTTCACTTGTGTAAGAAGATATAGAAGATTCGGTGTCTAAGCTATTGAAGGAGGAGAAGGAGTCAGTAGACAAAGAAGAAGAAGAAGAAGACATCATAAAGGAAAGAATGAAAATCAATTTATTCCAAGTGAGAAAAAACGCACGGCTCAAGAAATAAGAAACACGAGTTTGAGCGTGAAACATCAAAATGGTACAAGGTTTGAATAGTTGAGATCAGAAGTGAAGAAATAAAATGTTTTTAAAATCGTTTATGATCCTTTATTGCTTATTATTATTCTTGACAAATTGAAGAGAAACGTCATCACAACTCGTATTGATGTTGTTCATAGCTTCATATCTTTTATACAATAAACAAATCAATCCCAATAACAAATCCATCATGACATTGCCAAGTTTATTTATGACACGATATGTGGCATTTCAAATATAAAGATACTATGACGCAAAGAGATCAGAAGTGAAGAAGTAAATTACATACATATATAAAATGTTTTTAAAATCGTTTATGATCCTTTATTGCTTATTATTCTTGACAAATTGAAGAGAAACGTCATCACAACGCGTATTGATGTTGTTCATAGCTTCATATCTTTTATACAATAAACAAATCAATCCCAATAACAAATCTCATCATGACATTGCCAAGTTTATTTATGACACGATATGTGGCATTTCAAATATAAAGATACTATGACGCAAATTTATCACAATTGTTTGATACCTTTCATCATACCATTGCTCAATATTCATGGCATATGTCATTGCATTACAAATTTGAAGTATTTATGACGTGAATCAATGAAAGAAATTATTTATGCTTTATACCAATTTTTGATACATTTACAGCAAAAAGTTGTAATATAAATTTTGTATGATATAATCACCAAAAAAACAAAGTCTGGTTAAATAAAGAAAATTTACTTACAAATTAATTTGTGAAAAAGAATGATTTTTCTCAACCGAAAAACTTTTTGATCGTTGCTATATATAAAAATTAATAATTATTATGCTAAGTACTATAGTAGCTTTTGAAATAATCTAACTCAAAATTTATTATTATTTTTTTTATACTAATTTCATAATAATATAGATGGCGTTAAATTAAAAATTAAAAACTTCCATAGATTTTTTAATATTTAGTTTTTATTTTGTTAAACAACAGAAAAACAACTATTAAATACTAAACTATATTAAAAAAAATTTGTAATCGTAATAGATAAGAAAAAAAAATTGGACAAAAATGTCATAGAGTCCGTCATCCGTGTTATATTTTATACGTCCGTCAAGCGAGGGTTAAACAATGTTTATAGGTACATATATATATAATATACAGAAATTATAGCGCCAATTTTTTTTAATAATATACATACCAGGGTGTCGGAGGAAAGATAAAACAAAAATCAGATCAGACTTAATGCCAATTCTTTGATTTTTTAATTCCAAATTCATACAATAAATTATTTCGCCAAATTTTTTAAAACTTTTATGCGAACACTATGAAAAGTTGACAAGACATGGTGTAATTGTAAAACTAAAAAGCGTATTATTTGCCATTGGTTGACATCGTTTATGAAGTTTAATGTCTTGATGCAAATACATTAAATTTATAAGATCTTTGGAAGCATTGAAAGTGCAAGAACTTTGAAAACACGAAGAAATGGCTAAATCCATTGTTATTTCATTCACTTGTCTTGATCTATACATGTTATTGGGAATCATAAAATGTTTAACCTCTCAAGACTTTGTTCTTAAATTTTAGCTTACGATCTTGAAAAGATTTTTCCTCACTCTTAAAAGACATTTCTTTAAGCTTCTGTTTCAGAGTTTCGCAAACTTTTTCTTTCATGTTCCCTTAAATTGTCTTTCAATTTTAAAACCTCGCCCTACTCTCATATTTTCAAGCCTCAAATAATATGAGTCTAGCAGAGAGTTAAAGTTAATTCTTTATTTATCGGCTTCAATATCGTAGTACACTTTCATCATGACAATAATTTATTTGAAATTATTTAAGGAACTATTTTTAATATAACTTATATAAAAAAAATTTAAAAAATTGATAGAGAATTTTTGAGTTAAATGACTTTTGGCTGTGAATTGATTTTTCAAGTCAGGAAACCATAAAGAATCCTTTTATTGAATAAGTCGAAGATGATTATATAGAAAAAATCAACAAGACTCCACATGTCAAATCTCACAAAATAGGGAAGAAAATATTGCATTTGTTAAATCCGAGAATGTTTTCAAGCAAAGCTGATGTTCTTTTAGTAATGCCCATAACTCAAAGAACTTTTCGGCTTTAAAATATATTTTGAATGATAGAAGATGGAATGTTAACGATGACTTTTACATTAAAGCATAAATTCTGTCGACAGATCTTTAGTTGTGGAAGCGCTGGACCTCAATTCAGATGGCCTGGGTTCAATTCCCGATCGGGACTATCCTTACCATCTGTCCAGCTATCGAAGATTATTCTTCCCTTGAATGCGATACAATGAAAATAAATTGAACATACAAATTGCCGTAAACAATTGTTACAAGGTGAAACAAGAATGCGTCCATAAACAAATATACCATCAAAACTCTAAGAATTATTATATTGGAATGAGTAAAAGCGAATTCTTGTAAACTCCCAGAAATAAATTATAAAACAGTTTGGCGCATATGTTACAGCTTTTTGCGAAAAAAGTCAATTGTATTTCTACAAAATTTTGATTATGTTAAGAATGATGTTCTTTGTTTAAACTAATCTTGATATAAAATTCAGATTTATTATGAGAGCAGATAAAGGCAGTAAACGTTCATTTTGAGTTTTTGAAATTTTTAACTGGATGAAACATAGTTCCCTCTCTTTTAATTAAATTTTGAAGTTTGCTAAAAAATAATGAAGTTTAGTTGTGAAATTAATATTTCAAGAAAACATTTTAAGAGTATACCGGTTTAGATAAGACTTCAATGAAGCAAGAGACTATAAAAAGCAAACTAATTTTACTTAAAATCGTTTTAGTTTCGAGTCATCCTTGGGGCCCTGTTTACACATTCATAACAAATATTATCTCTGATACTTTAATGTCACATTATTCTAGACACTCTCAAATGACATGTATTATCGAACACGCTTAGCCATCCATATACTTCTTATGAAAGACATTTTCACTTCATATTTTTTAAATTTTAACGCATGATTACAAAAACTGTCTGAATTATTTTTTCCAAAATGTTTTGCTATGAACACTTCAAAGTCACTAGTTACTCACTTAATTAAAACAGTCCATTTAAAAAAATGTACAACATCTGCAAGAGATAATAGACATTAAAAACGCCTGAAATTTCCCCAAGTTTTTATCTCAAATTTCAAAGTTTCGATATCAAAAATAAAGATATTATCGACAAAAGATTGAAATATATTTTTTTCTTTCTCTATTTTTAAAATCAATTTTTTAGTCATAAGGTCAAATTTTTAGCACAATTTTTCCTCACACTGTACCTACGGACAAATTTTTTTTTGAATTTTATTAAAATTTTGAAATTACATTTGTACCCTAGAAAATAAAAATGACGAAATTTCTCTTTGAATCGTACTTGACGCTTAGCACAGGTGATGCGAGTGAAAAGTAGGATGACACTATAAAGAATTAATTGGTTTGAAAAGTGAATAAATATATTTTAAATAATTAGCTTCTCGATTATTATAAGATGAAGGGTGACTTTAGAATTGTGTTTTTGGGGAAGTTTTCGGTAGGCAAACTTTCTAACAAACTGGGAAAAACTTTGAAGGATGACATTCACATAGGATTAAACTCATTTAATCTGCAACTCTGATGAATATTACCTCTTTACGAGACGCTTTAAAAGACTTCTTGGGATGTTCTTCGCCTTTTTTCGCATCCTTTCTCTGTTCGACGCCTTCACTCTTGTTGATGGGCTGCGCAGCGTTCCTAGAGATGTTTTTAAGACGCTGAAATTCGGTTTTAGAAATTCGTTCGTTCTTTTCGCTTTTCGCTTTTGCAAATTGATCTTCGTAAGGATCTAAAAGTATTTTGAAAGTTGTAATCGAGTGACGTATCTCGACTTTAGTTCAAGGTAATCGGAAAAATCTTTCTTTACTTTTTTTTGAAACTCAACATTTTATAAACTTCGTAGCCTACGAACGAGATACTAATTTTTATTAAATAAAAAAAGTAAAAAAAATAATAATTTTTTTTTATTTATATACCCAAATAATAGAAAAGTTAATTTCAAGCGGTGAAGTGTCTCAGTAATACAAAAAACACAATTTTGAAGTGTTATTCAATTTTTTGACAAAGCTAGAATACTAATTTGTGAATAAACCAAACTAACGGATTTTTATGAAAATAAAACTATTGTTCATTAAAAATTTATTATTAATATTATTATTTATTTGGTTTTATAATGCTGGATCCAAAAATCTTTGGCGAGTACTAAAAACATAATGGAATAGAAAAAAATCATAAAAATATAACACAAAAAGTACAAATAAGAATGGACATTATACATTCTAATTGAGTTTGTCTTTTATTTTTATTGTTTATTATTTATTTAACTTTTGTTTTCTATTCCATTATTTTTTTAGATTATTGGATCCGAAATATTCCATTAATAAAACTTTTTGATGATAAAAATTCCTTATTTATTCTTATCGCTGCTTATCATCATCTGCTAAGATTCAGGATCTAGGAGATCCCTAGATTTTTATTAGTTTAAATATTTTTTTTCACTACTTTCATCATCAGAAATAATCCAACTCCTAATCTATTCCAATTAGTTATTTTTAATATTGAATGTAGATTTTTGGATCCAAACTAAAGCAATTCCACAGCATTCAAAAATTTTAACAATTGAGACTGATAATATGTGATTGATCGCATTACATAACTTTTTCAAAGGTAAGCCGTTTTCAGAACAATTTTTGTGATAATATCAAAAAATATTTTGATAAATTTCTCTACAAAATTTTGGATTAATCTCAAAAACAAGCTCACAGACTAATTTTCAGAAAGCTCCAAAATTACCTCAAACTATTATTAATTTTTAAAAATTCAAAGTAGGATGTTCTAAGGGATAAGAAACGTTTATATGAAAGTGGACGACAGCAGCGTAAATGTTCGATGACGAGTGGGTACCTGCGTTTTCTGGAACTTCGAGCAGCCAAGACTTTGTCTTATCGTTGGCCCGTTTGAATCCCCATCTGGGAGCCCAGTCCTTTCGCTCTTCGTCCCAAATCATGCGTCCTTTCTTTCTTTTTTGGATTCCTTTGAGTGCCGCAAACTGTTCCCATTTCGTGGAAACTTTGGGTTTGGGAATCTTTAAAAAAAATAAGGCATTTTAAAATACTATGAATGCTTTTGTTAAAATAACAAAGAATAGGAGGATAAAAAGGATTTTGTGGGTTTGTTTGATAATAATAATTCGACAAAAAATAGGCAAAAGACAAAGTGACCATTTTTCAAGGTAATTTTAATTTTTGAAAAAAAAGCACAAAACCTTATTAATACGACTACAGTTAGTTATTAAGCGTAAATTAAGTTGTAAATTATGCGTTTGCTTTTCTTTTTCAATAAGTTTGTTTTAACCCCATTCGTGACAGGCTAATTTTATTTCCTCAGTTCCCTCTTTTTTCCTTTAAATTTTCGCTTGAACCCACTAAATAATTGATTGCAAATCTGATGGTCTATTTATTTTTCATGAAAATCAATCAAACCTGTCAATCAATGCCAAATATAATAACTTCAAAATATATTGTAATTCCACATACTTTTGGCTTTATGTTATCTTAATTTATTTAATATACTAAATTCACACAAAATCGAACATGCTCAATTTGATTCTGAAAATACTTTTATCACTCTGGATTTAATTGCGGTTACTGTTTAACTTTGTTTAACTTGTCGTCAGATATTTTTTCAAATTTTCCTCCCATTTAGCGAATCGACCTTTCTCTATTTCATCATATCATTTTTTATCTATATATACACACAGGTAATGAATGCTACATTTTAATGTGGTTAAAATGGTGACATATTTACACTATATATTTTGACTTTTATATATTTAAGCCCAATCGATCAAATATTTTTCTTTCTTGATTTTATCCATCTCATAAATAGAGATGGGACAAATTTCTACTCAAAGCGAGCTGAGATCATGTTCCCTAAAAGCTCATAAAATTTATATTTATAAATTTGAAATTTTTCAATAATAACCGTAGAGATGCGTTATATATGATAATATATTCAACGTCAGCAACAAAATTTTTATAAAAATTGTTGTAAAATGGCATGGTGAAAAATATTACTATGTGCTACTCTAACTATGCCAACTACTTTTGGCCCTTCTTGGTTTGATTCTTGTTTCTTTGTTTATCCTCCTTTCGTTTACTATTTAAAGAGACAGCCCTGAACTAGGACTTCTATTGTTTTGCTTACAATTTCGCTATCAGCTTGAAGTCTGTACTTCATTTCTCCTATTCTTTATATGGTATCTAATTTTACTATTCTAAACTGCTACTTTCATCAGAAATTCATTTTATGCAATCTATGTTTGATAAAACGTTTTTCAGAGAGCTCAGAATTTAAACGGCCTCAGAGCTTTTCTATTGAAGAGATTATCTTTGCTGATCTTGGCTTTTTTATCAATATCATGTGTTGTATTACCAGATGATATGAAGAGATATCACTCTGTTCATGAAATCATTCATAATCCTCTTTTTATAATTACAATAAGCTTTCCACCTTTATCACCTAAAGCAATTTTCAGTGGCACGCAAAAATTCTAAGGTTTACAATTAAAAATTTTCATTTACACATAAAGTAAAATAAATTTTTAAACAGTTTTTATAATAGATCTTAAAGGCAATCAAATGTGCTAAAGTTATCAAAGAGTCAAGCACTAATTACTTATATAATTTTACTTATCATTGTATATTTATGTAAATGTGCATATAAAAATTAAATAAATAATTATAAAACAATTATGTTATTTTGGTTTGGATAAATATATATATGGGGGTTGGCCGGGAGGTGTTTGGAGAGGTTTTAGGGGCTTGAGGTCCCCCTTAAATTCTTTTTAATAAAAAAAAAAAAATATTAAATATATATATATTTTTTATAATATATATTTATATAATATAATAATAATTTTATACCTTAAAATTTTAAATTTTTTAGTGAATTGTTAATTGATTAACAAAATAAATAATGTTTAAAGATTTTTGATTCACAAGGGAGGAGCTTCTTCTCCACGGTCAAGATGTTTTTTCAAATTCTCAATACTAGATTTTTTGCCATCTAAGAGTTCATTGGGGAAATGTGCATCTTCCGTGTAGATAAGTTACACACTTGTTTAAATCTAAATAGCTCCTCAAAGAACTACTACACTGACAATATAAAAGCACTTCGTTAAACGATTTACTATTTCATTTTTCTTATGATCACGCTCAATGCGCCTTCCCTTTCCCTACTTCTCCCGTACTCAAATTATAGTAAATTACAATTGTGAGAAAAACATGAGAATGATTTTTTAAAAAAAAAACTGATTTTTACGAAGTTGATTGACATTTCACCCATTGTTTAGACTTTGAACTGTGTACTCCAAAAAGGAGTACCGAAATGAAAAGCAATGACGATGTTGTGTTAAAAAATTATTTTAAATATGAAGGATATTTTAGACAGAATTTTATCCAAAATAAAAAATTTAATAATGATTTTCAATCAAAAACGAATTTTTTGGTTTGAATTTCTTGAGAAAATAAAGTTTTTTTCCCGAAATGTCAAACTTGATTCATAATTCCACACATTCTTGCACCCTAATTGTGGAAACTAAGTCCTGAAATGAACTCAGCATCGTAATAGAAAAAATTTGAAATATATTTTTTTAAAATATGAAAATATGTTTATGAAATAATTTTCAGGCATACATCACTAATTCTATTTGCACTTTGACACATTTTTTCACAGTAATGGTAAAAACTTAGCCAAAAAATTGTATCTGTATGGTTAATTTAGTTTGAATAAAATTTTCAGGGAAAACTAGCAAATTTTATTCACATTTTCACATTCTAATTACGAAAAGTGAGTCTAAAAATGAAATCAGCATAGAGAACTAGTATAAAAAATATATTTTATTGAGAATATAAATAATGTTCTAGGGAATAATTTCCACAAATATGATTGACATTCTCACACTTTAATTGCAAAAAATGAACCAAGAAATAAAATCTGTTTGTACGATTTATTTAAAAAATATATTTTATTTAAAATGCGGATGAATGTTTTTGGAGACACTTTCTCAGATGGTAAATTGTAAATACTTTTAGACATGTCCAAAACATATTTGTTGAAAGTGAGTTGAGAAATGAAATTGGCATGGTCGATTTGGTATAAAAGATATACTTGGTTTAAAATTCAATAAATATTCTTGGATACAATTTTCAGAAGTAAACCGCAAATTTGATTGAGACCATAATTTTCAAACCTTCAAAACTAAGTCGACAAATGAAATCGGAACGGCCGATTTGGTATAAAAAAGTTTTATTTAAAATTTGTGTGAATGTTTTTATAAGGAATTTTATTATCAATCAAAATTTTGATTGATATTTGTCATAAAGTTGAAATGTTTATTGGAAAAATATGCATATATAAGTGTTATGTGTTCCAATATCGATAGCTTGGCAAAGCTTCGGAGGCATTTCCTATGCAAAGAAGCGTGCCAACTATATAGTATATTAAGTTGGAAAATTTTAAACACTTGTAACTTTTCTTGGGGTCATTAAAAAACAACCAAACTTGACATATGTGTTAAGAAGAAAAGGTTTTTGATTGTATGAAATTTTTATCAAGTTTCATTGAATTTTGTTAAAATTAGAAGACATTGAAATTTTTTAAAAAAAAGTGACCTATACATATATATTATAGATAGATGATAAACCACTTTTTTAATGTTAATTTCCTATCTTAGTGCGACTAAGGGTGGGAAAAACTTTGAATTTTTTTTTCAAATTGAAAAACATTGCAATAATATTTAGAATGTGACGAGTGACCTTAGCTAGGTTTTATTTAGAAAAAAATAATTTTTCGTTGTCAATTGAGACTTTTATTTACCCATGATAGACGGTAAAATTCAAGCATTTCAACGCATGGAAAATACATATTTTATGCACAAGTGTTGATCTTATTGTTTTAATGTCTTCGCAATCAAGCCAACTTTGTTTGCACTCAATCTACTTTAGTTGCTTATACTTAATATTGCTCAAATCTTCTAAGGTTCGCATTTCTCAACCAAATTAAACGTGTGATACACCAAATGAAAGCTCATGTTATGAATTTTATTGTCGTGCACATTAATTTGTTTTAAAATTGGTGTTTCAAAAATTTCTCACAAAGGTACGAGAAAGTATAAGAATTAGGGCGCGACTGATCAAAAGAAAACACGCGGTAAAAAACTTACAGATTTTTCACGAGGAATCTTCAAAGACGAGTCTGGTAACTAAAATATAGGAGGCAATATAAATGTATGCGAAATCATCACATGTCAGTCGTATCACATTTTTCCCAATATTTTTATATTCAATATGGTGGAGTGGGTTCAGCATTTTACTGTTCTGGGTATTTGATGCAGGGACAGAGCCAGGAAGTTGCACACGGAAAGAGAGTAATACCGGCACATGTAATTTTTGCAAGTATATGGGGCGACTTTTCTTTAGTCTAAGTTAAATTCATTAATTTGGAGCCAGAGTTGGATTTTTGTAGGAACCAGGAGTCCGAAACTGATATTTTCCTTTCGACTCGCCCATCTCTGAATGATACGCACAGAGATGTGACAAATGACCTCCCAGGCTTAAATCTAACAAAATCATCAAAATTCCATCAGCACAAATCAACGAATCAAGGAAACGCTACAGATAAAAATAAGACGTACACTCGCACAACTTAGAGGCAATAAACGTTCTCGAAATGAACCCTAACACACACGAATCCCATATGTCCAGCCTAGGGGCGCATATCCTTGAAATTATTAGGGGGGCGAAATTTTTTGTTGCAATTTTCAAAATAAGTGGTCTGGAAATACCACGGGAGACCAGATATTCAAGCAATCCTTTAAAATGGAGTGTATTCAGCAGAATAGGCTTTTCATTTGAAAATGAAGTAGTCAACCAGGCACGTTACAGGAATTGATGAAAGGATATTTGATTCATAGAGAAAACAACTGAAAACAAATAACTGAAGGTTGGATAGTTTTATATGAGTGAATGTAGTCTGAAGGCAAAGAGTCTACTAGACACCCTGCAATGTTTATATGAAAAAATGTGATTGATTCAGGGGCAAGGGTATAAAATGAAGTTACAGTAAAACATGTCTACAGCGACACCTTTAATATACGACTCTCTGTTAACAAAGACCTAAATTTTTTCAAAAGTTTGTTTATTAGACTATGAATAGATTTTTTACTTTTATTATACGACCCTGTGTTATGCGACATGCGACCTTATTTAACGTTTTTTGGTATTATTTACCTCTTATTTACGACTTTTTCAAAAAACCATTTTATTTTACCAAAGTTCTAAAATGGCTACAAGTGATTTTTCAAATTTTATCTATTAAAAATATTTTTAACTTTAAATAAAAACTTAAAAACTATTATTTAATTTTTTTATATTTATTAATTATTATTTTATCTTTATTTTTCAAATTACTTCAACTGTATAATTATTTTTTTATATTTTGTTTTAAAAATTTTTTTTATGTAAGGTTTTCTAGGTAAAGGTAAAGGTACCGTGGGGTGTTAATTTGACTAGTCACAGTTTTTTTTATTACAAAATTTATAGGGCTATAAATTCAGTGTAATAGTTATTCTATAATTTTAATCAAGTAAAATCTCTTAAAGATTTGAACTTTATTAAATAAATATCATTTTTTTAAGAATTTTATTAGTAAAAAATTTGAGAGATTTTTTAAATTTAAAAAGCGACTTTTTCCTATTTGTTTGAGAATAGAGAAAATGCACATCTATAATTTAAAATTAAAAGTAATGAGTAAACGAGGAATTTTATTTTAATAAATACCTTCTATTTGAAATTACTCTTAGGTTTTTATCTCACATTAAAATAAACAAACATCTTGTCTATTTTTTAGAGGCAAAAAAAGTAAAAGGCTGTTACCTTAACATCAAGCAAAAAATCGAAGTTATCGATAAAAATGAAAGTGGTGTTCCATGTTATAAGCTAGCTGAAGATTATTATCATGTTGGAAAGACACAGATTCAAAATTCAAAATGTAAAACATTAACAGTTAGATTATCTCACGAAAAAGTTAATACTTCAATTTACGAGTTGTTTTGTGTAATGATAGCAAAAAAAATTCCTATTTCTGGTGTGATGATTCGAGAGAAGGCTATACAGATTGCAGGAGAAGTTGGTGATGTCAATTTTAAAGCTTCTAATGGTTGGCTAGAGTGTTTTCTTAAGAAATTCTATACGACTTGCAAATCTACACGGAGAGTCGTTTTTCGTGAATCAAGATGTTGTTAATTAGTGGGTGGCTAGGATAAAGTCAATTTGTGATGGATACACCATGGAAAATATTTTTAACGCTGACGAAACTGGATTATTTTATAAAGTTTTGCCATCAAAATGATTAAACTGGATTAACAAAATGATAAAATGGTTTTGAAAAACGATATTTGTAAAAATGGGAAAAAATCTAAACTAAGGCTAACTATACTTTTATGTTGTAGTGCCTTGGGAGAAAAACTGTCGCCTGTAATAATTGAATTCAATCAAAACCCCCGTTGCCTCAAAAATACATGTCTTACCACATTAGGAGTGCAATATTTTGCTAATAAGAAGGCATGGATGACGGGTTAAGTTTTTTTTACATGGATACAAAGACTAAATAATAAAATGATCAAACAAAAAAGATCCATTTTACTGATGGTTGATAATAATGTACCTTCACATACAAACATCACACTTTCTAATATCAAAGTTGTTTTTATACCTCCCAACACGACATCGATCACCCAACCTTTGGACACGGGTGTTATAAAAAACTTCAAGCATTTCTATAGAAAAGAGTTTTTGAAAGAAGTTATTTCAAAAATTGAAATTGATCATAATCCTCAAGAAGTTATTAAGAAAATAAATCTTCTAGATGTTTTTATTTGGATTAAAAAAGCCTGGAGTTTAGTTGAGCCTTCTACAATAAACTGCTTTAAAAAGTGTGATTTTGATATAACAGAAGGAGGCACAATCGTTTCAGAAAACATTTGCCCTTCCATCAAACTGCTTTGTTCTTCTTGAAAAAATAAGTTGGGATGACTATGCCAATTTTGATGAGAAGTTGGAAACATGTGCTGACAAAGAAGAGTGTATCTTGAATATAGATACATCAAGCGAAAATCAAGCTGATGAATGTTTAGAAGATGAATCAGAAAATGTTGAAACAAAAATTAAAACATCAGAAGTAATTTGTAGTGTTAAAACTTTAGAAAGGTTTGCACTACAAATAAAGTCCAAGACTCTTTTCAACTTAGCAAAAAGTGCACTTGATTGTCTTGAAAATCATCAAATGTCTAATTTGAAACAGACGAATATTGAAACATTTCTAAAAAAACATTAATTTTTATAAATAAAGTCATATGTTTTTACCTCTTTGTATTATTTTTCTTTAATTAAAATATAGCCTATCTATTTTTGAACCTCTCTCAAACGACCCTCTGTCTACAGCGACTTTTTTTTAGCAGCCAAGTCAAGTCGCTGTAGACAGGTTTTACTGTATAATTGTGCAAACAAAAATAAAACAATAAATTAAGATTGCATTATTTCATTTTTCTCAGCATCATTCAAAAATAGTTTAAAAGCTAAATTGATGCAAGCTACAAAAGTAAAATAACTTTTAACACTTTGCAATGATTTGCCTTTTATAATAACTTTTAAGGAAAAAAAGTCTATCAGAAAAAGTTATAGAGCTTCAACAAAAACTAAAAAATTTTACTTTTGAAAAATAATTTGACCTATCCCCTACAGCAGTGATACCCAACCGGTGTGCCGCGGCACTAAAGGGTGCCGTAAGATTTTTTAAGGGTGCCGCCAAAATTCAGGGTAAAAATTATATTCATTGCATTCTCTCTGCTTTTATTGTCTAATTAACAATTTAACTTTTAGCTTAGATACTTTTTTTATTAAATTTATATGATTGTTTTAACTTTTACTCAAACTTTATTTCTCATTATCAGAAAAATTTATGCTTCTACTTTTTCTTTTTTTAGAATATTTCTTATTTTAAAACGTCTAAAACTTAACATTACATATTTGTATTATTATACTTTCTGTGATAGCAGGATCAGTATAAATATTATATTTGACTAAAAAACATTTAGAAAGATACCAGGTTATAGATAAAAACAAAAAACGATGGAATGATTAATCGCAATAGGAAATTATAAACGAATTTTCGGAATGAATAAGGGCTCTCAAAGTTTGAATGAAACTGATGAGTATCTAATTTAAAACATTTAAATCTCTGGATTTTATTTAACGTTCCATGTTACATGTAGATTTTTACTTAAAACTTTCATTAATTTTCTTTTCAAATTTAATGAAAAACTTGTCTATGGAAAACTGAACGCGCAAACTAAGTGTGATTTTTGAAAAAACAAAATAAATTTTTTAAATCAATTAAAATCGGAATCATCATCATAATTGGAATCGTACATCACACACTAATTTAGACAAAAGGAATTTCAGTTGAAAGTACCTTTATGCAAAAGTGATTTAGACGAAAAAGCCTTAGGGTAAAGTACTGTATCCCATATATACACATAGGATATAAAAATAAATATTTTCGGAAAAGATACAAAATATTTGGTAAAAGGCTAAAAATTAAAAAATACTTTAACGACATCAGAATTTTGTTCATTTTCAGGAGTCAACTAAAAAAAGATTAACAAGTCAAAGTATAAAAGTAATGGCATAGATTATTATTTTTATTATCCATTTTCAAATTTTAATCGAATTTTATAAAACTTTCAGAAAAAAAAGTTACGAAAATGAATGGCCCATTTTCTTTTTGAATGAATTTTCTTGTTCGTGGTTTACTCGTTCATTGCATTCTTCTTGAAAGGGTTAGGGTTAAATACCATTTTGTAGGAATAAGAATGGTCTCCGTTTTAAGATATTGTTTAAAAACAATAATTCGAGATAACTAACGATAATAAATAAGGAATTAGCTCATTTAAGACTAATGCTCCAAAAGGGAACGCTGACCAACGTTTACATTCTCGCTCTTAAATGCGTAAAAATTGAAATAAATTTTGATAGCTAAAAATTTTATTAGCCATTAAATGACTAGTGAGAAATTTCTATATAAAACTATTTCGAATGAAGTTTAAAATATCTTAAAATTTCAATATTCAAGTGCAAACATTTAAATAAAATTAATTAATTAAGTTGTTTTGTGACGTTCGCACCCATCCTTTCGAATATCGTGGCCCGCCCGGAATGCTGAGTCCAAGTCTACCTGGACTTTCCATCGCACTAAACACCTATCGGCCCTTGTTACAAAAGAATAGCTATACCTTGTTATATATATTATTTTACAAGAATTTATGTGACAATATATAAATACAACTGAGAGAACGATACAATCCTAACGCGAACGCTCCCAATTTGGGAAACAAACTTATTGTCTAGTGATAGCTTAATTACTAACCACGTAGAATCGCGTCGCTAGAGCACTACCTAACCGTAAAAACCTTTGAATTCTTCAGAGGAAGAAAACCAGGGTAAAAAACCGGCACGACGGAATGTATCTTGTTCCTAAATAAAAGAATATGATTATAAAAGGTATGTGCTACAAAAATAGAAGCGTTTGATAAATAAAAGTAGGAAGAAAAATATTTATGAAAAAAGGTGTAAGTAAAAAGCGATGTGAAAAATTACCTTCCACAAATTGTTAATGAAAATCTGTGTAGCATTTCTACTGATTTCTAACAGAGCTTTATCTTTATCTTCATTACACGAACTTAAATATTGAAAAATTTGTGATCATGTAAAATTTCTACAACACGATATTTGATTTTTGTTAAAAACGACCTATATCATCCTCCATATTTTTGAGTTGAGGTTTTTAGAGCATTCACAACGCAATACAAAATAATTAATGATAAAAACAATTCATAGTTTTATTTTCCTATAAAAATATCACTAATTTTTTTTATAACAAAAAAAATGGTACGCTTGGAATGAGAATAGCGTGGGATCGTCCTAATATTATCTACCTGAATTTATGATTGTGTTCACGAGATCTACCATCACAACATTTAACGATGTATATTCTTTTAAAATTTCTAAAAAATATTCCTAAACTTAAAAATGTATAAAATTTGCTTTTGATTTGTAATAAATCTTGAATTTTCTTTTTTATTCATTATATGATTAAAAGATTAAAATTTTTGAAAATGAGCTAGATATTATAATTTAAATTAATTTGCATCTGCTATATCCTTTTGAAATTTCAATAACTCTTCATTTTTTTTTCACTGTGTAATTGATAAAATTTGTTAATAAGTTTAATAAATCCTTTTACTATAATTTATCAAAGAAGAATATCATTCTAGAAATTTCTTGAATTCTAGGTACGATACTGAGTTTAATGAATAAAGAATTATCGTTTATAAAAAATGGGGAATTAAAAGTGAAGCTAAAAATATTATATTACTTATGAGACAACAAAGTTTCATCATTCAAATTATAGACAACAAAATCCTTTAGATCTATGTCATAGGAAATTTTTTCACCAACATTTAATAATAATCCTACACCCTTAGGTACAGAAAGTATTTTATCAACTATATCTTTCATTTTTTATTTGAGTAAAAACAAAATAAATTTAAATAAAAATAAAAACTACTAATTTGAACAAGTTCCTTTTTAACTGAAGTTTATTAAAAGAATAACATCTAAATTAAACTCTATAAATACATTATTTAGGTAAGTTTTTATATAATATGGTGAGTAAATATTCATTCAAAAAAGTTTTGTGCTATTTCTATTTAATTTTTAATATTAATTGCATAATTTAATTCATAGGCAGTAGTGGGATTCAAATTTTTTGTCAGCCGGTTCTATTACAAAAAAGTTAAATTTGTCGCCAACTGACCAATTTTGATTATTTCTGTATAAAATTGGAACTACTGACATCGACTAGTCGGTTCACTGAACTCACAAAATTCCGTAAGACGATTCTAACGAACCAATGCAACTCGGCTGAATCCCACTACTGTTCATAGGTCTTATTAAGAAAACTTTTTCTCATAGCTTTATTTCATCAAACTTAAAGTTAAACTTAATAGCACACCATGGTTTTCTTCTTTTCTACACTCTCTTAGGAAGATAAAAGAAAAACTTTTTAGGGTAAAACTTAATAATCTCAATCCTTTGAACTGCAGTAGGTACAAAAATATATGAAAGTAATACAATAATAAAGTTAAAAAGGCTAAATCTATGTATTACATAAATCAATTTTCAACTTGTAAAAAAAAAGTATTTGTAACAATTTGAACAAAATTCTTCAATCTTCCAAAAATGACTCTTGAAATTCACCTTTTAGTTCTAGTGATTTTGCCGCTTTTTTTTCTCTTCCCTCTGAAAATTATTTTGATACACGTTTTTTAAATCATATCAATAAAACTATCCCATTGAATTATTTTTCATTTTACCTACATGAGGTGAGCTATAATGTTACTTCTTTAAGAAATAAAAATTCTTGTGGTGATGATGAACCATCTCTTCAACTTATTATTGACATACTCATCTGACAATTTTAGTTTATTTTTTTAATCTGTCTTTTCAAAAGGGACAGTTTCCTGATTACCTAAAATAACACGAATAATCCCTGTTCTTTAAAATGGCAAATTTCCTAATTTGTTGGATAATTACAGACCCATATCTATTGTCAAATTTTTCAAAAATCTTTGTGAAAATTATCTCTTCATGGATTACAATTTTTCTTGACAAAAATAATCTAATTAATCATAATCAGTTTGCATTTTAAAAAACAAATCGTCTGAGGACGCTGTCTTATTACTATTTAATTCAATCTCTAACCAGTTTATGGGAATAAATTTAACATAGTTTTGTTTTTGGACTTAGCCAAAGCTTTCGATAATGTTAACCATCAACTACTTATTCATAAATTATTTAGAATTGTCATAAGGGGGCCAGTTTTGTACTGATTAAATAGCTTTTTGAACAGAAGAACCTATTATGTTTCCTTCTATTATAATTCTTCTAACTTTAATTATATAGAAAAGGGTGTGCCTCAAGGAACCTTTCTGGTTCCACTTTTGTTCCAAATAGACAAACGGGCTTCTTTCATCTTATAGATAACTTAGACAATAACTTAATTGTAATAAGAAGCAACTTTTGAATGTAAAAAACTTCTCTATAACACTTTTATCTATCCACCTTTATTACATTGGAATCTAATTTGAGGCTGATCTCCTTGAATAAATTCCAATCATATCAAAATTTATTAATAGTCCTCAAAATTTTACTGAATCATTTTCTAGTGTTAATATTTACGAAATTAACCTACTGTCACATTTTAATTATAAATCTTGCTACAAATATGAATTCTTGAATTCAATAGCTCTCGAAGTTTTAAAGCTTCTGTTAAATCTCTTATTTTTTTAATTGTATTTTATATATATACTTATAAACTAATAATTCCCAAAACTTTTTTCATTTTCATTTTTATAGTCTATCAACCTGGAGCTAGTGAAATCCAGATGAAGCATAACAACTTCTTTTTTCACCTCCGCTATTAAACCCCACTTTATGGATTCTTATTTTCTTCCTTCTATATTCTTTTTGATTTTTTTGTCTTATCTAAAAGTTTATATTATATTAAAATAATCGAATTTATTCTTATGCAGCTTTTTATTGGTCAGAATTACGGTATAAGCCTGCAATATTCTTCAATAAAAAGACAAATCAGAGGAATTTCAGGGTCAGGAATCGAAAGAGAGATTTATTGAAGAAAAAGAGAAAAAACTAAAAAAATATCATTTTAAAAGTTTTGTTCCAAAAAACAATCTCTTAAGTTGTAAATAAAAAAAATATCTGGAATCGAACATCACTAGGCCATCTGCTGACTCTGTTGTTGAAATGTACTCCTTTGCATGCTATTTTGTCGTTTCAAATGAATGATTATTTAAAAAGAAAGAAATATTAGATACAAAAGAAAAAAAATGACAAAATTAAGAGATAAATTCAATTATTGGAAATTTATCAGACGCTTAGATCCGATAGTTTAAAGAAAAAAACTTCATTGAGATGTAAACACAATAAAATGTAAAATAGGAAAAAACATAGAAAAAGAATATACAAAGTTAATTAGCAAAGAGTGAAAAATAATTGGAAAGGAAAAAAATGAATCATTAAAAAATGAATAAGGGTAGACAATGAGTTAGTAAAACTAGTGAGGTTTGAACATAATTTAACAAAATTCGATTAGCATTATCTATACATCGGTATCAGTTATTTTTTGTTTTAATATATGAAAAGAATTTTTGAACTAATAGGATTTCAAAATGTAACCTCAAGGCTCAGAATTAGCTCCTCCTGTAAGTTAATAAATGTCATTGGATTGGGATATTATTTTGAAGAAGCGGAAGCCCTAAAAAGAAAACTTCAAAGGAAAGCTAAAAAACATTAATATCATAGAGTAAAAATGTATTAAGCACATATAATGAAATCAGGGAATATGAATTTTCTATCTATAAAAAAAGTGTGTTGATAAAAATTTTAATGAGTCTATTGAACAGCATATGCTTAAAAAAAATTTTAATGAATGAAAAAATTTGTAATTCGTAGGAAAACAGGTTTTATGTTTTTATTCAAAAGATATTTGACGAAGGTGTCCGAAAAATATTACCAATATTAAAAGATTTAAATAAAAATGATAAGATATCACCTTATTAAAATCACAAGCAAATTTTTTCAACAAAATTGCTTTCTTCGAGCTTTATAAAATGATAAATGGAAAACAATTTTAAATTAAGACAAAAAGGATTCAAATTCATCAGGTATGCCACAGGAAAAAGCTAAGATTGCCTTAAGTATACTAAGAGAACCGTCTTCTGGTTGAACGGCACCACTACGCAGAATCATTTTATGCAGAATATTTATTTATGAAACAGTCTTGCATACATTAAGGAAAGGCATTCAACGAAAAAAAGGCTACTTTTCAGAACCGAAATTAATTTACCTGAAGAGTTTAAAACAATTACTATAGTCAATGGTGCAGAAAGGTTTTTTAGCTTATGATGAAGGTGATTTTCATGAAATACTAATATTAGTAAGTAAAACCATGCTAGATATATTTGGAATTGCTACACACTTGATGTATGTATGACGTTACATTCTAAATAGTTCCAGAATTATTTTATCAACAATCTATTATAGGTGAATAAATATTTGAATCTGATTACAGCATGATGTGAAATAAAACGAACTAAAAAAAGTATTTTGAAACGAAAACACATATAATTACCACGGATTTTAAGAAACCAGTTATAGATTCCTTTAAACTTGTTTTTCAAAAATATTACGTTCATCCTTCACAAGCAATTTGGAAGAAAATTCAAAGATTAGTTCTAAACAATAGTTATTTAACTAATACTAAATCTTGCCTTTATTGTAAAATACCGGCGCATTAGCATTCTTACCCCACATCATATAACGCAAAATTTTAAAAAGAGTTGCTGAAAACACTAGATCTTCAAATCGACCAATAAATGCAAGAATTATGGTGTTATTTAGAAGATACATACATTGGAAGGTCGTGAAGAACAGTAGAGACAAGAAAGCAATTTTTATTTTCACCAATGATTTGGAGCGTTGAACAAGTGGCCAAAGATGGTTTGACGGAACAACAAACAAGCTTGAAGAATACCATCAAGCAATTCAGACCATATATGATCCCCCTAAGTCTAACCCTTCCTTATGACGGTTTTAATAGGCATTCAAAAGGAAGAAGCTATGCAAAGAACTAAGTTGAGTGCCTACTTTTCAAGAGATAGAGAGATTGCAAGAAAAAAAGCTAAAGAGAGAATTCAAAATTTAAACAATGACTCCAAAATAAAGAATTTTAAATATTTGAGTGCTTACGGCAGATCAATTATATCATCAAATAGTGATTAAATTTGATGTTTTATAAATTAACATAAAGTATATCAGCTTTTTATATTAACCAAACTTTTTTGCACATTCGCTATTTGGTTTCAGGTATTTAGGCATGGCTGAAAAATTTACACCCGTTCGACGAAATTTTAGCGAGATATACCACAGAGTCTATCCTGAATTTATATTTGAATTTGTCTTATTTTTAACTTAATTTGTGTGCAGGGTGAAGAGTCGGAAGTTAAAAATTAGGTTTGATAGATTAGTTTGAAATTACTTTTTTTATTGCTTTGATAACTATAAAATTTTGATGTTTTGAACTTAGCAGCGTTATGGATGGCAAGACATTTAAAGTTTCCCAAATCCATATTTATACCAGTTTCGGTGTTGAGTTTTTACTCGATGGAAAATAGTAGTACTGTATCTACTTAAGGAAATACTTGAAGAGCCCCTATTGATTTGTAAGTTTACTTTGTGCATAATTGTTTCTGTTAATCTGCAGACAGCGACACTAATTTCTCCACTTTTAAAGAATATCTTCTATTTCGAACTTTTCAGGAATATTTTCACTTTTCCATTTGCATAATATTACTTTACAACACTACGCCACCTTTTTCATTTAAATAAGATGGAAGACAGATGAAACTGAAAGTGTCAAGAAAGATATTTTTAGATTTTTCTTATTGTTACTGCTTTTTGGACTATCATTTCATCTTCTATGGTATGAAAATGTGCTCTAAATTCCAAGATGCAGTTATTCAAAAGATCCTCAAAATAAGTCACAAGAAATAGGCCAAGATATCGCACTTCAAATAGTCGTCAACTGAAATATTCTACTTAGCGACTTAAGTTAAAAGAAATTTGTCTTTATAATTCAGGCCCTTTGGTGAGATTATCAGTTACATCAATCACTTTATATGAAACATAGGAATCGAAAAATGTTATCAAAAATCCTGAGAAAACCAATATTTTCAGAAATAGAATCAATTTTCATTACTTCTGTGTGATTAACGCTTTGTATTTTAATTTGTTTATATATTTTTCATTTTTTTGAAAACCCTCTTTAAATTGCCTTCATTTGCCTCTGATAAACATAAATACTCTTGCATGAATTCTGAATGCCCTAACTAAGTCTAATTTTTCAAGGTTGAAAGTAATATTTTTAAAATTTAAATCAAGAATAAGAGAATTGTACAAAAGCTAGCTATCATCTTGACAATAGCATTCAGATCTGAATTCTTATATTTATTTTTGGAAGTAAAATTGTAAAGGTTTTTCATAAAAACAAAAAGAGATAAATGAGAGGTAGGAAAACTTCATAAATATAACATTTCCTTTGTTTCTTTTTGAGAATCTTCATAGCAGTGATAGGCCAAACTTGAAGCTAAAAGCTAAACACAATGCAAAATTTCATATATATATTTTTTATGGTTAATTAACGAATAAAAACAACTAAAACAGGATTTTATTATAATCACTACTATTATTTTAAATGAAGTATTTTGGGAACACTCCAAAAAGATACCTAACCACTGGAAGGTGTATGCAGTAATATTTTGTAAGTAATATGCCGTTAGCAGTTCTCTTTTTAGAAAACAAGGGTATCCATTGTAAGTAGTATTCTTTTATTTAAACATAATAAATTTTTTGAAATAACTGTATGTTAACTTATATAGTACAAACTTGTTTAATTTTATATTTAAAATTAAGTTAACGATGTCTGGTGCTACGTTTCCTATGAGAGATTCACCATGATCGCAATATAAGATAAGATACGCTATCAAAAAAGCAGATTTAATTAGAAGACCTAAATAATTTTTTAAATACTCTAAATCATAAAATTTTCGCAAAAAGCTGAAAATTAGCGAAAATATAACTCGCGATCGGAAGCTTTTTCCCTAAAATTATATAGAAAATATACGGTTGCTTACAAAAAAGACTAAGCGAACTTTCTTTAACCCGCAAAAAGGCCTTGATTTAGAGTAGGTAAATTAAATTATTAAGTACACGTATAAATAATTTGATTGACAGATATGCTCATTTAGTTTTCAATATAAGATAAAGTAAGAAAATAGGACATTTTATTTATAAGCAGTATAAGCATAAACTGGTTTCAGAGTTTAAACTTCGAAGCTAGTTGGTGTTTACAAATGAATTACTATTATGAATATGTCAGTGTACTAATGGTAGTTCTCGATTTCGGAATACAGTACGGCGGCTATGTAACTCTCAAATAAACTTCGAAATATAAAGACTTTTCTTTTTGAGATCGTTTTTATTCAATATGGAAATAATTGCTTTTCTTACCTGTGCAGATTTGAATCTCCATCTTCTTTTCTCTTTCCTTTCTTGAAAAAACACATTTCAAAAAGATCCTTAAAATTTTTAAGAAAAAATTCATCACCAGAGATCAAAAATTTCATTATGAAAAAGGTGTAAATTTTTTTTAAAAAAGCATACAACAACTAAAATCGTCTATTAAAACTTGGAAATGATTTTTTTTAGAATGCTTCCTTTTTATAACTTATTGATTTTTAAAATAAATATTCTGTATTGTCTACACGGAATTTTTTGTTTATGCGTTAAATTGATTCATCTTTTGGTCGTTTTAGTGATAAATAAAATTTGTACCATTTTCATCTTCAATGATAATAACTTCTTGGGAGTTGTCTTTTTCACAGGAATCATTAATTGAAGGCAACTTGTGATCAGAAGGAGAAGCGGATGAAGAATGTTCATCTATGAGAAATGAGAATGAAGTTTATCTTCAAAAGCAAAAGAGAGCAAAATACCCATAAACGACGTTAAAGAAGTCATCATATGTGAGTAGGATTGAAAATCTTGACACCAATTCCGAATCCACTTGCTTAGTCCTCTCTTTGATGACGTAGAGTGAGAAAACGAGGGAGGTTGACTCGCTTAAAAATGGAATTAAAAAAAGTTGCATCCAGCACAATTTTAAAGGCTGTTGCTGGCATTGCACTAAAAAGGGGGAAAAAAGTTATGTAGGTCCACTCACCAAAATTATACCTAAAGCTAAAACGCGCAAAATTTTATATATTTGTGACAAGATAAATTGCCTAGGGCAATTTTTATGTAATATATTCTCATTTATACAGTTTGATAATTATTAGGCTAATTATAAAAATTATTATAATCAGAAATCTCTTGAAAAATGATTTCCCACTAGGTTCAATCTAGGATTAACTTTTCATATCTTTTCAGTTTCCTTATTTATAAGCACCGCAAAACCGTTTGATATTATATTTTTACTTTTTCGAGGTTTTTGTGTTTGAAAGTTTCGGACCACGATAAAAATAGGAAAAGAGACGTTTTAAATCAACGCTGTTTTTACTACAATAATTGCCATTATGTTCAATTAATTAAATTGATTGAGTTCAAAACTAAGCATTTTAATTTGAGAAATGTAACTTATATTCAGACTTTAACTTTGTCGGAAAAAACTTGTCTTGTGCGCTCTTCTAACTAACATTATTTAAACATGCACGTATTTTTACAATTGAAACAAAATTTAATCAAAGATGTAAATAGCAAAAAGATTAAATTAAAATATTGATTGAAAAAACATACATTTTTCTGACGATACACGTCCACATTTGAGAATAAAACCTGGCAAAATTAAACTCATAATAAAAAATTATTCATAGAATTATTAGATGAGCTGTATTTTCTCTATTATTATTTTAAAAAAGTGCCCCCTAATTTTTTTGAGAAAATCTCTATTTTTAAAAATACGACACGGTCCTAATTGCTTCAATTATGGAGGATATTTCTTCCGTTGGAAATAAAAGAATTATTTTTTCTTGATTCAACTTCCGCGTATTCGAACCTGCATTTTCGTCACAGAATAAAATGAATTGAAAAAATAGATTACACTTTGCCAAGTTTGAATTTGAGAGGTGTGGGGAAGATGAAGCCAAGCGATAATCCAGCATAAGCATTGCTCCCCAATCTTTGGAGTGGCGGATGCAGCGCCCTAAAGCTTGGTTCAGGGCTCTGAAGGCTTGAACTTCATACCTGAAAATGAGATCAGTGAAAGGTAGCAAGAATGCACACAAAATGTGTCAAAGAAATGAAGCTACATTGATGCGCGCACCCCCACCTTGGGGACAAGGAAAAGGCGAACGCACTCAATCTCACTCCAAGAATATCTGTCCACCTAAATAATTTGAGCTCATCTCAGAAGACATTTAAAAAATGATAAGTAAAAGCTTCAAATTTTGACTTTATTGTCAATAACTTTTTTTGATATTTTCAAAGATATAATTTTTACCGTCGTATTGCTTTTATTATGTTTGTTATAGTTATAGTATCTTCCTACAGTCAAGAAAATTGTTCAAAGCATTGAAAACAAGAATAGCCTCATTTTGAACAGAACAAAAAAGACTCTTGAAAACGATGCAATAGTTGAGCAGCTCATGAATATCAAAGATTGCTATTCATGTATTTGTGAGATAATAGACGACAATTTGTCCACAAACTTTACTATAAAGAAGGCATTTGAGGTATAGACTTGAATTTTAAAAAAGACAAATGCTGTATCAAAGAATATTTAGATAAAAGAATGAAAGATATTACTAAAAAAATACACGTAAAGAATCCAAACATTTCCCCTTCAATGTATCTAGTTTTACAAAATTGTCAGTTTACTTTGGTAGCAGTAAATCAAGTCAAATCATTCTCTTTATTGAAAAAATTGTTGGCAAAAGATAGAAATTTCTTGCCATCAAATATTTTTTATTTTATTTTAACACATCATAATTTTTTTCTCTATTACCTATGTTTTTTCAAGTTTAAATGTTTGTTCAAAATAAACACAATTTCTAAAAAGATATCTACTTTTTATAGTCAAAAAATTAAGTTAAACCTTTAACAATAAAGTCAAATTTTGAAAAAATGAGTTTAAGATTTCCAGGATTTGGAACTACAAAATTTAAAAAAATAGGTTAAGTCAAAATTTGTAGCAATAAAGTCAAAAATGTGAAAAATAAGGTCAAAAAATAATTTTTTTAAGTCCAAAAAAATCGCCCTAAGATAATTCAAAAACAATGCCTTTCGATAAATGTTTGGGCAGAAGAAGGACACCACTTCGAATAACTTGAATTTGCTCTGGGTTTGATATAAAGCACTTTTATTTCATTTTCTCTCTGTATTACATTGTAAATGCGAAAATAATTTATCATAAAAAATTCATGTTGCATATTTTTTTACAAAATTTTTTTTTATTAAATTCAAAAATTAGTCATCTCTCACAAAAACGTTCGCTCCAGATCTGCAAGTGATTGATCAAATAGGCATCGCGTTAAACACCTATTTCACAAAACGATTAAACATTTTGTTTGGTTCTAGTTTTGAGGCTTGATTACACTTAGAGAAAATGTTTGTTTGTTTTTTAAAAGTAAATTTTTATTCTTAAATATCAAAATAATTTTTATAATTCAAGTGACTTTGTAACCAGTTAAAAATATCTAGATCATTTTTATGTAAAAATATTTTTTGGAAAACCCAAAAAAATCTGAGTTTTATGAGGCTTTCTGGGCTGGGTAAAATTTGTCGAGCCTGATTTGGAGGGAAATAAGGATAAAATACCATCGAGATCCAGACAGCAAATTCTTTTTAGAAGTTCGATAGGCGTCATTGTATTGTCTCTTTATTTCTACCTGCTTGTTCTTAAAATTGGGATATGGAATGCCAATCGTAATGACACATCTGGCATTGTCATTACTGAAGTCAATTCCTTCACTTACCTGAAAAAAAGGAAATTAAATTGTATAAGTCTCACAAATCAATGAAGAGAAGATATGTTAATGATTTAGTTGATTAGCTAATTAGTAAGTTGAACAAAAAATTATTCACAATTTTTTATCCAATTAGATAAAGGTGTTTGCGTGTTAGACGTTCCCTTGACAAAAAAGATCAAAGCTTTTAAATATATAAAATAGATTAATCATAATTGGAAATTATAAGTTCACATGTATTACACCTTCCTGCGATTTTAAAGATATTAATGAAATCTTAAATTTTATATTTTATTTTAGAGTAAAAAATTTTGTGGCAAATTGGGTTTTCAAAAATGCCCTATCAGCCTTCCAAACACTGAGATGAAGCAAACTGAAGAAGCGCCAAAAATATTTGTTCTTGAATTTATATCATACATAATTTATGGTTTTTGGCGTAGGTTTGATAATGAATAGATTTAGAGCAGGCAAACGAACAATAAATGTTACACAAAAATAAATTATAAATCAAAGATGGGACACGACCACATCAAATGGGTTTTCAAAGTTGGGTTCGGCCAATAAAATGATATGATCTTACTTTTCCACGATAAACAGCAAAGAGAAGGGAACACAAGTTGTGATTAATCTCTTCCGAATCATCTATTCCATTTTCAGGATCACTGAAGCTTTGGTTATTCAGCAAGGATTCATCCAAAGTTTCCTTCTTTGAATTCTTGCTCCAGCAATCGATGCTGTAGTAATAGGAGTTGATCACTTTAGTAAACTCATCATTTCCTCGACCCTTAAAGTATATTAAAAGAATAATTTTACAATCTCTTGGCACCTTCTAGATCAGGGATGTCCAACTAAAACAAGCAGCGGGCCATTTAGAAAAGTTATTGGACACGGTCGGGCCGCACCTATTTAAAAAAATAACAATAATTTTTTTATAAAATATTTATCAGAAACTTTTTTATCCTGATTACTGATTATCACAATTTTTATGAAAATTAAACATAAAATGAGTAGTTAATTGAAAGAGTTTTTTTATTTATAAAAGCTGTCTCTCACTTTTACAAATAATTCAAATTTTTCAAATGAAAACATTATGTCTCAATACGCTATTTTATATTAAGTGAATTAATACTTGTAATCTATTTACAGTTCACTTGTATCATTGAGAGCTTCTTTGACATCTTTTGTCATTTGCCAAAACGTCAATTTGTGGTTTGATTTTATTTGATGCAGCTATCCGTAGAGAAGATTTTAAGTTTTCATCGGTCAGTCTTGTGCGCAAATAATTTTTGTTAAGCTTCATCAGTGAAAAAAATTTCTCGCATTTATACGTACTCCCAAACATACAAACTATTTTTTTGCCAAATGAATCAGCTTTGGAAACTGGTTTCCATCAAGACTTGAGTAGAATTTGGGAATACCCAACGTTTCAAACGTTTTCTTCAGCATGGTATTGCATTGAAGATCAACTATTTCCATTTGAATATTTTCATTCAATTGATTAACGTCGAAATTGAAAGGATCTACAAATAACTCAAAATTAGAGTTTAATGATTTGAGGTCTTTGAATCTTCTATCGAATTCATTGAAAAGAACATCAATGTAATCAATACATTCTGATAAAGCCTCTTCATTTATTACAGATAGAGATTTTAAAAAAGGAAAATGTTCCAAATTTTTCATTTCTAGATCTTTTCTCCAAATTTTTAATTTTATCTTGAAAGCAGTTACATTATCATTCATTTCAACTATCATACTTGTTTCTCCCTGAAGTTTTAAATTCAAAATGTTCAAATATTTGCTAATATTAACCAAAAAAGCTAGACTAGTCAAGAAAAAAGTATCATCAAGCTCGGGAAGTGATCTATTCTTTGATTCTAAAACTTTTATTTCTTCTTTGAGTTTGAAAAAACGCTCTAGAACTACTCCGCTGCTTAGCCACTTTACTTCGCAATGATAAGGAATGCTCATGTTTACTATGTATGTATGCTATTGAAAAATATGGTCTGAAAAAATTTTCTAGCTTTTAATAAACACGATCATTATTTTAATATAATTAATACTAATAAATCTTCATCATTGATCCTAAATTTAAATATAATATATATATAAGTAAAAAACCTTGAAATAAAAGTTAGAAAAAATTTGTTTAAGCTCCAATGATATTTTAAAAATCATAATCCTATCTATATTTTGATAGAAACTTAGAGTTTTTATAACAAATTTGTTGAAATTTTTATAAACTAATCTCTATATAATTTAACATCAACCTTATCTCATTTTCTTAGAGGGCCGCATGCGGTGCGCGGGCCGCGTGTTGGACACCCCTGGTCTAGATGATCCCTCCTAAAAGTTGTTTGACAAAAATACGGACGAGTGTCTAAGTAATAGTGATGGCCCATATTACGCTTCGAAAAGAAATTTCGTATTTTCAAACTTATCATATCGGAATAAAAAATACGATATTTATTGAAAAAAATCAAACATGTTATTCATTAAAAGCAGTGTTTCTCAAAATTTTCGGGTCCACACTTAAAGTTGTAAAAAATTTAAATAACGCCTTCTCACGATACAACATATGATACTTTCAATGTTCACTTATCTAACAACAATCTTGATTATCTCATGAAAAAAAGAAGAACATAACCTGGATGTAAAATTTGGAAAAATTGTGGGATATAAATCAGAAAGTTTCTTCATAATAAAAAAAGACAGCACAGTAGACTCTACTTGTCAATAGCAACACTTTTCTTGTAATATGAAAGCTTAGACAGATTAATTAAAGCAAATTTTTAGTTTTTGTAGTATTGTGTTATCGTGAAAGTTGTGTTACTTTAAAATGAATAATAACTACTCTAAGCAATAAAAATCTGAATTCATCGTATATAGCTTATTAATCAAAATTCAGAAACGTCAAATTTGATACACTTTGAGAATTGTAAGATCTAGATGGGATACGAACTGACGCCTAGTTGCTGTAGGCGTGTCAACCAACTACCCGTGAAGGTGATCTCTGAATATCATTAGTTTACTTATCAATCAGGGGCGCACATCCGGGAGCGAATGAAAGGATCAAGAAAGTATAAATAATGTTGCGCAAGTTTTTTGTTTTTAAATTGTGCCCTTTCTATCAACTTTTTTTTGGCTACACCACTGCTTCTGTTTAATTTGCATTTAGAGTTAAATTAAAATAGTTTTCAATCGTTACAATTTTATATCAATGAATATTGTTAGACTCGCGCTAGGAATTTTTTTTCAACAAAGGTCATTTAATCTTTATCACTACGTTTGTTACATTTTTTTACATTTGAAGACTTTAATTTTTTCAAGTCAAGAAATTTTTTAATAGCTATTTGGGAATGAATATTTTGATTATCTGTTCAGTTTAAAAGCAAGAATACTCTATTTGCTTAATATTTGAACAGAGATATTTTTATAATGTTTTATTGTTAAATTTTATAAGTAGCACTGTACATAATAAAATCACTTTTTTAAGAAAATTTGTTGATTATTATAATAAAAATATAATATCGAAACAAAATGTTTCAGTTGTTAAAAATGTACTTGATCTATTATTTATGACAGCTGTCAGAATTTTATTTGTAGACAAATATTCAAAAAAATCCAATGGTTTTCTTTTCGCGTATACTATGATTTATGTTAGTTTGGTCCTCGGACATTTCGCCCTATTATTTTCATAAGACAGTTCGTCCCATAGACAATTCGCCCCATTATTTTCATAAGACATTTTGTTTCATGGACAATTCGCCCCGTTATTTTCATAAGACATTTTGTCTCATGGACAATTCTAAAAATTCTAAAAAATTAAGAGATAAAATGATTAATTTGAAATAATTTAATAGAGATAAAATAAATAAGAATATAAAATTTTTTAATAATTTTACACATATAATAAACAAATATGGATGAAACAAATAGCCTATGAGACAATTTGTCAAGGGGCAAATTGTCTATGGGGCGAAATGTCTATCGACCGTTAGTTTAAATAATTTTTTAATTATAAGGGTTAGCTACTTTAACGTTGGCTTTTGCTGCTTATAAAAACGTGAAAATATCAAATAAACTCTAATTCTTTATGCCTCCTATTATTTTGAAACCAACTTGCCATGCCACCCATAGAGTATGCTGTGTAGGGGATACGTCAAATTAGTTTTCAAAAAACTTAAGTTATGCACTAAAATTGTATAGTTTTTGTTGAAGCTCTATAACTTTTTCTGATAGAATTTTTTCCTTAAAAGTTATTATAAAATGCAAATCATTGCAAAATGTTAACCGTTATTTTACTTTTTGTGGCTTGTATCAATTTAGCTTTTAAACTACTTTTGAATGATGCTGAGTAAAATGAAATAATGCGATCTTAATTTTTTGTTTGCACAATTATAACTTCATTTTATACCCTTGGCCCTGAATCAATCACCTTTTTTCATATAAACATCGCAGGGTGTCTAGTAGACTCTTTGCCTTTAGACTACATTCACTCATATAAAACTATCCAACCTTCAGTTATTTGTTTTCTCTATGAATCAAATATCCTTTCATCAATTCCTGTAATGTGCTTGGTAGACTACTTCATTTTTCAAATGAAAAGTATATTACACCCCCTAACAATTTTGGATTTTTTTAAAATAGTGTATATTCGATATGCAAATTTAATTAAAATATTTTCGCTTGAAGTATAGTATTTAAATTCACCAATTTTGTATAAAAACAAAACAAATAAAACGATCAAACATTTTTATTTGAGGATTAACACTGGACGCAAGGAATAAAATAGTAAAAAAATTAGTTACACACGCAAACTACATTACTAGCGACTCTTGTCCAAAATTGCAGTAATGAATTAATAAAGTTTGCTAGTTTGAAAATATACCCTGCTAGCAAAAACCTCGGTAGTAGTTTAACAATATATAAAGCCTATAGCTTTTGGCGCCTTGACACTCTTTCGACAAAAAGGCGGTTCGACTAAATGTCCAGGGACGAAATGTCCGTTCATGTAAATGCCAGTGAAAAAGAAAGCTGACGATTCTATTTTTAAACGATTAAAAGTAAAATTATTAACAAGAATTCCAGCTTCGTAAATTGACGATTTGGGGCACAGAAACTGTTGGATAAGAACGAAAAAAATAATTCGAACCTGGGGCTCAATAAAAACATTTCTGCAAGATTGGATGTCTGCATAGATGCCAGATATCTTCCAGCGCTTCATCATGCGATCAAGTAGGGAGTAGGATGGGAGAAAGCACAAAACGCCGCCATCAACCACTTTACAAATCTGCAGAATTATGGCGCCAACATCATCTTGAAAACTCAAGCTGTCAACATTGCTGAATCTGGCATCCAACACCTTCTCTTTAATTCCATGCGATAAAGCTCCAACCCACACACTAAACATGAAAATCGACTTCCTTCAACTTCCACAATCTGATAGATACTATTGGAACCGTTTCATTTTCTATATCCTTTATTCCTTTAGGATATGTTCGATTTTCCCATTTGAAAATGTAAACAGGAGCTAACTCAACGCGGTCGCCAGGCTCTAAGAAAAAGGGCTAAAGCTAATTCTATAGAGGAGGAGAGGAAAGTGTATACATTTATAAAACGAATTTAGGGGGAGATCACAAAAATCCCAGGGCGTGCCCAAGCACAACCCCTACCCCCTTATTAATATAATGCACAACGTGTATAATGTAGGTTGTTTAAAAAAATGAAAAAAAAGTAAAACAGTGAAGACTTACTTCATTCCTTAAAAGTTTTGGACATTTGAAATGTTTGTTGAAAAATCAATTAGTTATTTAATTGATAAGTAAATAGGGGTCATCAAAACTAACACTTGACGGCTGATGCTCTAGGAATAGAAGAGGCTTCAATAACGGAATCCGATCTTTCACAGAGGGACATTTAGTGATGATGATGATGATGAAAAAGAGCTTACTACTACTTCCAAATTAGAATTAATGCCAACTATATTATCATAAGTAAGTACAATGTGTAAATTATAAAACACATAGATAGACCAATATATAATATAGCAAGTCCCGTGTTCGTTTCGAGCGAATTTATTTTTCAGAATATGATTGGTCTATTTTATAATTATTTGAACGAATAAGAATCAATCCACCAACAGACGCTAGAGCAGTCTTTATTAAAGTGGTCCATGTGGACCACAAAGGGGTGCACACTATTTTAAACAAAATTTTGCAAAGAGTCCATATAAAAATGATCAAGTTTAGCATCATGCTCAAGGCTCACGCTAAACAACATTTTTTTGAATAAAAATGCTCACTCTTCGAGTGCAAAATTTTGATTTCATGAAATTTGGTTAATTTTTAGTAGAGAAGCAGAATTTAAAATCACTTGATTAAGAAAATGAAAGATGAGGATTAGAAACGCTAACTTATTCAAATATTTCTGATAAATAAAACCTCTCCTGGTAGCAATAAAAAATAATGGGTCCACAAAAAAATTTTGCGTTTCAAAGGGGTCCATACGAGGAAAGAAGTTTGCATCACTGCGCTAAAGTATCATAACATAGAAATACTTGTTTTAGCCATATTAAATAAACAATTCAACCGTTTGAGGACCTGAATTTTCAAGTTTTCTTCTGAAAAGTATTCCTTTTAAAAATCTCGAGTGGATGACCCTTGTTACACTTTGGTAGTTGAAGCGATGCAATACGGCGAAATTAGTGTGCAAAATTTGAACATATAGACTCGACGCAAATGCACATCAACGTTGTCGTCACATGAACGGTGATGGTTTGACAAAATATTTAGCGTGATGTGAAAACAAAAAGAGCGCTGAAACCAATCAATATTTTATGCACCAATAAGGAACGATCATAGAAGACAATAAATGGTAACTGTTACGGTGATGTTTTGAAGAGTATTTCTGTGGCATCAATCAATATTATTTCGGTCGACATAGGTGTGATGAAATAACTTTAATATGAGAATGATTACAACGATATTGTTTTGTTTTTATTATTCGCTCGAGGAATATTGAGCGACTGTTCTTTTTTGAGCAGTGGATTCGCTTATGAATCTCAAGCAGGACGATGATCTCAAGTTTATCATGAAAAATATTTATAGATATAATTTTTAGTTTTAACAAACTTATAATTTATTAGATTGAAAAACATAACTTTGAATATTCTGTATGAAATAATGTCAAATTTTGAAAGGAAGTGAAATTTCAAACTTGAGTTCTTTTGTTTGACCCTTGTTACCCCTTTGGGTCCATTTGGCCAACTTAAACACAAAGTAAGACTAAATTTATTAAACAAATACCCTCAAAAATTTGTGACTCATTTTTTCATGATAATAAGTCATTTTTACCTTTTTTCGTAAAACAACTTTTTCCTGCGTATAATAATCAAAAAATTAGACATTACCTCTTCGGGTCTATTTGGTCCCAAACAAAAATCGCTTTTTCTAATTCGATATATGTATCGAGTTGTCTAAGATTACTCTATACACTTAACAGTCGATTTGTGTCTTACAAACTTCTCTACAGATATTTAGATAAAGTAGTGCAATTTGTTCTTTCTCAATAAAACACCCCACTACAGCTAGAAAAAGAATGTACTTGCTTTTTTTGTTTTCTTTCATTCATGCTCACATTCTTTCATTCATACTCACGTATATTTCTCACACACACACGCAAACAGAAACACATTACGTTTTTTATTTTCAAATGCTCTAAATATAAAAGTTCACTTTCATTTCCTGTAATCTATCTTGTTTTGCAATTTTCTTCATCTCTTTTTGTTTATACCATCTTGTATTTTTTGCATTGTGACTTTCTTCGTTACAAAACAAATACCACATCTGTGTAACAATTGTTAAAATTGCTTTCAAGAATGTCAAAACCTGAATTAGTTCTTCTCATTCCTAAATCAAGGAAAAGTGAAAATGTTTCCGAATAAGATATTTCTGGTGAAGAAAATGCGTCTGAAAGTCAGGATAATGCTTCCATTGTTGAATCAAGTTTGTATTCCTTTGAAAATAAATAGATTTTGTTGACAATGAACATTCTTATGAATTGTCAAGAGATGAAAATATTGAGTGAAAACTTCAACCTTTTTCTTAAAGTGGACGACGTTCTGAAGTAAATATAGTGAGGGTTAAACCTGGACCAACGCGATACGCAGTTTCAAAAATTCAAGACGAAATGGCTTCATTTTTATTATTTTCTCTTGAAAAATTAAAAAAGATGATTGTTGAAAACACTAATAAAAAAGGTCATGAAATTTTGGAACAAAACTGGATAGCTTTAGATGACACAGATTTTAATGCCTTTTTAGGAGTTTTAATTTTGCTAGGCGTTTATAAATCGAAAAATGAAGCTTCTAAGAATCTCTGGAGTTGTGAAAATGGGGGACCAATCTTTGCAGCAATAATGACAAAACATCGATTTGAAAATATGTCTGCAGCTCTTAGATTCGATGACTCTACAACAAGAAGAACAAGAAAAATGAAGATAAGTTTGCTCCAATAAGAAATTTGTAGAGCGAATGGAGTTTAATTTCTGAAAAATTGTACAATTTGAATTATTTTATCACGGTTGATGAGCAGTTGAAAGCTTTTCGTGAGAAGACTCTTTTCAAAAAACATCTTCCTAACAAACCAGCAAAATAAGGAATAAAATTTTGGAATTTATGTGATTCCACTTTTTATTATAACTGGAGAACAACACCAAATTTAGGTAAAAACTTTGGCTTGCCTTAAAAAATTTATGCCGAGACAGTTGTTTTAGATTTATGTAAAGGTTTGAGAGGACATAATAATGTAACATTGGATAATTTTTTGTTCTTATTCTCTTGCAAAAAACTTTTTACAAGAGAATAATTACTTCAATTGGAACAATTAGAAAAAATAAGCTTTCTTAGCCAAAATATTTTGAATCTTAAAAGGTAATATCTTATATTTTTTAGTTTTTTTTCAAATTATTCTTCCACTAATTTCAGGGAAGAGAAAAGTTTAGTTCTAAGTTTCTTTTTTCTGAAGACACTGCTATTCTTTCTTGCCTGCCAAAGAAAAACAAATTATAACACAAAGCACTTTTCATCATGATAAAGACACTTTGAATACAGATGCCAAACTTCCAAGATGATTGATGATTAAAAATTATAATAAAACGAAGGGAGGTGTTGATTCTTTTGATCAAATGGTTTCGTTTTATGGTGTGCGCCGAAAAACAAATCATTGGCCTGTTGCTGTTTTTGTAACATTTTGAACCCATCTGCATTCAATGTCTATATTCTCATCACTGAAATATTTGACACTTGGAAACAAAATTGTCCATATAAACGAAGGTTTTTCTTGACTGTTTAGGTAAAAAACTTGTCAAAGAAAAAATAGAAAGACGTAAGGTTCTTCTCAGACAAATTTGCTCAAATCTATATGTAAAAAAAATACAACATGAAAGTTTTTCTTCTTGTACATTTTTACAGGACAATAATGGAAAACGAAAAAGAGGTAGATGCAAGATTAGTGAATAACCAAACCAGTGTGATTCAACTTGTGAAAAATGGCATAAATACATTCGTAATAACATTATAACATACTTTGTAAAAACTGTTAATATCATATATTTTATTCAATAAATCACTTTTTATTTTTAAGGATATTTAGCTTTATATTAAATTTTCAAACACGAGTTTAATTTGCTTGGAACCATTTGGAGCAGAAGGGTGTGTGTGTCGGTTTAAATAAAGGAGGAACAAGGGTCAAAAAAGTTTTAAATGTTTTGTTATTTATCTCGGAAACAGGCTACTCTTGTGAATACTTAATTTTGAAGAAAAAATGGAACAAGAGCATTTTGTGATGCATACGCTTGCAGTAGCATATCTGAAGCGCTGAACTTAATCGATACAAATAACATTTATGTGTTCTTCCTTTTTTTCAAAAGTGCGAACCCCTTGCTTTCAATTTCAATGAAACAACTTTCGCATGTTCTTTGTTAAAGTAAAGTTCTAAGACTTGTTCAAATAATTCTAATATTACTCTTTGTGTGGAATAACATGACTTGCTTCATATCTGTAGGTGAAGGGCATGGATAGTTCGGATTCAAAGCTGTCCAAAGGAGAAAGAGTTCCGGAAGTGAGAATAAGAGAACTCATATTCGCCGTAATGTGGGAGAATGCGATAGCCGGATTCAAGCACCACAAGTGCAGCTGGTAAAGCCACTCGTGCTCTTCCTTGATTCGAGCCTTCTTCGCGAACCAACCTCCCTTCGTGTTCACTTGCGGAGCAACTTTGAAGGATGAACGAGCGGAATAAGACTTGGTTAGTGCCATCCTGATAAAACGGAAAAAATACAGACAAGTAATCTTTTCAATATTAGTTGGAGATTTTTTGATGAAAAAAGCTCCGAAAGTAATTTATCACAAATTCTTAAACCTTCATTTTTCTTATTTGCGTTTTTTGACTGTCTAGAAAATTTGTTCTAATCGTCTTCCTACCAGTTAAACGTATATGTACAATGACACACGTATCTCCTGATATTTTATATATCTAAACTAGACGACATGTATCGTATGTGAAATTTTTTATATCCGGGGATGCATATATCAAATTTGTCATCCTAGTGGATGTGGGTGTAAAAATTGATTTTTAGCGGAAACACATATCATAATTGCTAATAAAGTAAAAATAGAAAAATTCCGAAAAAAACATTCGAAAATTGTGGATGTTAAGAAGATGCAAAAATATTATATAAACTTTGTGCAAAGAAAGCTTGATCCCGGATCGAACCCGAGACCTCGAAGTATGGAAGCCAAGTAACTAATCAGCCTCCTTTGGTAGTAATTTTGGAAGGAAAATTTATGTTTTTACATTTCTTGCAATTTCTCCCTTTCAAACTTTAGTTATAAAATTTCCTGCTAAACTTCTTTTTTTCTGAACTATATTCTTAAGTCATATTTTTCGAAGTTTTATCTCCGAATTACAATGTTAGAAAGAGGAATATTCCATTTCAATAAATTTCATTTCATATCCAACTTTTGTTAGTGTCATAAATTTCCAATAAACGCAATAATAGAGTTTCAAATTTTTTATATGCAATAGTATAATAAATTTTTTCAAAATTAGCAAACAAAAAGGTTTAGGGTTAAGGTAAAAGCAATAGCAGCAGTTATCCCACAATGGCAATTTTTGCACTGGAAATTTTCCGGTCACCTTTAAAAAGAACATAAATGTTTGGAAATAGGACTGCCTCGCATTCCTTAATGGCTTGTGCAGGAGATTCAGGCCACATATTTCCAAGGTTTTAATCTTAAAAGAAAATAATTCTATACAAGGCAAATCTTCTTTGTATTTTATTTAAGTTACTTGGAACAAGACCCAATAAAGAAGTTGAAATGATTGCAGACTGAGAAAATTTTTCATTAAGACACATAATAATGTGATAGAGAAAGGATGAGAAGTGTATTGATAAATTGTCATGAAATAAATTGAAAAGATGTGATATTGTGTACTACGATTACTGCCATTGCCGCTCAGCAAAGCTAGTACCATGCTTATCAACATGAAGTTTATAAGCCATCATTTCTAAAGGTTCAACATTATATACAAAAAACTTGTAGAAGTGTTGGCTTACCTCATCTCTTTCTGGCAAACGAGTTTCGCAAAATCCTAACAATGCTGTTCTTTTTTTTCATTGTTTTATGATTTACAATAAATTCGATAGACCCACTTCTTTTTCGACTACCGACAAGAATTTTTAAGACAATCAATTGGGTTACGCACATAGAAAGCTCTTGAACACTTTTATAAATTGGTTAGATTGAAAGAAATCGTGTACTATATGCTAATATAGTCTGTTAATTGTCCATTTTTTCCAAATTAATAAGTAGAAGCTTAGGATAAGTAAGAAAAGTAATGAATAAAAAGATGGGAAGGAGGAGGATTTATACTCAACACTTTGATTACAAAAGATTTCTTTTTAAGTCAACCTCATTCTATGCTATCCAATTATTCAGAGAAATTACGGGCTTCGCAGAAGTGACCTATTTTTTCATGGCAAAGGTTTTGTCGTCAAAAAACATCTAACCTGAAAATGCACCCAATCAGGTTGAGCATTACGATCTACTGGCGCACCCCTGATATAAACTGGACAAAGCACGTTGGAATGAACGATCCTCTTCACTTACTTGTAATCTTTGGCATAGGAGTTGTTAACGTGAATATTTTCCAAAGACATGAACAAACTTTCGATCGTGTTTGTGCAGAAGGAGGGCAGTTTGGATTTCAGCATCTCACCTTTCAACTCTTGCCCAGCCAAGTCTTCTTCTTCTTCTTCTTCTTCTTCGTTCTCCTCCGCCTGATCTTTCAGGATTGTTTTGTAGTCAGACTTAAATTTTAAGAAAAAATTGAAAGAAATGCTTTGATGTCGTGTCCTCCTATCCTTTGCATCTTTTTATATACTTATTTTTTCCACAAAATGTTTACAAGGGAAAAGTGATGAAGTTTATTTATTCTCATGATAGAAATATCAGTATATCAGTCTGCTTTTTAATGTTCACTTCCTAAAGAACATGATGTTTGAAAAGATTAGTCTTAATGTAGGTAATAGCTAGCAACATTATTTTAAATATCAAACTCAAATCAGTGTTCATAAGAAGTTATTTCAGGTAATTTTTAACTGAAATCTACTTTCTTATCCTTTATTTGAAAAATTGAATTAAATTTTGACACTTTTCTTTCTTTGTCTTGGAGCGAATTTCGTTTTTCTTGCAAAGACTGCGATAAAAAACATACAAAACTTAAATACTTTTATGGGTTTGATGAAAATTCAAAGCCCGAAAGCTTTTTCCAAGATCCGTAAAATTTCGAACCATTTTCGATTGCTCGAAATGGATAACGACAATGAAAGGTTGGATAGACGTGGCTGATGACCATTTAAACTCTTACTCTAAGTGTTGACCAACATTACATATTTTTACTTCGAATTTTTTTTTATTTAAAATTTTATTTGAAAATTAAAAATCGCTTCTTCTGAAATTTCAAGGAATTTCTTTTAATAAATTTTTAAAGAACTATTTCTACTCTGATTTTTAAAATTGAAAAGATCTTTATATTTTTTCAAGTCACGGCAGGCGAAAATTTTGTTTAAATGTTTGATTTTTTTAAATGCTTATTCTAAAACGTAATTTCACATATTAGCGTTACATTTAAAAAAAAAGAGCTTTGGTAAGCCATGTGTGAATGCCTGAATCTTCTAATTGTGATTTATTTTAAAACTTCTATAAAGTGTAGGGCTTGCCCATGATAAACTTACATTCTGTTGATTGAGTTCTGAATGTTCTAGCTAAGCCTGATTTTTCAAAGCTGAAAGTAACATTTTAAATCAAGAAGAATCGAAATCAGTTTGTAATCGGAATCGAAGAAAATGTTGTCATAGTCTTTTCATTAGATAGAAGAATTGACATGAGTAAAAAATAAACAATAAAAAGTAACGTGGACAGAGCGAAGAAAAACGCTATGAAAAAATATATAGACCTTTCTTTTCTCAAAGTTTTTAGCATCCAAATTGAGGAGATTGAAAATTGAGAGCATTTTATCAGAATTGTGAACAATAGTTTCTTTGTCATAAGATTCTTTGACCAAAGTATCCGATGCTTCGTCCATCCAGTCCACAATGCGATTACACATCGAAGAAAGTTGCAAAGCCGCCTCTTTTATTTGAATTTCTGAAAGGAAAAAAGGGAAATTAACCTCAAAAAGGGGCATATCTATAACCAATCGCCTCAACTGACCCCGACTAACTTCATATATACATATTATTTACTATGCGATCCATCTTCCAAATATGCTGGCAAAAAATATGCAATTTGAAAATGCAAAGAAAATTACAGTTTCTGTGGTGAGATCTTAAAATACAGGAAAGGCTTCAAATAGGAGATAATGCGGTGGATAATGTGCTAAGCGGTTTGCCTTTAGGTAAGATTGGCTTAAGCCCATGTGGTACCGCTGTACATATTTGCGTCCGAAAAAAGTATCCCAGGTTGCCTTCTATAACTAAATTATTGTTTTCTTTTCATTGGGTTTAAAGCGTTAAAGTTATATGCACTGCTTGTATTATTTTCTGCACAAACAATTCCACTATCTCGCAAGATAGCTAGGGGCCCTGAGAAAAATGTTTTGGGCCGCATTACTTTTCATCAGACTTCAAAAGCTAAAAGTTTTTGAGTTCAAGGAAACCAACAACAAATATCTCACAAACATACTTATATTTGGATATGTTTTAAACTGGATTATAAAAAAAGTAAACAATTGTCATTGTTCTATTTTTGTATATTGTATGATTTTGCCCTTAAATAAAATTTTTGGGGCCTCCATGTAAAAAAGGTTGAAGAACCCTGACTTAGAGAATGGAATAGCAATTTCTCTTTTTCTGAATACTTTACTTCTGCCTGTTTACACTTAATTCGAGTGTGCCCAAGGGGTAGATAAGGAATTTACGTTATTCTCACCTCCGTAAAATATCTTTTGATAAATATATTTTAATATTTCCAACAATTAAAAATTTCTATCGGTAATAAATGTTGAAAATCATAAAAGGTTTGGTTTCCGCGCCCAAATTTCGAGGATGTGCGTCCCGATATATGATTAACACATTGACACCAGTACTAGGAAACATTGTGACAAAAAGCTTGTCATATTTCGTATTTTATTGAGAATACAAAGCTTCAATGCGAATCATTCATCCCACTGCCTCACGTATACACTGACCCTCAACATTCTACTTGACATATTTCAGGCTAATATAAAATCATAAAACTTACTGTTAAGAATAAAATACCAGGCAATGCAACTTATTCAAGAGCATGATAATCAGGGATTTTGCCTCGGACTTCAAAGCCAAGAATGTAACGATTTCTGATTGCGTATAAAATAGTTAGAATCATTGTTTATTGTGTTCTCACTTATAAGTTAAAGCAATACACTATACCAGTAGTGGGGTAATGCGAAGCGTCTCTTTGCACACTCTGGTGTGGCTCTTAGGATTAACTGCTTGTTCTCTAAACTATTTTGGAGTGTGTGCACAAAGCGTGCAGCTGGAAAAGCCTTTTTAACTAGATTCATTCCGCAAAAGACTAAAGAGCTCATTTGGTTTTTAATTAAATATTTACTTGTTCTCAACGAAAAATACCAATAAATGAGGCATAGCAATCAAGTCATATTCCACAATTCAAGACTTTAAGAAGCTGGAAAGCGTTCTAAACTCTTTCTAACTACATTGTAAATACCAACGCGAAATTTTATAGGCTTTTGCCTCTATTTCTTTTACTAAATATGTAATATGCTGTTTAATATTTTGATGTTTTTAGCACTTCAATTTCAATTTATCAATGTAAGCTCAAAATGATGATATGTGAATATACTTTAGACGTAGCTCTTTTTTTATATTAAAAACTACTCAAAAATATAGGATTATAAAAATAATCTTCCATCGCCATTGTTTGTGTGAATGATCAAATTAATGCAAGATAGAAAATTAGGGTGATCATCAGAGTAGCATATACATTTATTATCTCTTATTATTATATAATAGATTAGCATCCCTATTTTCAATGAGTCTTTATTCAAAAAATTATGGAGGTGAGTTTTCGACCACTTTCGTCCACAACGGAACTTCAACTGCCAACTAGAGAAGGAGAGTGATGAGTTGCTGTGATTGGAGTGAAAAATGAGAATTGGAAGAAAAATATTTTCCACTCCAATCACAATTGGCCATCCTCCTCATCCAGTTAGTAGTTGAAGATCCATTGATGATCATAGTGCTCGAAAACTCATCTCCAAATTTTTTTTGAATACAGACTCCTTACTTTTCAATTCGATGTCTTTCAATAAATCAGAGCCACTTGGTTAGTTTCGAGCTTTTCCACAACTTAATAATAATCTCTAGTCTCTGCACATTTTCTGGTGAAAATTATTCCGAGCCAGATTTTAGCAGCTTAAGCGTAACAATTGTCAAAACTTGCATTTCCTTCGATAATGTTTGGGCGCAGCCATGAAATCGAAAAAATTTAAAAGCATTAAGAAATCGAAACCATTAAGACACGTTCAGTAAACAGAATTAGATTTTCCATAGGAAACTTTATTACTCGATGTATCTTCGGTTTCTTGGAAATAAAAACGTTTATCGAATTAGTTTAACTTTTGGTTGGCGGTGTTCACAAATGATGTCAAGTAATTTTTGGCTACTTTTCGGCCTCCCTCCTCTCTTGTGAACTTTTTACTTATCTTCTCTTATTAAATTTTACCTATTGTCAACTTTTTGTCACCCCCTTCCCCCCGTTTGATTGACATCAATTGTGAAGAATACCAGTTATTCTCAGCTGTGTAAATATATTTTAAAGCTATAACTTGAATTGTCTATAAAAAAATTTTTTAGGCATTTCCTATTCGATTTTATTAACTTTTCTTTTGCTATCATATTTGTCAATTCTTATAAATTATTACCCCGCCCCTTATTGACAATCGATTAAAATATCCAAAATACATTTAAAAAACTAAAATGATTTAAAAACGAAATAGTATTTAATTACTATATCCTTCTGCTGAATTTAGATTTTTAAAATGATTTAACAAAAAGCCTTACAAGATAAAATTTTCATCCGTTAAAAAAATTACATACTTAACATTTTGTTATGAATTCTAAATTAAAAAAATATTGAAATACTTGAAGAGTGGAATTCGTTCAAAAACTTTGAACATTCTGAAAGAGTCTTAGAATTTATAGAACAACTAGAGGATTCTCTAGCCATATCTTCTATATTGTGCGCTTCATCCAAGATGATGACACAATTTTCCAAAGAGATTGCAGATCCCATATTATCGCGTATTAACTTATCTATAATATAATTGTAAGGGCAAAAAATAATATCAGCACCTTCGGCTAATCCTTTCGCACAAAAAAATGGACAAGCGCGGACTTTTTTACCAAGAGAAACTAAATCTTCGATATCCCAAACTTTATCAATTCCGAGAGATGGGAGCTGATCTTGGAACTTCATCTTACCAATTTTGGAAGTATACTGACATTCTTTCTTGTCTAAGAGAACTCTGCACATATCACTTTTATTAGAAGATCTTGATACAATTGGATGAATACAAGAATAGTCTCTACTAGAAAGAATTGACATTTTAACATCATTATACTTTGTTCGTTTCAATTCACTAATAACTTGATTCAATTGACGATGTGTCCTTGAAGCATAATATACTTTAGGTAGAATAACATTTTTAATTTTTGTTTTAACTTTAGTATCATCAGAAAAAGAATCAACAGGATGGAATTTATTACCTAAACTTAAACATTCGCTTGATTGAAAATCTTCGTTATTTTCATAGAAACTTTTATATTCTTCAACCTCATTTTTTGTAATTGAAAATATTGGCGAATCTTTGATGGTTTCAAGTTCCCTTTGCCTTTCCATTAAATTATCATTTAAAAGTCTTTCTTTTTCATTTTTCTGCCAAGCTAAAGTGGCACATAACAATGCTAATGTCTTTCCTGTTCCAGTTGGGCTTTCTAGTAAAGCATTTTTCTTGTGTTTCAAAGATTTAATAATTTTATCCATTAAAACAATCTGTGATTTATAAGGAGTACATGGAAAACATACCTTAATACCATTTATAATATACTCTTTATGTAAAGAAGTCATACACTTTTTAAATAAATTAAGAACGAAATTTCAAAAAAATTTAATGAATGAAGTCGAAACAAGCTTTACAATTAAAAAATAAAAATTTAAATTTACCTTAAATTAAAAATACAACAAAACTAGATAAATATATAATACGAGGCATTTAAATTATTTATTTTGTGTAAAAATTTTTACAACGAAGATGAAAGAAAAAATGACAAATATGCATCATGCTACTTTCTACCTGTAAAAAAGTGCTTGACAGTGATATATATAAAATAACATTATGTTAGTTAATTTTATTTTGATCTAGATATGAATATTAAGTATATTGAGAATTAAGTTGAACCATTGTATCAACCGAAAATCAACAGCACTGCAAAGATCATGATCATTACAACTTTGTTTAAAATAAATAATAATAAAATCATAATCCTTGAAAAGTTTTTTGCAGAGAGCTTAATATTTCTTAATAACACTTTTATACTATTTTTATGTTAAGATACCTTTTTGCAGGAAAAAATAAAATAATCTCTAAGCCGTACTGTTCCGTTTTTATAGAAGGAAATTTACAGTCTATGTAAATTTTAAAATACTTTTTGTAAATTTTTTTACAGTCTATGTTTAATCCTTTAATTACCAGTGGAAAACTAGTGACCCGATAATAGTTTTAAATCAGTTTCGATTGAATAAATTTTTGAGTAAAATTTTCGAGTCAAAATTACCAAGTTGTAAATTGTAAATTTTTTGAATAAATGCACACAGTCAGATAGGCTTTATTTGCTACATCTATTTGATGTCAAATATTTAAAATTTCTTTATGAATCTAAATCGTCTTTCAGAGTAAAAAAAAAGTATATTGATAAAAAATTATTAGTTTTGACTTTCAAAAATAGAAAAATATTTAGAAATAAAAGATTTAAAAAAGAAGACTTTAAAGTACAAAAGAAGTCTTGCTTCATCAAGATGTACGTCCAAAAAAGTAAAAAAGAAAAATCTGAACGTAGCGATTTCTGTGTTATAAGAGTGAAAAATACTTAAAAATTATATATATAATAATATAAATAAGTATATATATATATATATACAGCGACGTAGCCAGCTATGGGGCACTTGGGGCCGTGCCCCTAACTAGGCCGTAGCTAGGACTTTTCAATTGGGAGGGCCGGAAAAGTTTGGGGGAGGGGGGGGGGGGGGGCTAAATATTTCCACAAAAATATTTTTGGTACTTATGGGTTATCTCTCCCCATTCAAAAAATTTTTTTTAGTAAATTACTGAAAAAATTTTAAAGTGGGAGGGAGATAACTAATAAGTACCAAATTTTTATATATAGTCTAAAAATAAACCATTTTTTGAACCCTTTATTGATATAGAAATATATTAGGTTGGGGGGAGGGGGCTCTGAATCTGAGTTGGGGAGCTTAGCCCCCTCGCTGGCTACGGGCAGGACTAACTCATGTGCCCACCATCAAAAAATTAAAATGAAATAATGAATCAATTTTTAAAGACTATGTAAAAAAAATAATAAAGAAACTATGTAACTAAGCCACGGTTAAAAAAGCTTAAATAAAAAATTATTGAGCTTTGCCAATTTTAATGTATAAATTTAATAAATTATTTTTATTAGATTTATTTTTTTAAACAATTTTTTCCCAATATTTAAATGTAACATTTTCTTATATTCTTTTCCTATATAATATATGAACGTAAAAATTATTCAACTTCCACAATGGAAAATATTTAACCCCCTCTTAACTAAAACATAAACCTGGCTGAATTATATCGTTTTAAACTATGCAATCTTCCCTAAATCGCAAGCTACATATTATGATAATATCGGAGTTAAATTACCCTCATATGTCAAAAATTGTCAATTAAAATAAAATATACATTATTTCAACAAAATTTTGATAATATAATGTCTATAATTTATAATTCGGCCTTTTTTTTTGATTTATAGATTTTATAATTAAATAAATGTTTCTTATCAATTCATCTTTTTTTATGGTTTATTATGCAAAACAATTATTCAAATTAATTAAAATAAAATGCTTATTCCTAATTTTTTTAGATACACTCTTCAAAAACTCAATATGTTCAAATTGACAGAAATTTTACATTAAAATTAGAATTTTTACAACTAAACTTTCTACCTCAATAGGAAGAGCAACAACTGCAGCCTAAAAACTAATATGAATAAAATGAGTTCCACAACGGATCCCAACAATTTTTCTACCTATTTCTTTTATTAATTTGCTAAAAATATTTTTTACCTTTTTCTTCATACACCAGTAAAATTTTTACCACAAAAAGCACGATTTTTTTGATCAATTATGCGTTTTTAAAATAGCCATAATCAAATTTGTTATTTAAAAATTTTAACCAAGAACAGACTCAAAATTCGAAGCTTTAATGTTTCGAGCTATCTTATGTTATAAAAGTAGCGTTTTAAGCGACAATTACAAAGTCACGAGGTTCAAATTGAGATTTTCGAAAATAATTTTTTAATTGCTTTTAAACCAATCTTTCCGAGTTTATAGCACTTTTTTATATCCGAATTACCACAATGAGAAACAGAGCTCAGTAGAACATTGAAATCCTTTTCCTTATATTTGTCTTCAAGCTTTTTAGGAAAAGAATAATCTGTAATTCAAGATTTAAGGAGCACTTTCGTTTATAATTAAATTTAGATTTATAAAAAGTTTTTAATCCTTCCTTTCATTTCTACCAAGAAACAGAATCAAAAAAATAAACAATGGACTCATAAATAATGAACTTGTAATTACATTTAAAATTATTTAATAAATATGGCAGATAAATATTTTTATGAGGATTTGTGGTAATTTGAGAATCGAAAATTTGTATTGTTTACAAATTTAAATTTCCAAATAAGTTAATTAATCACAAAAAACTGATTTATTAAATAAATTAAGACGACATTTGGGATGGTAAAATATATTTTGTTTTATAAAGTTACATACTTGTAACGTATGCGCATACATTTTGAAATTGTAGGGGAGGAAGGAGGAAGGCAGGTTTTTCAGTTGTATTTACTCCAAAAATTTCAAATGCATTCGATATTTATATAATAAAATTTAAAAAGCTATTTCTGTACCAGCCAAAAGCTACTCCAGATGTGCTCTTCTGTTCTAACGGATCAAAAAATATCCTAATTTTGCCAAGTTGAAAACAGTTGATGGCGTACCTGTCACTTTGTTCACACAATAACAATCGTATGATCGCTGCTAGATTCAGCAGGGGCTTTTCAAAGGAATTGAATCCTGAGCTTTTTTTTTTATTTCAGATGTTTTTGTTTTATTGTAAAGAATTGATTGTATACATTGGCTTTAATTTTTTCTGTCCGACATATTGTGGAACAGTAAAATTTATAATGCCATGTGATCATAGGTTGGCAAATTCTGCTCTAATTGTCGTTTTTTTGCAGAGTATTGAGAAATGAGATTTCGTATGAAAAATTTTGTAACGCTTCTTTTCAACCTCCTTTTCCTCTCCTTCCTCTCTGTGAAGATTTCGAACCCGGATTACACCAGCAACTGGTACATGGTCTTTTCTCCGATCTGGATCTACGATTTCCTGTCCTTCATCTTTCATCTCAAGTTCATCATTTTTAATCCGTCACGACAAACCTCTCGTACAAGCCGATTTGTCTCCAACCTCTATATCTTAAGGTAGAAACAAATTTTACTTCCGAACTTAACCCCTGACGAAGTCACTTCCTATATTTTTCATATCAAATACCGCATATCCTGCCACGCTTCAATTCTTCACCCTACACCTCGTGTATCATGCTAATTTTTATATTTGGGGGAAATTCAGGGATTTCCAAGAATTATCCAATCAATCAGGGTATTGCGAATGGAAGCCACTTCGGTGAACGCAAAAGTAAAATATTCGTTTTTAAAATTGTAACCATCAAAGATTGTATCTGGTGTATGATGCGGCCCTAAAAAATGAGTAAAAAATATCCCTCGCATCATTTTTATCGACATTATTTTGAAAGTTTGCAGTGTAGTTTATTCTCTTTAGTTTTAAAGGGTAATTTGAACTTGTATCTAAAATGTGAAACGCCAATGATAAGTTTAAACTACTGTGAAACGCCACTGATGGTTTAAAAATGTTTAAAAAACTAATCATCTTTTTATATCCTTTATTTTGTAAAGTAGGGATGAAATAAACAAAATAAAAAAGAATTAACATAAAAAATCTACCTAATTCAAAAATGTCTAAAAAAGATGGAGTTCTGTAATGTTTTTAATCTTAGAAATATTTGCTCCTCGCAGTTTGGAAATTACTGCCTTAGTGAATGAAGTGTATGGGTAGATCCCATTATTATATTGGAGACTCCTTTATATATAAAAATGATAAGAGTATGCAAGCATTATTATACAGTCAAGCCTCGCTAATTCAGAATTTTTAGTGAAAACACTGGAATTATGAAGTCCAGGCTAACTTTTTTTGCTTCCAAGATCTTTGAAATAATGTTTACGTATTCTTTTTTGAACGTTTAGATTCTGCATCTCAAAGATCCTGTCACAGTTCTTCTTCTGTCTCTACTTGGAGACTTCTTCTCTCCTCGCCGTAATATCCTCATTTCTGCTTCTCTGGTACTTACTCGTTTGTGGAATCGTGAAATGCTTTCGTCTGTGTCTCCTTTGCTGCCACCAACACTTAAACCCTGCTCCTCCCGCACAAGGAGAGCTCAACAGTCACTCATCAACGTCTTCGTGCACCTGGCGATCCCCCACCTCACACTCATCATCATCTGCAACGAATTCCACGTGCTCATCCTGCTCTACCATCTCCATGTGAGGACAGTGATAAAGAATAATTTATTTAAAAAGAAGAAATGCAACGTTGGTATGTAATACATGGGGAGTTTGGAATGTGGAAAACATTTTGAAGGGTATACACAAATCTGTCTGGAATGCAGACGAAAAAATTTTCGTTTCGGAATTGATGTATGTAAATTCTAAAAAGAGAAGACGTCTTAATTATATAAAACAGAGTGTAAAAGTCTGCTTAACTTATAAAAATAGTAAAATGCAGGAAATGATTGAAAAAATAATTGCACTACAACGTGTATATCACGACTGATCTATCAAGCAGATTCTCAAAATTCTGATAATCGTAAAAGAGATTCTCTGAATTTCGCATCTTCAGAGCGCAGTTAAGCGAAGAATCAAGGATTGTGAGCCCGAACAAGAGGATTCTGGAGCACGAACTACACATTGCTCACGCGCCGCAGAAAGATGAGCTGTCGAGACGTGTCTTGGCGGCTTTTGAATCGCTTCAGGTGATGAGAAGGTATGCTGTGATGATTTAGAGAAGTCTTTATATTCTTCAAATATTTGATTGACGGGCCCTTTTGTACACCTCTTCTTTGCACACGCCAATCTACCTTGATCCTGTGAAGGATATGAATCTTAAAAAGAGATTTTAATATAAAAAATTAATTTTTGCGTGTGTAAAATAAAGATATTGTCACTTTGTGTGTGGCTTGTGATTTCTGTCAGATATTCCGAATTTTTGAACAAAGTTACAATGCTTTCGCTTTTTGTTCTATTGGACAGTAAGCTCGGGCTTTCACATTCTCCACTGCTTTCTTCAATCGCAAAGGATTTCTGCTGATCCTATCATTGAAATGTGATTTAAAATTAAGAACTTATTTAGAAGGGAGTACCATTACGCCAGAAGAAGCCATTACGGGAGAGGGTAGGGAGGCGAAGTTTTCAGCGTCGACAATGCCGATCTGAGAGGAAGTGCTGTCACTCATTGCGAGGGCCGTGTCCTTGTTCGGAGCGTAGTAGCAGGCGCGTGGTGCGCGCAAGTCCTTCTTTTTGGCAGGCAAGAACTCGGTTGTTGTCGTTGTCTTGCTTACGCTATCTTCTTCTTCTTGTGTGTCATTCAATATCCTTTTTCTCGGGTTGATCAGACTAAAGGATAAATGTTGCTGAGATGGTAATAAGAAAAGATTTTGAGATGAGATTCAACATTTGAGAGTAGTAGAATGATCGGCTATTCCGACTTCACTTATAATAAAACTCTGCTCGCATTATAATTTTAACGATGTCTTATGAGAACACTATGCTATCTACCCTTTCATTTGTCTTATATGCAAATTTTTTCAAAGTTCAAAATAGAACGATTTGATTCAATTCATCAAATACATTGTATTAGAGAATGATACTAAAACTAAATCATAAAATTCTATGATTATTATAATCTTGCAAGTAAAATACATAATCTTTTAATTTCATAACAAATGGCGCCTTTTACAGTTGTGTTGTTGTTATTGGTCCGCAGATTAATTTAGTGCAATCTGTCAGTCAAATAAAAATGACATTTTTTAGACTGAGCGAAGATTTCCTTTTCAAGAAAGTGATCACAAGGAAAATTCTACAGTTTTGTTCCTCAAAGCGTTCGACTGGAATTCGCTGACCTGACCTGACCTGCTATCAATTCAATTGATATGTATTAGGGATGACCAGTAATTTGACCTCAATTCAATTTAAATAACCTTGAAAGTTAACGGAGTTAGTAATTTAGCTGGCTAATTATGGTTATTTAGTCAGTTTCAGTAGACCAGCTGTGAAATTGACAAGGAATCAAATTACTCGGAACTGCAATGAGAGGTTTCGAGAATTTATCAATCAAGAAGTACTTTGAGACTAAAACTATTGAATTTCAATTTTTAAAAATGTAATTTTAAAGATGTCACAAATTTTCGAAAAAATATTTTTAGTAAATTAAATCAATTTTGAAAGATAGACCTTAAATTTATTGAAATTCTTATTATAAAGAAATAAGGACAAGATTGCCAAAGCAATTTCGTTTTAAGATGAAAGCCTATATTTTTTGCAATACGAAATCAGACTCTGTCATATTTGTCACAAATTGCAGCGCATGTCTTCATTACTTGATAGCTTAGATATTCTTTTTGTCTCTCAATTTCAAACATCATTTTCTTTTTTCTTCATTCCTATAAAATTTTTGATACCTAATAGACGTTTTTTACCTTTTTAAGATGGGATATTTTGTTTTCTGGAAAGATTTCATTCACTATAGAAATAGAACAATAGCTTTATTCATTTCAATGAGCTGAAAAATTATTTTAACTTGTGAAATAAGAAAGGTTATCAGGAGGGGATTCAGAAAATTAAGTCCCAGGGGAGGCAAAAACTGGAAATTTTGGTGAAAAAAAAATATAAATTCATTTTTCTAGGATAACTTTTGGCAAATTCACTAGACATTTCAACTGCTTAAATTTCTAATACAAACACCTGCACACCTATGACATAGATACAAACAAGCATTTAAGCCAATTATCTCTTGAAAAAAGATTGCCAGTCAGGGAACTACCCCTTTGTCCCCTCTCAATAAAATTTTGGCACTTCAAAATTATAATGAAAATGCTCGCTGTAAATGTTGATGCATTTTTCTAGCTTCGGCCCTTCCTTCCCTCCCTCCGAATGGTGATAAACATGACATTTATTTTCAAGGTCATATCTTCTGTTTGCACGCACCATTGTTGCTTAATTTTGATATCAATCAGTTATAAGCGATATCATTATTCCCTTTGTTCCTGTCTTCTCGCAAGCCTTATTTTCAGTTTTCCGATCAAAATGCGATGATATCTCAAAAACGTGGGTGATTTAAATTTTACTTATTTTTCAAGTTAGTCTTCTAAAACAATTGTTTCAGCCTCATTTGCTTTAACTTTATAAAACACTAATCACGACAATTCTTTTTGGAAAAGTCACTCATAGTGACATTGATCTTGAAGACACGCCAATAATCATGCGGTCTACCCTTGAACGCGGGGACGCTTTTTCTGATCAAGATGGAGAAGATGTGCATGCTGATTTAGATCATTTACCAGCTCGCGTCTTTAAGAGTTGGATTGGAGTTGAATAAGGATAAGGGAAGAGAAAAGAGTGATAAATATATGGAAAAAACTTGCTATCCCAAATTTGGAAAGCATTCCTTCTTTCAACGAAAAATCTGGAACAGTGAATTTAAAAGACGTTTCTAAAGATTTTAAACCTCCATATGAGTACCTTAGAATTTTTTTGAATTTGATTTGCATGAATCTAAAATTCAAGGGGAACAAAATGATTTCAATACTTCTTTATCTTTTATAGTTGTGCTATATTGGTCCGATTATGTTAAACATTGAAACATAAGATGTATTCAATAATGATGCTTCAAATGCCATTCGTCGCGATGATAGATTATATAAAATAAATCCATTATTCAAACATTTGAATGCTGGTAGTAAAATTTTAGGCCACCTGAAAAAATGAGCATCGATGAAATTATTTTTCTTATTTTGGCGCATTTCCCGTTAAACAATTTATGAGATGCACGCTTTTACGATTTCGAAAGGGCTTTATCAGTTGCTGGACTTTTAATCATGAAATTGAGATCAAGATTAACCGACCGCATGATTGGTTCTAAATTGTTTTTTTTGGTAAATTTTCTTACTTAAAAATACAAAATGGAGGCGAAAAAATATATAAAAAAAGTACTTTAAAAAAGATATACTGTTCAATTTGCTTCGGAAACAAAAAAATTAATTTGTATATGACTTATGAAATAATATTGGTACAATATTTCATTAGCTCAAATTTTGAAAATATACCATGATTTTACTGTGAAGAATTATTATTACTATTTAGGAAGTTTGCTAAAATGTTGACTTTCGCATACTTACTGCAATGAATGGGTAAAAAGAAAAAAGCTCTTGCAGTTATGATGATTTGGAGAGAGCACAGACGACTGTTATGTGTGTCTAGTAAATGTGACAATTGAAATGGATTTTAAAGTGGATAAATTATAAAGAGCTTACATGGAAAACTTGTGGAGATTTGAATGTTGCTCATAAAAAATAGCAAGTTCATAAGTTGTCATGAATATCAATTGTCATACTGAAGTTGTTGCAAAAATTAGCAAAGTTAAATTTATGTTCTGGTGAAGATTTGCAACTTTTTAGCGAAATTTTTATTCAAAAATTGTCTACTTTTTTTTTTGAGAGTTAACAACCGTGGTAAAGAGTACGGAATATTTTCATACCTTGGGGGAAGTGGACTGCATATGATTAAGCACCAATTGCAAAAAGGCGATCCCAAGGAATACGGATTATTCGGATTGCTTCCGTTCTTCTTACTCTTGAACAAGCCTTTTATCTGAATGAAGAAATTAGAAAAAAAAATCTTTTTTGTCTCTCAACAGACGTAATTAATTCATTAAAACGCCTCCTCTTTTTTAAAAAAATTCTACCTTAACAAATCATCCAAATATAAATTCGGAGTGAGAAACTTTTCAAAATTATTATGAAGGAAAGATGCCTATAACGATTATGCGTTTTCACATACACACTTTATTAGACAAAAAATTTTGTATACGAATTTAAAAACACCTGTCATTTCTGATACTTCTCGAAGTTTTCACATGTAAAAGTTCTTTAGAGCAAGTATTTACAGTGAAATCTTTTACTGAAAAGATTTGTAGTTTACTTTTAATATATTTTAATCTAGTGAAAATGGATTTGGGAGACAACAATTAACACATATATCAATGTGTATTACTTATCCCCATTTCAAAATTGAAAAAATGACTAATACAGGGATAAATTATGCTAGCAAACTTTAGAATTGTGGCTTTTGCTAATTGGAGGAGTAATTTTCCAAATATTACAGACTTAATTATTATTTACCTTTTACTTAAAAATTTATGCTCATTTGATTTTTCAAATATCAACCGTACCTCTTTTAAAAGGAATTTAAAACGTTCGACATGCTTTATCTGTTCAACGAAAGAGGATTATTATTTTTTCCTCAGATGCCACAGAATTTTTCGTCTACTTTCAGACATTTCATTTTCTCAGACTTCTTTCCATGTTGTTTCTGGTCCTCTTTGCGCTTACTTTTTCTTCGAAAACTTTTTAGTTTGACAAGACCAAAGTTTAGGTGGAACTAAGCAAACAGGACCACAAACAACATGGAAAGAAGTTATTGCTGGAAAGGAAAAACCGCAACGCCGACAACAAAATATAAAGAAACATCGCTATAATAAGTAGGGAGAGTCCTTACGTCTTCGTTGGTCGTTCGGTTCGTAGTGATGAGATAGGTGTGGAATATTTCCAATCCTAGAACTGACCACATTGAGAAAAAGCAGATCGCAATCACAACCACAGTGAATTTGTATTAATTTTTATGAGTTAAGGAAGTCAAAAAATTTAGCAATTGTATAACAATATGAAAACCTTATCGCCAGCATACCTAAGTGCGAAGGCATATCAATGTAAAGTAAGAAGCTCCTATCTTCGTTTTACAATACGAAGTGTGTTGTTGTTTGCTCTCCAGGTTATTTGAAATAATTTTGAAAGATATATGTATATATAGCGGGTGAAGCAGCATTTTGCGTTGATTCCCTTCGAGACGGATTATTATTATGTGCAAGCGAAATATTTGTTTTCCGAATACACCAATGCATATATGTTTAGAGCAGCCAGCCCTTCTCAAACCTTTTTATCCCAGGGCGCACCTATGAAATAACGGAAACTTTGAGGCGCACCATTCAGAGTGATATGGAATAATCGGTCCTAAAATTTTAAAATAAAAAACTTAAAGAAGTAACGTGAAGTATCCATTTATTCTTTAGAAAATACGCTGTGCATTCAATATCAAAATGCGACTGGTGAGATTTTGTGGATGTTTGGTCTTATTTATGATAAACAAAGTCTCACTGGGCCAATAAGAATAAGAAATAAGTGAGTTTGTCTACCACTACTACATATGTTGCCCATTATTTGGTCCTTTCTCGCACCCACTGGGGGTGCGTCCACCATTTGGCAAGAATCGCTGACCTAGATGGAATCTTAGGGTTCACATGGCCACCTCTCATCGCGCACCTGGCTATCTTCAAGGGCGCACCGTTTGAGAAACACTGGTTTAGACGAATGAACGGTTACCATTTCCCTCCAAACAGTGGCCACGCTAAAAAACAAAGAGTTCTTATTTTATAAAAAATATAGTTTCTTTACTAGATCACAATTTTAATAAAAGAAATTTTTTTATTTTTACTTATTATAGAAGTCGGTCGGTCATCTATAAGAGCATTACAACTTTTTTACATTAGCAACTGAGTTGCTAAGGGTTCGAGCTTCCTCAGTCACTTGCTTAGCAGGCCTGAGGCCTCACAGAATCTCTTGCTATTTTTTGCAATTGTCGCCTTCATTTCTACTTTTCCAAAGGAATAAGACTTATTTTGAGTTATAATAAAAAATGCTACAAAAAATAGAGTTGCTTATAAAAAAAGCTTCGGATATTTTTCAAGTGTGATAAAAAAATTTTGTAAAAGTCAACATATGATTATTTTTCTAAAAGATTCGACATATCAAGGCATTGAACTAGGCTAGAACAATATCTATCATTTAAACTCGCTTCAGAAAACTTTTTTCTCATACACGTGAACCAGAATACATTACCATCAAGAGACAAAAATGAATTCTATAATCCTAGAAAGCTGATACGCATTTATGCTACTTCTGTCAAAGGATTTCGGGTGTGATCCGTGGTTGGATAATTTTGGCGAAATTTGTGAAAATCAATTATTTGCAAAATTTTGATGATTTACAGTTTATATTTTTAAATAGTTTGTAACACAGGTTGTCATCGATTTGATCCTGTAAAGAGTGTCCATAACGAAATTTAGGGTAATACGAGAACTCTTTTAACTTGTCTCACAAACTAAATAAACGATAATTCCTTCATCTCAGAAACAACAGCAAGGACTCTGACTAACAGATGTGGATCACTGGCAAAAGAAGAGCCTTGATGATATTAAAGCCAACCAAACTTCACAATACTTGAAACATGAAATTAAAAATTTTAAAATGAAAAAGTAGAACAAAAGGCAATTTAAAAGGATATGTTGATGGAGTCTTCTTGATAGCTTTTATGAATGTCATATTCTTTGTGACTAAAATAAAAATGGTGAAAACAAAATTATATTTAAGTAATAAGCATTGACTGACCCTTTGAAGATGAATTTTTTTTCATCTAAAGAAGTAAAAAATGAATTTTTTTCGTTTGATATATTTAAAAATAAATTTTAACTTTTTTTTATTTACAAGAATTTGAATTAATTCGAGTAGTAAAGGCTTCTTATGAATATATCACATTTTGAGTGCAAAGTTTCTTAATTTTTCTGTTTCAGACCAATTTTTTTCATTTTTTAGGTTGTTAGAAACAATTATTTGTTATATTACTTAACTTTCGACTATTTTTAATTTTTTTAGGGTCAATAAAGTAAATTTTTTTTCTTTTAAAAGTCAATAATTTTTTTTGTCTACAAACTTTTTTGCTTAAGTTTTCTCTAATTGTTACAAGATGGGCAAGCTGGCTGAACGCTGCTTCTTACTACTGCGATCACTTACCAAAAGTAAAAGAAATTGTAAATTCTTTTGAATGCAAAAATGCAATTTTGGTTAAGAAAGCATCAGTTGTTTAAAATGACATAAAGAACTGCTTAACATAAAAGAAAAGTATATTCAGTTAGCGCAGTTTGTTGAGTCAACCTCTTTTAGCATAAAAACTTTTTTACTCTATCAAGTTAGATCACGATGATTGTGGAATTAAAATTTATTTGAATAAAAGGTTTGAAAAGAACGATATTACAGATATTACAGAATTGAAAAAGCTAAACATTTCTCCCAGTACTTATGCAGAGTTACAAAATTGTCAAGCTACAACTTGTCCTGTAGAAAGATCATTTTCGATGTTAAAAAAGCTTCTAGCAAAAGATAGACATTTTTCTTCTTGTGATATATATTATTATTTCATTGTGTATTTCAATTATAAATAAAAAAGCTTAACATAATTTTTAAGTGAATTTTTTTAACAAATAAAGTCAATATTTTGAAGTATATGGGTCAATAACTTTGAAGTTTTTAAGTCAAATTTTGTTATCTTTATTATTTATAGAAGAAAAAGAGGCCTTATAAATGATTTAAAAAGTACTAAAATACAGGGTTCCGATGGCTGAGCCACTGAATTTTTCTACATGGAACCGGAGTCGTAAAAATTTAAATACGCCTCCACTAACTGGCTCCGCATCATTAATTTCAAATAAAACTCGCATATATTCTCTAATCCTAACCCTTTTATTGGTTATTTTTTATTAGATTTTTTAAAAATATACACTCAACTATAAGAGCGCGTCGGAACTCACACCGGAGCTAAAAAACATAACTCCGGATACAGGACATTTTTTTCATGGCTCTGCAACTCCTCTGTTAAAAACGCTATCAAGCTTCAGTTCTCTTTTGCAAGTTAAAAACTTTTTTTGAAAGAGTCAATATTTTTTTAGTGTGTAGGATCAATTTTTGTTCACCATGATTTATGCGTCCAAAAAATTATTCATGAAATTTTCTTACTTACTTTTGAACAAATTAGCAAAATTGTTTGATTTTATTGAACTTTATAATTAGAAAATATGTAGAATTTATTAAAAATATCAGTTTGATGCCTTTTTTCGCTCATTTGTGTTATAAAATTTGAAATATAAACATAATGAATTCTTGAACTAAAGCAAATAATGCTAAAAATGAAATAAGATTACTCGATTCACTTCCTTTATAACACCTTCCATTTTCTACTTTGTATTGCCATTATGGTCCACATAAGAAATCGAGAATAAAAAATTATTGTAAAATGTTTCTTAAAGTTCTTGTGTTTGAGTAGTGGAGATTTCTTAAACTTTAAAAGAAACCCGTTTGTTATATAAAAAAAGAGTTTAGTAGTTCTTGTCTCACTGATAGTCCTGCCAGATAACTGATATACAACACACGTTTTTAAAATGCATGCATTGCACAGTACACATTCAGCGTATGCATGTGTACACTATATATAGTAGGTTCCTTCATATCTTTATGTGTCCATGTAAAGTTGTTCTCGTCAGTAATATTCTGCATTTTGTTCAATAATAAACTGCTGAAAAGTTTCAACGGCCAACTTTTTAATGATAAAATCAATAATTTTTATTTAAAATGTCAGCTCATCGACATGCTAAAGGTCACTTTTCTTCTCACAGTCATAACCAACGCTTCTGACGTAGAGTATCATCTAAAAAGGACACATTCAGAATTTTTTATTCTCGAAAAATGCACTCAGTATCATTTTATGTTACATTCCAAAGTTGGCAACTTCTGCAAACAGGAAAAACGTGATTTAAGGGGAAGGATACATAATGATAATGATGATGATTTCATAGCTCAGCCATCAAATGCTTGATATCTTGTGTGAAATATTAATAATAAAAATGAGAAAGAATACCAAGTTTTGTGAGACATAATACTTACACACACACACAATACCTTTATTTTTTCCAGACATGGATACATGACAAGCATGTAAAAAGGCATTTACAGACAAGTGCAATTACCATGCATATCCAGATATACGACACTTTGTGTTTCTATAAATCACGCTGCATACTATAATAAATATTTGTTTCACTTTTCAATCACAATCAAATGTTTCATCCCATTTTTAATTGATACGGCTAAAGGTAAAGGTACCGTGGGGTGTTTTCATTGAAAAGGCGCAATTGCGCCGCTAGTATCGAAATATGAGGAAAGCAGGCTTGATGCGGGATCGAACCCAAGACCTTGAGTTATCGAATCCAGCATCTAACCAAACCTACTCACGCCCCACTAAAATATGCATCAGCGTGAAATCATGGAATGATAAACTAATCGCTAATTAACAAAATAAATTCACGGTCACTTAAAAAAGTAACGAAAAAATTATCATCTTTCTTAATTTAAATTCATGGGATAAAAAACGACATTTAACAACAGAAAGTTTAATGCAGAAAAATGATCAACAATCAACAAAGATTGTAGTAGCTAGATCACAAGTTTGAGCGTTCGTGCCACTGCAAATTCGTCAGTTTGTTTTTGAAGTCAATTTTATGAAGCCAATGACTTGCGATGAGAGAAGATTTAGCCAGTTGGGGTATTTAATTAATTACTGTTTTAATGATATAAAATATTTAATTAATAGCAGAGAATGCTGTTATATCAATGATGAAATTCTCTAAATAGTGATAACATATGTAGGTGTCCCAGCAATTTATTTCTTAAAGTGTAATACACCAGTCACTAGTACATAAGTTCGCCATCACTAAAATACTATAGTGAATCATAAGAAGAAAACATACAATATATGCATTTTTGGCTGCTCTTAATGCACCAAATGGCCAATCCCAAACTTGGTGTAGGATTTTTGAAAATACTAGGAGTCAGTTTTAGTCGTATACTCTTCAACGCGAGTATATACAGTAAAACATATTTTGATCGTATTGAGTGGGAGAATGTTCCGACTTCACAGATCGCAAAGCATCCATAAAAAGAGAGTTGAAGAGAAAGGAAGAACTTACGCAAGAAGATGTGAATGCCACAAAAGACGAAGACGTAGACACAGAGAATGCCGAGAAAAACGATGAACAGGTAGAAGTAGCGGTAGTTGCGCCGTCCAACGCAATTTCCAACCCATGGGCAGTGGTGATCGAACCTGTCTGAAAAGCAAAACACTCAGTCATGAGAGATATGAGTGGACTTTCAAATTTTTGCCCGTCGTGCAATTTTAACAAGTGCCTTTAAAACATTTTCGTTTGTGCTAAAAACAGCTTGCAGATTTGGAATCGAAATTAGGTGGACACAGAATAATTTTGAAGTGATGTTATCATCTTTCAAAATATTTTTCTATTTATTCCTTTTTTCAGTTTAAAGTAGAGATGTATCGGATATAGGCATCCACGGATGCGCAATATTGGCAAAAAATTTTACATTCTCATCCGCGAATCATTTAAGTTTCAACATCGGCAATTTTCAAAGACTCATTCGTCTTTATGTTAACACATGTAGTACATTGACATCTTCTCTCTAAATTTTTAAGAAGTATGAAACTTGAGTTTGCTTGGAATAGCAATTATGATATCCCTCCGCATCCTCTAAAACAATTAATTCTCACATCTGCATCCGCTAGAATGTCAGATTTCATATTTGCCTCCGCGAATACAAAAAATTCCACACCCCATACATCTTTATTTTAAAACATTTACTACAACCAATTTATTCAATTCATTATTTAAAAACAATACGTGCTTCTAACTTCACTTTTTACTAATCATAATCAGATTCAAAGTTGTAACTAAAAAAATTTAGGGAATCACAATCATACTACTCATTATCTAGAATCTGATCCAGCCCTGATATGCACATTCACGTAATATGAAGCGAGGTCCTCATAAAGTTTAAGGAATTATTGATTAAAACACGCTTCCTCAATCAACTAGTTGAGAGGTTCTAGCTGACACAAGTTTTGTTTAGTTCAAATCAATACTGAAATATGATAAATAAAATGGCTGTCACCTTAAAATGAAGCCTTCACCGTATACGTGTGAACCTCCTCTCTCTCTCTTTCTTTCTACCAATTGCAGCCATAAATAAAAGCCTGCCTTCTCTCGAAGATATTTATATCAATCACAAATGCGGAGAATTTTTACCAAAGAATTGTAATTTGATTGAAAGGGTGTCAATTCCTTTTCGTTTTACCCCTAAAGGGCTCGAATAGAAGCCCTAACATATTTCAAAAGCATTTTTTACCTAAAAGAATTATTTTCAAGAAGCTTTTCAGAGATTAAATGTTTTTGAGACTTTACGTTAGATTGAATAAAATTTTGTGAATTCATTTCGTTGCCTTGATGCTCGCGCACGGATTTTATGCAGCGCTGTATTACACATAATATATAAAATAGTTGATGTTTATTTAAAAAAATTTTTTTTGTCTTTCTTAACTTTTATGTGGGGCTCGCATACAACTCAGTGGCTTTTTTAGGTTCAAAAAGAGCTGGCTGCGTCTTTCTTCACTAAAGTGGCAAAATTTGAGCTTGCAAAACAAAAAGTGTGTTTTTTCCTTTGAAGAAGGCAATCGGCGAAAACTCGAGTGAGAATCATTTTCCAAAATGATTGATACATCAAAAAATTTACATTTACCAAATTTAGGATCAAAGTTTAGCGCAAACTTTTATCAGTAGAGAAAAAGTACTCTTAAAGTGTAAATTTAGATATATTATTTTAAGGGGCCAAGTGTTCTCCTACATTCTATCAAAGATATCTAGGGGTAGGGGTGCATTCATCCACACCCCACCCCCTCCTTCCAGCCAATCCACGCTTCATTGAGAATATAGAAAGAGAAATGGGCTTTCTAAAGAAGATGGTGTGAAGTCCGTGTACAACAAAGAAAGGAGTGAATGAATTGCGTGTACTTATATGAAGGATGAGGGATAAAGAAGATTGCAATCAATGAAGAAACCTGAAAGGACTGGATTAGCCGTTCTACACAATCAGAGCGATTGAAGAGTCAGTCAGTGGCATACATGATGAGGGCAGAGTAGTGATATTGGCTTTCTACTCGATTTCAGAGAAATGACAGATACATTAGTATAAGAAAAAGAAGATGCGTATTTACAGTGTATCGCTTGGACAAAACACTAGTATCCTAAGGAACTAGATCCCCTATCATTGCTGGCACCAAATAAAGAAAGCAGTACAAACACGAACATGTTTACAACGAACTGTGAATTGCTTGATCGAGCAACTAGGCTTGTGAAACGTTTTTTCATTATCAAACACACATGTCATCATATACAACACTAAACTGCTCGGAACGGATATACCCTCGTATATTTTTTGCGAAGCGGTGCGGGCAGGGGTATGGTGGGTATATATTTAGCTTGAGTATGGCGTGTATATATTTTGGTATTTCTAATCTTTTATTCACATTAAGTCATTTGATAAAGAGTTTTGGAGTAGATATATCATTATTATCCTTTAAATTAAATTTTTGGAAACTTTACTCGTTGCAGTATTTCGTTATAAAATTTCATACAAATGAGAATTGGCGGGTTTGAAGATTCTAGAATTTCCCAAATCCCAAGATTTCACGTGCTGGATCTCTGGAAATAAAATCTAGTGGGAGTGGAGTGATTTTCATTCTCAGGCACATGAAAACTTTAATTTCGAATCAATGAGGAATTGAGAAAAGGAGCAAAAGGAAAGGATGCAGGATAATTAAAATTCTGGAAACACGAGTAGAGACACGAATGCAAAGAAAATCGAAGCAAAGTGATAATCATCTCATCCCATCTCATCATCTCAATCAATTTAAGATGTGCGCTAAAATCGTAATGTCTGCATTGGATGGAAAAGATGGCTGGCTACTGCTTCTGCTGTGTCACAATCAAAGTAAAAAATGAGTGAACACAAAAAAGCATTTCAACGCGTTTAGGTCCGCGCGCTTAATGCTAAGTTGATAGTGGTTGTGGTGTGTCTGTCTGCCTGTCTTTTCTTTCACACACAAATCTTTTGCATCATTTTCACAGCGTTTATATCTGCAGCTTTTGAAAATAAACCAAGATCTTGTTTCTCAATTTAAAACTACGATTAACTCAAGGTCCGATTGGCCCATCTCGAAGTAAATTAGCTGGGGTTGTAGATAATGATCAATAAAATAAATTAGTCCTTTTGTCTCAAAGTGTCACTTAGCTTTGAAACTGACTAGCTCGCTAACTAACTTACCATCTATTCAACTAAGCGATCATCTAAACCAGTGGTTGTCAAAGGCGGCCCTGAGGGCCAAGGTTACAGGAAAAATGGGCTAACAATATCACATTAAAACAGTCAAAATTTAGCAGATTTATTAATTTTATGAATATGATTTATTAATTTCATGATATATATGCAGCATTTTGGATTCAGTTTAAGGAACAAGAATAATATTTTAGAGTTAATTAACTGGTTAGCGATCACAGTCGACATATTATTGACTTTACAAAAATAATATCGTCTGCGTTTATTAATGCCTTTTAATACAAATCTTCTGCTTTACATTATATATCGTCTGATTATTGTGGGCGATAATGGCTTTTTATAAAAACCGATTTTATGTTTTGCTACGGCCCTCTATTGCAATGCTGGTTGTTAATTTGGCGTTATGTTAAAAAAGATTGAGAACTGCTTTAAAAGACCAAGCAAAGCAGACGATATCTGAAAAAACGCAGACGATTTATATTCAAAGTCATTGAAAAAAGCAGACGAAGATGAAATTACTTATGTTCCAAAATAGGAACATTGGTCGTAAATGGGTTATAAACAACTAACTGACTCGATGATGACTGAGAAATTAACTAACAAAATAACCTACTACACAACGAATACTTAAACTTTTAGCAAGTTAACATTTTATGGGCGTAATTGTTTTGATACTCAGATCTCTATATACTGCTATCTATCTATAAAGACCTATACTAAGCACACGCCCCTCTCATATAAAACCCCTGTAAATAACATTCCTTACAACTACAATATAAAACTCTAGCGAAAGACTTTGCAAACTTTATTTTAATTTCTTTCAATATTAAAATAAGTAATAAATAGTTGAAAGCGACTCGAATTAAATCACATAAAAAAACCATGTCAAAGAAAGAAAAGCGCAACACTTGGTGAGATCTCGTTTGTTCCCGCTTCCAACTTCAAAACATTTTTTATACGTACCAAAGTAAATATTTTCATCAAAAAATTTTATTTCAATGTTTTAGTATTTTGGGGAATTTATTTTCATTTATAATTATGAAAAATGCAGTAAATGTGAAATGATATTTTGAAATTCTTATCCTGTAAAAGTATTTGGCTAAAACACTGATGGTAATGACTTTATTCTTCAAAAGTTACAATAACAAAAACTTTAGTGCTCAATATGCTGACGAATGTTTGTTGGACTATAAAACTATTGGAATTCATGATAAACAGCAAAAAAATTAAAAATACAGGCACTTTTAATTGGGGGAATGTTCAGAGCTCTCCCTTCTTAGTTTTGTATTTGTAAGAGACAAAAGAAAGATCGCTTAAAAATAGAAATGCAGTGCACAAACCGTCAAAAGGAAATCTTAGCATCTTCGAACTGATGAGAAATAAATAATGACTTAGAACAACGCTCGAATTTATGTCAAAAGCTTTACAATACAAAATCTGTTTATTCTAGATTTGTAGGAAAGCAGAGAAGATTGGAAATGAGTAGTATCAAAGATTGACAAATATTTAATTCAAAATTCTTAAAGAGTTTAGACGCCATCGAAAAAGCATACACCTGTCAAGTCTCACGCTTTGAGTGTGAGGAGAGTTGCGTTTCCAGACCATAAATCAAAAATCGCACTCATTTACAATTAGTTGTATACAAATCGACAAGAGTGTTATTAAAGCGACAATTTGTCTTTTGCAGTAGCTGAAAAGTGTCGGCCGTTATTTCGCACATTCTTTTACAGTTTGCGAAGGAAAAAACATTTTGTATTGATGTTAAATTCCAGTTTTGTCTTAGCAACAGCTATAATATAATATTATTCTTAGCAACAGCAGTTGTTTGAAGAAAAGTAGTCCTGTTATAGTAAACATGAGGAGAAAGGGCATGTTTTCAGCGCAGGTAAAAGGATCAAAACAATTTTTAGATCTTCTCTACAAACTGAAGGTTCTCTATCTCTTTAATGTCAAAGGTAAAATTAAATAATAAAGAGCTTTCAGGTAAATATACGCATATCAAAGCTCTGGTTTAAAGGCCAAAGAAGTTTTTTTTACCTATGCCCGTCCGTAATGTGATTTCAGAAGTGGTGAAAAAGCCTTTCGCTCAACCAATCATTTTGAATTTTTAAAATTTTATATCATTAGAGCATCTTTTTGCACGGATCAAGGGAACAGTAAAAAGGAAGAAATTGAGGATATAGATAAGTGAGGAAAAAAATTTGTTACCGACACAGTTATCACACAAACTGCAATGACAAGCGCGGGGAGGCCGAAATATCTTGCAGGTGAAGCAGAACTTTAACTTGACCTAAACAGAGAGGAAATAGGAAAATACGTGTTTTCCTTAGCAACCAGGATGTCATGGTGATCGCTATTGTCCTTGCCAAGTTGACAACAGCGAAAGGACGACATTATCACGAATACGAGTACTGAAAGAAGGCGTGTATCATACCTGGGAAAAGTGTAGGAACCTCGAATTTTACTCGAACAACTTAATGATCCTTAATATTTTCCAATTTATCAATGATTCACATTTTTATTTTCTAATAAATTCATGCAACAATTTATTTTAAAATTTTATTTCCATTTTAACCCATTTACGACCAATGTTCCTATTTTGGAACATAAGTAATTTCATCTTCGTCTGCTTTTTTAAATGACTTTGAATATAAATCGTCTGCGTTTTTTTAGATATCGTCTGCTTTGCTTGGTCTTAAACGGGTTAAATTGAAATATTGGAGCATGAGTAGAGTTGGTTAGATACTGGGGCTTGGTTAACTCAAGGTCTTGGATTCGATTCCGCATCCGCCTTCTTTCTTCATAGATACAAGCAAAGTTTGGGATCGTTTTGGATGGTAGTATCTTTCCCTTCACCTAAATTGAATTCCATTTGTTAATATGGGGTAAACTTTTTAAATGTGCAATTCTTTATTTTTATTCTAGGTTCATATTTGGATTTTCTTTGCGTTCAAATCGCTATAATTTGAAGGATGAAACGTTGTCGAAATGAATTACAGGAAAGTTGAAAAGTTTTCAATCTAGTAGCAAAGAATAGGAACGGGATATAAACTTAACATTTTGGGCATTACAACAATGTTAGTTATAGAGATTGTGGATGTGTGGGCATATTTGAACACACGCGTATGAGGGAGGCGCAAAAAAATAAGGTGAAACGCCTTTAAAAATGGACTACGAAGTTCCTATATTAGTTTTTTATAATTTAGGAGCATTCTTTTTATTTGAAATATTTAATTTTGTAAATTAGATTCAATTTGATACGATAACCTCCAAATTTTCTATTTGAATAATAATAACAAATTACTTAGATTTTGATCATACCTTTTCAGAAGTTCCACATTTTTAAGATTTCACAGATGTGGGATAATATTTAATATAGGTTTGGAAAGTGGAGGCTAGCCGATCTTACACACGCCCACTACACGAGGCCTGGCTGATTTGTAGGAGATTATTAATCAAAAGTACTTACTGGTTCTCCATTTATCACGACTTGTTGAGCTTTGGTCGATGATGTTATATTGGATAACTTCACTTCTACGAAAAAAGGATGCAAAATGTGAGAAGGATCATATAACAAAGCATGATCAAGGAATTCGCCATGAGATTATTATCGATCAGGAAGGCCTTATTAACAACCCTAGGAGAAACAGAATTTTGAAGATTAATAGTCCGTTTTTTTGAAAAGAATTTTTTTTACATATTTAAAGCCACTTCTCGGAAACACTCGTGTCACGCCGATGCGCAAACTGTTAACGAGAAAACTAAACAATTGCACAAGTATTTTTTTATAATTCCACAAAATTTTGATTTTCTTCCTGTTCAATCTTTGCCCCTAATTTTGTTCCGCAGATGGAGTAGAGATGAAAGTCTTTGGTATTGGCATCCATTGGTCTGGATTGGATTTCCTCATGACACCCATATCATCTGTCCTACGATAGAAGACCATTTTTCTTTTGGATGCGAAACCAGTACACAAGAAGTCATCTTTAAGGAATCGCTTTTTGAGAGCCTTTTTAAATTTATTCCAATTTTAGTACGTCTTCAAAATATTTCCCTTTTGCCACGGGCAATAAATATTTTTTGAATTGTAAGCACCTTTAAGAAAATTTTGACTCTTTAAAGAACTATCTAAAATCGAAGTATCCAATTAATTTGTTCTTTAACATAATATCAATTTTTGGAATGAGTATTCCATCTACAGCTAAATATTCAGGAACAAGCTCTTGTTTACTGCAGCATTAAAACTTTTACAAGCATCAACAAAAGTAATTTGAGGATTTTGTAGCAGTTTTTCCCCAACATCGATTTTTTACAGTATGGAAGGCCAAAATGAAAGAAAAGCTAAAGTGTTGAATTTTAGAACATTTTTAGCAGGGCATAGCTGCCAGCCCGAGATTCAACAGAGGAATTCTCTGATGAGCATCCAGTACACAATTTAATTGAGATTCAAGAACCGGAATAGCAAAAGCTCTAGAACCCCATCTGGTATCCGCGCTACTTTTAAAGTCAACGAAAAATATATTTTCATCGACTAGTGTTGCGATGAGAGAAAAATGTTCTAAACTAAACTTGGATCAGTCCTTATGGAATTTGCTTCAGCTAAATGTAGTTAGTTGCAATTGAAAACAATTTTTGAGTTTTTGTTACAAACTCGGCTTTGAACCCCTGCGTGTTTTTTACCAGTCATAACATTTGCATTATCAAAGCTAGTAGCTCTACCATTTTTAAAGTCAGGTCCAACACTTTCTATTCCATCGCGAATTCCTTCTTCAGTACAATTTTGGTTCCCACATTGCTTCCGTCCGAGTATTGATCTTGGTGTGAAATGTCCGGTGTAGAATCACATACCACGCCAAAGTATTGGCTTGCAAGCACTTGTGCAAGTTTTTCTCTTACACTTGTGTCTAACAATGCAATCATTTCTCTTTTGTCTAATTGTTCTTTGAATCCTCACTTGATTCGAGAGCTAAATTACGCGAAGCCAAAAATCTAATACAAGAAAGTATACGGAAAGGTATTTGCCTTCGTTGGCCTCTTTCAACGTTCAATTGATGAATGAAATCTTTATCAAAAGCTGTTTCCTGAAGCAGTCGTTCCTCTGATTCCTCCAACGCAAGAAAAGCTTCGATGCCATGATGTACTTTCATGAGAAACTTTAGTTCCATCATTCTCCTTCCATTTACCGAACTGTCCAAGTTATTTCACCAAATGGAATAAAGACAAAATCACTTTTTAAGACGCCTGCTTCTTCAATTTCATATTGACCATGATTTTTTGCTTTTTCCAGTTATCTTCATCGCCTAACCTAGATTTGGATCAACTTTCTGTTGTTGTCTTCTATTTTAACTCTTCTTCTTTGAGGTCAATGTCACTTTAATTTTGATAATCTACCTCTACCTTTGTGACCTTGTTCTATTTTCTCACAATAAAAGTGTCTATTGTACAAATAATTTAGTCTAAGTCTATTTTTTTCAATCAAAACTTAAATTGTTACGATCAAATAGAAGATAAATACAAGTGAACTGTTATCATACAAAATACTTCAATAAAAAATCATTTTTACGGAAAAATCTCACTAAAAGCATTTACTTTAACTACAATTTTACTAAAAGTGTTGCTTCAAATTAATCAAAGAAAGCACCTAAATTATATTTATAATCCTTGATTTTTAAACAAGTAGAAAAAATGTAAAGAATATTGAAAGTTAGGAGAAAACGAAAACCTGGATCAGAGTGATAAAATTTCTCTTCATCTTCATGAGCTCTTGGTAAAATTCCCGGATCGATCAAACTCGTTCGAAGGAGAAGTGAGAGCACAAAGAAGAGATTGATTGAAGCCACAATGGGCACAGCCAGCGAAACTTCCTTCACCAGAAACGGGCAACTAAAATTACGCCATAAATTCCTTAACTTTTGGTTCACAACATGACAACGCTTGTTAACATGTAGGCCAAATTAGGTTTTTTGAGTCTAGTACTCTAGTCGAAGACCAAGGTCATTATTGAAGGCTTAGAAGTAATTTCTTGTTGGTGTGCGTTAAATATACGAATAATGGTATGGTTTATTTTTTTGTAAGGAACAAGATGGACATTGTAATCTTTTCAAAGTACTAATAACTCATCACGAATCTTTTTAGCCTAAAATTTCTTGCTGTTAGAGAAGGAAACTAAAATATTTACCAAATTTTAATTTCTAAATTTTGATTTTCGAAATTGCGTTTAATGTACAAATAAAAATGATAGAGTTTCTCATCTAAAATTAAAAAAATAGATAAAAAGGATTTTTGAACCCAAAGGCCAATTTTTGCCCACGTGTGTCCAAAGTAGAGATCTAAGATGCGGATCGTAGGCCAAAAAATTTACATCCGCGAATCATTTAAGTTTCAACATCAACATCCTTAATTTTCAAACAGTTTTCGTTTTTTCTATATACCACAAAGTTTTTATAGGAATGATTGAATTTTTACTGTATCCAATATTTTGATGATATGTACGTCTAAGCAAATGTATCTAAATATCTCCCTAAATTTGCAAGAAGTATAAAGCTTGTGTTTAGTTAGAATAACAATGATCATCTCCGCATCCTCTAATAAAATTAATTCTCACATCCGCATCTGCTAGGAGGTCAAATTTGATATCCGCTTCACCATCCGAGGATACGAAAAATTCCACATCCAAAAATCTCTAGTCCTAAGGTATAGCAAAGCCAGAAGCGGAAGAAATATAGGTTTGAAAAAAATCGTGGAAAAATTTCTTCCTTTCTTATACTAAAAATATCCATAATGAAAAATGGATTCTCAATCATGTGTCTTTGATGAAAAATTGATTCTCACTACTTCCTTATAGACTAGTTTTTGTATAATAGAAAAAGAGTGTGAGAAAAGAAGCCAATAATCTTGATGTTTGGAGTTTGCTTTCTGAAAATTTTCTAAGGTAAAATAAAGCGGATTTGTTAACAAGACGCAAACGTCTTTTGAAGAAGAACTCGTACAAAAAAGATGAACATTTATAAAACACTCACAATTTGAAGGCTGGGACTGTAATTCAGTTACATTGGATGAAATGCGTGCCCGGACATTTGGTCTACGGACGCCTACGGACATTTTGCCTAACACACATTTTGTTCATATGAAGTTTGTCCACTATGACTAGTTAAAAATTTAACTAATTTAAAGTTGTCACACAATTTTTTTTACATATTTATTCAAAATAATATAAAAAATAGATTTCATATGTTTTGTACTAAGCCACGTAAATATTGACGAAAACCAATATTTCTTTCCACAATGCTTTTGAGTCGCTCATTTACACGACTGTATTTCTTTTTTGTTTGAGACTTTACAAGCATGCGTTTCAAGCTTAAATTTTTGTGATTTGCCATTTTTGAGAAGTGTAAATTTTCCGCTTTTCATTTAGTAGTCAAATGAATAAATTTGTAAACTAGTCAAGATAAAAATTTATGTTTTTCTTAAGGGTAAAATCCAAATCTTAGTTCAAAAGTTTTTTTTCTGATGAATCATTCGTGATGTTCATTGTTCAATTACAAAAAGTTGCCTACCTTCTTCATCTAAAAGATTCTCTTTCACGCAAAAGGAAAAAGATAGACAAATTCTATTTAAATTAAAAAATATCTTGATAGTGACTAAATTCTCTCATATTGGCATCTGTGCCATTTTTGATAACTCTGACCTATTCAAAATTTTCAGATTTCCATCTTAGTGAAATGACCATTGTAACCTTAGTTGATAAGCTATAGGTTTATGGATTTTTCATTTGCAAAAGAGAAACTTTTTTTTCACAGTCAAAATCTTTTTTGAAGCACCCAATATTAGATCATTACACAACTTTCTTGTTCATTGTAACATGGGACATCTTCCATTTTTTCAAGATACATATTTTTTTCTTTTGATCACATGTTCTCTTTTCAACTAGTTTTCAGATTGCTTCCTTCTCTCATACAAATCTTCAAAAGATTTTATAATACGTTTTGTTTTTTTTAAAAAAAATATTTTATACTCAAGATGATTGAAGAAAGTATTATAAGCCAAAATATATTAAAAAAAATGGCATTTTTACTATATTACCAATATATACCGAATTTTTGAAAAATTTTTACAGAACTGATTTTCAGGCATACATCACTAATTCTTGCTGGTATTTTTAACCGTATTTGCCAAAATTGAGCACAGAAATAAAATAAGCTTCATCGATTTGGAATAAAAACAGATATCCTATTTGGAATTTTGAAGATAGTTTTTAGTCGTAAACCGCAAATCTGAATTAAGCTTTCAGATATTGTCAAACTCTAAAAGGATCATACATAAATCACGCCCCAAAAATTTTTTAAGTTTTTGAACCCCCTGTCTCCGTTGTGATTTTTACCCGCCTGCTCTATTTTTTAATACAGAGAATCTAGAATCAGTTTATCTCCCCCTCACTTGGAAGGGAGCGTCATATATGCATGATACCAAATGCGAGTTCTAAAAATGAAACCAGCATGATCGTTTTGGTATAAAAATATATATTTCATGTAAAATTTGAATCAATATTTTTGGAGACAAATTTTTGAAGTAAACCGCAAATTTGAATTGACATTTATAAGTATTTTTAAATTATAAATGTAAAAAATAAATCCGAGAATGAAACTAGAATGGTCGATTTAGTATACAAACATATAATTAGATATATTTCTTATCAACCAAAATTTTGATTGATATTTTCTAAAAAGTAAGGATGATTATCGAAAAAATTAAATATATAAAGTGTTATGCGTTCAAAACTGTATATAATTATAAATTTTCAAGGTATTATATAATATAGATCCTAAGTTATAAGGTTAAGTACAGATAATGTAAAAATTTTGTTGTAAAATTTTAATTTTTGATTTTGATTGACAGTTTTTGACATTAGAGGTTCATTCAACTAGCATCAAAATAATATCAAAAGATGCAGTTAGCGATTTTAGGAAAAGTCACGAAATTTGAAGGATTATAATTCAGCCAATTTTGTACAATTTTTTAAGTGAAGGCCAGCACTAATAAGGCTAAACTACCGCCCCAATGGTTATCCGTTAAGTAGGCTTTCCATATTACTTTACTTGTTTTACGGTTGAATTTCAGACATAAATTCTTTCAAAATAAATCTTAAAAATTATTATTTAAAAAAAGTGCCCCCCCCCCCCCAATAATTTTAATGAGGTTTATAATTTGTGCACATGACAAGATACCATCGAATCGAGGGTTATAGTTTAAATATTTTTCATTTGATTCAAATATCGTAAAATTTAGTGGAACTTTTTATTAGCTATTCTGTAAAAATGGTGTTCTGCTTAACTGTTTTTATTTTTAAAAATTCATTAACCCATTAAGTCCCAATGTTCCCATTTGGGAACATAAGTAATTTTATCTTAATGGGCAAACTTAATCGGTATAAACAAATCTAAAAAAAATTGATCTGAGACAGAATATTTTCAAAAAGTATTTGCTTTCATATATTTAAATATTGATTATTTTTGTAAGGAATTTAAAATTTTACTCATAATATTTTTCAAGATCATATTTGCTTTGAATCGATTTATAAACGGTAACCCTATCACACGATTAAAATAACTTTGAACTATAGAAAATTTGAAGCAAATAAGATAAATGCTAATTGATTAAAAATTTTAAATTAGCTAAGAGTTTAGTTAATAATTCTCAAAGGTCAACGAAGAAATCGAAATTATTATAGGGATTTGTTGTAAACTATTAACTTAATAAAAGGAACAAAGAGTTCATCAAGATTAAACTTTTATTTGTCATACGGCATTTCAAAATAATAATAAAAAATGGCATGAAAAAATATTCAAAAGAAGACTTACTCAAAAACAAAAAATAATACTGTGGTTAAAACAATTAGAACAAACGTTATGTAAAAGGGACCAATTTGATTCGACATCATAAGACGTCCATTAAAAAAAAATTTATTCTTTCCAGGAAAATCCTCCCAATTTCTTTTACATTTTTTCGTTTCCATTTTACAAATTGAGGAAAAATTTTGGTCACATTTTGAAAAACCAAGGAACAGAGTCGATAGGTATTGATAAAAAAATATATAAAAAAAAACAATAAACTTTTATAATCTACAACATAATGCTTTTTAATCGTTGTCATTATATTTTATTTCTATTACTTCAATTTTTACTGTTTTGACACGTATACAAAATCTTTATATATTTAATTAGATTTGAATAAATTATAAATACAATTGTAGGCGTCAAAATAAATTAATTTATGACACTACTACGGTTAATGCCGATTCTGATAACGAAGAAGGGAATTCAGAATTTTATATATATAAAGTATACATGTCCTGTATTTTAAGACAATTTATCATATAAGAAGAAGAAGAAGAAGAATTTATTATGAAAACTTGTGAAATAGAAATTATAATAATAAAATTGTATATTAGTTTAGGGTTAAATGTTAATCTTCTCACGTCGTTTTCACTCAGGTAGCATCTTTAATATCGCGAAAAGTTATCTTTTGGAAAAAAATAAGGGGAAGCTCTTCAATATTCTGATTTGAGTCTTGGACATTGAAAATATGAACATTTAAGTATTTAGGATTCATACGAGAAAAGACAAAGGGATAAAATTCTATCCATCCAGATGTCTAATTCCCATTATGTAATAAATATGTAGATATAACAAAAGACATAAAATAAGAAGTAATCAAAAATTATGATTTTTAAAGTGTATGTATTTGACAAAATAATGAAAGAAATATATATATACATTTTATATTTGTATTTACATGTAGATAGATAAATAAATAAATAGATTTATATATATATATATCTCATAACCTGTACGGTTGAACGCGGGTGGACAACTTGCGTGTTATCTCCAACCCGTATATTACGATGATTCTTCTCCAACCTGTATTCTACGATGATTCAACTCCAAACTATATACTACAATGATTCATTTCTAACCTGTATACTACGATGATTCATCTCTAACCTGTATACTACGATGATTCATCTTCAACCTGTATACTACGATGGTTTCTATTCCATGTACAAATAACTAGGGAGACAATGTTCAACTTTCTGTTCACATTCTGCTAGATGTAAGATTTGATATACCTCATTCGGGGAGACGATGCTACATAAGTTATTACCTATATACATTATACCTGTATACTACGATGGTTCATCTCCAACCTGTATACCGCGATAATTCATATCAAAGAATCGAAAAATATTTTTTAAAAAATCAAAAAATATCAAACTTTCTGTTCATATTTTGCTACCTCATACGATGTTACAAAAGTTATTACCTATACTTTGCAATTTGCACGATTTTAAATATTATATTTGTCAAATAATCAAAATAAAATTCTGTAATCAAAGAATCGAAAAATATTCTTTAAAAAATCAAAAAATATCAAACTTTCTGTTCATATTTTGCTACCTCATACGATGTTACAAAAGTTATTACCTATACTTTGCAATTTGCACGATTTTAAATATTATATTTGTCGAATAATCAAAGAATCGAAAAATGTTCAAATCAAAAAATATTTATTCTTTTTAAATATATCGTTGGCTCCCCTTACTTTTAGTTTCGTATGTGCATAATTTGATAAAAATTAATTATTAAAGACTAGGTTTATCTTTCAATTTTAAAAGTAAGGGGAGCCAACGATATATTTAAAAAGAACAAATATTTTTTGATTTGAACATTTTTCGTTTCTTTGATTATTCGACAAATATAATATTTAAAATCGTGCAAATTGCAAAGTATAGGTAATAACCTTTGTAACATAGTATGAGGTAGCAAAATATGAACAGAAAGTTTGATATTTTTTGATTTTTTAAAGAATATTTTTCGATTCTTTGATTACAGAATTTTATTTTGATTATTTGACAAATATAATATTTAAAATCGTGCAAATTGCAAAGTATAGGTAATAACTTTTGTAACATCGTATGAGGTAGCAAAATATGAACAGAAAGTTTGATATTTTTTGATTTTTTAAAAAATATTTTTCGATTCTTTGATATGAATTATCGCGGTATACAGGTTGGAGATGAACCATTGTAGTATACAGGTATAATGTATATAGATAATAACTTATGTAGCATCGTCTCCCCGAATGAGGTATATCAAATCTTACATCTAGCAGAATGTGAACAGAAAGTTGAACATTGTCTCCCTAGTTATTTGTACATGGAATAGAAACCATCGTAGTATACAGGTTGAAGATGAATCATCGTAGTATACAGGTTAGAGATGAATCATCGTAGTATACAGGTTAGAAATGAATCATTGTAGTATATAGTTTGGAGTTGAATCATCGTAGAATACAGGTTGGAGAAGAATCATCGTAATATACGGGTTGGAGATAACACGCAAGTTGTCTACCCGCGTTCAACCGTACAGGTTATGAGAATATATCATTACATATTAGAGAAGAGTTTTCTAAACTCTTTATACTGAAAAAATATTTCTTCAAATATATTACTGTTTTGTTTAAAATACCTATACTTTGCAATTTGGACGATTTTAAATATTATATTTGTCAAATAATCAAAATAAAATTCTGTGATCAAAGAATCGAAAAATATTCTTTAAAAAATCTAAAAATATCAAACTTTCTGTTCATATTTTGCTACCTCATAGCTTCAATACTTATCGAGAAAAATTGATTAAAACACATATTTTGATCTATTTATCTTCTCTTTAGAAATTTATATGCAGTAAACAATAATAAAAATAATATTTATCCAAAACATATTTTTTTCGAATCAAAGTGTAAATCAAACCCGCACTTAAATTTTGGATGATTATTCAAAAGAAGTAAAAAACTAATGTTAATTTATAAAAAACCAAAAACTAAAATGATTTTATAAAAATCTAAAAATAAATAGTGGACTACGATTATCCAACAAAACTTGTACATTCGATCTATATTTTTAACTTCAAAAATAATTTTAAATTTATTAGAAAAACATTATACTGACCAATAAAAAAACGAAGGTTAATTTATAAAAAAAATGGAAAAACTAATACTATTTTATAAAAATCTACAAATAAATTTAGATTCTGAGAGTAGAGTCGCTTTATAATTGTGCTGGAAATTGTCACATAATATAGGTAAAAATTTGTCCTAATGAAAGGAGCTTTAGTTTAAAATGCATCCCTTATCGGCTAATTAATGGTATGAAGCCCATGGAAAATAAAAACAGTAAAAGGTATTTCTTAAGTACTTGTGATATAAGTAATGTATTCTGAAAGCCCATAAAAAATGCTTTAATTTGGTATATCGCATGATGCATTTTGTTGAGAAATGTGAAAGTTATAAGCGTTTTAATATTTGACTAAGATTTAAGCTAGGAACACTACAAATAAACTAAGCGTACACTAGCCCGATAAAATAAACCACACACGCGTGCTAAAGATGTGGTGAAGCGTATGCGAGATAAGAATTTCCTGCGCTCACAAACGCGTAATTCAACATGTGTTCATCTTTCTTCGCATAGTTATGCTCTAAAATCAATCAATAATGTGATTTATTATTCGCACACTGTCGGTATAAATATAACGAATGCTCTTCGTTAAAAATTAGAAAGGTTGTATCTAAACTAAATAAAAGTAGACTACGATTATCCAACAAAATTCGTACATTCAATCGACCAAACCACACACGCGTGCTAAAGATGTGGTGAAGCGTATGTTAGATAAGAATTCACTGCGCTCACAAACGCGTAATGCAACATGTGTTAATCTTTCTTCGCATAATTATGCTCTAAAATCAATCAATAATGTGATTTATTCTTCGCACACTGTCGGTATAATTTTTAACGAATGCCCTTCGTTAAAAATTAGAAAGGTTGTATCTAAACTAAATAAAAGTAGACTACGATTATCAAACAAAACTCTTACATTTAATCGACATTTTTCACTTGAAAAATAATTTAAAATTTATTAGAAAAATATTATACTGACCTATACTACTGACCCATAAAAAGTAAAAAATATATATTAATTTTCGACAGTTTTATTTAACTATGACATTTTAAAATGTTAAAAACCATATTCTACCTTTGTGAATATAAAATTTTGAAGAAATAATATATAAACTCATCACGTTAATTATTGGTATTTTTTGAAACTAGATAAAAGTTGACTGACCTCACATAAAAGCGGATTTTAGAAAAATACAAATATATTTATTTGTAAAACCTAGCCTATTTTACCCACAAAGAGTATAGCTTCAAATCTTGTACATTCGATCAACATTTTTCACTTCAAAAATAATTTAAAATTTATTAGAAAAACATTATACTGACCTATACTACTGACCCATAAAAAGTAAAAAATATATATTAATTTTCGACAGTTTTCTTCAACTATGAAATTTTAAAATGTAAAAAATCATATTTTACCTTTGTGAATATAAAATATTGAAAAAATATTATATAAATTAAGAACGTTAATTATTATTGGTATTTTTTGAAACTAGATAAAACTTGACTGACCTCACATAAAAGCAGATTTTGGAAAAATGAAAATATATTTATTTGTATAACCTAGCCTATGTTAACCACAAAGAGTATACCTTTCCAATGATACCATTTTCATTTATTTTTTTTTAAAAAAAGACAGATTATGCTTCAACAAAAAGGTGGTCCGTAATTTTTTCAAAAATTTAGACAAAATTTTTTGAAGTAATGTCCATTTATTAAAATTTTTTAAAACTTTTGCAAAAATAAATTATTCTAGAGTATGTAGCAAACGATAAGCTTTCTAATGATATATATATCATGAAAAAGAAATATTGAAAAACAGTTTAATTCTTTCTTCAAATCAAACAAGTAAAAATTTTCAAAAAGTAGTATTGGTAGTAGTAGCAGTAGTATTATTATTATTATTATTATATATTACATAAACATTTCAACCAATCATATAGTTTTTATGAAATAAAACTGCCATTTCAAAGTTAAATTTTTTGAACTTTTAGGTAGAATTTTTGAAATGTGGCTTTCAATATGTATGTAAAATATTTTTTGAAAATTTTTATTTTAAGTATATTTTTTAAGCATTTTACGATTTACACATTTAAATATATAATAAGGCTGGCAAGTTTGGCGAGTTGTCTCCCCGGAGGTCTTGCCAGACCTCTGATATATAGTTATATATACGTAACGGATGTCTTAATGTTAATGATGTTCAAAGAAAACATTGGGTAAGTCTAGTTGGAGAAAAAATTTTTGATAGATTTTTTAAAACTAAATAGATTAGAGATATCAAGAATTTCGAAAAAGCTATTAACTCTTTTCAAGGTAAGTAAAAGTATTCTTCTAAAGTTCGATTTCTTGTTCATTCTTGTAATATGTAATTTTTTATATTGACGGGTTAGGTAGTTATGATATGAATAATTAGGTAGAAAAAGATCTTTGTATTGTCCTGTTTTGCCATAGTTTTTATAATAAAATATTAGTGATGACATAACATTTATTTGTTTTAGATTGAAAAATTTGCTTTTGACTTTTTGTTTACCATTTATGAAATCATGAAATTTTTTCAATATATTACATAGTTTTGTAAGCTGTGTTCGATGGCTAGACCCCCATAATAAATTAGCATAAATTAAATGTGGATATATATGAGTATCATATAATAGTTTTTTAGTTCTAAAAGGTAGGTAAGCGTTCAGTCTTCTTAGGCAACCAAAAAATCTCGAAATTTTAATACATATGTTGTTAATATGACTTTTAAAGGAAAAATTTTCTGAAAAAGTTACACCAAGATATTTGAACGTTTTCACTCTTTCTAAGACAGAATTGTTTAAACGAAAAATAAGAGTTGGAAGTTTACTAGATCTTTTAGAAATCATCATAAATTTGCTCTTCTCATGATTAATTTTCATTTTGTTAAAATGACACCAATCAAAAATATTTGATAAAGCTTGCTGTATGTTATCTAAATCTTGTGGGTTTCTAGTATTAAACATCAGAGTGATATCATCAGCATACATAATAATTTTACCTTTGCTTTCCAGACTTTTATAAATATCATTAATGAAAATCAAAAACAACAGCGGACCCAATATTGAGCCTTGAGGCACACCTACATTATTGCAATATCTGTCAGAAGTTAAATTGTTGAAAGAAATAAAGCTACTTCTGGCTGTTAGATAGTTCTGAATCAAGCTATAAAAGTTTCCTCTAATGCCTATTTTATAGAGCTTATAAAGTAAAATTTTATGATTAACGTTATCAAAAGCCTTAGAGAAGTCTAAGAAAAAACAAATTAAGTGTTTATCTTCTTCATATGCGGAAGCTAATGTTAATGAAAGCTCAAATAGAGCATCATTAGTAGATTTATCAGGGCGAAATCCAAATTGATATTTGTAGAAAAAATTAATTTTTTCAAGATAATCAATTAATTTGGTAAAGATAATTTTTCAAAAATTTTTGAAAAACTTGATAAAAGAGAAATTGGTCTATATGAATTGAATGAAGTGGGTTGCTTATTAGGTTTCAACATAGGTAAAACTTTGCTAATTTTTAGTTTATCGGGAAAAATACCTTGTTCTACTGACGAGTTAATCATATGAACTATTAACTTATCTATAAATGGTAAACTAAGACTCAGTAGTTTCAAACTTATTTCGTCATGTCCAAAGGATTTTATATTTTTCAGCTTGGTTACAGCAATATATACATCATTAATTGAAACGTCTTCAAAAAAAAAAGAATAAGATTGTGATGTTAGAAAATCATCAATGTACTTGAAAGATGTATCAAGGAATGAATCGTCTGGTTCAAAACAGAAAATTTCAATAAATCCGTCAATGTCAAGCTGGACTTTAGGTGTCAGTGGTTTGTTTTTCAAAAGATTGTTCAAGGTGGGCCATATTGATTTATTGTTGCATGTTGAGAGTTTTGAGAAAAAATATTTTGATTTTGCTTGCTTTATCTTAGTTTTGTAAATTTTTAGGATGGATTTGTAGTTAATTTCATTTTTATGTGTAGGATATTTACGGAAATTTTTATAGTATTTTATTTTCCGTTTATTTAATGCAGCTAATTCTTCAGTATACCAAGGTAAAGTATGTTTTTTTTCTTTAATACTAATATATGGAAAAGATTTCTGGAAACAATTTTGAAAAATTTTATGAAAACTTTCATATGTTTCATTGATATTTTCAAAAGTGTAACAATATGAAAAATTAGCTTTAGACAGATAAGTTAAAAACAAAACATATGCTTCAACAGAAAATTTTCTTCTAAATATTCTAGTGTATTTGCTTTTGTTTTTGTAACAAGGTAATATCAGCAAGTTAACAATGATCAGTAATGTTGGCATCTATATTAAAAGAAATGTTATTTTCTAGCTGATTAGTAAAAATATTATCTATTAAAGTTTTACTTTTGGATAAACGAGTTGGCTTGGATATAGTCGGTAATAATCCATTAGCTAGCATCAGGCAAAGAAAATTTAAAGATTGCTTGTTTGTATGGATTTTCAAAATATCAATATTAAAGTCTCCAGCGATTAAATATTTTTCATTTTTACCAAGTTCGAGATAATTTTCTAGGATTGAAAGAAACTCAGGAACTGAGGTATTAGGTGGTCTATAAACAGCCAATAGAGATATTTTAATTTCAAGATGTATAAATCTAGCGAATAAGAAATCAAAAGGAGATTCAGAGTGATCTTTAGCACTACTATAAGTCAATTTAAATGAATTTCTATAAAATATACAGACTCCCCCTCCAATCTTATTTCTTTCTTTAAAAATGCAATCATAGCCCTTCAGTGTGTAATTCACAGAGTTACTCGAGTTCCAAATTTCAGTAAGCACTACAAAGTCGGGAAGAAAAGAAAGCGACTCAAAATTATAAATAGTATATAAAATTTACTATCAGTGTGTTCATTATATTTCAAATTTAATGTACTTCTTAATAAATTCTTTTGAATAATCAATATATCAAGATTCGTATGTCCACAGTTAACCAAGGAATAATTTATTACTGCTAAAACTAATGATGTATATGCAATAGTTTTGATTTTTACTGGAAGATAGTTCCAACTTTAAATTTTGAAAGTAAGTAGGTCACTTTATTACACACAGAATCAACTTGGACGTTTCAAAGAAGTTTATTATCAATAATAGACCTAAAAAATAGTTCTTAGTAAGCAATTTGTGATCATAATTATCAATCCTGACATTGGGAAGGAAAAAGTTTGTATTTTGAGAAAATAGCATCATTTTGATTTGTTATAATTTAAGAATAACTGGTTATTCATAAAAATTCTGCTTAATATTGATCATTTGTTATTCGTGTCCTCACAATGTAAAGAATTCTTTACTTTAAATATTAGTATAATGTCGTCTGCAAAAGCTAGGGCTTTTTCAAATATTCTTGTTTAAGTTCATTTATGTATATTATAAATAGTAGAGGTCCTAATGAAGACCCTTGAGGTACTGCTGCAGAATAATAGATATTTGAGGAACAACCATTTACAAATATTGAAAATTTCCTATATTTCAAAAAAGATTCAATTAATCTTAAGGAAGGTTGTTTATATTATTATTTAGATTATTTTTAGTGAAATTATTAGTGAATTAGTAAAATTATAGTTAAAAAATTATAAATTATTAGTAAATTATGCTCAAAAATTCATTCAAATTAGAAAAATCTGCTTCAACATCTGAATTGTGAAACAATAAATTAGTAAAATCTGAGTAGAATATATTATTCAGAAGGTTATTGAGAAAAGTGAAGACAAATTAACTGTGGTCAATATTTTAAAAGACAAGTTTCAAATTTTATTACCAAATCTTACGTACACTTTTATAAATGTGTATGATTTTATTCATATCAGCGGCCGTAAGGCCTTTTTGAATATTTCCCTTAAAAAAAAATTTCTCTATTGAAAATATGAAAATATATGGTCTATTCTATTTAAATTTGTAAACATTTTGTCTTACTGATGTCACGAACTGTTCTTTTTTTAAAATTGTAATAATAAATCTTTCTTTTCTTCTTCTTCCATCAAATTTTGCAATAAATAAATTTAATCCAAGATTTTTAATTAAAAATTTTTCTAAAGATATAAATAGTAATGAATTAACTAACTCAATCAATAATTGCAACCAAAAAGTTACTAAACTAGGAGGCGTTAAACTCATTAAACTTGTAGAAACTAAGAATAAATTCTTTAACTTAGCTATTATTGAACCTAATTCTCCTGAAGTTGCTGAATACTTGGCCAGGTCAGATACAATATTTTGAGGTTATAATGCTTTACCCCTTGAACTAAATATAATAAATATTAGACTTTGTAATAATTGCGGTAAAACAAGCCACACTGAAAGGTTTTTCTTAGCAAAAAATCCAAAATGCGCAAATCTTGGTCATGAATCAAAAGTGTGTAATTCTCAATCACATGAGTGTTGTAACTATGGTTTCCATGCATTTAACGTTAAAAATGTCCTATTTTAAAGAAAAAAACCGCGTATAACAAAATTTATTGCTACAATGCTTTAAATTTATATATCAAAAGTATAATTGACTCTGAAAATCATACATATTAATTAACGAACCTTATCTGTATAATAATATGTTTCCTAACATTAATAATTATGATTACTCTTTTGAATCTAAATCTTAACCTGCTTTTACTGCCTTCGTATATAAAAAATGTTTAGATAAATTTCTTCTTCATGAATATTCTTATGATTTTATAACTACTACTCACTGTAAGTCTATCCACTAGTTTTATTTGCATGTCTGTTTATTTTCCTTCATATTCTAATTCATATATTAACGTTGTCTTTTCTCAGATTTTCAAAGATATTTCTTTTTCAAACATTTTGATTATTTGTGATATGAATGCTCGACACTCTTTATGGGATGTTAAAACCAATTCAAGAGGTAGGCTTTTATATGATAAAATTATTGAGCCTACCCTTAACATAATTGACTCAGTTAAGACTTTAATTTAAGTTCACATATTGATCAAACTTTATTAGTGATGTAATGGAAATTTTCATACAAATCTGGAGAATACTTGATGAAATTTTAATGTCTGATCATAAATTTATTGAAGTTCATATTGATTTTGAACTAATTTCTCTTGAAAACAATTTTAGGAAAATTTTTAATATTAAAATCTTTGCAAAAAACATAAAATATGAGATTAATGAAAACTCTGATATTCTTAAAGATAAAATCATATATAATAGTTGTGATATTGAAGTATTTGCGGGAAAATTGACACAGTGTCTAATACGTGCTTCCAATAGAAGTTCCTTTTTAATCAAATGCAATAATAACTTTTTGTGTGCCACTCTGCATTAACTTAGAAGGAAGCTTATGTTTGCATACAAACAGTTCAAAAAAAGTAAATGATTTGGAAATTTATCTTAACACTGAAAGATTTTAAAGGAATAAAATATATTTTTTTAAAAAAGGAAAATGGAAACGATTCTTAGATTTTGACAGAAACACTTTTTGGAAAAAAATAAAAACTATAACAAATCTCAAACGCCAAACAAATCCTAAATATTTTATTTTACCACATAACTCCTCTGCTACAATCTCATCTGACTGGATGAATATCATTAACCATTTCTTTCCAAACGTCTCAATATGTAATATAGGAAAACCTTTGTATTATCAGGTTGTATATGTTATGGTTGTATACCTTTCTTGGTAGCTCTTTTTTCATTAGAAATTTATATTCTTCAAGTGTGTTCGAAATTTTTTTTATAATTATAAAATTACTATTTTCCTCTCTCAAAGCATTTTGATTAAAGAATCTTCTGGATGATCTTAGACTTTTTTTATCAGTATCGTGTATTTTATTATCAGGCCTGAATATTTGTCAACCAATCTCATTTCAAAGGTTTTTTTCTGATGAATCATTTGTGATGTTCATTATTCAATTACAAAAAGTTGTCCACGTTCTTCATCTAAAAAAATTATTTCTTTGACACAAAAGGAAAAAATGGACAAGTTCAATTTAAATTAAAAATATTTTGATAGTGACTAAATTCTCACATATTGGCATCTGTGACATTTTTGATAAATCTGACCTATTCTAAATTTTCAGATTTCTTACCCATCTTAGCTAAATGTTAATTGTAATCCTAGATGATAAGCTATAGATTTAAATATTTTTCATTTGTAAAAGAGGAACTTCTTTTTCACAGTCAAAATCTTTTTTGAAGCATCTAATATTATATAATTAAACCACCTCCTAGTTCATTAGAACATGGTAGATCTTCCATTTAGTCAATATACCTTTTTTTTTAATTATTTGTTTTGATCACATGTTCTCTTTTCAATTAGTTTTCAACTTGGTTCCTTCTCTCATACAAATTTTCAAAAGATTTTATAATACGTTTTGTTTTTTTTAATAAATATTTCATACTCAAGATGATTGTATAAAGTATTATAAGCCAAAATATACAAAAAAAGTATATTTTCACTATATATCTAATATGCAGCCGTTTTTTGAAAATTTTTTACAGAACTGATTTTCAGGCATACATTACTAATTCAATTGCCACTTCGAGATATTTTTTAACCGTATTATATAAAATCCAGTACAGAAATAAAATAAGCATGGTCGATTTGGTATAAAACATATTTTATTAAATATCTGTTAAATATTATATTTTAGAATATTTATACTTTTAGATTTTCTTCACTTTACTCTCCCTTCTTTTTTGTCACGACCCATTTTATTTTTCACGCGACCCACACTTTGAATAACGCTGGATTAGACTATGCCTTATATTAGAATACTTTTTTATTTTAAATACCCATTCTGCAATATGCTTTACACAGTCTATTTGTGTTTCATCTTCAAAATCTACATTCAAATCGTCTATTGAAATAGTGAGTAATAAAATGGAAATATATGACATTTGCGAATTTGCCGTGAAAGAGTATAAAAGTTTTATTTACTGTATATAAATTTAAAACAAACTCTAAAAATATATTTTTGGATAGAAGCGTATAAAAATAAAAAGCATGCTTGAGCAAAAATAAGGAAGGCAAAAATCGTGCATGACTTCATAAAAGCTTTTGTATAAAATTGATAAACTTTAATTCAATTTCTTCAAAGGAAGGTCGTTCACAAGGATTTTCTTTCCAACATTCCTTCATTAAGTTATACCTAAAGTGTTGTCAAGATATTACGTTCAATTATTCAGCAAAGGTACAATTTGTTTAAAATATTTACAGTTCTTTGTTGCAGTTTTCGGGTTTGGCAAGTCTGTACCCAGAATTAATCAAATTGACCAAATCGAAGGCATCAACACCTGGGTAAGGGTGACGACAAAGCGTTGTTATCTCCCATAGCACAATGCCAAATGACCATCTAAAAAGTTGTAATATGCCAGATTTAATTTTTATCATCTTTATTATGATATAAAAAGAGAAACTATAATCTTATTTTTTCCATTACTAGAATCACCTATCTCTCTTCTCATTTTAAAAATTAATTACCAAAAATAAAAAAATTGAAAAAACTGGACACTTTATTGGTGATGTTGGTGACTAGTTTCGGATTATAAAATCCCTTTTAAAGAAAATATATATAAATGATAAGGTAAAGGTACCCCGGGGTGTTTTCATCGAGAAGGCACAATTGCGCAGCTTGTATCGAACTATGAGGAAAGCAGGCTTGATGCGGAATCGAACCCAAGACCTTGAGTTATCGAATCCAGCATCCAACCAACCCTACTCACGCAAACTCTAAGATAAGATAGAGAAAATGAGTGGCTATGTTATCATTTATATATATTTGCTTTGAAAAAGGAGTTTATACTCCGAAACTAGTCACCAACATCACCAATAAAGTGTCCAGTTTCAACAATTTTTTTATATTTGTTATAATTTTTTGACCTGAATGGGCCTATCTGTCAGAAATATTGCTTCTTAATTATCAAATAACGAAAATAAAATGGAATTTAAAAAAATTATTTAATTTGCATTAGAAAGAATTAAAGTAGATCTATAATTATTTTAGTATTTTATAGACTAGTTTGCTTGAAAATATGTAATAATAGATTTTTACATCAAACAGATTTAAAATATATTTATTATATACTTAGATGCATTTCATCAGGAAAATGAAAGGTGTGGTGAGAGTTAGTTAAGAAGATACTTACACATCGCTTTTCGTCGTATATGTGTTGTCAAGGATAGCTTCTGGAGCCATCCACTTTATGGGCAGCTTGCCGTTCGTCTTTTTGCAGTAGATATCTTTTTCGTAGATATCGCGACTGAGGCCAAAGTCACTAATTTTCACTATTTTACTCTCACACAACAAAATATTTCTTGCAGCCAAATCACGGTGAACGAATTTCTTCTTGGCTAAGTAATCCTACAGAACAAAAAGAAGAAGATTTTTGGATCCAAGAGCATGAAAATTGTTACCATTCCACAAGAAATTTGTTTCATGAAGTTAATCAAGTCTAATGGAGTGATTGGTTGATCAAAAGCTTTTTTGTGCATGATAGGCAAAGGATCGTATATGATTGGTGTTTTGCTGTGTGCTTTAACATTGACTCTATCGTGAATGAGAGAGGATAGCGAAATGTCAAAGTTGTGATCACTTTTTTCGGAAGAAGATTCATTACTTCGGTTCAACGAGTTTGAGGACGTAGAAGTATCATACTGGAAATGATAGTGACTTAGATAATCTGAAACACTTGGACAATTAGAAGTCTTATTCAGAGGCTGCAAAATATTTTCCTTCCTATTTAGATTAAATAGGATGATCGAGTATGGATTCTAAATAAAAATGACTTGTTAAATTAGTAACATATTGCTTAGTCTAATATGAATTTCTTTTTAAAATCATGCTGGTAAACGTAGAATATTATCATTTATATGGTAAAAAGGTAAATGTTTTCATCGAGAAGGCACAATTGCGCCGCTTGTATCCAACTATGAGAAAGTAGGCTTGAAACGGAATCGAACCCAAGACCTTTTTGAGTTATCGAAACCTAGTATCTAACCAACCTTACTCACACTTCCTTATATAATTTGTATGGAACAAAAATCTATAGAACCACTTCAAAGTTACATTTTTGTTCAATTTAATGCCTCATTATCGCATGCATATAATACTAAATCCATTATCTACACAAAATAAACAGAGTATTTTGTGTTGTTAATAAAATAAATAATACGTCTTTTCTGAGAGCTTGTAGAAAGGCATGCAAATCTCCATATGGACAAAATTCCAGGATAACTGCTAAATTGTTTTTCAAGCAATAACCCACCATGTTAACTATATTGGGATGGCTTCCAATACTCTCCATCATTTTGATTTCTTCGATTAAATTTTTTTGATCTTCCTTTGTTGGACACTCTTAATATCATTATATCATTGGATAGTACACATTTTTCATTAAAAAAATAAAAATAAATTTTAAATTTTGTTTTTTAGACAAAAAATTAGATTTTAAAAGAACTATTTTTATCTATAAATATGTAAAATAAAGAAAAAAAATGTTCAAAGATTAATTATAAAAAAATTACCTATAGTTTCTAGAGTATTTTAATTATAATTTTGTTTGAATACACGAAGGTGTAATTTGAAAAGAGAAAAAGAAATAAAAAAAAAAGTATTAATTTTATTACGTAAATGTTTTTTATTGATTTATTAAAAAACTTCTAAAAGCATAAATTTACCTTTTAGCATTTTTACTGCAACATCTTCTTTGTTGTCTTTGGAGAGGAGTTTGGCCTTGAAAACTTTTCCAAAAGCACCGGAGCCAATTTCGTTCTTTATCGCGATTTTGTCCCACGAGATTTCAAAGTTTATGCCTTGAGAGTTTGGTAGCATCTTCAGGTTGATGGAAGGCAGACGCTGTGCATTTCCGTAATACTGGTTGAGTTGCATCGTAAACCGCAACTAAAGTTAAGAAGAAGTTACAGTCTTTTTGATTTCCAAAACTATTGCTCATGCATAATTTTGATTTGGAATATGTGAAATTAGAAATTGCACCAGCGAGCTTTACTAATATAAATGCCATCATTGTGTAACAATTTGTTTGCTATCAACAAACTAAAAATCTAAATAGAACCGCTCCCAGATAGCGAAACGATACGTAGGGAGATTGCAGTTAGTAGTCTTTAGGACCGAATTATCTAGTCCAAGACTAGAGCCATATATAACTTGTTTCAATGTATACTTTTCTTCAGACTTTAAATTATAGAAACTTAAACTGCGTAAAAATCTCTAGTAAAATTACTGAAATAATGGCATCTTTCAAAATGAAAAGAAATAAGATAAAAGAAATGAAAATCAGAAATGACTTGAATATTAGATTTACAAATATTTGAACAAAAATTTTTTAATTCACTGCATACATGCTTATATTCATATTTTTTTTTATATTTTTACAAATTCTCCATCCAAGAAAAATTTATAATCTAATTTTGAACTTCAATATGCAAGACATATTACTAATCTTTACAGACATCATTTCTATGCCAGTTTTAAATGACGTATAAACTAAACTAGTAAATAAAATAACAAACCATTTCAGTATCAGTATGTACAACTAATTGCATGACAAATCAGTGACAAATAATGATTATATTTACATAAAATAAAAATAGATTGGAAAAAGCACGTGATCATTGATAGCTTGGATCTAGCTAATTTTTGACTTCATAAGCGTCAAAATTTTTCCTGGATTCCATATTTTAGCAATATGAAAATGTTTGTAGTTTTATTTTACCCTCTGAGATTGAGAACTGGAATAGTTCGATATATAAAACGGGTAACTAATTTTCCAAGTCCATAAGGCCTTCGCAGTTATTCTTGTATTTAGTTGGAGATTTAGTAGTTAAGATGGTTTAATAGTTAGTTGTATGTTTTCGTTTATTAACAAGTTTTCGTATAACTTTAAAGTTTATAACTAATTTACAAACAAAACAGCAGACAAAATAACTTACTATTTAGTTGACAAATAAAAAACAGACTACTTTATACAAAAAAAAACATATGGTGAAAAAATGTATATCAAATTGAATCAGGATGCAAAGTCTTACGTCGTTATCTTTTGCTGTTTTTTTGTTTTGAGCTCGACTGCAGTAATTCTTAAGCAAGAAGTAAAAAAGGAGAATGAATATGACGATGAAAATGATTGGTCCAACTGTCATGAAGATGGTACTGCTTTTGAAGAAGTATTCCTCTGTGTACGTTCCGAAAAAAGGTTTCATAATATGATTTAGACAAAAGAAAAATTTTGAAATATAATACCATTGTAAATTTTTTCGCTTGGGCCAGTGGTGAACTGAGTGAAGCGTTCTTCTCCAATTCCGCCATCAGAAATGGCATACACCCAAATGTGGTAGAGAGCATGCATTTTCAAGTTTGTCAGAATGCAAAAATTTTCATTCTGTTGTAGGGTGAGAAAAAAATATTTATTTATAAAAAATTTTAATTTATATAATTATTATATTTATAACTACTTTAGTTTCATGTAAGTTTTAAAATTAAATTAACCCTTTCGTGACCAGGAATATCAGACGATATTTATTAAAAAGCAGAAGATTCATATACAAAATTATTTGAAAAAGCAGACGAGGGTCAGATAAATTGGTCACGAAAGGGTTCATAAAAATTAATTTTCTCAGTTTTTGCGAATATTCTAAAAAAGTTTTAAAAACAAATAATGTACCAATTTTAAGGTCATTCATTTTAAGGAATCTTGGGTTAATTTTTTATTTTTAAAGTTTCTTAAATTCAAAATTTACTCCTTTATTTTGCTGTTTAAATAAGATTAGTTCAATTAATTAATTGGTAAATTGGTTTAGATCAATTTTGAGTAAATTAAGAGTCGTTAAGATGAAAAAAAATGTGAAAAATCGCATCTGTTTGAGATAGTGCATTGGATGTGTTGATGAAGAGTCATTCGCAAAAGTAGTCGAGTTCAAGAACCTTCTTGCTTGTAATCTTTTTATTAGATTAATGATCCAAAATTGCGAATGTATAATAAACTTCGAAAGTTTAAGAATGACCTTGAAATGTTATGGAAGACATAGTTACTCAAGAATGGGGTTAACGGCTAGGAGGAATAATAAATTTTACAAATTTGACATCTCAACATATGATTTGGTCATAAACTTGTTTTCTAGATCTCCTAATTTTTCAGCGATTTGCTAGGTATTTGTAGTTTTATGAAAGAGGATTAAATTCTTACTGAGTTAGTATTCATTTCGCGAACTTTAGGCTTTTCAACGAAAATTTTTTCAAGATTCGGTATAAATTTCCATTTACAAACAAAATTCTTGATCGCTTCAATTTGAGAAAATTTGGGATAATTCCATGTGACGTTTGCAATCATTCCGGCAGAAGTTATCTTCGTAACAATTTGCAAATTCTCAACTTTGCTTGGTCCTGTGAAAAAAAGAGAAACGTGAAAAAGAGAGATGGCGAAATATTTCAGAGTTGCAAGAAAACTCACCGCATCTTGATAAGTTGTAATTTGTTGCTTCTAAGCAATCAGGCACTTTGAATACGATGGACGTTTTCTTGCTTTCGTACTGCCAAGAGCGATAGGCGGAGCGGACATCAATTTGGTACTTCATGTTGAATGAGAGTCCCTTCAAAAGGATTTTGTAGTGTCGCGGCTTTGATTAATAAAAAATCGTTAAATAAACGTCAAACGAGTGGAGAAAAGGGCGGGATAAAGGGCGCGTGGTAAAAAGTATATAAAAATGTCATTAGTAGAAAAATGTTAAAGAATCTAATTTCTTGAATGTCTGGCTGGAATTAAATTGAAAGGTGAAGAAACGAATTTTGCATGTATTTCAACCTTTTGGGAACTTCTTTATATTTGTACTTCTGTACATGAAGGAAGCCATTTTGTGCCGCAAACATACACGAGTAAAAATGCACATGTGTTTGAAATTTGTGTTGAAGTTGATGTAGCCTGCCGTTCAAATCACACCAAGAAGCTTTGAAATTCTCAAAGTGCGATTTTAGCACGTAAAAATGGTGATAAATTTAAACGACAAACCGAACGCGGTCTTTCTCGCAGTCGATTCTCAGAGATGAATGATGAAGGTGATGACCAATCGAATAGAAGAGAAGTTATGAAGTATGATGAGGCTTACGTTTGTGACTCTGTGACTGTGGTAGTGGCTCTCTTTGGACGAGTACCAAAAGAATGTGTAGTGGCAGGTTCTTTGAGGAGAGGGCAGCCAAGAAATTTCGCAATCCAGAGATTGGCCATTTGTTGAAAAGTTGTCAATCTTCAGTGAGACAGGTTTCTCCGGGTAAACTTCTCCTTAAGGATGCATCAACGCGTGATTCAAAAATGAGACAAAGAAATTAAGTGCTAATGTGCAAAGACTTGAAATAGTTCGTTTTAAAAGTAACTTTGTTATCGTTTTCGTTATCTTGTGGAAACGCTCTCTTTAAAATTATGAAGCCTATTTTTTTCAAAAAAAAAATCAAAAAAAAATTTGTCAATTTTTCAAAAACTTAATTTTTTTATTTGATTTTTTACCGTCTATTTATTTTTATTGCTTTATACTTTTTTTCTGAAAATAGAAAATTTGGTTACATAAAAAAATTTATTTTTGAATTAAACTTAGCTACTTATTTTAAGCAATTTTTGAAAATTATTTAATTCAAATTTTACGCAATATAGAAAACAGATATAATTGAACGTCATAAGTTGAAATGTGTATTTGAATTAAACATTTATCAGTAGAACAAAAATAATACTTTGAACATATGTGCAAAAGTTATCGTTAATTTTCGGATTAGGAATATGTTGTGATTTACTCCAACCTTTTTTTAAAACAAACATTATTATAAATGCTTCCTTCTAGTAAGAAAGATGATGAAAGTTGGCTAAACAAGATGTAACGATTCTTACTTGGGTCGAACTGATTATTATTTAATCCAATCAAAATTAAAACGTCTGAACTCATTCATAATGTAAAAATGTTAAAATTTGTAATATCCATCTGATTTATTGGGGAATTATTTTCTTTATAAAAAATAAATAATAATTTTTCGAAAGAAAATAAGAATCAATATTGGATTCCAAATCAGCAAGAATCCTTGAATCGGTAAATCTCAGCACTCTTTAAAATAATTTCTTATTTTGAAACTGAAAGAGTTGGTGTTTCAGTTTTCACAATTAGTACAAAGCTTTGCATCATGTCGTGTATGAGTTCTGATTTTATCCTGCTTTTTCGAAAATATATGTACAAAGGATTTAATCAAGATTGGATTTAATCAAGATGTGATGCGAATGAAATCGTTTGATGAGTGTGAATACAAAGGAAAGGAAGAAGTGCGTACTTTTGTGAGTTAGGATCCATTCGGAAGTCTTTGGTGCACTCACGACCCCAGAAAGCGAAACGATGCTCACTTTGAATTGGTAGTGCGTGTCTTCCTTCAGCTTGTCAATTGAAATGTAGTCTTTTTGTGTCTGAAACAATGCAATCAAATTTTTAAAACTTTTTCTTCCATTATTCGGTCCCTTCTCTTACATGAGCTTTTACGAGAAATTATCAGAAAAGAATCTACCTTCTGATTCTTCTTTGATGAAGATACTTTAATAAATACACGATACAATGACGTTTTTATAAAAAGAAATACGAAATATGGATTTATGATTTTGAGATGGAAAAACTTTTCAGATCAATGTTTTTGTGAGAAAAACAATACAGGTGAAGTGAATCATTTGATAATAATATACGAAATATTCCGAAATCGTTCGATGAATGAATGACGCTTTTATTTAAACTTACGATTGTTAACTGATAACGTTATCCAACGACATAAAAGGTATCCAATGTAATTACCCAACTTTTATTTCTCGATACATCGATCACCCTATATATTTATGTTTGTAGAAAGAATTTTTAACGTTAAATTCTACTTATTGATTTTAAATTTGCTTCATGAATAATAAAATTCAATTTTCATTTGTTTGTTTTCATTTTGCAATTTTCATTAATTTGCTAATCAGGCGTTAACTTTATCGAATCCTTATACGCACTGCTTTTGATGCTTTCATTTGAATTGGCGTTGAATTTTGTAGTGACCAAATTTCCCATAAAAAACATCTCGCTTCTTTGAAAAAGACTGATCAAAACATACGAAGAGAACCCATGTTTTGATATTGAAATAGGATCTTCAATGCCTCATTTGCAATAACGGCCAGTCTTCTCACAAAATAATAAAAAATCGAGAAAGGAAAGGGCTTCGCAAAACCTAAATTAATAAATCACGACATTTTTCCCACTCTATGCTAAAGCCATCCTCTCTTTTTAATCCATTTATTCCATAGGGGCACACTGCCCGTAAATGCCGCGAAATTGGCCAGGAAGCAATTGAGTGTGAATTTTTAAGTGTGGACTTGAGTGATTGCAAATACCTTTCCAAGAACACTCCAATCGCTCGCATTTTCGTGAATTCTGCTCCTCGCTTGCACCACAGAGAATCTTGGAAGATTTTGTGACTGGGGCATCAAGAATTTTAAGTTTGTGTTGGCTGAGAGAATGACAGTTGACTCGAAGATCGGTTCTCCTATCTTTGGATTCGTTTGATACGTTTCTGTGCAGACAACGTCCACTTTCTCGATCCGAATTAGTTCATTTCGCGTTTGTTCTGAATAAAATTGCTGAAAATGGAAGTTTCCTTGATTTCAGAAAAATAGAATTTATTTTATGTATTTCATTGAAAATATTGTGCATTTTATTTCTCCACAAAAAAAATTGTCATCCTTTTTATATTTCTTTTATTTTAAGACTAATTTGAAAAACTTTACTGGAATGTTTTTTTTTAAAAAATATAGTAAAATTTGCTAAACTTAAAAATATATTAAAATTAAAACTACAAATTAGATTAACACTGGGTTTAAAAAAAGTTGCATAATTCAGAAGATAAAATCATTTTTAATTAAACTAAAATACAAGAACAAAGATTACAAGATAATTGCTCTGAGTAAATCCCATTAAATACCTTATGAGTGCTTGCGTACTCCTTATTTTTTATTTTGAAATTTTTCGTTTATACGCTGAGGTCTAGTTTGTCAAAAACAGACTAAAAGAAAAACTAATTAAAGATTTAACTGACCATCAAATTAATTAATAAAAAATTAATTTACACATCAAATTAATAAATTTTTCTCAGCCGAACCGAAACTTGAAGTTTGTGAATTAAAACAAATAAACGCTCATTGTTATACCTTTTTCTTTGTAATAAAAGTCGAACCATTCCTTGAGACGAGTGCATGATTCCTTGCAAGGAGTAGACACCTACAAGATAAATCAAAAAGGAATAAAAAAACATTATTTTTATAAGCAATTTTAAAAAGATTAAACTGATTTAAAAAGGAAAAACCGCGAATTTAAAAACTTAACTCAGACAAGAATTTTTAAAAAATTTTAAAAGAAAAAATTACTTTCATTATTTTAGCAATGGTAAAAAACTAAATACAAAAGTATTAATTTTAACAGACTAAATAAGCTATTCTTAATTAACTAAACAAACTAAATTTAACTTAAAAAATATTTAGCTTACAAATACTAACTAGATAAATAATCGTGAAGCTAGTGATATCAACTAATTTATAAAATTCATATTAATCAACATAATAAAAATTTGACAGGCACTGAAAAAAAAGTAAATATTTTTTTAATTTTTAACTCTTTGGATTAATTTGTACTATCATATAAAATAAATTAAAAAAAATAGTAGAAAAACTATAGTTAAAATAGAGTGTGGACAAACCAATATAAGAGTGATTAAACGAGTATTAAACAAACAAAGATGAATGATCCGAGTTTGTCGCCAAATGGCTTAGTGGTAAGAGCATGGGGTGTCGAACAGATGGTCTGGGTTCGATTCCTGATCGTGAATGGAAGATTTTTTTTTAACTAAGTGCAAATTTAAAGGATACTTACACACTTGTATTTGCAGTCTTCCAGAGTAGTGAAGTATGCGTCACAAGGACTGGAGCACTGGAAAAGAGAAAAAGGAAAAAATGACGCAAAATCAATTAACGGAATCTGATTGAAAGTAGTACCTGGGTGCAGTTGATTGTGGTGCACGAGTCTCTTGAATTTGGCACGTCTGTTTTATTATTCCTCACACTTTCATCCAAGTTCTAAAATGGTGAATCTTTTTGCTTAATCAAAGGATGCGAACCATTTTAGAAAATATGCCTCAAAAACCTATATATGTTACAAATTAGACAAAGAACTAATTAATTAATTGATTGACTTACTTACTAAGAGACCAACTAAATAAATATTTTCCCTACTCAAATCTAACTGACAAAATAATTTAATTTCTAAGCATTTTATGAAAGAGCAGTGAATTAATGAAAATGTTAAGTAAAGCAATGACTTCCTATTTGCCTCAAACTGTCAGAGATTCAAACCAATCTCCGGTTTCACAATCTGACTGTAGCATTGACAAGAATAGGACATACCAGCTACTCTTTTGTTGTTGTTGTTGTTGTTAGCGCGTAGATTACACTATCTCGTTATATCTGTTCAAAAAAACACAATTTATATTTGAACTGAAAAAGTTCATCCCTCTCTGGAAAAATATGCCTCTCATAGAATGTCGACTAGCCATTTATAAAAAAAATTTATTCAAAAATTGCTTTGATTTTTGTTGCTTCAAAGCATCTACGATTCTACGATTAATTAATAATTTAAAATTATAATAATAATTTTAAGTCATCTTACATATTTCGAAATGAAAAAAGTTTCCGCGTAATTCTTTTATAAACGTCGATGATTCAAAGGTGTAGCGGGAGGGAAGGGCCAATGGTTACTCCCCTGCCCATTTTTTCCATAGCAAAAAATAATTTATATACGTGATATAAAAAAAATTGAGTCCATCCATGACTTTCCTCGACCATGACATCACTGCTTGAACCACCCCTCCCCTCCCCCTATATTTTAAATGCTATATTTTAAAGAAAAAGAAAAAATCAATTTTTAAGGTTGTATTTTGCATAGGGGACACTGGCATATCAGGGCCAATATTGCAAGTACAAATTCCTCAAATCACTTCGTGACAATTTTCATTCGCTTATATGCGACAGTGAAGTTGAATGCAAGCGACCAAATACTTCAAGCGATTACGTTTTTAGATTTTTGCAAACTGTTTTCAAGAAGTAAAACTCTACATGTGAAGTTATACTATACAAAGATCCATCTTTGTTTCGCCTACTAAATCGTTGATGACGATGATGATGATGATGATGATGATGCTAGCTTATCAGTTGTGCTTCATGTTAATTCACTGCGTGCGTGTTTTGTATCTGCGCGTTACACTTTTGCAAAATGAAACAAATTTCACACCTCCGTATGAGTGTTTGCCTGTTACTTTGAAATAAAATGCAGAAAATGCAAACAATTACACGTCTCTTTGATATTGATAGCTTTATTCAAATATAAACTTATGTGTGAGAGAGTTTTTAGTGTTTATTTCAAAAGTCTTTTACTTCATTAGGCTAGAATTGAAAGTTATAGTGCCAAATTTCTCTTAAGTATAAAATTCTCTTAAAGTATAATGCCAAATTTCAAAAGAAATTCAAGGAAAAGAATGAATTATTTTGTTAAAAAATATGATTCTTTACCAGAAATGAGTGTCGCCCCACTTCGACTCAATGTTTAAAAATGTTTTCTTGTAAGAGTAATGAAAGATAAAATAAAAAGATGAAACTCTGATATTAACCCATTTAAGACCAAGCAAAGCAGACGACTTTAGTAATTCCTATTTAATTCCATTTAAAGTAGGAGTTCTTCTGCGTTCCCTTTGGGAACATTGGTCGTAAATGAGTTAAAATGTCTTTCTTATCAGGACCCATTCTCAAAAAGAAGGCAAAATCAATTGCAACTACTCCAGGCCACAAAAAAATTGGTTGCCAGTGATGATGGGTTAACAAGATTGAAAGAAAAAAAATAACATTATTTACAAAAACTAAAGAAAAATGGTTGGAAAAGGTTTTACCAAATGTACTGAAAAAATATGGTGCCAAAGATCTTTTTAATGCTCATGTGAAAGAGGATATGGATTTTATAGGCTTTTGTCTGAACGTGCTATGGCATTTAAAAATGGTGGATGCAAGAAATTTAAAAGACGTATCACTGCTTTATCACGTGCAATTTAATTGAAAATGAAAAACTTCCTTATTGGAAAAAGTAAAAGGCCTGGATGTTTCAAAAAGATGAAGACTTTTTACAAGAAAAATAAAAGAGCTGGATGATAGCAAAAATTTTGCAAAAAAAAAGTCAATTTGATGAAGAAGGAACAAAGTTTGATATTATTAAAGGTTTGTTGAATGTTATGTTCATGATGATGTGGAAATCTTAATTCTACATTAAAAATGTGAAGAAAGTATCAATTCAATTCTTTTGAAAAAGTAAATAAAAACACATTAAAGATTGAAACTTGAGGATAATATACATTTAAATACATTTTTGTTCAATAAGGTATCAAAAATGTGTAGTAGAATTTAAATAATTTGATATAAGGAAGAAAACAGTCAAGTCAAAAGTGGTCTTTTTACGGAGAGTGCGCGCTGTATATAGAAATGAGAGATTGGCTGTCAGTTATTTAGCCAGTTGTGGTAGTGGAAGAAAGTGAAACTCAAATTAACATTTCATTCAATCTTATCTTTGGAAAGACATTCCAATCTGTCTAGGTTATTTACGCAAGCGAAAGTTATAATAATAATGAGTAGATTTTTATCAGAACTATCATTTCTTTTGTTTACTCTATGAATGCTATTTTTCCTTACAACGCTACTTTGCAACCTTTTTAAGTCATGAAACTTTATCATTCAAAATACGAAGATACAGGACAACTGAAAAATAGACTTTCACAGTCTTGATCAAAAGTTATGTGTCGGCTTCAAAGAATCGCTATAAATTTAAATTGAAAAATCCCAGTTTCATTTAATACTTCAAATAATTGTCTCAAGATTCTATTAGGTTCTCCAAAATAAAGTTAGCAAGGTGAAAGAACGCAAGATGTTTCACGGCTATCTGGGGACGCAAAAGTGAAAATCTCCTTTGATGTTGTCAGGTTGTTAACAATAAATTGGATGGAAGTTATACCTGTTTTATTGATTAAAATTCTACCAATGAGAAAAACATAAAGATAAATAAATGTACTTTTGTGGCTTACGCAAGGGTGGGGTCAAAGTGAATAAGATCCCCAATCAAGTTGATGAATGATTAATTTATCAAAGAAAATAATATCCTAAAAAATAAAGTATAAAAGAATGTGATATTAGCTTCTAAAATGCATACGTACACAGATTGGGGGCTTGATTAAAAAAAAGCAGAAAGCTGCTATTATGAAAAATGAGTGAAACCCGGTTCAGGAGATGAAGTAAAATATATTCGTAGTGTAGGTTATAAATAAAAATTCAACTTGAAAACTTCTTTAAAAACAGAAAAAATGTGATCAGTATGTCAAAAAGGAAAACATTGATAGATATGTTTAAAAAGATACGTGAAAGCAAGTCAACTGACACATCGCAGAAATAACGGTGTCCCAGTAGGAACGGTATCTGAAAATGCCCAGAGCTCCTTCTCCCCAAAAAACAGAAATGAACAAGAAGAGGTTTGCGATCAATTTCGTAACATTCATTTCAAACAAACGTTTCGATTGAAGAATGAAGACTTCTTCAAGAGGTCTAGCTTTGAGAAAACTTTATGTTATAGATCTACTTTGCTTGTGTTTGGAGTAGTATGTGTAAATGGATTTAGGAAGCGATCGCTTATTCGGGAATTATCGCGATATCTTCGGAAACTTAATCTTGAAAAGGGGAACAGTCAGCAATAAGCTCCTTAATGAGTTAGCGGAAACACTTTTGCTAATGGAAGAATGGTGAGCGCTTTTATTGTTGGTGCCTCTATGCTTGGGCTGTGCTAATGGAGCTGAGAAAATCCTCTCACTTAGTTTCACTACCTGTAAACGTCATATACTCGTGATGAACTAATCATCGCATACCACTGTAATTGCTCGTGGACTACATTTAGCATCTGAAGGTATGTCTTATTCATTGTGTTCAAGTCACAAATAAATTAGTTATTGAGGGGATGAAGCAGGGTGTTTCAGAAGTTCTATGTTTGCCGTGTGTGTGTGTGTGTGTGCAGAACAAACACAACTTTCTATACTGCTCATATAAAGTAGGTATATCTCTACAACGCCATGGGCATAATGCAGGAAAGAGACATCGCTTTTACTGTTATCATCTCTATCCATCAGCTTTCAAAGATTTTACCCAATTCTATTTTATTACGCCAATCAAAACTTAGACTCTTTTATTGCCACGATAGGATATCTCGAGGAAGAAATATCCTTTGCTTCAAAGGGAAAAGATATCACCAATTCAATGAATGATATAGATATAGGGTCTTCAATCCCTGCTCACAAAAATATATCACACCTCACAAAATGTGTTGCTAAAGTGTTTATTTCTTTAATGAATTAAAAATAAATCCAGCTGTAACCGAATTTAGAACTAAGTTGATGAAATGCAGTAGACTTTAAAGAAGAGGGAAGTGGTTTCGTTTTGCAATTATTGCTATTATTTAGAAGAAAGTTATGAATATATTGCAAACTGAACTATTTTTCTTAAAACGATTAATATTTTTAAATATTATGCATACTTTAAATTTTATAATTAGACTCTTTATTGCATAAATAATTAACTTAATCAATATATAACTAAAATAATAATCGATAATAATTGGATAAATAAAAATTTTTAAATGAATTTAAAAATTTATAATTCATCATAAGGTTTCATTCGCTTCTTGTTTTCAGTTTATCTATAAGATAAGTACTAAATATTTATTTAATTTAAAAATGGCGGGAAATGTATAGGAAATTAACTAAAATTAGGTTGAACAGAAAAAAAGTTTTGTTTTTTAACATTTATTTTGTGACTGGAACAATCAAAGGCCTTAGAATCAGCTAAAATTGATGGGTCCCATTTTTTCATTTCAATACACATGAAGTGACATTTTTTTAAGTTTAATTCTATTCTAGTTGAAAAAACTAATTAACAAAAGAAAAACATTTTTGACAACTTGTTCTTCGTTAATCTAAGAGAAAATAATAACAAGAAATATTCTTACTGGTGAAAGCTAACTCTAGCCCTGTAGTATGTGAAAGAAATGTGGGTACTTTCAAAGTTCTGTTATCAAGGGCACGTGTCAAAATGCGAAATTTTCCATTAATTTTGATCTATACTCACTTATGGAGAAAAACATTCACTCTAGATTGCGCTAAATCACGTTCCACGGGTTTAAAGCAATTTAGTTCACGAAAAAGAGATTATTTTGACTAAGCCTTATTGAAATGGATGGGAAATTCAAGTTATAGCCTATAAGTACTGTTTCCGAAACATTTCGTACTCCACGCCTCCTCCTTGATCACATTAATACAAAGAAACGTTCTCATTGTTTCAAGGGAGCATTTTGACTTATAAAAAAAAATTTTTTTAACCCTCATACCATCTTTGCGTGATTTTTCACCCATTTTAATTTTTGAACTTTGATAAATATTTTATTTCAACTATTCAAAAGTTTAACTTTTGGCTATTTGTTCATTTTAATACAAAATTTAAAGTAATGGAGTTTGACTATGATTAGAAATTAAATATATGAAAATAAATTTAAAAAAAAAAACATTTTTTATCCTTGGGTGAAATTTTCCCATTTCACTTTGTTTAAAAATGTATTCATATTTTTTATCTTTTCGCTATTACAATGATTGACTTTTTTTGTTGTTGTTACAATAGCCTACCTTGGTATTATTATGCATAAAATTATACTCATATAGTTTTTTTATTTTATAACACAGTTATTGCAAAATTCAAGAAGAAAAACAGACGCACGTATATTCTGTTTCAACATACGCCATTTTTCAATTTTAAACACATTTGTAGTGAAATTTTTTTTGCGTCACCATTACTTTTCTTTTGTTTTAATTTTTTGTTCTCAAAATAATGTCTACGTGTTTTGAAAGTGAAGAAGAACCAATGGATGATTTATCTGATTCTGAAGATGATATTATAGAAGAAAATGTAGGAAATAGTGAGAGTTATTCAGAATCAAGTGAAGAGTGTCAAAAAGAGCAAGGAGAATTGTTATTAAAAGATAAAAGTGTTAGATGGAGCACCGATATTCCCAATCTTCAAGATTTGCTAAAAAGTTTATTTCAAATGTTATGGATTCATTTGATTCTTGTTTTAATTTTTCATTTTTACAAAGATAAATGGACTGATGTAGATGAAGTCACTTTGAAAGCATACATTGGTATTTTGATTTTAGCTAGAGTTTTTCGTTCATATGGCGAATCTCTGAATAATTTATGGGATGATGATATTGGAAGAGCAATTTTTAAAGCTAACATGTCAAAAAAGACGTTTGAAACAATAACTTGAGTGTTGCGCTTCGATCACAAAAAAGGATAGAAAGGAACGTCGTGCTAAAGACAAGTCAGCTCCAATCAGAAAATTATGGCAAAACTGGGTAAGAAATTTGCAAACTCTTTTCACTCCTTACGAAAATATAAGGATAGATGAAGAACGTGTATCTTTTCGTGGGCGATGTCCAATAAAGCGATATATTCCTTCTAAGCCAGCAAAAGATGGCATCAAAGTTTGGATTTTATGTGATAGCAAAACAAATTACGCATGGAATTTACAAGTCTATACCGAAAAGTTACCTGATAAGGCTCAAACCTAAGGACAAAGAGTTGTTTAGATTTAGTTCAAAACCTCAAAGGAAGGAATGTTGTTTGCGATAACTTTTTTCTTCTTCAACCATTCAACCCAATTGTTAAAAAAAGTGGAAATTGGGGGGACCCCGCTCCCCAAAAAAACATTTTTCCCTTTTTTTTATAAAAAAAAAATTTTTTCTCTCTTTTTTTTTCAAATTATTTTTTTTTTTATGCTACACTGGTGCAATATCTTCCTCAAAAATAGAAAACAGAGCATGTCTTGAGTACCCTTCATCATGACAAAAGTGTGTCTTTAGATAACAAAAATCTTCCAGAATTTATAGAGATTTATAATAAGCAAAAAGAGGGAGTGGACACATTGGATCATACACAGTAAAAAGAAAAAGGAATAGACGGCCTTTTGCTTTATTCTGTAACATAATTGATATTTCATGTCTAAATAGTTTTGTTTTGTGGGTACAAATCAACCCTAGCTGGAATAAGGGAAAACTCTATAAAGGACGTCTTTTTTTTGAAGAACTAGGAAAAAACTTAGTCCAAAATGAAATACTAAGAAGACCACGTCTCCCAAGAGGAAGTTCTTCGCGTTCTCTTGTAGCAAATATTAGAGAGACACAAGAGTTTTCTGCATCTTCAGGACAAACTAAACGAAAACTGTCCAAAGGAGCTCGCTGTTCTTTGTGTGTAGGAAAAGACCGAAAAGCCTCTTCCGAATATGCAAAATGTAAAAAATTTTATGCCGAGAGCATAAAAATTCTTTGTTTTTTTGTAGTAAATGTTTGTAATTATTCTGGTTTTTATTATTGTGTTTCAATAAATAAATTCGTTTTTGTGCATTTTGAAACTTAAAAAAAACATGTGTGAAAAGAGAGTATGAGGGTCCATAGAAAGACCCAGCCGGTCAATTGACGGGTGAGTTATTTTGTTTCGACTGTAACTCTTGGCAACTTATACTCATTCAATCGAAACTTATAGAATTCTGATATTTTATACAAAGTTATAAGTTTGAAGGCTCTGTTTTTTATTTCTAAATTTTCCAAAGTGTATATAAGTTTTTCTTCAACTATAAGAAATTTGTTTGAAGAAAATATTTACCATTGTTTATTAACATAAAATTTTAAACATAGTTTACATACCTGAAAAGAACAGGATCCACAAATATAATTAAAACAGTTCGAACAACACGTTCTTATTAGTGTTTTTTCTTAGAAAACTTATAGAATTTCTCTTTTTCAAATAGAGATTCTCCCATGTCAATCAAAAACTCTCTTCTTTTTTTCGTGGAAATTTTCATTTCTTTGCACAAAATATAAGTATTCAAATACACGATGTCGAATAAATTGAAAAATACTGCGAGTGGCCATCTTTTGGAACCTGGCTTTGTAGAATATGCTCTCAGCATTTCATCAGCAGCATCTACTCCTCTTTTTCTTTATTGTAAAGAATGGATTCTGGTCGCTTTTTGGAATCTTCAAATACAACTTTTGGATTTTGATGCTGTGATGATAAAACAAATTTTTTTTTAGCTCGGTAACCTACTAACATGATACCTTCATCTTGCGTAAAATGGAACTTTGATCCATAAAACCGATCATTCTTCTCAAACTTCATTTGTGCGAGAATTTCTCTTCTGTGCGATCTAATTGTTTCCACAAGTGTTGTCTTTTGTCTAAAAAAGTTTTTAGCGTAGGAAAAACTTGTAAAAAATTGTCGCAAGTCACATCCAAGCCCATATCTTTATAGGAGTCTAACAATTTCAAAAGAACGTGTTCGCCTTGGCTTGAATGAACTCGAGATTCATCCTTACCAGTGTAAGGAATTGATTGCAAAACATAGTAACCGTGGGAATCACAATGCATCCAAAACTTTATTCCAAATTTTGATGGTTTACTTTGAATTTGCACCTGCTACGACATGTATAAAGTTGTTCGTCAACAGTAACTGATCCATGAGAAAAGTAGCACTTTTGAAAGTTCTCCGTTACATTTCTTCAAAGTGAGCGAATCGCTGTGAAAGGATCTTTTTCTTTTCTTAGAGAATAGCGAGGTCTTGTCATCAAATCGTAAATATAATTTTTTTAATTGTTACGAGATATCGTCTCATTACAAAAATATTTTTCTTCCATAATAATTCGCATTCCAAAAGTTATGAAAAGGTTCATTTCGTCCTTTAAGTACACCTCTCTTTATGCAAAGTCCAAGAAAAGCAAAGAACTTCGACAAAGGAAAAAAAAGTTTAAGTCATTCTTTCTTTTAGCCTCTTCTGTGGTAAGTTTGATTATTTTATCTAAATTCCTGCGTCCATACACTCCCATAAAGACATCAAAATTGTTGTTTACACGATTTCTTATCAAAGGTGTAGTAGGATCACCAGACTTACAAAGGAGATTGTGCGAAAGAGTTTTGCTTGCCATTTTTCAAGGTGTTTAACTTGAAGATGAAGCTTCATCAGATTTGCAGAGAATCTAAAGGAAATTTTAGCATCTGGAGAAAGAGAAACTCAAGTAAAAAAGGTTCTCTGACTTCTAATATTTAAAAAGCGCGACCACTCTTTCCTTTTATAAATAAGTAAACAAATTTTAAAAGTCATGCACTTTCTGCAAATACGAGCTTTTTAAATATTTTGACTTTTTCATTTTTTAGTCTATGGTGTTGAGTACCAATTTTAATTAGTGGTTGGAAGATTAATCTGAATTAGAAATCATAAGAATCTTCCTTTTTCAAGTATTGGGATTTGATTTGTATCTGAAAAATCCACTAACTAGTTTTTAAAATCGGAAACTGCTATGGAGGTTGAATAACTAACCCATGGCTGGTGGCATAAGCGTATTAACTTTGCTTTGCTACTAGCTATGTGTTGTTAGAAAAAATACGTTAGCAAACTTAACAGAGTTTAGAACTGAAACATATGAAGAATTCACATTTTCTTTTAAATATTTAAGGCTTTCTATCTGCCAATAAAGAAATAACTCATTAGCTTTGTTTAACAAAGAAACGGTTTGAAATATTTCATGGAAGCTTATAAAGATGGAAAAATTGGGGCAAGAAAAATATTACAAACAGAGTCTTGCTTTCTTCAAAAGTAAACAGTTTTTTCGAGGGATATTCTAAAACAAAATCAATTTGGGCTAACTCTCAGAATGAATGAAGTATAGATAATAATCGCTTATTTGAATCATTTAATTTTAAAGCGTTTATATAGCCCTTCTCTCTGATAAACGTACATGCCCTTAAATCAATACTAAAGCCGCTAAATAAGTTTGCTTTTTCAAGAATGCTCCTTCTTCTTCTTCTTCTTCTTTTGCAGCTTTACTCATTTCTATATGGGATCGCTGTTTGCGATGAGTATCTTCCATCTTCTCCTGTCCAAAGCCAGTTCGCAGTCTTTTTCAAGTCAATCTTCTTCTTCCTGCCATCAGCTACAACACAACCCATCCATCTCATCTTCGGTCTTCCCCCTTCTTCTTTTGCCTTTTACATCTTGCTCCATCATCTTTCTCTCAATACTTTCTTCACCTTTTCTAAAGACATGGCCAAACCATCTCAAGCGCTCTTCTTCCATCTTATTCCCCATTCTTGTGACTTTGACACTTTTCCTAATTACTTCGTTCTTTATTCTATCTTTTCTGTTCACTCCACTCATCCATCTTAGCATATTCATTTCAGAAACTTCTAATTTCTTTTCATTGCTTTTCTTTACTGCCAAGGTCTCCAGTCCATATAGCATAGCAGGTCTTATGACTGTTTTGTAAATTTTTCCTTTAAGTTTGATAGGCATTTTTCTGTCACAAAGTACTCCTGAAACATCACGCCAATTTTTCCAACCTGACTGAATTCTTCTATTTATCTCCACATCTTCTCTGCCATTTTCCATCATAGTTGAACCAAGATATCTGAAATTTTTTACTCTTCTTATTACTTCTCCCTCTATCTTTAAACCTTTCATATTATCGTCAATATCATCATGTACATTCCTATCATTCATCACTAGATACTCTGTCTTGTTTATATTTATTTTTAAACCCCTGCTTTCTAAAACTTGAACCCACTTTTCAAGTTTTCTTTCAACTCCTTCTTTTGTTTCACTAACTAAAACTACATCATCGGCGTACATAATTTCCCAAGGCATTCCCTCTCTTAATTCATCAGTAATAACATCGAATACTATATTGAAAACAAAAGGGCTAAGACTTGATCCTTGGTGTAGACCAATTTTTACATTAAACTCTTCTGTTTTGCCTACAATTGTTTTAACATTTTCATAATTAGTTTTACATATTTTTCAGGCACGAACTTTTTTCTTAAGCATCTCCATACTTCTTGTCTTGGTAATCTATCATATGCTTTCTCAAGATCAACAAATACTGCATGTAGCTCTTTTTGCTTTTCCCCAAATTTTTCCCACATCTGTCTCATTATAAAAATTGCATTTATTGTTCCCTTCTCAGGCATGAAACCAAATTGGCTCTCTGATATTCTCACCATTTTTCTTAGTCTAATTTCTATTATTTTTTCAAAAACTTTCATTGTGTCAGATAAAAGTTTTATCCCTCTGTAATTTGAACAATCTTGAACATCTCCTTTATTTTTGAAAATTGGAACGGTCATACTTTTTCCGCACTCCTGTGGTATTGCCTCTTGCTGTACAATCTTTTTCAATAATCTCCATAAGATATTGACTCCTTCTTCTCCTAAAGCTTTCCACACTTCAACGGGTATAGAATCGGGCCCTACCATTTTGTTGTTTTTCATCTTTTTCAGGGCAACTTCAACTTCACACCTTTTTATCTCTTCTATTGGTCCTTGACAAACAAATCCGTCTTCAAAATACTTTCGGGAGTTTTCTTCATTAAGCAACCTAGAAAAATATTCTTTCCATCTTTCAAGAATTGTAGGTTCACTTTTTACGACTTTACCTTCTGCGTCCTTTATCTCTTTAATATGATTGAGGTCCTTGGTTTCTTTGTTTCTAAGCTTAGCCAGCCAATAGACTTTCTTTTGTCCTTGCGGTGTTTCTAAATCTTCATAAATACATTGACACGCCTTTGCTTTCGCCACAGCAACTTCCTTCTTTGCTTCCTTTTTCACCCGTTCAAACTCATCTTTATCTTCCTTTCTTCTTGATTTTTCCCACTTTTTCTTAGCATTTTTCTTTTCCTTCAGTTTTTCCTGTAAACTTGGAATCCACCACCACTGTTGCTTAAAGTTTGCATTTTTAGCAGACGACATTCCTAAGACTTCAACCGCTGTGCTTCTAATTATATTTGAATGTTTGTTCCACCACTTATTGACTTCGTCTATGCTATCATCGAGTCTTTTTAAAACTTTAATCTTAAATTCTTTTAGTTTTTTTTCTTTTAACAGCTCTCTCCACTTTATCTTCCTTTCAACCATCTTTTTCTTTGGTTTTGGGACACTCATGAGAAGACTAACAACCAATAACCTATGCTGTGCAGCAACATGATCTCCGGGAATGACTGTGCAATCGACCACTTCTTTTATTTTCGATCTTTTATACAACATAAAATCAATCTGAGCCACACTTACACCACTTTTGTATGTGATTAGATGTTCTTTCTTTTTCTTGAAAAAAGTGTTAGCAATCATCAAGTCAGATGCAAAGAGTAACTTCTATTACTCTTTCTCCATCTTTGTTCCGACATCCGTAACCGTGGCCTCCATGTACTCTTTCTATACCTTTATTTTCTTGGCCTATATGTCCATTCAAATCTCCTCCTAATACTAGTCTATCTTCGGCAGGAATACTTACTAACATTGCTTCTAATTGTCTCCAAAAGACTTCTTTAACTTCTTCACTAACTCCACATTGTGGTGCATATGCAGTTATAACATGCAAAGGAATTTGACCGAAGAGAATTTTTATACTCATCAACCTATCCCCTTCTCTTTCAACCATAACAAGACTTTCTTTCATTAAAGGTGAAAGTGAGATGTGAAAAAGAAGGGAAAGAAACCCTTTTCCCAAAAAATAACTTTTTTTTTTTTTTTTTAAAAAAAAAATATTAAATTTTTTCTTTCTTCCACGACCTTTCATAGTTCCAACATTTAAACTTCCAATTTTCAATTACTTTTTTCAAGAATGCACCTAAATATTATAAATCATGAAGAATCCAAATGATTCAGAATTTTGCTTGTTTCTAATTAATTTTTAATTAATTTTATTGCAGATATTTATTTTTTAATATCTTTACATAAAACTGCGATTAAAAAGTTTTTTCATTTCGATTCAATCGACTTCAAAATTTGTATTGAAAGAGTAAAACCTACAAAATCTTTCGCAAACTTTATCAATTTTTCACGGTCTATGTGTATTTTGTGACCTAACCAATGGTAAAAATAAGAATATTTTTATGGTCTTGAGAAAGAAATGGGCATCTTTGTTTAAGTGCCCTTAGACATAATCAAATCAGGATATGTCATTTTTAAGCTCAAATATATACAAATGTCGAAATGTGATTTTTATATACGATATTATTTCAACTGCTTTAGTTTATTCATTATTTTAATTTAGTTGTCTATTTATGTGGGCCTGAGCAAGGCTGGTTATATACAGGGGTTCTAAAACTCAAGGTCTTGGCTTCGATCCAACATCATTCTCGATGAAAACACCCCACGGTACCTTTACCTTTATGGAAAGCAATTTTTCTCGATGCCCAAAAGTATGAGATTGAAGATATGATTTTGAAATAAAATATATTTATTAGATTAAATAAAATAATATCATTCAATAAACAAACACTAAGTGAAAAAGTAGACACGCGATTTCTGAGAGCGTATAAACAAATGTGAACCAATAAAATAAAATAGATTCAGCATTCAATGTATCTTTTATAAAATTCATGCATACATCACTTTCTTACAAAAGTATACCTCTGTACAATGATTGCCTAAACTAAAGTAATACTACTTGAAATTAATGAATCTTTGATCGATATCCTTGTATTTATTTTCTGTGTAGTAGGGTCTAGGAACATCAGCATTTTGATTTAGCACAGCGCTGAAGGAGGCTTCAACTTCACCAGAAGTAGACACATCTTCTTTTTCACCGCTGTTTTCATTGCTATCTTCGCTCTTTTTTAAAAATGGCGTCATGTTAGCAGAGTCTTTTTCAACTTCATATTCTTCATTCTCAACTTCCCGAATAACCTCATCTTCTTCCATTTTATTGACTTTTTCTTTACAAGACTAAAATGAAGATTAATGAACACTGCCCAATTAAGACACATAAGCAATTGGACCAGAAATATACTTATTCGACAATAATGGTTAAGAATGGTAAACCTTTGATTCAAAATTTTTACATGAAATGGATCAAACATCAGGGAGTCCAAAAGTCTCTGATGAGCTAATTTTTTATTAATAAAGTCATTTTAAGTTGTTTGTATTTCGGAATACGAGTTATCCTGCCACTCGAATCTCGTATTTATCTAGTTGAAGACAGAAAACAGATCTGCTTTTGAAAGAATGAAAATAAAATTTTATAGACAAACTTCTTTTTATTCTTACTAAAAATGAGAGAAAAGGGAGAAAAGAGTCTAAATCCATTTATAAATGGTATCAGTAGCTTCTTTGTTTTTTGCGAAAATTTTAATTATTGATTTTTGTTAGCGGCAGTAATTTCTGAAGATTAAAAAATATTGAAAATGTCTTCGTTATACATTCCCCTAGTAATTATAATGAAGGAACAAACATTAATATGACGTTTTCAATGCAATGTAAGCAAATGCATGTTGATTTGAAATAAAAGCCACCTCATGAAAAATAACCTTGGTAGAGAGCTCTTAGTACTTACGCTAGCGTTAGTTACAATTTAAAATGCACTATGGTGTATCTTTGACTAAGAATAATGTTTGGGTTAAATATCCGCGCTCAAATTTAAAATAGAAAAAATAGTTAACATTTAGTATCCAAAAAGTATTTACTGTTGAAGGACTTCTGCTTGGAGTGGTGTTGATATTGGCAGGATTATATTTCTTTATCGTTTCACTAATCTCTTCCATAATTTTTTGAAACTTTTGAGATTTAATGCTAGAAAGTATGTTATCTAAAATATATTGAAAATGATTACTTACATTTTTTCAAACATACAAGGATCTTTATGTTCTGTTTGACATCTTTTATTTTTAAAAATAATGTCAAAAAATAACATAAATTTTAAGTGTATATTTTGATTAGAACTGCTTTTCATTGAATAGCTCTGCTGCTTCGATAATTTCTTCACATCTTTCCTATCTTATTGGTCAAGTGTTCAAAAAGTTTGATAATTAAAATGTTTTTTGTTGTAGATTTTTATAATTAGGAAACATTGCTATAATTGTAAGTACATTATACTTGCATATATTAAAATACAGGAATTTTTAAGGATTAAGAAATTTTTATTATATAAATTAAGTAAAAAAATATATAGTACTATTGATTCTGAATTACCTATCTCAAACAGCCAATTGTCCACCCTCTATCCGAAAATTTGTCCCAAAAGGTTAAAATTCTTCAAATAATTAAAAAAAACAAGATTATTTTATTCAGCAAACAACATTAAGACCGAATTATATTGTTCAGAATTGATCAATCATACGTAACTCTCATCAAGGCTAAAATCTGTTATCTTATTTTTTACCAAAAGCCTTAGTTTTTTAGGAGACTGGAATTATTATTCAACCTAAGATATTTTTAATTGAAATAAAATAAAGTGAAATCAATTTCAATTTCTTTTCTTTTGAAGTCTTTGTTAAAAAAGATAAATAATTATTTGGAATCAGCTTAATTTTTAAGTGGGCTGTCTTTTAGATGAATTAAAATTTTGATGACCAATGTTACAAGAAATGAAGATTCTTTAAATATAAGATGAAGAAGCAGACTGTAGCATAATTTTAATAAGTTAACGTTAATATGGATTTTTTGATGTTATCACCCATTTTGGAAAATTGATACACAAATTAAATTAGGTTCTATGGTACAGACTATGCTGTACATTATTAAATTTTGGTTATCAAGTTAAGTTAAGAATTCTATCTGATGTTCGCATTCATCATTTCGGATATCATGGTCCGCTCGCAATGCTTAGTCCAGGATCACATAGACTTTCCATCTCACTAATTCACCAGAACGGCCCTTGTATTGCATAATTATACCTTAATTAATATTTTTTTACAAGAATTAGTTTCAAATATACGAACACAGCTGGGTCAGGGGCGCACATCCTCAAAATTATTGGGGGGGCGAAATTTTTTTGTTGCAATTTTCAAAATTAGTGGTCTGGAAATACCACGGGAGACCAAATATTTAAGCAATCCTTTAAAAGGTCCTCAGACATTTCGCCCCATTATTTTCATAAGACAGTTCGTCCCATGGACAATTCGCCCCATTATTTTCATAGGACAATTCGCCCCATTATTTTCATAAGACCGTTCGTCCCATGGACAATTCACCCAATTATTTTCATAAGACATTTTGTCTCATGGACAATTCGCCCCATTATTTTCATAAGACATTTTGTCTCATGGACAATTCGCCTAACTATTTTCATAAAACAATTTGCCCCATTATTTTCATAAAATAATTCGCCTCATAATTTTCATAAGACGATTTGCCTCATGCTCAATTTGCTCCATTATTTTTATAAGAGAATGCGCTCTATTATTTTTATAAAACTTACAGTCCTATTTTTATAAGACAATTCTTTCCATTAAAAATTTGCTCTATTTTTATAATACAATTCTTGCCATAGACAATTTACTCTATTTATGCAGATCAATTAACACTATTGTTTTATAAAACCGTTTTTCAATTTTTTAGACTCTTTTACGCATTTTTCATAAGACTATTTTTCGTAAAACGGTTTGACATATGAACGTTTTGCCTAATATCACAACTCATCTCAATAAAAATAGCTATATTTTAATTTTATTTAGTTTTTTGAAGAATTGTTTTTTGAAAGGCAGTTATTTTATAAATGAAACAAATATTTAAAATTTTTAAACAAAATAAAAATTAATATCTTGTAATTGTAATATCATTGTAATTATCTTTTTCTTCAATTTCATCACCAATAATTTAAAATTATTTAAAAGTGATAAAAAATTAACAGATAAATAATTAATTTGAAATAATTTAATAGAGATAAAATAAACAAGAATATAAATTTTTTTAATAATTTTACACATATAATAAACAAAGATGGATGAAACAAATAGCCTATGAGACAATTTGTCCATGGGGCGAATTGTCTATGGGGCGAATTGTCTATGGGGTGAATTGTCTATGGGGCAAAATGTCTGTCGACCCTTTAAAATAGAGTGTATTCAGCGCATATCTAAAGTCCTAAATTTATAAGACTACTTTATATTTTTTTTACAAAATTTGTGAATTAAATACTATACTTCCAGCGAAAATATTTTAATTAAGTTTGCAGAATATACACTAGTTAAAAAAAATCCAAAATTGTTAGGGGGTGGAATAGGCTTTTAATTTGAAAAATGAAGTGTCTACCAGGCACATTACAGGAATTGATGAAAGGATATTTGATTCATAGAGAAAACAAATAACTGAAGGTTGGATAGTTTTATATGAGTGAATGTAGTCTAAAGGCAAAGAGTCTACTAGACACCCTGCGATGTTTATATGAAAAAATGTGATTGATTCAGGGGCAAGTGTATAAAATGAAATTATTGTGCAAACAAAAAATTAAGATCGTATTATTTCATTTTACTCAGCATCATTCAAAAGTAGTTTAAAAGCTAAATTGATACAAGCCACAAAAAGTAAAATAACTTTTAACATTTTGCAATGATTTCCCTTTTATAATAAATTTTAAGGGAAAAAAGTTTATCAGAAAAAGTTATAGAGCTTCAACAAAAACTAAAAAATTTTAGGGCATAACTTAAGTTTTTTGAAAACTAATTTGACGTATCCCCTACACAGCATACTCTATGGGTGGCATGACAGGTTGGTTGAGATGATGAACTAAGCACTGAAGCGTCTGGATTCGATTCCTCATCGATACGAATTTGTTCATAGTTTGGCATAAGCGGTACATCAGTGCCTTGTCAATTAAAATACACCCGCTGTACCTTACATTTTACTCAAAATTGAAAAATTTGCTACATAATTAACATAAGAGAGAAAGGAAAGAAAATAAACTAATAAAGCAATTTTTACTATTTTAAAATGGGACCGTCTGTTCTCAGAATAATTTCAAAATAATAGGAGGTATAAAGATTTAGAGTTTATTTGATATTTTCAAATTTATAACGGGGCGAATTGTCTATGAAACAAAATGTCTTAATGGGACGAACTGTCTTATGGAAATAATGGGGCGAAATGTCCGAGGACCAAACTAACATAAATCAAAGTATACGAGAAAAGAAAACCATTGCGTTTTTTTGAATATTTGTCTACAAATAAAATTCTGACAGCTGTCATAAATAATAGATTAAGTACATTTTTAACAACTGAAACGTTTTGTTTCGATATTATATTTTTACTATAATAATCAACAAATTTTCTTTAAAAAAGGTATTTGATTATGTACAGTGTTACTTATAAAATTTAACAATCGAACATTATAAAAGATATCTCTGCTCAAATATTAAGAAAATAGAGTATTCTTGCTTTTAACCCGAATAGCTAGTCAAAATATTCATTCAAATAGCTATTAAAAATTTCTTGACTCGAAAAATAAAAGTTTTCAAATGTAGAAACGTAGTGATAAAGATTAAATGACGTTTGTTGAAAAAAATTCTTAGCGCGAGTCTAACAATATTCATTGATATAAAATTGTAACGATTCAAAACTATTTTAATTTAACTCTAAATGCAAATTAGAAAGAAGCAGTGGTGTAACCAGAAAAAAGTTAATGGGGGGGGGGGGGGGGCACAATTTAAAAACAAAAAACGTGAGCAACATTTTGTATACTTTCTTGATCCTTTCATTGAGGAAATTTTCAAAAACTGATATCGCATAAGTTGCATGGGTCACCATGCGGTACATAGGAGTGTGGGCACGGCCCCTCATGCCCTAGCCTAGCTACGTCACTGGAGAGAAGAGAACTGAATGAGATAGGAAGGCTTAAGAAGAGAAGAGGGCTTGAATGAAAGAAGAGCTTGAATGAGGTTGAGTGAATGATTGAGTTTTAGCAGAGAAAGCGGAAGAGAAAAACAGGAGAGAGAAAGAGAAATAGAATCACTGTGACAGAAGATGAGAAAATCTAGTGGATCATCAACATGTGTTTGCTCAAAAATATTACAAAGAGGAGAGACACTGTGATAAACATTGCTGACTTATTGTGTGCATATTGAAGCAATAGATTATTATTATATAGCTCTCACGCATCGTCTAAAATATGTTCGATAGGAATTTCAGAGCAGCTTGGCATGTGATTTTTGATTGATTCGAAAGTCTCCATTCTTCATACATGATTCATACATAGATATCATGATCATCATACATGTTTTATAAACAAGCAGCAACTCTTACTTATAGAAAATTATTGGGGGGGGGGGGGGGGGGGGGGGGGGGGGGGGGGGAAGGTCATTTTCGCCCCCCCCTGAAAACACATGTGGGGGGGGGGGGGGGGGCGGTCGATGCTTAATGTTGCCTTGATTACTAACAAAGTTAGAATCGCATCACCAGAGCACTGCGTAAGCGTAAAAACCTTTGAATTTTTCACAGGAAGAAAACCTGGATAAAAAACGGGAACAATGGAATTTAAACTGAGAAAATTAAAGTCATACTATGCTTTATTACTAAATTTCATAAGTATTGGATTAACATAAAAATATCTTAAAATGATAGAGAAACTCTACAATTTTTGGAAGTATAGAAATCCTATATATTTTTCTTTTTTTATAAGTGAGTTCAAATAAAGATTAGATCTACATCCAATTTTTCAAGGGGGTTGGTTAGGTATATTTTTCTTTACGATTTTTACCACTCAAAGACACCCGGAGTAAAAGTTGGCAAAGGTCGTGCGAGGTATTGAGTCAAAAAATTTGCGGATACTAAGACAATTGCAAAGATATTTTAAAGAATTTATTGCGATGTAAGCAATTTGGGTTATAGCAAAAAATTTGTTATTCATGCAGGTTTGTCATAACCGGATTATACAATGTGTTAAAATTTTAAGTAACTTAAAAATGTTTTTATCGTAAAATGAAATAGAAAAGAAAAAATTAGTTTTTTTAGCTAGATAGTTTATAGCTTGAATTTAAAATAATGAAACTATTTGGCTTTTTTAATCGATATCTTCTTCTTAAAATGCCACTTATTTATGAATTTTTTTTCATTGAAATCACACATGAAATTAATTCCTCGATTTATAGTCAAGCCAGTCGTGATTAGAGAAAACGCATCTGTCATAATTGTGACTCCAAGAAAGTGAAACACTCATTCTAGATCTCATATAAAGTAATAATATAATCTCTTGTCTTAGCATAAAATATAGTAAATGAACCCACCAGAGGTTTGTTTTTTGTTTTATCCGATTGTGTTTAGAGGTTTTCCCAGCAATTTAGGAAAAAACGATTAGTTTCGGTTTCCCGGAAAACAACGATCTTTAATCTTGCTTCAAAAATTTGAGCAAGAAGAAATTTCAATAAAAAAGTAGAATTATATATTTTTTGATCGAATAAAAATATTTAAGATCAATACCATGAAAGTTTCATTCTTTATAGAGAAAAAAATGTAGAAAGCCATTCTTAGATTAGCGATATCTATTCAAAATAATTTTACTTTTTAAACAGTTAAATTAAAAATTGATAAATCCCCAGAACTAAATATATTCCGGTAAGGAAGAATCTTTTTTATTTTTTTTTACACTTAGCTTCTTCTTGTACTCGATATCGAATTTGCAAAATGGAATTAAAACAATTGCCTTTCGGTAAATTGTCTTATAACCTCAAAAAACACTCAGATCACCTCATCTATTCAACATTTCATTTAAAAGGAAAAAGTTTCGGATAAAGAGAGGTCAAACCTAAAATGGATCAAAAATCTATTTTTAATATAAATAATTTACCAGAAGTGCTTTGTTTATTTGTCAAGGAATCTTCTTCATTTTCTTCAAGATCTTCGTCGGAATGAAGAGATCTTTTTTCTTCTTCTTCTTCTTCTTCTTTTTCTTCCCTTTCTATCGGATGAAGACTACAAAAGAAGGATGGCTAGAAAAGGTTTCTTCAAGAAGAAAATGGACAATCAGTCTAACTCGCGTCCTCACATGGACAAGTAGCCTCTAGGACAGGGGTGGGAATGATAGGTGCCGCGGGCTGCGTTTGGCCAATGAACTCATTTTATGTGGCCCTCACTCCATCTCAAAATTCAAAAAATTAATTTAAAGTATTTTTGTAAACTTTTCAAAACTGCACTTCAAAGCGGTGAGCGTTTTGTCCCGTTTTAAAACAATTTCAAGTATTTTAATTTAAAAGTTTTAAAATGAGTCTTCAAAATCATTCCAAAAACTGCAGATAATGAATTCCAGTTTTGTATAAGTACATTGGATGGGATGTAAGTATTTGCAATTTACTAATTTTCATAAAATCGAATTTTATCGCGACTCGCTAAACACGAGATGTGCCTTTAGGAAAAAAGTTTGGAGCCTTTTTACTTAGTGATAGACTTTTTTAAACATAAAAATGATGTATTGGAAGCAAGATAAGCCAAAAAGTATCGCTCTCAACTTTAAAATGAAAGGTATGCACTTAGTTTTTTCAAAGAACGCACACAAATACACAGTGAAATGAAATAACTGGCTAAAACTTTTTTTACCGTTTAAAAATTAATGAATCTGCCTTTTCATCACACTAATAATAATAATAATAATTGAACTTATTGATTTAATCTTGGAAACTTGGAATTGATAAATTGAAGAAAAAAATAAGATATTTAAATTAGAGAGATGAAGAAAGAATACGATATCATATTAACGATTTAAATCAGGGTGGCCAAGTTGGCTGTGTTTGAGTCAAATTCCAAAATGATCATTTCTAAGAAGATTTTACCGAAAATTTTATGAGCGATCATCTTTTTACAAATCTATATATAAGAACAATATTATTATGGAGATGCCTTATATCCATGATAAGAAAATTATGGACAGGCATCATAAAATATGTTAAGGAGCCAAAAGGAAAGGCAAAGTTTGGGTACTCTTGCTCTAGAGTCCAGACCAAGGATTGCCAATCCCTGTGGGCCAGGGTACATATGGGTTCCTTGCGATTGGTTGAAGGGTCACGCCAAATAGATTTATTAATACATACATAAATAGGAAAAAAATATTTTATTTTTAAAAATATAGTAGGAAGGTTCTTAGAACGTGCGTTTCTTGAGGAATCACCAACTCTTTTTCCTTACAAAGTTATGGCTAAATAATGACCAGATACATATGGAGCATATGGTAGAAGAGTCTCTTTGTATCTTATTATGATCACTTCTTTAACTATAACTTTTTGAGGAAAAGATCGAATGAGATCGCACAAGAAATATGCGTTCTTAATAAAACAATTTCTTTAATACACAAACATAAAAATAGTTTTCTCTATAAACTCTTTATTTTCTGCTTTAAAAACTTTCTACATAAACACTTTTTTGTATAAAATTTTTATTAATATTCAGCAATATTTTATCATGATGTGTTATTTAGGAGAGATATTATTTAGGTAGAGCATGGAATAAGACTGGCTTGGAATAAATTGTAATCGTTAAGCAGTATTTTGTGTAGTTCTTTCTCTTTAAATTTAAGAGGTTATGTATATAAAAGTTGAATAAGATCGGGTTTAGTAGTGGTCCAAATTTAAACAAGACCTTTTTATCCATCTACTCCATGATCTTACGAAATTTGATCGATCCGAAAAAGTGTGAAGTTTTAATTTTCTGAAAATCTTGGCAAAAAACTAACAAATTTGAGTTAATCTAACTATGCCTTAAATAGAATTAAATTTTTTGAGATGTCAACTACTTATCTGGTTTAGCTCTCTTGGCTTTTATTTGGCATAGCATCTTTTATCATTTTTCTAATATTATGCATTTTGTATTTTTAGTTATTTGCTTTTAAGTCATATTTATGCAAAGATAAGAATATTTTGTATTCAAACTAAAAGAATGCTCAAGTAGTAGTAGATGTTATCATATGGGGACGAAGAATTTGGCAACCAATATTCTAGATTTTGTAACTTCTGATCTAATTTGGAAAGAATTGAAACTGGTTATTGACAACTAAAGATTTATGAAATAAAATAAAATCAAGGTATTCTTTCTTTCTTCCAAAAAAAGATAAAGAAATTAGGTATAACGGATTTTAAAGACATTTGGATTTATTCAAAATTAAAATTTAGTTAAAAAAATTAGTTTTAAAAAGATAAACTACTTTTAATTAAAATAGTCATGGAAGTAGCAACGATATCTGAAACAAATCCAAAAATGAATATTATAACTTAATTAAAATTAAATGGACTGATGTGAGAGAGAAAATGCATCAATTTGAAAAATATATAAATATTTTATTTTTTAATTTTATCTTTTCAGTTGTAAGACGCATGGAAATTTAGAATATAGTCGGATTCCTTTATATCCCCCAGGATATCCTTGTTAGACCCGAACATTTGAAGGTTCTTTACTAAAGGGTAGTTGTTCTCAGGAGTGAAAATCGATGGATGTGCTACGGGCATGAAAGAAGACAAAAACTTACTTCCATTTGAGATATTGGGTAACATTTTTAGGAATGTATGATCCTTCTTCAACCAGTTGGAACTTGGAGGGTGTGGAACAACTTTTAGAAAATGCTGCCTGCTTTGCCTTTGACACGATTAAAATTCCAATGAGTGTGTTCCTTTCAAAGGGGTTCATTTCTAAGTGGCAATAAAATGTTAAGGCTTATTCGAGGTGCTGGAACGCAATTATGAAAAGGAAAGACGAGAGACACTCAAAACGAGACGAAAGCCTCCACGAGTCTCGAAGCTAGGAATTCAAAAACTCTTGCTTATATTTTCATTATGCGATTCATGCTAATTTCAATAGGCATTTTTCAAAAGATTCATCCCTTTGTTGAGCATGAACTTTATTTTGAGGAAACTAAAACTCCTGGTCCATGGACCACTGCTGGTCCATAAGACAACTCTTTGCTGGTCCACGAAAAAATTTTCAAAAGCGAAAAGTATAGTGAAATTTTGTGTTTATAATTACAAATATGATTGGCTATTTTTTTAAATTTATTTTGTATAACTTATTTTCGGGCGAAAAGAGTAAGGCTTTATCTATAACTCATCCAGACATAGACAGCTTGGTCAAAGAAAAAAGAGTTCAGAAGCCTGGTTACAGCAAAAGCGCAAAATAAAATTAATTTTATTGATTTGTTACTTTTATCTAATTTTTTTTTGATTTTATAAAAAATTTTTAATGAATTTTTCTTATTCATAATAACTTTTTCCCACAAAAATAATGCTGGTCCATACCATTTTTGCTTTTTGGAAAATGGTCTACGACCAGAAACAAGTTGGGAAACACTGTCTTAGAGTTTGATAAACAAATACTTGTTACAGTATTAAGGTATGTATAATGGTGATTATGTCACACTTCATGGATTGAGACTTTAAAGTGTACTGTAAAGTAGAGAGATAGAGAAGTGTTTGGCACTCACTGGAAAAGCGGATCGGGAGTATTTCCTTGGGCAGGGGAGAGCTGGGCTGGAGGGGAATGAGATAAAGGGCCTTAATGACTTCATTGTTCGTTTTGACGACGCCAAACTTTTGCTTCTGCAGGAGGTAGTTGAAGAATTTGAGGTAGGATTCTTCATCACTATTCTTTTCGGGCAAGAACTTGATGGACACCACTTCCTGAAATTCAAAGAGCAAATAAAATACGACAGATATAAGAATAGTTTTAATAGTATACTATTTTATACATTTGTAAATAACAGTATTGACATTTGGCCAAGTAAATTTAAATTTTGGGCTAATTGAGTATATTAGAATCATTTTTTAAAATTTATAAAAAAATATTTAAATAACTAATAAAAATTTTTTTTGATTTTTTTCAAAAATATATTTGTAAAGTTAATTTATATAAAAAATATTTTCAAAAAATAAATTTATGAATACCTTTTTTTAATTTTTTTTTTCTTTAAAATTTTTATATAAAATATATTTAGATATCATAAAGGTAACGTTATTTTTATAAAATTTACTTCTCATAAAGATATTTTATTTTTATTTAGATAATTTGTTAGTTAGTTCTTAGTTAATAATCACTAGGGAACGAAAACATTGCCCTAAAAATGACAATAATTTTGCTGACCATAAGAAAAAATGAAAAAAAGACTTAAAAATTGAATTTTACACATTCAAGTTAACATCATGATTGTAATTCATAAAAAATATATTAACGAACAATTTCATCATTGAGATTTTATCTCACCATGTTGTTTAACATAAAAAACTTTTACTTTTCACTGATGTTGGTGACTATTTCTAGAAAAAAATAAATAAAAAAAGACTAATTTTACTTTTTTTTGTTCATAATTTCAGCAACTATATTATTTTCTAATCCTTTAAGCGTTTAAATAACGACCCTCGTTGGAAATACAACAGTGCATTCTGCCTTCCTTCATAGATTTCTTTTGGAAAACTTTTCTTCTTCGAAGTTTTATATAAATTCTACCATAATTGCGGAATTTACAATTTCTTTCAAATCTAGAAGTTCTTTTTTTGCTTTATTAAGAATTTATTAAAATTTTAAAACAATTTCTTTCACGGCATTGAATTCTTGTACATACCAACATGCTGATTCTAGCCAAAATATCCATTACTGGGAAGTCGTTTAGGTGGTAATAAAAATCTTTAAGCAGTTTTGGCATCTCTTTTATTTTTTCAATGGCAGAAATCATGATACGTTTGATGATAAATCCATGTTTCCTGAAATTGCTTTCAAAAAAGTGAAATTTTCTCCTTTTTAAACTGAACGATATCAAAAGAAAATTTCAAAACTAAAACTTACACACATAAGTAAAGAAATCCTTTAAGTATGATTGATATAAATAGATTTACGATAAAACTAGAAAATTAGCTTCATTGCCTAAGCCTAAAATGACTTCAATGTGAGTCTGTTGACTTTCTGGTGCCTATATTCAGCAAAAAATAAATGAACATCTGTTTTAAACAGCGAAGAACCGCAAATAACACGAATATATTCTGTTTTCATACCCTTTTTTTAAATACATATTTTGTAGAAAATATATCATATACTTCGCCATGTAAAAAATGTGTATTTTATATCTTGGAGGTAACTTCATATATTCAGTATTACACTCCTCAAACGTGTCTCTTACACTTTAGTTTTGAAAACACATTTTAAATATAGCCTATTTCTACTATCCTTTGTATCCTTTAACTGTACATATATGAACAAATGATACGCGCACATATTTTATCGTAATGTACAATCATTGTTGTACATATATGTTATTCCGATTATTTTTGAATTCTTCATTTATATTATATTTTATGTGTACAATTTTAAAGCTTGCCAAAGAAGATTAATTTTAAAACAAAAATAAAGTCAGCACTTCAATATTCCTTCAGATGGTGAAAAAATCGGATTGTGTTTATTTTTGAGTTCATAACAACTTTTTAAGGTATCCTAGACAATACAACTGATTTTTCAATAGAATATAATGGAAATAATTTATTGATCATAAAAAAAAATCGTAGATGCAGTGTAAAAGTTGACCTTTGAGCACCTAAATTTTATCTTTAAAAATACCGCTAAATATCTAATATAGATTTGATGGTCAAGGTGACCCATTAAATTTGTGCATAATGTAAACAAGAATATAGAGTAGGAAACTCATTGGACATAAACTTTTAAATAAGTAAATTTTTGGAAATTAGTTTAATCAAACAAAAGCTAGGAGGAAATGAAGTAAAGAAGACTAAATATTTTCACTTTTCAAAATCCGTGAAAAATAACATTGTTGGAAATCTCTTTCTACACTGAGCACTTCTCTTTACGTTTTACTTACTCTATTCCTCTTTATAAAATGACAAATTAAAATTTGAATTTTGAACAGTCTATTTTTGTGGGTAACATATATTTTTTATTTTAATAAATGAATTAATTGTTTGTTTCAGGTAAAGTAGAAGATTTAAAACGTTACCTTTTTAAAGGGGGGTCGACTTATACACCGCCATATCAAAAATTCGTTTAGATTATGAAAGAATTTCTAAATGCGAAATAACGAATCCCTTTCCCAAAGTTATTGCGGCCTAAACACTAGGAAGAATATTAAAGGTATTTCAAATACCCATTTACGGCCAATGTTCCTATTTTGGAACATAACTAATTTCATCTTCGTCTGCTTTTTTCAATGACTTTGAATATAAATCGTCTGCGTTTTTTTAGATATCGTCTGCTTTGTTTGGCCTTAAATGGGTTAAAAGCATTTCGAATGTAATATGGGTAGATACGCGATTCGAGTTATTCTTGCTCTTAACCACATAATTCCACATGTCTTCTGGCAAGACTCTGCCGCAACAGTTCAGGGCGGTTTCTTCGTCGAAGGCAGTTGACAAGTAGGAGGCTGAAACTTCAGTGAGAAGGCGAGAAGCTGTGACTTTCAAGTTTATGAAGTTCGTGACAAAGATACTTCCTTGCCAGAGGGCAGCATTGGAAAAAGGATCCGCGTCGATTTCAATGATTGAAGTGTTGTACACGATGGCCCCTCTTTCAACATATGTGTCTTCCTGGAAATTCGCTTCGCTCTTGCTGCGCCCTTCATCCTCAATTGCAAACGTGCATGGATCTTCGCGTCTGAAAAGAGAAAGCAATGGAAGTATAAAGTAATCTTCAATTTAGTGTTAGGGTTATTTAAGTAGTAAATATAGCCAGCAAGTTAAAGGGCTAGTCTTATAAATAATTACATATTTAGTGAGTCAACCAGTTAGTTAGTTGAATAAATTAAAAGTTAAAAAAATAGTTTTTTTTTGTAAATTCTTTTCAATTTTTAATTTTGTTATATTCCACAGGTCTCAGTATTTTGTCTGTCGATATGACTGACTAACTAACAAATTAACTAAATTATGCTATAAAATGTTTTACAAAAACTCAGGGAATTACTCAAATAATATTTTAACAAAAAATGAACAAACTGATGAATTAACTAATTATCTAAAAAACAAACTATCTTAAATATAAATAAATTTTTTTTTTAATTTAAAAAAAAAATTCTTGATCATACAAAAACATGAAAAAAAATTAGCATTATTAGAAATAATTTTTGTTTCAATAAATTATGGAAAAAGTAAATGAAGATATATTTTTATAGTAAGGGATACGTTTCAATAGTTTTTGCGAAATGGACAGATTTCTTATTTTGAACTTTCATTTCAGGAGTCGTTGCCTTCATTTGGCCAATGACATTGACATCGTTTTTATTGAGTTTGAGAGGCGTGGAAAGAGGTCTTATTGCACAAAAGGGAGTTTGAGGTTCTTCCATCTCCACAACTTTTCCCACCACTTCTTCAACCGTAGGAGACTCGTTCGGTGGCGTCGAAGAGACAGAAGTATCGCAAAATTCTTGATTTTTCTGACTAACTAAGTTTGTGGCTTTTTTAGGAATTTTAAAACTAAAAAGGAAGAAATACTTTTGAAAATGATTTAGACATTCACATTTCGAATTCCGAGGGGTTTCCGAACAAGTGTCCATGCGGTGAACATGCGTTACAACAGCTTATCGTTTTTAGCGTAGGTTTTCATTAATACAAGAATCTTTCAATATTTGGGCTTTCTCAACATGTACTTAGTAGCGAAATGAATCTCTATAATTGCAAATTTTCATGTTAGGAACCGACGCACTAAACTCCAAATAAAACAGCGTCACGAACTTATTCTTACACTGAATTTCAATGTTGGTATCGATTAGTGGACGTTTTATTCAAGATTTGCTCGCAATAAGATTTGGACAAAACTTCTGATGTTATGCTTTTTATTATTTCTTTAAAAAAGTTTTTGGCCTTTAGTTGTTTACCTTTTTAGGAATCCTAAAATTTATCCCTTTAAAGACGGAATATAGTAATAAAAAATTTTTTTTTGAAAAAAATTAAATAGAATAAACTTAATGTATTATATAGTATTTTCAGGAGGAACAATGACAAGAGATAGACTTTCATCTTTTGTGTCTTCAATATACTCCAGAGCACTATCAAGAAATTAAAATTTTTCGTTTGCAAAACTCATTTTAATCTAAAACTGTTTAATTTGTAAAAGTATAAAAAAGATAAATATATAAAAATCTAATAAATATTTCACAAAAAAGACTATAAAAAATTTTAGTCAGTGAATACTGAAGTGACTAACGTTCCCATTTTGGGAACATAAAAGTTATATAAAAAATGCTTTATGTAAATTTAATTTATTTTAATTTTAAATACTATTGATATATTAAGTTTTAAAGTTTATACAATAATTACTTTTGAATATGAAGCCAAATTTTTTGCCCAACTAACTCTTGATAATTTGCAGTTCAGAAGTAAAAAAACGTTTATTTCAAATCTAAAAAAAATATTTCAGACATTTTATTTTTTTAGATTCTTGTACTCCTTTTCTTTTATTAGATTTATGTCAAAAAATGTAATAAAAATTAAATTTATGTTCCCAAAAAGGGAACGTTAGTCGTTAAAGGGTTATAAAAGAAAAAATAGTTTTTTTCCTTAGTTTGATTTATTTGGAGTTTAAATCCGCGGTTCGGATATGAAAATTGGCAAATATAGAGATTCCCCTGTGGACAAATCCAGTTTCTTACGTCAAAAGCCAAAAAAGTATTGGAAACTAATTCACTTTTAAGGCTTATTATGAAAGTGCATAGTTATCTAAATAAAAAAGAATCATAAAATGAATAAATATGTTAACGCCGAATTCATTGGAGGAAGTAGAATCCCCTCCCCTCTTCTTCAAAAGATGCTAAAAGCACAATATTTAAAAGACAACCAAAACTCGCGTTCGACAATAATAAGGCCGTGTGTTAGCCATTAGCCGCAATTTGCAAAGGTTTGGGGCGTTTAACGCTTTTCTGTGTGGTAGCAGGTCGTCAAGGGTAATTCTCGAGTGCCCCAGAATAGCTACAAACTGAAAACCTTTTAATGTTGGCCATGGCTTGAGAAAACGTACTCTCTGTCTTGGATCGACTTTCTGACTGGGGCTTCCCAAACTTTTCACTGCCTTCTTCCACTTGATTGGTTGTCTTGGAATCGCAACATATGCTGCAGTTAATGTCGAATAAGTGTGCCCGGTGCTGAGAAGTTGTGTCTATAAGAGAGGTTGAGGAGACACTCATATCTTGGTTCTGTTGTAAATCATCCGGATATCTTTTCGCATCTTTTTTGCCTCCATTTCCAAAGTCCACGTTCTCTTCTACTCTCTTCAAAATTCAAAAAATAGATAACTTTTTCATAATGACTTAAAAAAAATTTTTTTTAGCATAGAAATCAAAATACACTAAACTTCGATTATTAAATTCTTAACAATCAATATATTTTCAGTTTCAATTTTTAATTCTCAAAAACTTCTTTACCAATATTTATTTTAAACTTATTGTTTTAGTTGCTTTGGTCTGTTTTTCTTTCAAGATATAAAAGCTCATTAATTCTTCTTCATTTATGAAACTTTTATTTTCTAAACCTTTGAGAAGCTCAGTTGTTAATTGAATCAATCATTCAATCATTTTACTAAATTAAAGATTTCGGGAATAATCAAATGCCGGATTAACGAAAGTCCGAATTAGAGGTAGTCAACTGTAAAACATCATTAAATCCCATATCCCTGTATACTAACAGTACACACAGATTTAGATATTTAAAAAAAAAACTTATTTATATATACACATATCTTTCATGGTTCCAACCAAAGCGGCTCGGTCTCCACTGGTATCGTAATAACAAGATATCTGCCAGTGGAGGCCAACAAAAAACAACAATGTATCTTCTTTTTAATGAGCACTTCAATGTAAAGAAAACTTTGATTAATTCTCTGAGCCAGAGTTTCTCAGAATCGAAATGGAATTTATATGGACAATGTTTTTGGATACATTACATGAGAATTTAATGTATTTAATTCAAATTTTAATCAAAGTCAGAATTCTCAGTCTTAGATCTCAGTTGAAGGATCACTTATTTTTCATAGTTAAGGATTTGTTTGAATTCAAGATATAAGAATGGGCGGTGAATCATTTTTTCTGAAATATGGAATCAATACAAAATTTGAAGGAAGAGTTTTTAAATATAAATTGTTTGAATAAAAAAAAGCCTGGAAGAGGTTCTTCACTTTTTTTACTTCAGTGGGAGATTTTAAATTTTTTTAGAGTCTGAGTGGGAGATTTAAATAAAAACGTTGACAACGCCTTCCCAAGGGTATTTAATGAAGAGGGGCTTGAAACTTAATGAAAAAAATAAAAGTAGCAGGCATTAAAAAGAAAAAAAGTCTCAAAAAGAATTTAGACTCAATTTTTTGATAAGAAAATGATTTGTATACAATGATTACGACCAATGCTATAGATTCGAGAATTTACAAATCTACATGGTTTAGCATTAGCTGCTAAGGAGGTGCAGCATCAACCAATATACATAACACCACTTCAATAAATTTATAGACAAATATTCGTTTTGACTGTCTATAAGTTTATATCATAGAGAAAGCAAAGGAAAAGCTCTATGTGGTTTAAATTGCGCACATTGGAAAAAAGTGGCATATATGTATACGATTTTTCTCTAGTCCTTGAAAACTGTTATGATGATACACAATCAGCTCTAATCGTTGATAATAATTAATTTTATCCTTGCAGAGCTTGGCGGCATTCCTAAAAAATAAAATGTTCAGAAATTCAGCCAAAGCTTAATTACCAAAAAAAGTATTTTAGAGTGTTCCAAATTATCATAGACCCATGACTTTATATGAAAAAAATAATAAATGGTTTATATTTATTCAATAAATGATTTCTAATATAAGTTCATTCTTCAAATGATAAAACAATTTTGTTTTTCATTAAAAACTTTTTAAATATATTTTTCAAAAAATATCCTTATAGTATTACTTTTTTTTTTGCAAATTCACTCCACAACAAATTGATTTCAAACTAAAAATGTGTTTCTAACTTTTTGGGAAAATATTAGTAACAATTAAGCAAATTATTCGAGGGCAAAGACTGTAATTATACAAAAAAATTGTAGGAGGGCCACTTTTTTAAGATAGATAAAAAATGTTATTTAAATAAACAATCAAGCAATATTTATAAAATTCTTCCAAATAAAATTCTTAAGCCATTTTTGCTGCAATTCTTCAAATTTGCACGATTTATGAAACTTCATGAAATTGTGAATATAGCGAAACTTGAATAATAAAAAAAGATTGTGCAAGAAATGCGCTTTTAGAGATAAAATTGAAATTTTAGTAAAGCTAAGAATTACTTTGGAGTCGGTCTTTGTTACTGAAGGCAGCAGATATGTGGAGATGGAAGATTTATCAAATGATTGCAATTCTGTAAATCCCATTCGGGCTAAATTGAAGGAATCCAATTCGAAGTTGAAAATCTTCCTCAAAAGATTCTGAAAACATACGCACAATATGGTTTACGTTTTAGATTAATTTTTAAAAGTGGATAGAGTATGGCTTATTTACAGATGAGTACAGTGGAAAGAAAATAGAAGAAACCCAGACCAGTCTTTTAAAGTCATATGGCCCCTCTAGTGGACAAAAGGGCGGTTCTAAAATAATAGTCATAATGATATAAATGGGAGAAATGAAACTTCGAAAAAATATTCACGCTTATATACAACATATACAACTACCTATGCTGCTACGTTGCTCGTATATATTAAATGTGGTAAAAAGGAATGAGTGGTAGCCAATCAAATCAGATCCGAGATTTTTGAGAAGTGTTTGAATAGTCCAAATTTATTCAAGAAATGCTGAAGCATAATTGGTTCGATTCTAGACTAATTTGAATGGGCAAAAAAATTGTTGAAATTTTTTATCCAATCAGAAGAACAAAAAATTTAAGTAGAAAAGAAAATAGTTTTTAAATGCCTAATATAGATATAAAATAATACAACACGCTTAGATTCAAGAATAGGTCATTTTATTCATAGCGCTTATTTTATGATTTTTTTGTTTAATTGGTATCAATGAACAAGTATTGTTTATTATTTATGATCTCAAGGGAGGTGTTAAATTTTACAAGTAACTTTTTATTATAATGAGAAAGAAGAGGCGCTCTGTTTTTTTTAAACAAGATATAACCTACTCTAAGATTGTTTTCATTTTGTTAATATATTCTGAAGAAATGATCCTTGTGGAAAAAAAGTTTGAGGAAGACTGACCTACGCTATCGGTTAAGAGCAAAGAAAATATGAATGACGGCCGGTTGTGATACTCAATGACCCTTAAGTTTTCCTTTTTTACTTGGATGAGTCGAGTTGGTAGGAGAACTTTTTCACCAAATATCTTCATTTTAATAAACAAGGCATAATGGGAATTTAGCTACAGAGTTAGAAAGAGTTAGAAACTTTTTAGTTTCTCTAAAAAGTGACCATGAAGATCTCATTAAATATTTGGTAATTGTTAATATTATTTTTGAAGGAAAGAACATTCTTCCATTACTGACCTGGAATGCCACGATCGGAAATCGAATACCAGAACCCCGAGAGCATGAGCCTACGCTTCAAACAATTGTGCTATCTCTAGGGTTGCCAGATGTCCCGATTTTACGTAATGTCCACGTTTCAAACGTTGCTTAACCTCGGAATCCCGAAGTTCTCGGTTTTTTCTCTAACCCAGGGTATTTCAAACGGTGGGTCCGGAACAAAAGGGTCGTGACAAAAAAGAAAGGAAATCAAAGAGCAAAGTGATGAATATAAACAACTTTAAACATTGCACAGCACTCATAAATCGTCGATAGGTTTTCATTGGTAAAAAATTTGAGAAAATCTCATGTGAAAAATGATGCGTTATAAGAAATAGTAAAAAAGATACACGGTAAAGAAAAAAAGTTAATATTAGATGTTAAAACAAGATGGAACAGTTGGTATATGATGCTTGAAATAAAAAATAAATTTAAACTTGAATTATCTTCAACAAGGCTTTGTAATGATATTCGCCTAGATTTTAATGATAATGAAATGACACAAATATCTGAAATTTGGCGATAAAAGTTGCGTGCGAAGATTTATGCCGAAAAGAAGCGAATACTAATCTTATGTTGGATAAAAAAGTTATAAAGTTTACAAAACAAAACTTGAAAATTTGAATCACGACTTTGGAAAAACGATTTTTAACTCCTTCAATGTGAGAATAAAAGAAAGAAGTAATAAAAAACTTTTCCATTTAGCTAAATTTCTCAATAAAAGTTATGATGACTTTGGTGAAAAGAAAAATAAAAAAATAATTGAAACAGCTTCAGGTCTTTATTCGTGCTTATTTTCAGATCCAAAATGTAGAAAAAAACTCAATTTTAACTGATGTTACATCAACGCAAAAAGGATAAAAAAAAAAGAGCTCAACGATTTTCTTTTAAAAAAAGTAAGGAAATATATGAATGCTGTGATCGTAACGAAATTCCAAGTAGCACACGTTGTAATGAAACATCTTTGGAGTTGTTCGTAGAAGCACGAAAAAGGCCACAAATGTTGTTTATTAATCTTAATTGTTTAAAGCCAATTTCTGTCGATTCTGAAAAATTGTTTTCAACAATGGGATATTTTTCAACGAAAATAAGAAACCAATGGGATGATGAAACATTAAACGCGCTTGTATTAATTCGTTTTTATTTTGGTTCATGTTTGTAAATAAAAAATAAAAAAAAATTTGAAATAGGAAAATGCTTACGACGAGGACAGACTAATTAGGAGCGTTTATTTTGTTTGCTATCGTTAAAAAACAGAGGAAATATAACATTTGAAAATCCACGTTTTCTTTGTATACGAAAAGAGCAACCGTAACAACTAACTATACGAAGCAACTGAGGCGTGGCATAAATAACAAGGGCGCAACCGGCTATTTTTAAACACGGAGGTATAGGGTGAAGCAAAAATGTTATACTATTGAAAAAAGCTTGAAATTCACTAGAATTACATGTTGCTTTCTACGAAAAAAATATGTACACTTTGAAGTGAAGGAAGCTTGATTTCTAGGGAATTTCATGGTCCGCGATCCAAGGAATTCCCAAGAACATTATTTAGGAGAAAATAATATAGTATATTTTTGAATATGCCATTAAAATTTGTTCTCTGATCTGATGACGGTACCAGAACATTTAGCCGACGCACATTTGGCAAAACAAAAATTTCAACAAACGGATCATTTGTCATGTAACTTATGATAAATAAAATTTGTGTATAGATAATAAAAGAAAACAAAAATTGCACTGAAGATTTGTATAGAGCACAAGCTTACAGGAAGTAAAGCAAAGTCTACAAAAATTCTCAAATTGAGTGTACATTTTCGGTGAAAGGTCAATTTGGCTAAAGGTAGATTCAGTCAAATCTCCGGTCACGCTGAGCGCCGCGTAGAAGGCCGCTTTACCTGTCATCTGCTAGCACCCCTGCCAAATACAGTATATAAATATAATTAGACAAACATGCGCTGTTTATAGAGTTGAGGCAAAGAAGTGGAAAAGCGTACCTTGTTCTTAGCACACCTCATTGAGAGAGAGAGAATCTGGTATTTCTTTTTGTAGAGGATTCCAACAGAGCACTCGAAGCGCTGATGCAACTCAAACTCGATGCTCTTGGCCAGCTCGATCAATTCAGCATTCGAAATGTCGTGGTGAATAGATCGAGAAGCTCTCAGAAGGATTCTGACGAAGTTTCGGCGCACCTTCTTCCTGAAATCGAAGTCTTTTTCCTTCTGCTGCTTGAAGCAAGAACGGCAGTTATCTAAAGGAGAAGTTACACACACTCAAAAATTGACTATGTGTGTCTAATAGAGTTTGGAAAGTATTTCATTTTGGTTGAATTTTAGTTGCATTAATCGTTAATTTTTCGTTATATCTATTTTCACATCCACTTTTATAAGAGTATAAAATACAGGCAAAATTAAATTTATTCGTACTATTTTTTGTTTTTTAATTCCAAATAAGGGTCCAATCTTGAAATAATGTTTTGTGATAAAAATTTCCAAAAACACTAGCATAGTCCAACATTTGGTCAACTTTTTCTAACACCTTACTATTTTAAAACTAAATTTTTTATGTTTTTTATGTGAGGGTATTTATGAAGTATTTGAAAAACTGCCAAATTTCATTTTATTTATATCTTGACTTTTTGTTAAACTTTTGTTGAATTTTGAAAATAAATAAAATATTAAGTTTCTTTGTTTTGTTCATTTGAAGCCATTCAGCCCATTAGATGCGAAATTTATTATTTAAATTTTAAAACTTTTTTTGTTAATTTCTAAAAAAAATAGTTACACACTTTTCTCCAAAAAATTAACGAAAAACAACGAAACGTTTTATTAAGGCAACGATAAGGAAAAACAAACAAAAATTCAAATTAAACGACAAAGAGGTGCTTTTTTGTTCAAAGTAACGATAACTATAGCGAAGATATTTTTAGCTATAACGATCCCATATATGTATGTGTGTGTGTATAATCGTTTGAAGTGTGATTATAAAAGCTATAAATAAACTGTGAGTTCGAACATGATGATCTCTTTCTAAATCGAACATACAAAGTTTATATATAATTGTATAAATCGAATTAATAACATCATCTTGGCTCTTTTTACGAGATATGTGTAACATCATTAAACATTCAACATTCACCTCATTCATCAAATCGACATCAATCCTACTGGACCTTCAATCATTCACTGACATTGACTACACATCACATTGGCAACACAGCATATATAACACAAACATCCTGAAGAAGACCAAGTAATCGAAGATTTCAACTCAAGCCCAGCATCTCCACCACTCTGCAACGGTTCTCGCTACTACGACTCACTCCAAGACATGCGGAGATAACGCCAAGAGCTTCCAATCCTAGCTCAGAGTTGGTGTCTCGCATCTTTTGGAGATCCACGATTGTCATCATAAAAATTTTCTTGTTAACATTTTGCTACAATATGTTATCTATGAATTTATTCCTTTTAAACTTTTCCATTCCACATTTTCAGAAAGAAAGTCGGCGCATTTAGAGGCGGGAGTGAGAATGCTGGAGTTCAAAATGAGAATAACAAAAGCAACATTAAAATAAGAAATATCAAAATGAGAAGAAAACATTTTAATGAAATAAAGCGAAATTTACAATTTTAAATTTCAAAAATATTTTTAATTACGATGATTGTTACGATTCTTTAACATATGTAGCGATCGATGAGATGATTGCAAAGCTCGGAGGCTCAGGCCTGGAAATGATTAATACAAATTTAATAAAAATGGTGCTTATTTTCAAATTTTGAAACTTTTAAAAAAGTAGAAGTTAAACTTAAAAATAATAATCTTACAAATAGCAAAATGACAAAATAAAATATTCTTCTTCTTAAATACATTCTTTTTTTAAAGGCAAATATTATCAATCATTTCTAAAGACGACAATTCCTTTTGTTAAAGTTATGTATACATTTATCTGAATTAAGCTTTTACGATATTTAATTCATTTAAAAATTATGTCCGAACCACATGTGCAGTAATATGAAACAATGAATACACACTGTTCTTCAACTTGGACCATGTGGACTACATATGGTCCTGAAAATGATATATCAGTTTTTCATAAGGTTCGATAGATGTTCCGAAGTTTTATCTCTAACTGAGCTACTGCAAGACATAATATATATTTTAAGATACTTCAAATGCCATGTCTTATGAAGAATTTATCACATCCAACAAAAGACAAGACCAGACATCAAAAGCAAGCCAGCGATGAAAGATGTAAAAGCCGCTTTAAATATGTATGCACAACTTTCTTAGAATGTAGTCAAAATAGCAATGAAGATTTATCATTATTAGAAAAAGGAATTACTCATTAACGGCAAACGACACTTTTTCGTTGGTTCCACACTTATTTTTTCGATATTAAAGTTCTATTTAAAGATAAAAAATATTTAAATTTTAATAATGGCGGGAGGATGCATAAAATTCTTGTGGTTTCAAAAATATAAAAAAAAATAATTATTATTTAGCATATAAATGCACATGAATAATCATCTAATTAAGGCCAGAGATTATTTGAGTAGGTATCATTTAAAATAGATAACAGAATGTATATTTTGAACAATCATGATTCTATTTAAAACAAAATTACTCTAACTACTATTGAAGCTTAAATCAATCAAGTTTTTTCATTCTTGAAATGATAAGATTTGGGAATTATCCTTCTCTTCTGGTGCAAGCGAATGATTAATTTGAAATAGGATTCCTATTGGAAGAACGTTAGCAGCCAGTGTTATATTCACATGACCTCTCAGTTCATTTTATCAACATTTTTTTACACTATTTCAGACCAAATTAAAATTAAAACCAGGTTAAATACGAATAATAATAATAATAATGATACCTTTAATAGCTCTATTAGACGCTGTCGATGCTTCTAACTTTGTATCACTTTTAAAAGTGACATGATTAGAACTTTTGGAACGTCCACCTTTTTTACCACTCTTTTCTCGAATCTCTTTCTTCCGTTTAACACTTTTGTGAGTGAGCTTCTTTTCTTCAACGGGCATTTTCTTGGCGTAAAAAGAACTGGCCTATCAAAATGGCAAGAAATTTAGAAAAAAACAAGTGGTTTTTACACCGTAAACTTCAAATAAAATAAAAAATAATAGTTGTAATTATTTTTTGTTTGTTTGAACACTTATTACATCAAGCGGTTGATAAAGTTTATAATTTTCATTGATAGACGAAACTAAGTAAAAAAGGCCAAGTTCTGCTTTATATGTTCGCAATGAACATTGGCTTGTGCTCAGTATTAAGAGTCCACTAATGGATATCTTTTGTTAATAAGATATGAATGCCGTAACAAAAAGAAGTGAAGCAATGATGGTAATAGAGGAGAGTTTTTGAAAGGAATTATTTCTTGATAGCAGATTTGTTATACGGCAAACAGAGTAATGAAAGTCTAAGATTTTCTCTGTTCAATCTTTGAAGCTAAATAAAACGTAAATTTGCTTCATTAGATGACATAGCGGTAAAAGACTTTAGTGTAGCCTTCTCTATCTGTATGATTTTAGAAGAGTATGCTCCTTCCTTGAATGCAATACCTACAAAAAATCTAGGCAGTTTTAAAGTGATAGTTGTTAGGCAAATTTAGAAAAATTCCAGATATTCGAGTCAAATCATAAGAACACAGACTGTGAGAGACAAGAAACGCACATATTTGCACATACAGACAAAAAATACATACTAAATCGGCTTAGTGTGAATGATTTCCATACTATGATTGCTTTACTTGTGTTGGTTAATACCATCTTTAATGTATATCTCAAATAACACATACTAAAACATAACACACATTCACAAAACATCCTAAATCAAGGATGGCTAACATATAGCTTGTGAATTCTTTTTATGTGGCCCTCCCTTCATCTTAAAATGAAAAAAAAACTTTTTTCTCAGACTTGAAAGTTTCTCGCGCTTAAAACAACCTCACGTCAATTTATTCAAAATTACTTACAAATGAGGGTTGTTTATAATCATGCAAAATAACTATGGATAATAAAAAATATATATCTTTAAAATTTTGATATAACCAAAACCCTAGGTAGACTCCAATACGGGTTGAAGCTCAAAATTCACACACACACACACCCCTCTCTTTAATAGAAATATAACTCTTCTTTCTACTCACTTTAATAATTTTTATTACAACTTTCAACTAAATTTTATCAAAAAGGTATAAAGAAAATTTACTTCAATTGGAGATGGAGCTTTTTCAAGGGAAGAATTATTTTGAGATTTCATGATTTTTCTGGCTTGAGTCACGTGACTCAACAAACACTTTTCGCCACAGTATATCGAGGTATCGGAGACTAGCAACTTTGAACAATTCATGTTAGCGCATTTGATGTTCGTTGGATCACTTTTAGAATCATTACCTGAAAGCTTAAACAAGTAAAAATAAAAGATTGAAATATATAATAAAATGACCGAAAAATGAAAAAGAACTAATTTCACACGCATTTTTTTCAGTTGGAAAATAACAATTTATATAAACATTTGAAAGCAAAATTTAACATCCTAGACATTTTTTCCATTAGTTGGAGACTTGGACTACCTGTAAGCGTTATTTTTCACACAAACTGAATTTTTAAGGAAAACTTGTTCGTTTTGTTCAATTGTTAAATTAATCTCAAAATACAAGCAATAGTCTTTTTTATTTGAAAATAAAATTTTTAAAAAATATTACATACACTCTACATCTAAAGGTGAAATGTTAATTATGATTCATTTTAGTTTCAAATGTTTATATACGCCTTATCAGCAGGGCGAGGAAAAATTGACCTAAAAAATTGGAAAAAAAAAATTTTTTTTTATAAAAAAAAAAATTTTTTTTTTTTTAAATTTTATTTTTTGATATTAAATTTATTAAGTGAAGAATTTATTATTTAAATTTTTTTAAAAAAAAAATAAAATTTTTTTAATTTAATTTTTTTTTTTTAATTAATAATTTTATTAAAATTTTAAAATTTGTTATTTGGGTTTGGGTTGGGGGTTGGGGGTTGGGGGTTTGTTTTTTTTTTTTTTTTTTTTTTTTTTATAAAATAAAAAAAAAAAAGAGGTTTTAGGGCTTATCAGACATTTGTTTTCTCAATCTTCATCAGAAGCGAAGGGTAGATAAGTATACACATTAATTCATGCTTAAAAACTTATTCATTGAGATATAAGTCAGGTTTTAAATTTTTAAGCGGTTAAAATATGAAAATTTTAGGGTAGAAAAACTTCTAAAGAGTTAGGTAATTGAAAAGATTTTGGAATTGAAATTTAGAATTTAATATAGAAACCAAGAGAAAATAAAAGAGCTAAATTTCATTCATTTCAATTAACAAAACTTTGAAGATTTAATTGTCTTAGTATTCAAGAAAACAAATCTAACATATGTAGATTTTCAAATATTTAGTTGAATGGAATTTATGAAAAATGGCGCAAAATTACCAGATGTCAAGTTTAATAAAAATAAATAGGTCTAAAGATAGATGGTTAAAAAAGCAAATCTTACTTCAGTAGACACTTGAACTAATTCACTGGAGTCTTAAAAATATAATAATGAATTGTAAAGAATTCAAGAAAATATTATAAGAGAAATATATTAGTTACTTGGAAATTAAGGAAAAATTAATAATTGGATATAATAGAAAAAATGTGATTAACAAAAGATGAATGGAATTTTCAAGAACTTTGTAAAAGCGCGGCAATAGGGACATATCTACATCTTCTATATGCTGAGTAGTTTGTTTATTCTCTTAACTCTAGATAAACGACAGCCTCTCGTATGGGACATTTTTCAAAGTACGAATTTTCCGACTGTGTTTCTATTATATTTTCCATGGTTATAAGGGACAGATTAAATGGCATGGATGTGTAAGCGACAATAAAATATTTATATGAGAAAAGTATTCATTTTTTCAAAAAAGCAAAAAGCAAGTCTCTATAAGTCTCTATAAGAGCTAAATCTAAATCAGTTACTATGGGACAAAAAGACATCGTTTACGGCAATAATGGGCTCATAAGATCTAAAGACAGAGATACCACTGCATAAAAAAGAATTATTGGTGAATGTAGATCAGAAAATTGAAAATCTCAATCATCAAATTGATAATACAGATAACCCTTTTATGTAGATGCAAAAAAAATAAAAAGTACACTAAAATTCAATGTCAGATGTCAGTTTAATACTAAAAGTACAACAAAAAATTATTGCACATTAGAATTTGTAGGTTAATTTTCAGATGTACTGATTCTACTGGGTGAGGACAATTTTTCCAATATATTTATTTTAAACTGATTGTTTTAGTTGCTTTGGTCTTTCTCCAATAACTTTTTCAAGAATCATTAGTTCTTCTTCATTTATGAAACTTATATTTTACTAAACCTTCAAGAAACTCAGTTGTTAATTGAATCGATTATTCAATAATTTTACCAAATTAAAGATTTCAGGAATAATCATGGTGCCGGTTTAACAAACGTCCGAATTAGTGATTTCCGGTTTAGAGGTGGTCAACTGTAGTGTAATAGATGTATGAAAGTATTATAGAAAATTTACTTCCAAACATGTCTTCCTTATCCAGTTCCTTTAGCACTATTTGAACATCAATGAATTTATACCCTAAATAGAAGATACGTGTGTTGAATGAATACCAAGAATTTTATTAGGAAATAAAGAAAATTTACCTTTTTTTCTCCATTTATAAATCAGATTTTTTTCAATTTTCGACAATGTAAAGTTCGGACTAGTGACATGGACAGTTCCTAAACGAAAAAGTATCGAACATTCTTATTATATTTACGACTCTACAATATAAACGGTAAATTCCTTTCAAAACAGGTAGTATTTAATCTCTCATTATTTTGCGTCTCCATTCATCTATGTCAAAAAAATTATTTTACTTATAATTTAAAAAAATTTTCTTAATATTCAGCTATGTCTTTTGCTCATGTCTTTTTTGACTATTTCTATCCATGTCATCTTTGGCGTGCTTTTACTCTTACCTAATGTTTGATTTTATAAGCTTCTTTAATTAGATCACCAAAAAGTCTTCTATTTACGTGCCCAAACCACCTTAATCTTTGTATTTCTAATACTTTATTTATTTCATTTACTTGACATAAACTTCTTATCTTTTCATTACTTATTTTATCTTTTAAATTAAATTTGCACATGATTTTTAACATCCTCATCTCTGTCGTGTTTAGTCTATTTTTCTCATATTCTTTTAAAGCCCAAACTTTGGCCACCATACACTAAACTAGACCTAATACAACTTTTATAAAGAAAACTCCTTTATAATTTTTCCCTTTGTAATCTGTTTATCGTGAACACATCTAAATCGCCCTTCTACTGAGTTCCTTGGGAGTTCAATATGAAGAGTTTTACTGAATAAATACGATGTCCCAATTACGCATTAATATTTGGAGGCGTTCAAGGATAGACACATTAAACAGTAAGCTCTACTCTTGGTGAATATGCGCTCCCCTACCTGCCTGTACGTTTCTTATTCTTTATTTCCATTTCTCATTTTATCGTGATCTACAATTCTATTTTCGTTTCCTCTCTCACACTTTCTAAAGTAAATTACCCTTATGTTACTTTTCCAAATTATGCCAAAATTTTAATGATTAAAAACAAACATGAAAAAAATACTGGTCAAAAATAGGCTATATTAAAAGAGGTATGCTATTTGCTTAGGAATCTTGAAAAAGAAACAAAATTGTAAAGTGGGGGAAAAATATTCCAAGTTTTCTAGAGCTCTTCCTCTTCTTAGAAAGATAAAAGGGAACATCGCACCACAGACCCCCTCCTGGCTACCCCACTGATCAAATAAATGAGTTTAAATTTCTTAACTCAATTAATGACACAAATTAATTGTCAAACATTTATACATTACAATAAATCAATAGCACCAAACCCGGCTTTGTAAATCAGTAAAATTTTAAAAACTTTAATAAAATAACAGTTCCAAGTTTAAGCCCCCCCCCCCCATTTCAAACGAAAGCTTTGACAGTTGACGATACCTCTATTAACTAATTAGTTATTCAATTGGTATAATATTTTTTCCCATCGATATTTCATCACGCCACGCAATTTGAAGGTGTTTTGTCTCTGAACAAAATGACTATCAATTTTTTTGTCAAGTAACGATTAAAAATAAGAATTGCAAATTATAAAACCTAATAGCTTGGAGACGCTGAAGAAAGAGATTTAGTAAAAAGAATATAGCATTACTTTTGGGTTTAACATTTGCTTTACCAGGATTAATATTACGTTCTTCGGATTCAGTTGAAAGATCTCTCTCACTATTTGAAACAACATGACTCAATTTCTTGACTAAATTATAAAATAAGGGTAGATGATGTAAAAATTTAGAAGTACAAAAAACCAAAAACATTTAAATGGAAGCAAATTCAATCAAATCTTATCCCATAAGAAAAAACGGCGCAATAAAAGGAATTTTGGTCAATATTTAAAATCAATACCACAAAAATGAGATAATTTACCACTGAGCAAAAATTTTTTGGAGTACTTTGAAACCCAAAGTAAGGTCAAATTATCCCAAATTTTAAATTTATTTAATTACTCCAAAATAAGCTAATTTTTTCTTGGCATAGATGGACCATCTCCAAAAATTTTTGTTTTGACATAAAGAGACATTTGTGACAGGACAAAAATAAATTATTTTTAGTTTAAAATTTAGGGTAATTTGAGCTTACTTTGGTTTTCAAAGTCCTCCACTTAAGTATATTTTTTGATCAAGCCTTTAATTTTTTCTATTCGATGTCTCCGCGTATTGCGATATTTCTTCAATAAAAAGCCAAACTGTGTGTACTTTTCTTGATACAAAGATCTACTTTATGCATTTGTTTTTGACTTAGGGCTGGATTAGCGTGATTAGAAATAGGAATAATTGTAAAAACTTTTCAAATATAGCCAAAAGCAAGATTCGGATGGAAAATATCCAAATTACAAAACTACCTACACACCAAGTAAGTTTAGTAAATAGTGACATCAGAGTGAATTATTTGAGGAAAATTTCTATTTACCTAATAATTTAATTGGGAGATAAAAGTTGGAAAAAGTTTATTTTGACTTCAACAAGGTAAAATCAAAGAAAACTTTGATGCATAAAAAGTAAAACAAAAATATTAAAAGTTTTCCACCCTCATTTTCTTTTATTTATGATGAAAGCGAGGTACTGCTATGAATAGAATTTGTGTTTTGAATTTTGTGAGATCGTTTTCATTTATTTTACGTTATAATAAAAGACTTTATCTTGAATAAATTCGATAAATGTGGAAAAATATCAAAGTTTATTGAAACAATCATTTCCGTGTTCGATCTCACTGTTTTCAAGTTCACGAAGAAGAATTGAGAAAAATAGAGTGTAGATGAACTGTAGAATGGAAACAAAAATAAGAGACACATACCCTCATCGTTTTTGTTACCATTTTATACAGTTCATTTTAACAACAGTTTTATGAAGATTTTATAACCTTGGTTTGTAGTTTTAGCTACTTCTTTAGAATTCTCATGATTCCAATGTTCATTAGCAGCTTCAGTTTCAGAGCTTTTTTGAGCAACCAAACTTTGGTTTTGGACTAAATTTAAGAAAAATTTTTATTAAACAAATGTGAGTGTACTAAAAACTAAAACTACACTAAAAAAATAAAAAATCCTTAAATAAGATACAAAACTTTCTATCAATATAACAAAGAAAAATACCCAACATATTCTCTATCTCGCATGCCAAAGGTGTTCAACCCGTTCATCGCGATTCACTAATGAATTGCTAGATTTTTTTGGGTAGATCACTGTTTGATTGTGGTCGTTTTTATACAAAATTTATGCCAAATACTAATTAAAAATTATACTTAAAAAAAGCGATTTATTCTTTAAATTATTTTTTTGTGTTGTCAGGTGTCCCGGTTTTTCATTCGCTAATCTTTTATGTCAAAAAAAGGAAGTTTAGAAAAATTTAGCGACAATGGTGATTGTTTATCTCTTTTTTCAGTATAAAAACTTTATTAAAAGAAAAAAAAAAGTATTTATCTTTATTTAAAGAAATTTTTATCATTTTTGTAAGAAATACACATTTGTGTTCTTGACTTTTTTCAAAACCATTTTGTCCGAGTTTAATAATGTCAAAATCTAGCAGTCCTAATATATTATCAATTTTTTCGTAAGGAAAGTCAATAATTTTATAGGTAAAGATACCTTTGGGTGTTTTCATAGAGAAGGCGCAATTGCGCCGCTAGTATCGAACTATGAGGAAAGTAGGCTTAATGCGGGATCGAACCCAAGACCTTGAATTATCGAAACCCGGTATCTAACCAACCTTACTCACGCCCAATGGGAATAAACTTACGGAAAAAATGTTTAGTCAAATATGACAAAAAGATTGGAAATTCTTTAATACAAAATTTGAAATTTCTGTAATGTTTTGGCAAAAAGTTCCCTTAATTCTCTGGGTTTTGTCGAAAGAAAGAAAGAATAATTGGGTTTTCCTTTGTTTCATGCAGTTTCAGCTGTCAACAAAATAAGAAGAATTTATTTAATAATAACAATATAAAGATGTGGGATTATTTACCAAAGTTCTTATCTACGTAGCTAGAACTTAAATTAGAAAATTAGTATTTATAAAATCAGGTGCACATGTTTTTAAAAGATAAAATCTAAAGTTTTTAATTTTTTTATCCAATATTTATTTAAAAAAAATAGATCATGATAAAAGTAAATGAAAAGGATGAACACCAATGCCATATGAAGACAAAAAAAGTGAAAAAACGATATTAAATAGCATTAAACGGCAAAGTCGTTTCACTACATTTTCTTTTAAATATTTGAATCGTTTTGATCAGTAATCCATCCTTAACTTTCAGTCTTTGTTAATTTTTTATGTCTTTTTTATAAAAAAAAATTTTTTTTAAATATATATTCCCCAAAACTTCATTTTAACTAAATTCATTACATTTGGCAATACTATGTCCCAAAGTGGCAATATTGCGTGATATTCATTTCGATTGAGAGTTGGAATCAGTCGCGGGTTGGGGGAGAGCAGTGATAGGTTCCAATTTGAGAGAACATTGGTGTATATTTTAATCATATTCAGCTTATTTTTCTGAAGGAAGAGTTGTACTTCAGAGCCATAAGATGACATGCTAAGTCTTAGATCAGTGTTTCTGAAACTTTTTTAAAAGATGACCCCATTTAAAGTTTATCATAATATTTACAGGTCCGCCAAAAAAGGTTCATGAGAGGAAATTAGATGGGTTTAAAAGATTCAATATTAGTTACACTAAATTTTTCATTTTATTCGCTTCTGGTTTAGATTTACCTTTTCAGATAATCTCATACTTTGATTAGATTATTTAAGTGTTAGTTGTTTAAACTCCTAATGTTTTGGCGACCCCAAGAAAATCTCTTGTTCAACTGCGAGGTTGGAATTCACTGATGTACATAATTTGCAATTGTAGTTTTATGAATGATAGAACTGAAATATAAAATAAATAAATATATTTATACTATTTTGTAATTGAAAAGGGTCGCAACCACTGAAATATATTACTCTATACTATATCACTCATATTCTAATAAAGTCGTACTTTTCAAACAAAGTAATTTGTTATTTTTAACTTTAAATAAATATTAGTGTAAATATAATTAGTAAATGGTGAAGAATGTAATAAAAAATTACCGATTATGACACATATGTAGTTAATAAAAACGGTACTTAACATGTTATTTGCTTTTTCATAGTAAAAAAATTAAGTGTTCAAATTTTCCGATCTTATTTATATTCTCATAAAATGGATATATCGTTGTTTTTGAGGTTTAAGTATTTGAATGTACGGGTGTCTAATGTCAATATGTATGTATTTGTATGTATGTGTTCTGTTTCTGTATATTTTTGTGTCAGACGTGTAACAAATAAAGGAAATTTTGTGTCAAGAATGTGAAAAAATGTATATGTATGTATTCGTATGTACGATTGCGCTACACTAATCATAACCTCAACCCTAACACTAACCATAATACTAACACCAAAGCTAATTCTACACAAATGCTAACCCCTACAAAACATTTCCAAAATTTTCCATATTAAAGCCAGAAATTGGTTGAGCACTTGTCAATCAACTATCAAATGCACATTGAGGAAAATAAGTGGAATGGTCAAAATCATCAGTAGACTGCATAAAGTACAAAAAGCCATTTTAGGTAGGGCTTTTGCACTGAAAAGCTCTTGTCAGGGTAAAAGTAGGATATAACGAAAAGTCATCAGATGCAAAGAATGGTAAACTGACCTACCCTTGTTACTACTGCCAAAAGTTTGTTTATCAGTGGATTTGGAATTCTTTGAATCGCGTTGTCTCTTTTTCTTGACTAAAGAAATGAAAAATTATATTATTATTGATGACATTGTGCCAAAAAGTGTTAAATTATTGCCTTTTTGTTGTAGAAAAGTGATAAAAGGAAAAAAATTGGTTTAAAAATAAAAAACATTTTAAAATGAAAAATTTAAGAAATCAGTAATCTGTATTTTTAGGGAAAAAAAGCTAGAAAATATGTATTTTTTATTGAAAAATGAATTGATTTAAATTTTATTCAATTTTAAATTGAAATTGTAAAAATATCCTGTTAAGATAACAAAAGCTAAATTAAAATATAAAATAGTTTATGAAAAACTGGGTAAACTTTTCTATTCTGCCAAAACATTTATTTGTGAAAATTTAGATTCTGCATAAATTCAGACTTTGGATACCCGCTTTTACTTTTAAACACAATTAGGTCTTGAAAAATTTTTTTAAACACTTTTCCCATTTAAAATTTCACGAAACATCGAGACTTAGTGTAAATCTTAGGAGTGTGATCTTTTAAGGGTGAGGTTTTGATAACGAATAGTCTGTTATCTTTTTAAAATATAATTCAAAGTACATTATTTTATCGAACACAGGTGCCCCATTGACCTGGTAAGGATTAAAAGAAATATCAAAAATGAAACAAAAATGCTTATTTTTAACAAAATGTGGACTTTTTACAAAAAAAATAATGCCTTGTAAACATTAGTTTACATATAATTAGTTTTCAACCAATCTCAAAAACGTTAATTGAAAAAATTGAATTTATAGACTTTAAATGCCATAAATAGTTCACTTTTAGCTAAAAATTAAGAACATCGAAAAACCTTACATTTAAAATTATAACAAAGGGAAATTTTATAGCATACCTCTTATGCATAGGTACAATACGTCGTCACATCGAGAAAGGTAAATAGATTTTTAGCCGGCATTGGTGAAATAAAATTAAACCAACGAGCTTATACACCCTTTTATAGTACAATGTTAAAAGGGGCATAGAAAATTAGGAAACGCAACTCCATCGTAACGGATGTATATACAAACAAATAAATAGATGCACAATATCGGCTTGATTACAAAATTATGGAGTTTACAAATATTTTTGGTAGGAAGCAATGAATTTTTTGCTTGATTTATCAATCAGACATGGCAAAATTAATTTAATCATGACATATTCATGAACTTACGTTTATTTTTGTTTTTCAGAAGAGATCCAATATTAATTTTCCGTTTTTCTGGAATCGGGATAGAAGTATTCTTATTGGGTTGTCTTTTTTTCCCAACTAAAGTAATGACGAGAACGTATTATAAGAGGCATAAAATAAATATAAAAGGCGTTAATTCGTAGCATATGCTTGAAAATAGTGTTAAAATGTAGACCATATTTCTATTATTAAATTCATTATTTGAACAAAACAAGTTTCGTTTTTGATCCGCACTGTAAAATATTTGAAAAATGCATGTCAAGAAGCTAAAAACCCAATCACTATAAAAAACTTTTTAGAAAATACAATAAAAAAACCTACAAATCAGAGATTTTTTAAAAACTTAATTTTTCACAGCTGTTTTTAATAGTCTCTCTATAGCATCCAGAAAAAGAACAGGTATATTCTGTTAGCTCCATCTCAAAAAAGGCGAGAGAAACACTGTTAAGAGCACTAGTTTGGCTTGTGATTGGACTTTTCATATTACTTTACTTATTTTATCGTTGAATTTCAGACACAAATTCTTTTAAAATTAATTTTAAAAATGATATAAAAAAAGTTTGTGTGTCCAATAATTTTAAGGATGTGCTATATATTTAGTATAATTTTAAAACATATATCTTTCATATAGGTTACATCAGTGCACGCGCCACCTATATAATTTTGGGGCACGTGCCCCCCCCCCCCCTAAAATTTTTGGTTTTGCCCCATGCACTTTTAAAGGAAAAATAAATAAGCAAAAATTGTACACAATAATCTTATATAAATGCTGGTGTATGTGTATGTATAATATGAGATTTCAATAGGTTTTTTATATACAGAAGTACTTCATGCTTTTCAGCAAAGTAATATAGGATATAAAGTAATATAGGAAATAAATTTTTTTTGCAAATGTGTTTCTTTGCCCCATTTCAGCCCCCCTTGAAATTTAGCTTTATCGCGGGCACTGGGTTACATATTCACACCATTTCATACTCACTCAACTTTCTTCAGTAAAGTTTTTCCTCACACATATTTTACTCCAATCGGATGAGGACACTCACGCATATTTGCAGATGCAAAGACAAAAATACACACTCATAGACACGGGTAGACAAATAAAGATATCTACAAAAGATTGGCACGCTGATATTGGCGGTCACTATTAGTGTTTTGTAAGGCGCTCAAGAAACATTAAAGCCGCTTCTCGATGAAATTAACATGGAAGCACCATCAATAGAAGGCTAAGAAGGAACTAAAGGTTAACTTCTGGGTTTAACAAAATACCTTTTTTCCAGAGTAAAACATAGATATCTGAGTGAAAACAATTTCATCATCCCAATAACATGATGGAATTTTAGCGAATCAGAACCGAGATTTTTGTGTAGTAGTAAATTTCAATAGTTTGAATTTATTCAAGAAATGTTCCAAGCAATTGCGTCGATTGTTACTGTAATTTGATTGGTTAGAACAAAAAAATTATTCTCATTTTTTATCCAATCAGATCAAAGGGTTTGCATACTTTTCACTCCACTGAGAGAAAAAGACAAAACTTTTTAAATATGTAGTAGAGACGCTAAAAGATATTAACTTAAATTGCATTGTGGCAAATCAACATCTAATTATTCTTTCGATTGAAACAATTTTTTATTTTTATTTGAAATCAATTAATTAATATTGATAAAAGTTAATATTAGGCTTTCAGGTCATTTCCTTCTCTCATAATCATCTTGAATTTTTTTAAATGCGTTGTTTTTTCTAATTATATATTTCATACTCAAAATGATTGAAGAAATATAATCCAAAATAAATATAAAAAAATATTCATTTGTACTGTATAACAAATATATAAAGTTTTTTAGAAAAAAAATTATAAAAAAAACTGATTTTCAGAAATACGTCACAAATTCATTTGATACTCCCATAAATTATTATTTAACTGTTTTGGCCAAAATGAAGTACAGAAATGAAATAAGCATGGCTGATTTAGTGTAAAGCAAAAATTTAATGTAAAATTTAAGTGAATTATTTGTTAGATAGATTCATCATCAATCAAAATTTTAGTCGAAATTTTCTAAAAAGTAGCCATGTTTATTGATAAAATTAATTAAATATTATTATGTGTGCAAAAGTATATATAAATACAGTCGACTATCACTAATTCGTAAAGCTTGGGATTCGGGCTTTCCAAATTACTGATTTTTCCAGTTTAGTCATTTTTTTAAATAAAAAATTCACACTTGGCTTGCTCGATTTCTCTCAGTATAAACTTGGCTCAAACTAAAATTCAATGTCACATATCAGTTTAATACTAAAAGTACAACAAGCAATTTATTTTAATTTCAGATATTTTAGATGATTTTCAGATGTACTGATTCTACTGGATGTAGACAATTTTGGAACATTTCCTTTAAACTTATTGTTTTACGTGCTTTGATCTTTCTCTAATAAGTTTTTCTTGTAAGATATAACGACTCATTAGTTCTTCTTCATGTATGACACTTTTATTTTATAAGAAGCTCAGTTGTTAATTGAATCGATCATTCAATCATTTTACTAAATTAAAGAATTCCGGATTAATCAAAGAGCCGGATTAACGAACGTCCGAATTAGAGGTGGGCAACTGTATACACTTTCAAGGAGGTATAGGCACTTAGGTATAAGACTAGCAACAAATATCGTAATTTTGTTGAAAAATTTTAATTGACAGTTTTTGGTATGAGAGTCATTCAACTACAATAAAAATGCCAACAAAAGATGCAGCTACCAATTTTATGAAGTCACAAGATTTGAAGGATTATGATTCACCCAATTTTGTACAATAACTTTTTTAGTTGAATTGAGGGAAAGGAGGAGGAAAGACTTTAAAGTTATGATATTAGATCGGACAGACAACTTTTTTCAATAAAGTTAAGGGAAAACCAATCAAGATTTAACTTTTAAAATTATCGTTAATGACTTTATCAAAAAGATTAAACTGGAGTACTATGAAAACAGAAGTAAGTTCAAATTATCCTAAATTTTAAACCTACTCCAAAATTATCATATTATCTTCCCATAGATGGCAGTAATCTATAAAAAAAATAAATTTTTTCGAGATAAGCCATCAGTGGGAAGACAATTATTTTGCAGCAATTATAAGTTTAAATTTTAGGAAAATTTATTAAAATATTGGATAATAAACTATTATTTATTTTTTAAATAAAACAAGACGTAGAAATACTAATATTATTATTATTAAATGAAACAAAATATAAGAGTTACGAGATTTTAAATCTGCATTTTGAAAAAATATTTAATTAGGTATATAATTTTTAGATAGGAGGATTGACGATGTTTAGTTAATAATAATCGGTTAGTCATTGAGTTCTTTAATAAGTAAGCGGTTTCTTGGTTAAGAAGACTGAGTAAGGTTATCTAGATTAGACCACTGGGTTGTGGGTTCGAATCCAGTATCCGACTACCTTACAATAATTCGTATATTATATGTACTTAATCGATATATTTGATTTGATATGTTGAAAAACACGACTACGGGTATAAAGAATCAACGTTTGTTGGCAAAATGAGAATACTTACCATAAAATATATAGCAATAAAAATATCATGAATCGTTGCAATACTTATGATAAATCTCATTCAAATAATAAACTTAAAAAAGCATATAAATCTATATAGTATGCAATATATGCAAACTTAACCATAAAGAGTAAGGACATCGTGAAGTCTCCCTCTCCTTTTGAAAAATCCCACAGGCGTCAATTTTTTAAAAATATTTTTTTGACTTAGTTTCTGAGAAATTGTGGATTTTTATTTTTCGCTATGCTACTGTTGGTTGGTCGGTTGGCTGAATACCAAAGTACGCCGTAAGGCTATATGCTTGAGATAGTTAATCACAGTTTTTGTGTTTTTTTTTAAGAGTTGGGAGCCTTGAGGATCGAACCCCTGACCTTCAACTGTTAAGCTGAGAGGTACACCCTAACAAACATTGAGGCATATTCTTAAAATAAAAATATGTATACAAACTAAAAATTTATTAAATACTTGTTATAAAGCTCAAATATCTTATCTTCTCATTACATTTTGTCTTAATTTTAAAAAATTAATTGAAAAGAATAAAAAATCAATTTGTAATAATGATAGAATATACAAATAATAATAGTACTAAATATATAAATAGGTATTCAAAAGTAAAAAGATTAAGAACATATTCAAAAAATAAATAAAATATCTTTTTAAAATGTTTTGATTTAACGTAGAGGATATCATACAGTAGATAGTGAGCTTCTAAAATCAAAAATCTAATTCAGGTTTAGAAAATTTAATTTTTATCAAGATTTAACAGATGTGCGTATAAATAGACTTACTAATTTTGGTAGATTATTAAACATTATAGAAGTCTATTCAGAAGCCAGGCCAATACAATTATACTAAAAACTAGATGCGGAAATTAAATATTTGATACGCAAAAATAATTATATAATGACAAGCAACATTAGAGCCTCAATGGTTGTTAGGATGTACCTCTCAGCAGTAGAAGGTCAGGGGTTCGATCCTCAGGGCTCCCAACTCTTAAAAACAAAGTCACAAAAACTGTGATTAACCATCTCAAGCATAATGCAAACATATAACCTTATGGTTGAAAGGGCTTTGATATCCAACCAAAAAACAATCAACATTATTATAATCAAAGCATAATAATTTTTAATTAAAACATAAACTTTACAAAAAAAATAATGAAAGTCTAAATTATTTTCATATAAAAAATTATTATCAAACTAGACTTTTTTAAAGTTTAAAAATTATTTTTCTATTTTGGTCTTGTTTCAAACCAAATTCTTGTAGAAAAAATTTATCTTTGATATAGAATACATTGAGTAACAGGAAAATTTAAAAAGTAGTAAAAAGTAGGCAACTGAAAAATTAGAGACGCACTCTTGTTGGATAGAAAGAGATAAATTTAACGATATTTTATTAGAGTATAGCATAGACATTTTTATCTAGCAAACTATGTTCTTTGGGTTAGAGTCTTTATATGTATAAAATGTTTTGATTTTAGAATCTAACTTTTATAACTCAAAAGCACTAAACTACTCTAGCTTTAAATTTTAGGGGTTATTTTGTTTATTGCTAATAAAAATTAATATTATATTTATTCCTTTTAGGAAGTTTTACACGTATGCCACATTTAAATCTATTTTATAAATTATACCTCCTTTATAATTAAGATTTTTTGTTAAACTTTCTTCTCTAGATTTCTGAGAAATATCGTTTTCTATTATGTATTCATCCAAAATTTTTTGACATTCTGTAGAAATAAATTCAGAATATGTGTCTTTTCGGCTATATGGTTTGAAGTTGATTTCTAAAGCAAAATTTCATAATTAGACTGGGTATTTCTAAAATATAAAAACTTACTTTTTTTCCTCATTCTAAATCTTTGATTCTTAAACCAATTTCTAATACGAGAAACTGAAATGTTTGTTTTGTTTGACAATTTGTTAACAAGGATAAATGAAGGCATTTTTTCGACTTTATATATACTTTGTAATAATGGAAGATGCTCAATTATTCTTAGTCTTTTAGTATCTTTACTCAAGTCACAAGTCTTTTCTTTTTTATCTTGAGAAGTCACATCTAAAAATATTTATATCCAGTGTATAAAAATTATTCTTTCAAAAGCTTAATGCCTACCGCAAAGATCTTTTATTTTTTGTAGGTATTGACTAGCAGATGAACCTCTTAAGGATTTTTTTGCACGCATAAGTTTCTTAGATTTTTTATCTGGATAATTTTTATTCTTCAAGTTATTATCATCTTTAGCAAAGCTACTGTGGACTATTTTATCTTTTTTACACGTAATTACTTCTTGAGAAAATAATCTATTCTCGAGAGGTTTGCCTTTAGAATAACTAAGATTGCTAAAATTTTCACTTATAGAACTCTTCTTTGCTTTCGTTGCAAGATAATTTTCATACTCATGAGAATCGTAAGAATCTAGACTTTTAAGTCCATCTGCGGAATCTATAGCTGTCTGGTCAACTTTTGTGATTGAATCTTCGTCGATGAAAATTATTGTAGGAGAAAGTCTTCCATTTGATCCAAAATTGGTATTATCAAGTTTAAATTTTCCAGAGTAAGCATCGGAAATCATCGGATTATTTGATACCTGCAAAGATGGATTAGTACAAACATCATTATTTTGAGAGGAATCAATAATGAAGTCTGGGAAAATTTTTACACTAAATTCAAAATCCTAAAATATTACATTACAAATAATGCTTTAGTTTGTCTGAACATAGATTATGCACTTACCTCTAAATTCCATGCTTCAGAATCCATTTTTAAAAATTATTTAAATTCCTAAATAAAAAAATAATTTAACTAAAAAATTTTGAAAATAATAAAAATCGTTGAAGGTAGAGAAGTTTTCTTATGGTATTTACAAAACATACATTTTTTAGTAAAAAGTATCTCTTTAAAAAAACGATTTTGTGTACACCAAAATATGTTCAAAAATTTTAAATAAATATTGACCCCAAACAAAAAATGTTAGGGCGCTCAATTTTCTCAAAATATTTACGTACAAAATTAATTTTAGTCAATATTTTAAAGTTAATATCATTTTAATTTTCGGTTAAATGTAAATTATTTAGTTTTTTTAAAAAAAATCTAAACAGGATAAAATCGGGCAAATAGTTTATTCTAGCATTTAAAAAACTAAGTTGAAAATAATGGGTCTTTTGCGTTAATTTAGCACCACCCAACTTATTTAGAACTTAAATCTAAAAATCTTTATTGATTAAAAAAATACCAAAGTTCTATAATTTCAAATTGAACTAAATAAGAGGTTTTCACTTATAGTTATTATTTATTCACTTTTTGAATGTCGCTAACATTACAATGGCATTTGATAAAAAGAAATAATAATTGATTTGTATGAAAATATTCCTTACCCATACGGGAGGGGGCATTTTAGCATTCCTCAACTAAAATTTTTATTTATACAAAATTGACTGAATTATATGCCTTTAAACTTTGTGACTTTTCCTAAAGTCGTTAGCTGCATCTTGGTAGTTGAATAACCCTCTCATGTCAAAAACTGTCAATGAATATCAAATGTACATTTTTTAAGGAAAATTTTTATATTATAATAACTTAGTGTTTACTTTAGATACACTCTTGAATTTTATAATCATATATATATTGGAACACATAACACTTATGCATGCATATTTTTCTAATAAAATTATAATTTAGACTGATGATAAAATTGCTTACGAAAACATTCATTCAAATTTTTAATAAAATTCATTTTTTTTATGCCAAATCAACCATGCTGATTTCATTTTTTGACTCAGTTTTCATAATTTGGGTGGAAAAATTTCTAAAAGTATCAGTGAAATTTGTGGTTTAACTAAATCAACCAGGCCGTATTAAATGCGTCATTTTTTGCAATTAGGTTGTCAAAATGACAATCTATTTTGCGGTTTACGACTGAAAATTTTCCCTAATTGTGAGCGTGAGTAACGTTGGTTAGATACTGGGTTTCGATAACTTAAGGTCTTGGGTTCGATCCCGCATCAAGCCTACTTTCCTCATAGTTCGATACAATAAGAGCAATTGTGCCTTCTCAATGAAATCACCACAAGGTACCTTTACCTTTTACAAATTTTAAGTAAAGTATATTTTTTTATAAATCGACCATGATGATTTCATTTTTCAGCCCATTATTTCCAATTGGGATTTGGAAATGTAACAAGCTGTCAATCAAATTTGCGATTAACATCTAAGAAGGTGTCTCCAAAAACATTTATCCACATTTAAAATAAAATATATATAATTTAAAATAAATCAAACATGTTAATTTATATTTCTCGACTCATTTTTGCAATTAGAGTGTGAAGATGTGAATCATATTTGTGTTTGATGAATGAAATTATTTCCTAGAATATATATTTTTATGAGTCTAAAAGGTAAAGGTAAAGGTACCCCGGGGTGTTTTCATCGAGAAGGCACAATTGCGCCGTTTGTATCGAACTATGAGGAAAGCAGGCTTGATGCGGAATCGAACCCAAGACCTTGAGTTATCGAATCCAGCATCTAACCAACCCTACTCACGTCTTTTATGAGTCTAGGCGAATTTATCGAACGTAATTCACCGACATGCAACATTTATCGAATGAATATTTTTCGGTTGGTGAACAAAATTTACAATTAAATTAAATTTATTTTATGAAAACGTTTTGAACTCTGTACTAAAAACAAATAATGCATTTGGGGGATGGCATAGACCATTTGAAACTGAAGTAGCTGGACACCATCCTAATATATGAAGATTTTTGGACATCCTGAAGAAGGAGCCAAACTTTAACGATGTAAAATTCAATCAATATTTAGCGTCAACAACAGAGAAAGAAATATCGATTTCGGTTAAAAAAGATTGTTGATCATTATCATGCCTTTACGAACATTATTGATTTGAAAGCAGTAGCTTTAATTTTCTCAGTTTTTAATTTAAAAAATACTATTTCTAACTTATATGATAATAATAATAATAGAAGGTTTACGAGGGTTTCCGTAAAATGTATATTCGATAAATTGTGTATATCCAGACCCTCCAGCGGCGAATATTAAAAAAGTAGGAAAAAAGTAGGATTTGTAACAATAAAAAAGTAGGATATTCCTATAAAAGAATAAGTAAAAACTAGGAACTAATAAAGTTCAATGTATAGATAAAATTTCAAAGAAAAAAACACTTTTATTGCTTTATGTAGGAATTAATCATTCGAATTCTCTTTTTACCAATATCATTTCTTTCATCAATACATCTTTTAAATGATTCTGTTATTTTTTCAAGATTTGTCTTTGCTACATTCAATAATCCTTGACTTATATTCATTTCAGTAAAATTTTTTGATTTTATAGCCTTAACTAATCTTGAATTTGCTTCGTTAAAAACTTTATTTGCCTTCTCCATTTCTGTTTTCAATTCCACTTCGTTCTTTCTTACTTGCTTTTCTTTTTCATCGATGTTACATTTAGACTCCCGGTCTTTTTCTTTTTTTTCTTTGTCTTCTTGTTCTAATTGTTCTTCCAATTTCTTTTTATTCTCTAAAAGAAGCTTCTCTTTTTGTTCTGCCTGTATTCTTGCTTCGTATTTTAAATGAGCTTTTCTGATTGCAGAAATAAAGTTCTTTGTAATAGGAATGTCTATTATATTTTTGTACATACTAATAGCATCTTTCGCAAGTCTTAGCCCATTAACCGATGAAATTGACAACGAAGATCTCTCTGAAGTTAACATCTTTTTATTAACAGAAAAACCCCTTTCTACGTCGGCGTTACCATGCGAAATGCAAAGACATGTCATAACTAATTTCTTCAAGTTGGGATATTTAATATCCCCGGAAAGATTGGTACGAAGAAACACTTTATTCCAAAAATGATCAATTCTTAAAAATTCTTTATTTGAGTTGTATATCTCATTGTCATTAATTGGTTCAGCCCTGTATAACTTCCATTCATCTGTAATTTTTGCAATAGAACAGTCTTCAATGTGAGGTAAAGCTGAACATAATTCTCTGATAAGAACTAGAGACTTGTCTGAATTTCTTACTTTAGGATGTAGACATCTTACACATATAATAAATGTGTCAAGGCAACTTGGTTTGAAGATAAAAACTGTCAGATTGATAAAACCTTCTTATGTCATTCAGTATTACGTGTTTTTTAGTTTCATCAAGTAATTATAATGTCTTTGTAGTGTCTGTGCCTATTTCCATAATTTTAAGAGAAAATAGGTTTTCAATATGAAAAATATCGATAATTTGAAGCTTGTCTAGATTTGTTTTGAATTAAGTCAAGTTTGACAAATCTATTGAAAAAAGTTAGCAACAAAAAAAGTGACTCTTCATAAAGTAATTGAATCATAGGTTCTTTTTTTTAGAAATTTTGTTAGGAAAGGCTGAAACAAAAGACCAACACAAATGACAAACTGAACCTCCGCAAGACACTCTTTGCTTGAAAAAAAATCACATATTCTCTTGTATCGATTGTTCTTTTCAAGCTGAACCAAAGATTTTATGAGGAACGAGAATCTTGAAAAAGGATTCGTTAACAAATTCTGTTCCAATCACCCTATACTACAACACGTGATATTTAAAAAAAAAAAGGTCAGGATCAACAAAGAGATTCTCTTCAATATAAAATCTCTGAAATCTTTTAAATTTTGAGCTAAATAAATCTTTAAAAAATGTTTTTTCGAGCATAAATTGCAAAAAAATGAATTTGCCAAAAGTGGTCGGTTTAGTTGGAGTAGCACCCAGTAATATTTTTGAACATGTTATTTTACAATTTTTATAAAATTTTTATTGCTGAATATTCATCATTGAATATATTATAATATATAACCTATAGATAGAGGGTTATTATTATTGAAAGATTTGATAAAAAATAAAAAAATTTAAATTTAAATTTTTCGACTAGTTATTTGCTCCTATCCTTATTTATGAGATGGATAAAATCATTACTATATCAAAAAAGCAAATTATTTGGCTTAAATATAAATGTCATTGTAGTGTCGAATCAACTAAACATATAACCATTTTAACCACATTGAAATGTGGTATTCATTGCCTGTTCTAAAATTCCGCTGTGATGAAATAGAAAAGGGTCGATTTGCTAAATTGCATAAAAATTGTTCAAAAAAGATTAAAAAACAAATATCTGATCGTAATTAACGAAAGTAGTAACCGCAATTTAAATCGAGATGGACAAAAAAGCATTTCAAAATTAAATTGAGCATGTTCGATTCCCTGTGTATGGATTAGTTTATTTTAAAATAATGTGAAAGGGTGTTTTGCGTTAAGTCACCTGTGAAAGCTAATTTACTGACAGGTGAAATATTATGGGTGAATTAATCACGAAAATTTAGCTTATTAAATAAATTAAGACAATATTTGGAGAAAAAAATGTGAAATTATAATATATTTTGAAGTTTATATATTCCGCTTTGATTGACAGGTTTGATTCATTTTCATGAAAAATAAATGACATCATCAGATTCGCAATCAATTATGTAATGGGTTCGCGCGTAAAATTATCACGCTGACCATGGAATTTATTTTTGCTCATTCATTTGGCTAAACATGATCTTTTTTTTAGTTCATTTTTAAAAAAAACTCAAGCTCACACTAGAATCCATCAAGCAAAATATTTTATACTGAATGATTAAAAAACACATTGTTGCACACTTTACACATATGGCAAAGTATATCTTACATTGACAACAGTCAAATTATTGTTTGCAGGACCGCAATGAACAGAGGCAAGAATTTGACAGATATAATGGAAAGCTCCTTCCCCAGATAAAATGTGATCAATGACCACCATGTTAAAATACCTTTTTCATGCACAGAAATGTTGATAGAGATGTGAGGAATTTCTTTGCCACATTTGTGACGTATTCTGCGAAAAATTGGCAAACTAACTTAGGTTCCTTCTGGAGACTTAAATAAAATTCTCAGAAAAATAAAATTAAGGGAATAAGACTGAGATATTTGGGAGTGGCAATTCATGCCAACCTCAAGAAAACTTCTTTATCCAAGTATCTATGTTTTTTCGCAATTTTTATAAAATCTAACTTCTCTTATTTTTAAATTCTTATTTCTTTCATTTACAAATTACAAAATGTGTATAAAAATTTAAATAATATAGTTTATATAAGATATTTTTACTATTATTTAAAATTAGAAAAATAAGGCCGATTGTTCAGTTTGTATGGATGGATGAAAAAATTAAAAAACTTGAAAAATATTAATAAAAGTCTTTTTAGAATTCTTCACTCAATGAAAAACCTCCAAACTGAATAAATATTATTTTCATTGAAATTATAAAATTAAAAGTATATTATTTATAAAGAAGTTTTCTTGAGATTGACATAAATATATTCTCTACCAGATATTTAAATAGGTAACACAGTAGTGTACCAAGAATATTTTTATAGAGGAAGAAAATAGCAAAAACGCTAATCAATGTTTTAATTACTATTTACCTGTTTTATATACAAAAATTGAAATATTAAGTCTCTAGGGTGTTTTCATCGAGAAGGATACAATTGCACCGCTTGTATCGAACTATGAGGAAAGGAGGTTTGATGCGAAATCGAACCCAAGGTACCTAACCCACGCTCCCAAATATTTCTTATTTCGAAAATAAAAGAGGCCAATTTTTTCTTTTTTACACTATTTACCTTACTTAACTTTAATTTAGTCTATTATATAAAATGACAGATGGTATTAATTCTGCACTTCCGATATTTTAAGCAATCTACTTCCTTTCATTGACTAAGGTCTTTTCGTATAAGCCTCGTTCTTATTCATTTTTACTATAGAAGGATTGTGGTACGCGTTTATACTAGAAAAGCCAGTTGGTCGAATAGAAGCCCTAATCTTTTTCAAAAGCATTTTTTAGTTAAAAGGAATTATTTTCAAGAAAATTTTCAGACATTAAACAATTTTGAGGGTATAAATTTTGTGAATTGAGATAATTCAATGTCTAAAAAAGAAATATCTTTTGATTAGTGTCACTTATAATGCATAAAATATCCAATGTTTATTTTTCAAGCAAAATAAAGTTTTACTTATATTTTATAGCAAACTTTTAATGTACTGCCAATTTCATCATAGCGATTGCATAGCGCGATAGTTGCTGTCTTTGGGTTAGAGAATAACAATGGTATGATTCTATCAAGCTTGCCTTTTTATTGCAGAACACTAAGAGCCATCCATTATTTATATCTCTAAAAGGTCTAAAATTCATAAATTTCGAAACAAATCTTAAGTTTAAACCAGTAAGTAGTTTAATTTATCGTCACACTTAAATGTGGATATTGTGCTTTCGCAATTAATTATATTATTGAAAAACAAACGCTCAAAGGGAGAAAACGAAGCTGGAATGAACAAAAAATCAAATACATTTTTCCCAATATGATAAAGGTTCTGAGTCTTCAGGCATGCAAACACTTGATAGGCATCATTCACCTCAGTTTCTATAGAATTGGCAGTGCTGTTAGCAGCGTTCTATTGTTATTAGTACCAATAATGCCTGAAAAGTATCATTTACCCTTTTTTTTGTGAAGGTCGTTGTTTAACATCAGTTTGTGGATCAGTAACAGTAGCTAGTTTTTTCATCAATTTCTGATTTAAATGTAGAATTGTTCTTTTCACGTTCTTTGCTTTCTATTGTGTATATCACATTAAAAACATAATTGATCATTAACCCTGGACCTGTATTGATCTGGTTATAATGAGTACTATTATTTTTCTTATTAAAACAAAAGAATGAAAACCACTACTAGCTAATGTTAATTTGCTCTGAATAGTCAACCTAGCCTTTGTGATTTCAAGCCTAAACGACCAAGGTCAATTTTAGAAGAAATTATAGAGAAGTATTTGTTTTAATATAGATACGCCTCATTTTCAAAACTAAAATTACAAATACCTTCAAAAGTATTAGTAGGCTGGCAATCAAACGCGGAATCAAAAAATACACAGAAAAATCTTGCCAGACTATTTATATATGTAAATGTTGAAAAATTTACACAAAAAATTGCCCAAAAAGACATCAGACAAGTTTAAATTGACCATCTTTATTGAGAATGATGTTTTTAGCTAACATAAAATTTCAAGTAAATCAGATGAAAAATAAAGTTAAACTTTAAAAAATAATGTTTTGGAATGATCGTCTATAGGTAGATATATAGATACACATATAAGATAAGGGGTATAATTTTTTTGTTAACATTTGGAAACTTTAATTTTTTCAAGTCAAGAAATTTTTTTCAATAGCTATTTGGGAATGAATATTTTGACTAGCTATTCAGTTTAAAAGCAAAAATATTCTATTTGCTTAATATTTGAGCAGATATATTTTTTATAATGTTCGATTGTTAAATTTTGTAAGTAACACTGTACATAATTAATTAAATCATTTTTTTAAAGAAAATTGGTTATTATAATAAAAATATATTATCGAAACAAAATGTTTCAGTTGTTAAAAATGTACTTGATCTATTTATGACAACTTTCAGAATTTTATTTGTAGACAGAAATAGTCAAAAAAAAACGCAATGATTTTCTTGTTCTCGTATACTATGATTTATGTTTGTTTAAATGATTTTTCTAATGATTTTGTGTTCTTAGACTTAAATAATTTTATGAAAAGTGATTAAACTACCGTTTTTTGTATACTATGATTCCCTACAAAATGTAAAAAATACAAGCGTTACCAAATCACCCTATAAGGGTTAGCTATTTCAAGGTTGGCTTTTGTTGCTTATAAAAACTTGAACATATCAAATAAAGTGCCGATAAACTATCTCATTTTTATGCCTCCTATTATTTTGAAATTATTCTGAGAACAGACACTTTCATTTTAAAATAGTGAAAATTGCTTTATTAGTTTATTTTGTCTCTATTCTCTCTTATGTTAATTATGTAGCAAATTTCCAATTTTGAGTAAAAGGTAAGGTAAAGGTACCGTGAATGTGTTTTCATTGACAAGTCACTGATGTACCGCTTATGTCAAACTATGAACAAATTGGTATCGATGAGAAATCGAACCCAGAGGCTTTCGTGCCGAGTCCATCTTCTCAACCAACCTGCCATGTCACCCATAGGGTATGCTATATAGTGGATACGGAAAATTAGTTTTCAAAAAACTTAAGTTATGCTGTAAAAATTTTTTGTTTTTGTTGAAGCTCTATAACTTTTTCTGGTAGGTTTTTTTTCCTTAAAAGTTATTATAAAAGGCAAATCATTGCAAAAGGTTAAAAGTTATTTTACTTTTTGTAGATCTTGAATCAGAAAGTCCAAGTGAGAGTATCTGTATTTATCGTTTGACTATTTTCTGTTTGTATCATTTAACTATATTTTATTTTGCTTCATAAAAAATTTATTATTACATTTTAATATTCTTTAACTTTGTATTTGAAAATTCTTTGTTTTTGGAAGCTGACTACTTTGCGTTTGCTTTAACCAATTTAGCTTTTAAACTATTTTTGAATGATGTTGGAAAAAATGAAGTAATGCTATCTTAATTTATTGTTTGCACAAATTTATCTTTATTTTATATCCTTTTTTAAGTCTAACTAACTTACACTTATTCTTATACATTAAAAAGAATTAAAAAATTCTAATACCAAGTTTTCTAACTTTAGTTCTGTTTTACATTTTTGATAGAAATTACCTCAGGAAAGTTATGTAATTTGGATGTGTTTTTTCATTTATTTTTCTCAATGAAATATTTTTTCATTTTTTAAGAACAAATGGAACAACTGAAAATTAATGAATGATTTTTTCATTCAATAAAATTTCCAATTTTTTTATTGTTAATTGCTATCGTTACCCCTTTTCTACACATAATTTGGAGATGGTGCGCATCTATTTGAAGTGAGAAAGAAGGAGCTATATATAAATCCTCATTCATTGTTGACGTTAAGCCTAATAGGGCGGGGGTTAAAGTTTACATTAAGCTTAATAAAGAATGGAATAGAATAGACAAGAGAGAAGTAGGAATTCAGAAAATTTGTCGTCTTTTTTGGAAAACACTTGAAAGTCCGCCCCTCCAATAATTTCAAAGATGTGCGCCCCTGAATCAATCACATTTTTTTCATATAAACGCCGCAGGTTGTCTAGTAGACTCTTTTCCTTCAGACTACATTCACTCATATAAAACTCCCAAACCGTCAGTTATTTGTTTCAGTTTTCTCTATCAATCAAATATCCTTTCATCAATTCCTGTAGTGTGCCTAATAGACTACTTCATTTTCAAATGAAAAACCTATTTGCCCCCCCCCCCCCAACAATTTTGGCTTTTTTAAACTAGTGTATATCGATATGCAAATTTAATTAAAATATTTATATTTTTGCTGGAAGTATAGTATTTAAATTTCACCAATTTTGTAAAAAAATATAAAGTAGTCTTATAAATTTAGGACTTTAGGTATGCGCTGAATACACTCTATTTTAAAGGATTGCTTGAATATTTGGTCTCCCGTGGTATTTCCAGACCAGTAATTTTTAAAATTGCAAAAAAAATTCGCCCCCACCCTCAATAATTTTGAGGATGTGCGCCCCTGTCTAAAATCACTTGACATTCTACCATTTTAATTTAACTTATCATACCACTTTGCAGAATCCATCAGTTTTTATTCATTTCATCACACCACTTTGGAAATTATTAACGAGAAACAATCGTTGCATTTCGTTAAAGTACAAATGATGATCATATAGCCTCTATTTGCAAATGGATTATATGCTATATTATAATAAGCTAGCGTCTGTGTGTGTGTCTGTCGCTGGAAGCATTTTGATTGGTTGAATTTATTATATGTTTTGTGTGTATTTTTATATGGTGTGATGAGTTTGTATGTGTGTATGTGTTTGAAGCATTCTGATTGGTTGAAATTATTTATATGTTTTATATGTGTGATGAGTTCATATATCTGTAGTGTGAAGGTCGCTTGAAGCATTCTGATTGGTTGAAATATCTTTTGTATGATGTAATAGAAAAATACACAGAAAAGATACAAATATTCTAAAAACTGACCACCACACCATATAACACTATTAGCAACTCAAAATACACACTACCCAGAATCCTATGTTTCGAGCGAAGCGAGAAACGACCACGGGACCGGCTATATGCTATATTGCAATATGCTAATCATATGCAAGAAAAAAATCATATAGCAAGGTCTTTAGCGTATATAAATTGTAGTTTGTTAAATGTGCACTGATTCCCTGTTATTGATTTATGCGCACCACTATATATCGCGTTTTAGTGATTATATTACACCCATATAGTAAATATTGATGCAAAAAAGATAATATATACGAAAAAGTGAACGTATCTACGTTTATCTTCTATAGCACCACACCTCTTTTTTGTTGTGTACTGTTTATTAACAGTATTAGAGACAAAATTTAAGTCAATTCTTATGATTATTATAACTTTTGCATTTCCTAACCAATTTTAGCATGAAATACACCTAATTAAAGCTTGTTTTATGCGCTTTAAAATAATACAAGTCACACATGGAAAATTTATAGTACTAAATTAAAAATTCCTATTTGCATATTTGGATAGTTTATTTTGTAGACCTTGAAATCTTCTCAAAACCTTTTTAAGTTTGAACAATGTAAGATAAAAAATATTTTGAAAGGATGATATTGCAATACGTAAAACAATATTTTTAAGTTTTATAAGGAAGTAAAATTGGTTAAGTTTTATTTAATATAGAGTTATGTCTTTTAACGATAATTAAAGACTTTCAGGTTATTTAATTTTCTCTTAAAGTTTCAATAAAATTTAAAAAATCTTTAAAAAAATCAAATCTTAAAATAAAAGCTGAAAAGATAAATAATCAAAAATTAGTTTTGTTATATTAATATTTCATTCTAAGTTTTAATACTATTTTTTCGCCTACCCAAAAGTTTAAAACTTACTGTATCAATATTTTCTTCATCACAAATTCTGCTTGTACAAAAAATAGCATAAAAATTTAGATTGAAATATAAATATAATAATAGACATATTAATCTATTCGATACCACGGTTGTTTTTAAATCACACGGATTATATACCAAATTACAATTAAGAGTAAAACTCAAACTGACATAGAAAAGGAATCACAAAAAAGTACACTTATGCTTAAAATTACCAAATAAATATTAATGTATAAAACATGGTTTAATGCAGTATTCCTTTACATGTTAACAACACGTAATTAAATGACAAATGAGCTCATTATATATTAAAGCGATTAGTAATTATACAAAAAAAACCATTCCGATTGATAGTGGTGTTAACCATACTTTTTAAAAGCACAATTAAAAAAATATAGGATTTATGGAAAAATTTCAAATTTTTAGGTTATTTTAAAAAGTTTGAAAGACTTTGTGGTAAGTATACAAAAGCTGAAATAGCCATTACAATAAAAATCTGGTAGCAAAAACTAAGTAACATTTTAAAAATTATTATGCATATCAAAATCAATCTCTAAAGAGTAAAATGCAACTTACGATTCTTTCAGCTTCATTCAATTCAAAATGAAGTTAAAGAAACCCATTTTTGCTCATTTTATTTAAAAAATTAAATAATAGTATTTTAAAAAATTTTCAAAAAATAAAGAAATTAAACTTAATAAATTAGTACAGTAGACCTTCGTTAAGTCGAAATACATGGAGAAGATGGGTGTCCGACTATGCCGATTGTCCGACATAACAGAGGGTCTAATATATATAAATATGGTAGAAAAAAAATATTTCAAATTGGACGAATTTATAGCCCCAATAAGTTTGGAATAACGTCAAAATTTAGAATGACCGCGAACTACCTATGGAGTAAAAAATAAAATGGCTGCTTGTAAGCCAAAGCGAAATTAAAAAAGTCGATGAAAATGACCCCTTGAAAGCCTATGAGGGAAAACATTTTTATTCTCGCTTACGGTCCGACTTATCCGATATCCCAGTTAACGAGGGTCTACTGTATAAAATAAAAATTTAATAAATAGTATCGGATATACTTTTAATTAAACGAAATAACTAAAACTAAAAATAGTAGTTAATTGGGAAAAAACAAAATCAGATATGAGATTTAAAAGATTTTAAATTATAACTAATGTTAATGGTCATGAAAGAAATGATTAAACCAGAAAGAACTTATATTTTATTAAAAAATACCTTTAATTATTTAATAGATACAAACATATCAATAGCATAAAATTAAATTATAAACTAAATTCTTCGGCGAAATTAAAAATTATCGGACATGTTTATTTTGAAGGTTTGGAGTATATAAAATAAATTTCAAAATATTTTTTATGCGTAAAATTTATTCATGCAATAATTATGTATGATATATATATCAATATATAATGATGTTCATCTATCATTGTTAATTATTAGATTTATGATTATTACATATATGTAATATATTACAGATATAAGAGTACAATTTTGGGTGTTTTTCCCTCATTAAAATATTGGCTTATTTACCTGTGTTCCTTACATGAAAAAATGAACTTTTTTTATTCCCACCATCTAATTTGGCTTTTTTCTTTTCGGAAAAATGTAATTTTATCGTTTTTCTCAAAATAATTTTGATGGTTATAATAATGTCACTTCCAATATGATTTCAACTTTCAAATATTGCATTATCTTAAATTTATTTAATACATAAAATTTCTCCATTTCTTGAAAATATTATTTTATATAAACGATTTATGGTTAGGCAAAATAAACTCTATTGTAAAAATAATGTTTAAAATAATGGATTATTTTATTTAGTTGTAGGTATTGCATTAAAGGACAGATCATGAAAGAAAGGTTTAGGATCATAGGCTTCGACTACTATGCCATTTGTTGATTTGAGGGCATTAATAAAATCGGCAATAGTGGTTGGTTGGTTTGAGATATCAAAGCACTTTCAACCGTAAGGCTATATGCTCGCATTATGCTTAAGATGGTTAATAACAGTTTTTGTGAATTTGTTTTTAGAGTTGGGAGCCTTGGGGATCGAACCCCTGACCTTCAACTGTTAAGCTGAGAGGTACACCCTAACAACCATTGAGGCTCATCGGCAATAGTGGGTAAAAGAATTTTCTGACGATTTTTCAATAAAAATTTAATATAAATTATTAAAAAAAAAATTTTAAGATTTTTTTGAATATTGTTTTTTATAAACAAAGTTTATAATCAACAGTCGATATATATTCAAAATTGGTTCGATTCTCCTGTTATTTCGTTAGATAAAACAAAATTATAGGGGGCGTGAGTAGGGTTGGTTAGATGCTGGATTCGATAAATCAAGGTCTTGAGTTCGATCCCCCATCAAACCTGCTTTCCTCATAATTCGATACAAGCGGCGCAATTATGCCTTCTCGATGAATTTGTTTGCTTCCCGGACACAATAACTTTTATTATAAATATATATTTAAATTTCTTTTAATAAAAACAGGCATAAAACAATAAAAATTTTACCAAAGAATAAGCAAAAGATAGGAAAAAAATCCAAGATGTTTAACAGATTAGATAAATATTGGTTGGAGATAAGCACTTTGAGCCGTAAAGCTATATGCTCGTATTATGCTAGAGATGGTTAATCACAGTTTTTGTCATTTTGTTTTTAAGAGGACCTTCAATTTTTAAGATAAGAGGTACACCCTAGCAAACATTGAGCCTCAAATTAGATATAAAAGTAATGTTTAATTCATTAATTTTTCTTAACTAATGATAAAACAGTTAAAATTAAATTGAAAAAATGCAATACTATTTTTAAAATAACTCATTATGAATATCAAAGATTGTTTTTTGGGTGAAATGAGGCCCTCCCTCAATATTATATAATTATAAATAAAAAAATTAAATAATATGAATATATTTTAGTTTTTAGTTTGTTTATTTAATTTACAAAAAAATGAAGAAAAGGTAAAATTATAATAATAAATGTACAGATGGCATTAAAGTTGTAAAAATTAAAAACAGATTGAATCAGGTTAGCTTAATGAAGAGTTTTTTTTTCATTTTACAAGTTTGTCGTTATTATTATCATCCCCTAAGATAACACTATTCTATTATCAACGTAACGACTCAGTCGAAAAAAAATTATTTGAAACTGAATGAACACATCAAATTGTTTGTATCGCATTCAAGGAATATCATATTGATGTCATTATCAGGAATCAAACACAGGACAATCCGATCAAGAAAATACGTTTTAACCACAAGTATTATCTACCGACAAAACTAGCTTAGATTCAAAATGGATCAACTTTTACTCTCTTTATTCTGTTACATTTTTATTTGAAGATTTATAATCACATAAATTATATCTCTTTTATTTTACTATTTTAATTAACATTTTGGTAAAATGATAAAACCAAATTAATATTATTTTATAAAATTTCGTAAGATACAAGATCTTTTCGTACCTTTGATTTTCATAATTTATAATTTTAAAAAAGGAAGTTAAAAATATATAACTTCAAATAAGGTTAATTATCCATTATTTCAGTAAATTTTTTTTAATTTATTTTTCATATTAATTAAAAAATTTGATCAAGTTTTTTAATATTTAACTCTATTGGCTGATTTAAAAATTTGACACTATAAATTGCACTCAATGGTGATTGTAAACTTAATTAACTCTGTTTCCAGACGTTTTTTGGATCGTATAATATTTTTACAATTTTTATGGCAACGGCTTTAAACTTTTTAATTTATCTTTTATATCATTCATACAATTTTTGTAAAAAAAAATTCACAAAATTTTAAGCATAATTAGTACCGAGTAATGCTGAATAAGATACATTGAATGAAATAAAAACTTTTGTTGTTCAAGTTTCCATTTAATTTTTTTCCCAAACATTTTGCTGTATAGCTAGATCTATTTTCATTGAAGATAACTATTTTAGTAAAAATGCCAGTTCGTGTTTAAAAACCTTTTACTCTTAGCCAACGAAAGTATTATAGTTCTTAAAAATTTAGAGAGATATTTAGATACATTTGCTTAGACGTACTTATCATAAAAATTTTGGATAAAGTAAAAATAGATACCTCCTTTAAAAAAATTTATTTATTTTTTTTTGGAGAAAATTATGATCAGTTTTTCTATTTTCAAAAACAATATTTGAATTTATAATTTTACTTAAATTCCTATTCCATTATTATCATTAACAAAATGCTTAATCAAAAAACGTTTTGGCTAATGAACATTATCAGTTAGCTTAATTTGTCCAAATCACAGAAGTCTTTCGATTTGTGATAATAGTCGGATACCAAACTTTTATTAATTATACAATTAGATATATTATATATGAAATAATTGGTATATATAGTATATAAAAGGAGACTCAAAAACCCATATAGAAAATTTAACTTTTTTACTATAAAAAAACTATAAGAACAGCCTTTTTATGTAACAGGCTCAGAGGCAGTGCCCGAGCTACCTATATAATTTTGGGGCACGTGCCCCCTGTATTAATCTTTGCCCCCCCCCCCCTCTAAAATTTTTCGTTTTGCCCCATGCACTTTTTAAAGGAAAAATAAATAAGCAAAAATTGTACACAATAATCTTATATAAATGCTGGTGTATGTGTATGTATAATATGAGATTTCTATAGGTTTTTATACAGAAGTACTTCATGCTTTTCAGCAAAGTAATATAGGAAATAAATTTTTTGCAAATGTGTTTCTTGTCTCATTTCAGGCCCCCTTGAAATTTAGCTTTAGCTTGGGCACTGCTCAAAGGTGTACCTATAGGGGAAGGGGGCAACCCCCCCCCCCCCTACCTCAATAAAAAACATAAGATAAAGTTTATGTAAAAAAGATCTTAGTTAATGAATAGTAAAGAAATTTCTCTTATGAGAAGTATAAAAGTTTTACCATCTGTCATTTTATATTATAGTAAATGCAGGTAATGTTGTGAACATCACTTGTGTTTAGAAAAACAATTTAAAAAGGAAAAAGACTAAATTAAATCAAACCCCTGTATAGGTTTTTCGGTAATGATCATCTTATGAAAGAAATAGTAGCACGTCTAATAATAAAACATGTATCACTTGTTTGCAATTTACATTTGTTGAGCATAGCATGTTATCTGTTAATCTTACTCTTTAGTAAAAAGTACCACTTATTTATACAATTTTTTTCATGCTTTGCTAGTTTTAATATTTGTTTCCTCACTGATATTTTAACATTTTTATAGTTAAGTTTAAGGCAGCTAGGTACTTATGGGTTATCTCCCCCCCCCCCCACTCAAAAAAATTTTAAAAATTTTTATTTCAATTTAAATGATGAGTAAAAATAAGGGAAATGGAGAAATAAGGTCTTATGGAGATAACCCATAAGTACCGGCAGCTATTTTATTTTTTATCTACTTTATTATAGAAGAAGAGAGCCTCAATGGTTGTTAGGGTGTACCTCTCAGCTTAACAGTTGAAGGTCAGGGGTTCAATCCCCAAAGCTCCCAACTCTAAAAACAAATTCACAAAAATTGCGATTAACCATCTTAAGCATAATGCGAGCATATGGCCTTACGGCTGAAAGTGCATTGATATCTCCAACCAAACAACCATTATAGAAGAAGTTTAGCAGATATTATTTGAAAGCATGATTTGTGTGTTGATAGCAACAAAATATAACAAATAATATATGAGTTTATTAATTTGAAGCTAACTATTATTCACATATAAATTTTCCGATATTATTATTATTATACATTTATATTGATTAAAGAATATGTAGCAAAAAAACCCAAGTAATAATAAATGATGTAAAAAATGCCAATAAACATAAATAAAATAGTCAAAAAGTTCTTAAACTAAAAAATAACCATGAAAAAAAATTGGGAAGTCTGTAATAAAGTGTTCAAATATTTCGTAAATGTCGAAACTAGTTATTGATAATAAATATAGTCTAAAGAGCTTTTTTGACGTTACTATACAATTAAAATTAAGACTATATAAATAATATCTTCAAATGAGTTTTAAAATGTTTATAAAATGATTAAGTAGATAGATATAATCCTAGAACTATTTGGAGATTGTAGAATCACTTACAATTATTGTAAAAAATAGTATTTTAGAAGTTTCAAAAAAATTATATAAACATCAATAAATTTATGTCTAGCAATCATAATCATAAAGAGTAATTCAATTTATATTATAGAAATAAAAAATTAATTTAATAAAATGATAAAAAATTAAAAAATATTTTATTGTATATTGAAATTTACTATGATTTAAGAAATAAAGCCATTGAAGGTTTGAAAAAGATTAATGTTATAATTAAAAAAAATAAAAAGCTGAAAAAAGCAAAAAAGGAGAAAAATATACATGGTTAAAAGCTTTTTTTTCTTAAAAAAAGTAGAGTAAGATTTTACTATTCAAATAGAAATTTTTTAAATAAATTTCAATATACCTAAAGCCATGTTTAATTTATGCAATATGAATCGAATATGCGGTTTGTATTTCAATTTACAATAAGAGATTATAATTATTAACTAATTCAATACTGAGCGTATCAAAAAAGGTGATTTGGTTACCGATTTTGTTGAAATAACCATACATTTAATTTATTATTATTAATTTGCATATTATTCACTTAAAAAAGATTTGATATTTTTATCAACAAGAAATTTGACATTCTAATCACTAAAAAAGGAACATAATAGAAAAAAATTCTGAAGATTTATATTAATCATTTATAAACAATAAAACATTAGGACCCAAGTATAGAAATTTAATGTACACTAGATCTCAAAGCATTCAAGTTAAATTATAAAAAAATCTATTTTTCAACTAGAATAAAATGCAGACACAATCTAAAGCTTTAGACTAATCTAGAATAATATAGCAAATATTTCATCCTCTTTCTAAAAAATGTATAGATTTATTTATCAAGTAGCTGTGAGAAATTTTAAATGGAATAATTTTTTCTAAACGCAAATTAATAAACATAAATTAAATTAAAGAAATCTAGATATCTGAAAATACACTCGGGTTAGAACAAGTTGATGCTGATGATATAGGAAAATGGAGGCTCAAGATCATGGCCACCGACCCCCAACATGGGGACAAGGTGTAGAAGAAGATATCTGATATTTTGAATAAACATTAGTTTTTCAAAAACTTTTGCAATACTTTGTACTATCGATATAGGTCTGCAATTTTCAATTAGTCTACAATGAGTTTTTTTAAGAATGGGTATAACTTTGCTAAGTTTAAGTACTGTAGGAAATTTGATATCATACAATATACATTGATTAAAACAGACAGAAAGAAAATAATATAGCAACACCCCTACCAACTTACAACGATTAATATTTATCCATTAGCATTTTCATAGTTATTTGATTTTAGATCATTAATCCTTTTAAAATCATCCTCCGAATTCCTTGTAGAAAAAGAAAAATAACTCTCAGAATATGTCAAATAATCAGAAAAATTTCTATTATTTATTCTCATCTTTGAATCTATGACAAATTTAGAATTGAAGGGTCTTACTTAAATTTGAGATTTCTAAAGCTTTATAGTACTGATTAACATCAATATACTATGAAACAACAACTGAATTAATTTTGGCCATGCATTTTTCACAGAGTCACTAGGATCAAATAACTAGAGAAGTATTATTGTTCTAAGCCAAGAATTTTATGCTTGATTTTTTGAAACTTTTGAATCACTGACAAAAGTGGATAAGTGATTTTTTTAATAATAATAATATTTATTATAAAAAAATGTCGTGCATATCACATGTGAAAAGAAAAAATATTTTAAGAGGAAATATAAAATTTAATATACATTTGTATAATTATTGAATCTAAAAAAAATCAACAAACACACTAAAATTATTTTGATTTTTAAGCCACAGACGGTTTCAATCAAAAGATATACATGTCCTTACGAACTCATGGTTTGTTGTTGTTGTTGTTGTTGTTTATTAAATTGACATAACTTTTATGTTGTTGAAACTTGAAAGCTGGCACTTGGCTTATCATAAGAGTTGGGATCTTTGCGACAAATTCTCATTTTGAAAAAGATTAAGCATATTTCTTAAATTTTTCAATAAAGTTAGGCCATATGATGAGAGGAAAATGGTCAGGCATAGCAGTCTTGAAAACACATGATCCGAAGTTTTCTTCCTTCTTAAGATTTAGCAAGCTAAAATTTAATTTGCTACAACAAAACATCATTAAAATAATTGAAAAAATTATCATTGTTCCCTCCGACCAGAGGCGTAGCTAGAGGGGGGGCAAGGGGGCAGCGCCCCCAATACCTTTCCTCCCCCCTCAAATACCTTTCCTCCTCTCTCTTATAAACACTTTCTTTGCCCCACCTAAGCCTCCTCCTTAGTTTATTTTTGTATAAATGTAAATCCTGTTTGTCAACTCAATCTTTTCGCTAATACTTAAGAATCATATATGCTTCCGATTAATTAGCACTTTGGTGTATGATGATAAGGATGAGTTGAGAATGACTATGATGATGATACAGAAGCATATTCGTGTATAACAACTACCATTGACCCAATTTTGCACATCTTAGCTTTTATTTTCATATGTATTTTGGAAACAAATGTGATCTATCACATAATGCATGTATGATCAATGTATCAGCAGATTTGCAGAACTGATGAGTGCTTCTGCACATCTTCTAACATATCAATCTAATTCATAACATTTATATAAACTGATCAATCTCCATGACAATCAGTGTGATTTTTTGAACTTAACCAATATTAATTCTCTTTTAGACAATCTTGGAATAAAACATGATGCATATTTTGAAAGCCAAGTGTTGATTGCAAAGAATTTCTTAATGAAAGAATACAATTCATCAAACCATGAATGTTTGGGTGATGTTTTGACTGTTTTAAAGCCTTTGAAAGATGCATTTAAAAGTGTGTATGATTTGTATGTGGGTATAATTCCAAAAAATGAAACATAAATTTTTAATAATGTTTCGTTTTTCATTCAAAGGTGCAATTACTATTGGAGTAAGCATTGCTTCATGCGAACGAGCTTTTTCTTGCCTCAAACGAATTTTAAGGAGCCAAAGATGTTCAATGCTTCACGAAAGGAAAAAAATCTCATGATTCTTTCATATCTTAAAAAATATACACAAAAAATAGATATGGATGAAGTATTGAAGCTTTTTTCAAGAAAATCAAGAAGAGTTCAACTTTTCTAAGAAAGTCATCAAAATATAATTTAGAGTTACTTTGATCGTTATTATCAACATAATATTACAGTTTAAATGTAAATAAATCTTAGATATAAATTATGTAAATTCAGCTCTATTTGTGCCGACTTCAATGCGATAGAAATTTGTAGACTTTTTTGTAGTTTACAAACTGATGTATCCAAAAATTTGTTTGCATGTATAAAAAATCACTGAATCAGTTTAGAAAAAACAGGTAAATTCGCTACTTAATTAATTTTGTAAGTTATTCTGAATTTAACTTGCCCCCCTAAGTTCTTTGTATGCTCCCCTAAGTTCCATTTTCTCGCTACGCCACTGCCTTCGACTGTAAATTTTGAGCCTATAAAGTTTGAGGATTCCTAAATATTTGAAGTTTTTTATATTCACAGTTAAAAGTATATAATTGGTATTTATAATCATGTACTACAAAACTATCCGTTAATTCGATAATCACATAAATCTTCAGTAAACAAACTTTCCTGTAAACAAAATACACCCACTGATTTATGTAATTTGGAATTTAAATTGGTTACAAAAACAAAAACTTGGTTAGCTTGCTATTTAGCGATTGGAGGGGCAGCAAAGAATTTGGGAGGGGGCAGACATTTTTATACTTAAAGCAGATATTTTTACCAAAAAATAATGTAGCACATATACTTAAAGCACATGTACTTTAAGAATTTCAGTAATGTGATATCAATAAAAAAAAATTATTTTAGAAGTTTTTTCAAAAAAGTTAAATAAAGAACTTTCTGGAAAAAAATTTCAAGATTTCATTGTTGACAATTTTTTGAATACTCTTTCTGGTACGAAAGAAGCATAAGATTTACGAAAGTGTGTGAAAAAAAATGAAAAACCCACCTGTTTTTTTCTAGTTGGGTATCATTAATTAAAGTGGATACTTCTTTATTAGACTCAGATCTTTTTTTCCATTCAGTCCACATTAAAATTTGAAAACATGATTTAACAACTTTTTGTGTTTATTAAAACCCTTTTCCTTGTCTAAAGCGTTCTTCTCATTTGTAAATCCATTTTTAGTAAAAGCTTCATCTTTTTCTTTGTCCCTCATGAAAAAATTCCTTCATGTAAAACAAAATTCTGTTTTTTTAACAAGGCAAAGTTCTAGCCAAGGTGTTCCTTTAAACCACTCTTTCTTAAAGTCACGAGTGAACTCACCGTATTTTTTTCGATTGTAGCTTAATATTTTCTTTCAAACGTTCTCTTCATCGTTTTCCGACAATTTATTTCTGAAAACTTTTCCTATTTTACTTTGACCTTTCATACTTGAAGCAACTTTCCATGCTTTTCTGTGTTGGTATTTCAAACTTTAAATTCGCGCTCAAATTTGTTTCTTAAACTTTTTAGATAGATATATTGCGACAAAAAGAAACCACCGCTGTTGAGACTTCCTCATTGCTGTATGTTTTTTCTATACAACAGACTTAACTTACTTTATATTCAAACCCTTCAAACCTGACAATACAATTTGAAAAGCAAACAATAAATTTTTTGAAATACAAACGCAAAAAACTATTGTCATCCAAATTATAATATGTGAAATTGGTGGGTTTTATATGTTTTTAAAGTTCGAACATTATAATTTGTTAAAACTTGGATAAAGTAATGATTTGCAGAATTGATGGTCAACCTGTATACATTATACAATTTACATATTACATTTCTAGTTTGCAGGTAAAAATGCCCCGGTAAATATACCTCTGTAAAAATGCCCCCAGTGAAAATGTCTCTAATCTGCAAATAGGTCAAAATGCCGCCAATTATTTGTTTTTCAAAAATTAAAAAAATTATATAACCAAGAAAGAAGAGACACTTCAAACTCAGTGTTTAGATCATAAAACTAATATAATCAAACTTTTGTTTATTTCCATAACTCCTACCTCTATTACACAGCGAATAGTTTTGCTAGAATTAATCTTATCGTTTGAAATGAGTTTCTTCATTTTTTCACATTTTTCTTCACGTGAATAGAAAAGTAGGATAAAACCTTAAAAGATTTAGGGTTATGGTTGGTAGGTAGGAAGAAATATCTAACCATTATAGGACTTCTCCATATACTTGCGAAATGCTTTAAAAGCTATAAAGTTGAAGTTCGAAAGAAGTATATTGATTTGGCTTGTGAATTTATTAGGAATGAGGAACTTTAGAGAAATTGGTATATGTAGATATATAGATTAAGGGATATCATTTTTTTGTTAATATTTGAAAACTTTAATTTTTTCAAGTCAAGAAATTTTTTTTCAATAGCTATTTGGAAATGAATATTTGACTAGCTATTCAGTTTAAAAGCAAAAATACTCTATTTGTTTAATATTTGGGCAGAGATATTTTTTATAATGTTCAATTGTTAATTAGCTTAATTAGAAATGAGAAAGTTTGAAAAAATTTGTATAGTTAGATATATAGATTAATGGATATCATTTTTTTGTTAACATTTGAAAGAACAGTTAGTTCTTCAGTGAAAGTTTTTTCATTTTAGTGAAAACTAAAATGATTTTATAAAAATCTAAAAATAAATAGTGGACTACCATTATCCAACAAAACTTGTACATTCGATCTACATTTTTCACTTCAAAAATAATTTTAAATTTATTAGAAAAAGATTATACTGACCAATAAAAAAAACGAAGGTTAATTTATAAAAAAAAATGAAAAAACTAATACTATTTTATAAAAATCTACAAATAAATTTAGATTCTGAAAGTAGAGTCGCTTTATAATTGTGCTGGAAATTGTCACATAATATAGGTAAAAATTTGTCCTAATGAAAGGAGCTTTCGTTTAAAATGCATCCTTTATCTGCTAATTAATGGTATGAAGCCCATGGAAAATAAAAACAGTACAATGGCATTTCTTAAGTACTTATGATATAAGTAATGTATTCTGAAAGGCCATAAAAAATGCTTTAATTTGGTATATCGCATCATGCATTTTGTTGAGAAATGTGAAAGTTATAAGCGTTTTAATATTTGACTAAGATTTAAGCTAGGAACACTACAAATAAACTAAGCGTACACTAGCCCGATAAAATAAACCACACACGCGTGCTAAAGATGTGGTGTAGCGTATGCGAGATAAGAATTCACTGCGCTCACAAACGCGTAATGCAACATGTGTTAATCTTTCTTCGCATAATTATGCTCTAAAATCATTCAATAATGTGATTTATTCTTCGCACACTGTCGGTATAAATAAAACGAATGCCCTTCGTTAAAAATTAGAAAGGTTGTATCTAAACTAAATAAAAGTAGACTACGATTATCTAACAAAACTCGTACATTTAATCGACATTTTTCACTTGAAAAATAATTTAAAATTTAGTAGAAAAATATTATACTGACCTATACTACTGACCCATAAAAAGTAAAAAATAAATATTAATTTTCGACAGTTTTATTTAACTATGACATTTAAAAATGTTAAAAACCATATTCTACCTTTGTGAATATAAAATTTTGAAGAAATAATATATAAACTCATCACGTTAATTATTGGTATTTTTTGAAACTAGATAAAAGTTGACTGACCTCACATAAAAGCGGATTTTGGAAAAATAAAATATATTTATTTGTAAAACCTAGCCTATTTTACCCACAAAGAGTATAGCTTCAAATCTTGTACATTCGATCAACATTTTTCATTTCAAAAATAATTTTAAATTTATTAGAAAAACATTAAACTGACCTATACTACTGACCTTTAAAAAGTAAAAAATATATATTAATTTTCGACAGTTTTCTTCAACTATGAAATTTTAAAATGTAAAAAACCATATTTTACCTTTGTGAATATAAAATATTGAAAAAATAGTATATAAATTCATGACGTTAATTATTATTGGTATTTTTTGAAACTAGTTAAAAGTTGACTGACCTCACATAAAAGCAGATTTTGGAAAAATGAAAATATATTTATTTGTATAACCTAGCCTATGTTAACCACAAAGAGTATACCTTTCCAATGATACCATTTTCATTCAATTTTTTTTTAAAATCTTCACATTATGCTTCAATAAAAAGGTGGTCCGTAATTTTTTCAAAAATTTAGAAAAAATTTTTCGAAGTAAAGTCCATTTATTAAAATTTGTTAAAACTTTTGCAAAAATAAATTATTCTAGAGTATGTAGCAAACGATAAGCTTTCTAATGATATATATATATCATTAAAAAGAAATATTGTAAAACAGTTTAATTCTTTCTGCAAATCAAACAAGTAAAAATTTGCAAAAAGTAGTATTGGTAGTATTATTATTATTATTATTATTATTATTATTATTATTATTATTATTATTATTATATATTACATAAACATTTCAACCAATCATATAGTTGTCATGAAATAAAACTGCAATTTCAAAGTTAAATTTTTTGAACTTTTAGGTAGAATTTTTGAAATGTGGCTTTAAATATGTATGTAAAATATTTTTTAAAATTTTTATTTTAAGTATATTTTTTAAGCATTTTACGATTTACACATTTAAATATATAATAAGACTGGCAAGTTTGGCGAGTTATCTCCCCGGAGGTCTTGCCAGACCTCTGATACACAAAATATAAAATATAATCACAAGATTTACAATCCTGGAAAAAGCAATAGCCAGATTGTGAAATAAAAGATGTATATCTACGCATAAATTGTTACAAATATTATCAACTTAAAAGTTCTTTTGTGAATCGTTTGGTAAACAACTATTTTAGTATGTACTTAATAAGTAGTTTTTTATTTTATTTTTAAAAGAAAGCAACGACATGAAAACGTCATCAAATAAAATTTTGTTATCAAGGTAAAAATCATTACATTTATTCAAAATAGAGATATTTGTTCCTTTCAGTCTATTATAAATTTTCAAAGGTTTGCTTAAGCTACTAGTATAATATATGGGATTTTTATTATATTTAATCAACGAGCGAAACACATTATATAAATGACCATTGAAGTTTTTATAAAGAAAAACTCCTACTCTCTGCTTGAAAATTTTATCTAATTTTAACAATCCGTTTTGCTTAAAAATTTCTGTTGTGTGGTCAAACTTATTCATGCTATAAATTACTCTTATTGCTCGTTTTTGTAAGATCTCAAGGCGCTTTTTTCCATAAGGGTACCAATTTATTATACTGTAGTTTACATAAGAGAGAAATAACTGTTTATATATCATAAGTCTGATATTTAGAGGGAAAATATTTTTTGTATGGTACAAGATACCGATAGTACGATTAAGATTGAGAGCTATTTGATCAATATGCTCTTTAAACTTAAGCTTACTATCAAACACTAGACCAAGTATCTTAGTGCTTTTTACTTCTTCGATACCTGTATATTTCAAAAATTTGTAATTTCTGTTTTTATATGAAATAAGCATACATTTTGGTTTTTCCTTGTTTAATATCAAATTATTCCTAGAACACCAATCATAAATTATGAATAACTCTCTGTTCAATAAATTTGAATTGATATTATTATCATTTTTTATTTTAGACAAAGGAAGATAAGCACAGATGTCATCTGCAAAAACAAAATACTCGAAGAAATTTGAGGTGGAAAAAATATTCTTTATTGCAATGCTGAAAAGTAGGGGACGCAAAATGGACCCCTGTAGGACTCCATTTTGAACATATAATTTGTCAGAAACGGTATCATTTACTTTCACTATTTGACTTCTACCAGATAAGTAAGAATGTAAAAAAACAAAGAATTGCTACTTAAATTGCATTCATTCAAGTTATTCAAGATGGTCGAATGTCTGATCCTATCAAATGCCATTGATAGATGAAAAAGAAACAATATAGCTTCATCTTTTTTCTCTAAAATTTCAACAACTTTTTGAATCAAGCATGAATGAAAATATTCCGTGGGGTAATACTTACAAAACCCAATATATATTTCTCAAAAATTTTTGAAAGTGTGGGAACTATCGATATAGGTCTATAGTTTCCAAGGCAATTTATATCATTTTTTTTGGGGTCGTGGCAAAATGAGCTGACAGAAACAAAGTTAAATTGCCACCTAATAAAAAAAGATATGAACATGAAACTTGACATACATATAAATCTCGAGTTTCTTATTCAGAAAAATATCATCTTAATCTATAAAGTTATGTCAAAGACCTCATTCTGATGATAACAATGCAAAATTTTTATAATTGTGAACCATTTTTGTTACCTCGATAAGGATTGAAATGTCTATGCGAAAAAATTAAAGCAAAATTTTTTATTTTTCAAAGAAAAAAAATAAAATTAAACAAAATATAAATAAAAACTTTAAAAATTTTTAACAAGTAAATATATTTAAATTTTATTATAAAATAACTTAAATTAACAAATCTAGAAAATGTTAGATTATTCCCAAATAAAAAAATTGTGTTTATGCTAAAATGATTTTACAATATTTTTTGACATATTTCTCAATTTTTTTTGAAAACTATTCTATTTAATTGTACAGCTTTGTTTTATATAATAAGTACACTAAAACCTGAAGATTAAAGGCAAGTAGAGATAACTTTAATTTAAATGTATTATTTTATTTTTATGTATAATATTTTCCAGAAAATAAATTAAAACGACTCACCACTATTGAATATCCGCAGACTTTTACTGATTATTTTTTATATGTAAAACTAAAAGTCTTGTGTTTTTGTCTAGATTTACTGAATAAAAGAAATTATTATAATTTTGAGTTTCAAATTTCAATGCGGCTAAAAATGACTCTAAAACGCTTTATATACTTTTTAAAAGAAAAATATAAAATTTTATATAATTTGCCTTTTTTTTAATTCCAATCGTTTTGATAAAGTTCTATTTTAATTTGAAGTGAGATTGCGGTCAAAAATGACCCCCATTAAAAATATTTTTTCACTTTCTTTAATTATTTTTTTGTTTCTTCTATGCAGTTGACATAACTCACAATTATTGCACCTGAGGTAAAGGCCCTTTAGGTAACTAAAATTGATTAAAATTTTTAATTTTCATTGCTAAAGAATTTCAAAAAATAGAATTTTCTTTTTAAATTAAATACAAGAAAACGAAATCTATAGGACTTTGTAATGAATTATACTTAACAAAGGTTAATGATATAAAAAAAAAGTTATTTTCATACCCTGTCTTAAACGCTTTTTTCAAGTGCTTGAAAATTTCATAAGTGAACAAAATTTTTTCATATAATTAAAAAAATCATCCAAATGAAATATTGTTAGAACACTCGTTTTTCTTAAATCAATCTACAACATACTAAAATTAATATTTTTATTGGCGAAAACCTATCATTTTATAAAATTTAATTCAGAAGAGAATAGGAACTATTTAACTAATAGGTATATTTTCATGTCTAAAATTTAAAAACACAACTTTACTTTTTTCTATTTATTTAATATTCTAACGATTTTTTTGTATGTTTGATAACTTTAAGTATTTACTATATTTTGAAGGGATCATGTAGATATGACGTCCCTTAACAAGCGGGAAAAGTTGTTAATAAATTATAGACTTATTTATCGAAGTTAAACTGAGTGAAAAGTTTTAGAGATATTAAATTATCAAATGTTTAAGAAAAATGAAAAAAAGTTTTGGCTTAGAAAAAAAACTGAAAGAATGAAAATTTCATTTAAAGTTTATATGGGAACCTCAAAGAAATATGAATTCATTAGTTCAGGGTGCGAAGTAGAAAATTTTCACTTAAGGGGGGGGGGGGGGGGGGGGGGGGGGGGGGGGGGATGCTCTGCTGTGTGGAGTCACCCCTTACATAGAAACACATAAACGTTGTAGGAAACGTCCCATGAGGTCTACTTCTACAAAAAAGATCAGTGCTTTTATGCATGTCTAAAGCTACATGCTACTACACTGTCTATATTTTGAGATGGATACCATACGTTCTATATATCAAAAAAGTGTCAGTGAGAATTCTTATGAATATGGGTCATGACAAACACTGAAACTACAAGAGTTAGGCTATATTATTGAATGGCCTACTTACTGGATAGAAAGTATTACAATTTACAATACAACAATTTTAAAATTTATTTTAACATAAAAAAATGGTAGCGAAAAATTCTTCGAAATTCACTTTGTTAAAAAAAGTAGGTGCTGAAGACAAGGCACACACACATTGGCGAATCCAACGGGGGCCTCATGGGCCTACCCCCCCCCCCCCCCCTATGAAAAATGGCTTCGAAAATTACCCTTAATAATGTATACCCTTACATGCATAAAAAATAAAATTTTGCAATTTATTCATGGCAAAATAATGTTATAAATATGAAAACATAAGTAATTTGTGATTCTAAAAGACATAACATAGCTGTTGTATTCTCTGAAGACTTTTAGCAAAATTGCAAAAAAAATTTATAGATTTCGGCCCACCTATAAGAAATTTCTCGATCCGCCACTGCACACACATCATCTGTCTTTCGATCCTGGCTGATTGAAGATCGATGGTTTTGAACGTATTTTGTAAAATCTACCCGTGAAATAGGGGGTCCATTGATATTCAGAAAAAGAACAGCATCAAATGCGCGTACACTCATCTGATTACGTTCTGATGTACAGATGTCATTCATCGAACTAAACCCACGTTCGCATTCAGACATGGAAACAGGGAATATATTAATAACTTGTAAAAAGTTTTCATAGTCAGTTGATAAATATCCACATTTGAAATCTCGAAAGGCAGATACAGTGGACATCACATCTTGTTTGAAAAATCGAGCCACATCCATCATTTCCGTGTCTCCATAAGTTACCAATTCTTCTTACTTTTTCGACCAATTTCTGGAATCCAAGTGCACACAGTCATTCAACAACTTCGAGTCAAATCTGCAATTGAGATTGTCAATCCCAGCTTGGATGAACTGGTTGTGAAAGTTAGAAAGGGAAGATCCGGTTAAAGAGTTAAATTCAAAAACATCGAAGTTATTTATTGATACAAAGTAATAATCATTACAATTCTTAATCTTCGAAATTATGGTCTACAAGATAACCATTGTGTCATGTCTAAAAATAGTTGTAAAATTATAACATTTGAATTAAAAAGATTTTCATTTCTGCATCATTTAGTAACCGATACCGGTATAAGCTCCTTCACCACGTCAAGGCGATGCAGTTTGAAGGAGATAAGATATGCAACGAAATTTTTATAAGAGCGTATAAAATAATTATAGAAATAGGTTAAATTAAAATTGTGAAATCATAAAGTTTGTCCAATTTATTTTATCATCATATTTCACATTTTTTAAAAAATCTAAATTTGGAGAAAAAATGATGCAAATAGCCAATACACTGGAAATTTTTTTCAGAATAATAATTCATCATTTGAATTTCCAGAAATAAATAGTTAATGTAGCACATAGAAGGTAAAATGTTAGATTGATTTTAACCCTAAGCACATTTCAAAATAATATAGATCAAACTACATTACCTTTACCAATTTTCGAAATTCATATTAATTACAATGAAAAAAACTATCGTTTGCGTTTATTAAAGAAAAATTGCGCATAAATCGGTTAACTACTACAAGATAAGGAAAATGTTTATTTAATTCATTTTGAATATTCTTCCATGATAATAGAAAATATAGGAATTCAGGATATCTTTAGGATAAACTATTTCAAAGTATGATGATCGCATTATAGGATGTAATGATCATTGGAAATGACAATACATGCTGATGTAAGATGAGATGCAAAAGAGAATGAAAGATCGAATTCAAACTAATTATTAAAATATTAATACTTCACATAAGATAATAACAAAACGAAAAGATAGAAATAATTATCTTACAGAATAGAAAGGTAAAAAGCTGTTCTAAAAAAATATTAATATTTCACATGTGAAGATAATAAAACGAAAAGATAGAAATAATTATCTTACAGAATTGTAAAAGGTAAAAAGCTGTTCTAAAAAAATATTAATATTTCACATAAGATAATAACAAAACGAAAATATAGAAATAATTATCTTACAGAATTGTAAAAGGTAAAAAGCTGTTCTAAAAAAATATTAATATTTCACAGAAATAATTATCTTACAGAATTGTAAAAGGTAAAAAGCTGTTCTAAAAAAACATTAATATTTCAGATGTGTGAAGATAATAACACAAAGAAAATAATTATCTTACAGAATTGTAAAAGGTAAAAAGCTGTTCTAAAAAAACATTAATATTTTACGTGTGAAGATAATAACAAAAAGAAAATAATTATCTTACAGAATTGTAAGATAAAAAGCTGTTCTAAAAAATATTAATATTTCACATGTGTGAAGATAATAACAAAAAGAAAATAATTATCTTACAGAATTGTAAAAGGTAAAAAGCTGTTCTAAAAAAACATTAATATTTCAGATGTGTGAAGATAATAACACAAAGAAAATAATTATCTTACGGAATTGTAAAAGGTAAAAAACTGTTCTAAAAATATTTATATTTCACATGTGTGAAGATAATAACAAAAAGAAAATAATTATCTTACAGAATTGTAAAAGGTAAAAAGCTGTTCTAAAAAATATTAATATTTCACATATGTGAAGAAAATAATTATCTTACGGAATTGTAAAAGGTAAAAAGCTGTTCTAAAAAAATTTTAATGTTTCACATGTGTGAAGATAATGACAAAAAGAAAATAATTATCTTACAGAATTGTAAAAGTTAAAAAGCTGTTCTAAAAAATATTAATATTTCACATGTGAGAAGATAAAAAGAAAATAATTATCTTACAGAATTCAATTGTAAAAGGTAAAAATCTGTTCTAAAAAATATTAATTTTTCACATGTGTGAAGATAATAACAAAACGAAAAGATAGAAAAAAGTTTCATATAAAAATTGGAAGTTAAAAATGTCATATGTGATATCAATATTAAAACTATAAGATAAAAATAAAATATTAGAGCATAGTTTATTTAAAAAGTTAAATAGGCTTTAAAATTCTTAATTACATCTACGAAAGTAAAAAACTTGTAAAGATTTAGAGAACTTACGAGTAGTAAAAATGAAATGAAATTAAATTTGAAAATCAAAGGAATAAGATAATTACGAAAATCTCCATTTTTAAAAAACCGATAAAATGGCTATAAATTCTGTCAGCTTGTTGTTGTTGTTGTTGTTGTTGTTTTATTTGACACAGCTTGTAAAATGCAAGGATTTCGAAAGCTGGCATGAGGCTTTTACAAATTTAAGATGATTAATCACAGTTTTTGTGAATTTTGTTTTTTTTAGCATTGGGAGCCTTGGGGATCGAACCCCTGACCTTCAACTGTTAAGCTGAGAGGTACACCCTAACAACCATGAGGCTCACCTGTCAGCTTATTTTACCATAAAAATGGCTACCGAAAAAATTTCCGAATTTTGAGTGATCATAATATCAAATCTATTGGTTAGATTCTTATGTAACTTTACAAAATTATATATTTTATAATGTTTTATTAGTATTTGTTGTTGTTGTTGTTGTTTTATTTGACACAGCTTGTAAAATGCAAGGATTTCGAAAGCTGGCATGAGGCTTTTACAAATTTAAGATGATTAATCACAGTTTTTGTGAATTTGTTTTTTAGCATTGGGAGCCTTGGGGATCGAACCCCTGACCTTCAACTGTTAAGCTGAGTGTAAGCTTTTCTGTCAGCTCATTTTGCCAGGACCGTTTTTTTTGTAAATAGGTATTACCTTATGCTGCTTCAAAACTTTAGGAAATGTAGAATTATATAAACAAAGATATATACCGTGACATAATGCAGTAGATATTATGTCTCTTATTAACTTTACATGATATATTCAAATCCCATAAATATCCTTAGATTTACTACTTTTCATTTTATCAATGATAGACCACAACTTCACAGTAGAACAGTATTCAAATTCAAATGAATCTTTAACGTTCCTAATGTGATGTAGATAAGCTTCTTCTGATGGGGAATCGTTTTTTACAAAGGCAAAACTTTCATTGAATTTGTTGGCTAGTGAACAATCATCATAGTATCCATTTTCTGCTTTTATTAATATTTTTCTATCCTTTTCTCCTTTTAGAATCTTATAAGTCTTTTGCATCGAACTACAGTATGAAAAGTGATCAAAAAATACTTTTGTTTCAAATCTCTGATTCTATGTTTAATAAAATTTCTTAAGATTATATATTTATTTTTTATCAATAAATTTTCAGTTTTTTTTATATTTTTGATAAAGTTTATCACGCTTTTTTTTTTTAACATTTTTATGACTTCTAGAGTTATCCAAGAGTTGATTTTGAATTTATATTTATTTTTGTAAAATTCAACTAATGAGGTGCACTTTTTAATTGTTTCTGATATTGTAAAAGTTATCTGCTCCAAGAGTTTAGAAGCATCATTAGCGTATAATTCGGGAAATTTTTGTCGTTCAACATTTGTAGATAGTTCATAAAACATCCCTTCATTAAATACTTCGCACAACTTTTTTTAATTTATACTATTAACTTTAAGATTTGTTGATAAAAGAATTGGAATATGGTTTGAAAAAAAGAGGGCAATTAAAGACTTTGTAATCTGCAATTTTACTACTTATAAAAAAATTATCAATTAAGGTTTCACTTGCATACCGCTTAGGCAATGTAATAGTTGGAATAAGTGACCCAGCTATGGTTAAATTCAGAAACTTTTGAGTTAGATAACTCTCTATCTTCAACAAATCAAAATTGAAGTCACCAGAAAAGATATTAAAACATTTCCTATCTATAATAAAAATCAAGTTTTCAAAGAAAGAAAAAAACTTGTTTAGAAGATCTTTATTTGTAGTCGGCACTCTATAAATATTATGGATAGTAAGTTTATTTTGTTTGGCAAAATGAAAAGTAATGCTTTCATATTCAACAAACCAATAGTATATTGTCCCTAATTAACTTGATAATTAATATTTTCCCTAACATAAAACTAAAGCCCACCATGATTTGAACAGCATCCTGGAAAACTAATAGTATGATAATAGGATAAATTGAAGCAAGCATCATTATTTTTTAGCCACGTCTTTTGTAGACATATTAAACTTTGTGGTTTGGCTAAGCATAAATTAATTTTTCCAGAAATATTTCAAGCTCAAAGATTGAGTATTGAGACATAAAATATTTGTATCATATATTCCTTTAAGTTTTGAATTTAACTAAAATTTAGAAGATGTTTTAAGTCGACAATTACTATCAAAAAAGAATTGAGAAAACTTACTGTCATCCATTAAACTGAGTGATGCTCTTAACATGTTGTAGTTTTTTTATAACTTAAGAACATTGGAAATCCATAGATGAGTGATTTGTGGAGTCTTCAACATTTTTAACACATGTAAAGCATTTATACTTTGAGCGGTCATCTTTAATTGGGCGGGTGTGGGAGAGGTGTACTAAAGAGCAAAATCTACATATCGCTTCTTTTTTACAATTTGTAGTAGTATGCCCAAAAATGAGACACTTTCCACATGGAAGATATGAGAAAAAAGGTTTAAATTTGATGATTTGAATCATTAAAAAAAATGTAAAATTATTCTTATCCAGGAATGAGAATATTTCGGTGTCAATTTTAAGCACAATGATTTTTATCCCATGTTTAAAATTTTTGGAAAAAACGAAATCAAAAACCATTCCTTCATCAACCATTTTTTTATGACTTCATTCTTGTTTTTAATCATTTCAATTATCAAATTATTATCAATATTTTGTTCAACAATAAAAGAAATTTTAGGAAGTAATAACTTGGTTCTTACAGTTTTTAGAGCTTTTTCTTTTTTCAGCATATTTTCAGCTTTAACAAGCCTTTTTTATCAGGAAAACGTAATCTATACACTTTTTTTTGTTTGAAGTCACTTAAACATTGTTCAAAAGAGTTTCAGATTTAATTTATAGGGTGTTTTTTTGTTATCACTTTTATTCAATGCATCAGCATAAGTAAATAAAGACTGTGGAGATTTTTGATATTGATTATGTGAAGTTAACAACTCTTGAGAATCTTTAATTTGATTTGTCACATATAATGAATTTACTGGTTTAGTAGAGCCTTTAATGTGATTATCAAAACTTGTCTTTAAATTGAATATAGTTTTATTTTGTTCATCAACTTTTTCTTTCAACTCGTTAACTACTTTTAAGTCATTAAAAGCTAAATTAGATTTATCTTCTTTTTTACAATTAAGATCAGGACAGTTATTACAATGCCATTTTAATCCTTGTTTGTTATATTTATCAAGAACTTTGAACAATAAAATAATAATGAAAAAACCTTTATTAACATATATACACATTGTTTGCTCCACTTTATTACCTTTGTGAACTTTCTTTTTTTTATAATAAAATTCTCTCTTTCTCTCTCTCTCCCAACCACTACTCATTTATTTCGATGTGAACCAATTTAAAAAATGATAGTTTTTTTATTAAAATTTTAAAAATCATGTTAAGCCCGTAATGTTTTTGCAAAACTAAATAAAATGCTTGATGAAAAACAAATTATCAATTAAAATGTCATACAAAAAACATCAGGACTTTATTTTTTATAAAAATCACCCTAATTTTTAATCACTAATCAAATACGTATTTCATCTTTGAATAAAAAATATAAAATACAAAAAATATTTTTAAATTATTTTATTTAAACTTGCCTATTAATCTTTTATTTCTAACATAAAAAATCTTTGTAATAATTTTATTTTCTAAATGTAATCTTGTTCAATAAACAAAAATGAAGTGGTCGTCTGTTAATATTTTTTCTTATTTTAAACCTTCAAGAATTAAATATATTTTACATCTTTTCTTCCTCTTTTTATATATTACAATTAGCTACGTAAATTCATATAAATTTATAGCAGATATAAATCCTTGGATTTACTATGGTTTTTGGTCTACAGTTTTTCTATATTTTACCAGGTATTATCTAATGATATTGAGTGTTTGTAATTTTTTTTGCTTATTTTAATATTGCTATTTTTTTTATAACATCAATTATTTTTTTTTTTATAATATATGAACACTAAAATTTAAAAAGACAAAAAATTACTTTAAAAAAAAAATCAATAATTATAATAAAATTTATTTATGTATGAAATTCCCTTTCATGTGGGTCTGATTTAAAGCAGATTAGTTAATTTCAAATAAACTATTTTGATTTGAGAAACTTTTTAAATTATTTAGGTGGCTTGAATTTTTTAAATAAATTATTAGTTTTGGTAAAATATAGATTGAACCATTTCTATGAATCTAGAATTGGAACTAATTATATAAGTTTGCGTAATTTTGTACTATAGACATGAATAGCTGAATTTTTCATTACCTGGTAAAACAAAACTGAAATTTATAAATTTGTTAAATATCTAATATAAAGTTGTCATGCTACCTCAATTCTAAATTATTCTTTTAAATACATCTAGAATGTTTTAATTTTCTTTCGCAGAGAAATTGAAACATCTGATACGTTTATACTATCATCCCTCTTCAATTTTTTTACTTTAACCTTTTAACGGCCAGATTAACCAAGCGATAGCTAATGTAAAGTAGAAGATTGGTATTAAGAACCATTTATAAACGCAGGTGATTCATATCTTCGTAAAGTCGACAATTCTTGACTCAGTGCGTTAACCGGTTAAAAGATTTAGTACACTACCCTTCTTATGAAATATATTTTTTATTTTTCAAACAAAATATTCTGCTATTATGTAACTTTAAGCAGCTGTGTATGCAGCATCAGCAAACTAATTTTTTAACTTTATTCTTCTGGAGTCTGGCACAAAATTATTATTTTAACAACATACTAGTTCGCTACAATATAAAGAGGAATTATAATAAGATATCCTGGGGTTGCAAGGTATTTTTTTTAAAAAACATTCAAACAAAAAACTTCACTTACAATATTTTTACTGTATTAAATTATCTAACTTACTAAGCAAATGATCTAACCTAATACTTAACATATCATTAAAACAAAACATAAATTTTTATACTTTAAATCATTTCTAACCAAATAACAGATCTTTTGAAGAGTTTCAAAAGAAGTAATTATAACATGTCTATTCCAAAAGTTTCTTTATTTATTTTCCTAATAAAGATTAATCTGTTTAGAAAAGTCAAAAAGATCAGTGGCGATGCCAGTGGTCAGAGTGTGGGCTGGATTTTTGCTCCTCTTCTCTGATACAATTTTTGATTCCCTCAGAAAATAAATACTTTTGATTGTATCGAAAAGTTAAAAAAACACTGGAATTATGAAATTCCTATTAATACTTGTTTAAAACAAAATAAAGCAAACTTTTCAATGTTTTCCCTATGGATGTGACAAAGTTGATACACTAACGATACATAAAAAGTGGAAATGAACGCAATATATTTCAAAAATAATTATTTTGTAACACCTATCAATATCAAAATTTAGCTGGCAGGCAGGCAAACTTACTTCGCTGTTCGGATCTGCCCCGCGGGCCTTAGATTGGTGACCCCTACTTTAGTGGAAGTCGGGAACGAAAAGTTGGCGTCACATTTATTAAGTTAGTTGGAGTCAGAGTCGCATTTTTTTAAGTACTTGAAGTTGGGGTCTGAGTGGGGATGGTATATTTTTTCTATGACTCCCGAACCCTATCCATATATTAGGATATAAGGTGCTGAATTCATGATTAATTAATACTAAAAATTGACAATCTGAGAAAATGTCTGTGAGGAAACCAAATGTCGGATAAACTATTTCTCACTGTAGCACTATAACATTCTAGAGACGAGTGTGGTTCTAACATTGCTTGGAATTTTTATCTCTTCATTGTGAGGGCTTTGAAGTGTAGAGTTCTGCTTTTTCAAGAGCGATTTTATTTTTTATCGATTAAAAATGTCAGAATATTATCTTTTTGCATTTTTATTTTATTTTCCATAAAAATTATTTGAATTTTTTAAACGAAAAAAGATTTAGAAGTATCAGAATGTTATTGCTGCCTTATTTTCCTTATCAATGCGCCACTCATCAGAATACATATATATCCTATTTGTTAGTATGAGGTTTTATTATTTTATTAAAGATAAAAGTTAGGTGTGAACCAGAAAGCACACTCATTGTGGAAGGTCATACACAAGGCCTCAATTTATTATAAAGAAAGACGAGCTAAAAGTTTTTCCAACTTCTCCTCTCCCCAATTTTCAACGGATCTGATTCATATTAAATGAATTATTTTGGTTGAATGAGCACTCTACACAGACACTTTTGCCGTTTAACATTTTCATACTTTTGCTGCCTACTACACACATATTCAGGTAGTTTGTTCTATGAAGTGACAGGTATGAAGTATTGAACCGGAAATTAATAAAAAAATACTCGATCTTAAATACAGTTCAAGTCAAAACGTCCGAAACTAAAATATATTATAGATGTTCAATTCAATATTTGTATGTTTTAGTTCGATGTTTTGGTTTTCGGACGTTTTGACCATGAATCTTGCCACAGGGAGCTTAAAAATAGCCCTTATTTTATCACTGCTTTTTAGTCACATCTAAGTCTAAAAATAAGATAAGGACAATTTTTACTTGTGGGCAATTTTTAACAAATTTATATAAAAACTTTAAAAAGAAAATTTTTTAAAGAGTAGTCTATAAAAACTTTTAATCATATATCAAAAATCTTATAAATGATTTAAAACTATTCTTTGATAGTTGGATAGTATTTTAAATATACTATCACTTAGTGTTGTGCTGATTAGATTGGTGTCAATATTCGTTAATCGGCGTCGTTCATTTTTTTTTATTATTGACCGATTTCTTAAATACATCTCATTTTCACTATTTTATCATTTATATATTTGTTTTGAAAAAGGAGTTTATACTCCGAAACTAGTCAGCAAAATCAGCAATAAAGTGTCCAGTTTTTACAATTTTTATATTTGTTATAATTATTACTTTGAGAAGGCGTATTATTTGCTTCCTTTTTGCTTGAGATGTATCGGATATCCGCATCCTACGCAAAATTTTTACATCCTCAACCGGGGATCATTTAAGTTTCAACATCCACAATAACATTCGTATCCTTAATTTTCAAACATTTTCTTTCTATATACAGCTAAGTTTTTTTCGGAATTTTTCTATTTTTCTTTATCTAAAATTTTTATGATAAGTACGTCTAAGTAAATGTATGTAAATATCTCTTTAAATTTTTAAGAAGTATACAACTTTCGTTGGCTCAGAGTATCAATGATGATATGCGCATTCACATCCGCTAAACAAATTAATTCTGACATCCGCATACGTTACGTTTTAAAATTACGTACGAAAAAGCTAAGTTATAATAAATACTGGAATTCACTATGATTTCAATTTTGTTACAATATCGAATGTCCGAGTATCCCAATTTTCGCGTATCTGAACAACTGACGTGTCCACCTAAAGAAAGAAAGAAATTTTCACTTATCCAACAATTTTTTTTCTCCGAACTTGTTTCGATACTTGAGGTTCTACCGTACATCTAGCTTTTATAAAATTTCTCCTTGTCAGTTTAAATTCATACATATTCATCACTCAGATGCAACTGGAGACGAACATACGCAAGTCCAAACAATCATAAACTATATTCCTCTGAAGCATTCAGTAGCTTTTTATGCCTGCCAATTTAAAAGCACACACACCCATGACTCTTCATGTATCGGTATCGTATCATAATCGGCACCCGCATTTTATAAGGTAATCGGTTAAAATATTGGGATCCGTACATCTCTACTATGTAGCGATGGGGCGATTAATCTAAATCATGAGAATGAGAATTTTTTCATGTATTGCAATCACTCGGAAAAATATACGCCTACTTCCAAATACCTTGTTCCGATTCTTCATTTTTTGAAACATATTTTTTTTAAATAAACCAAGTTAATATTTTACGTTTAACAATGTCTATTGTTTTCTGATAAACGTTAATGCTGTCTGTAGTCAAAAACTGTAAAACAAGGATTAAGATTTTAGACGTGTTTTGGGACTTTACTTGTTTGAAATCGAATTGCAATTTAGAATAACATTTCCCCTTGATTTGTATAATAATAATCTACATAATAGTTACATGTATGATAGCATGTAATGATGATGATGATGATGATAATAGTTACATGTATGAATGTATAGATAACATACAATACTTGATTGAATATCAATGAGTCTCTACACTTCAAAGAGGTGTATGATGCATCTTCTACTACAAGGCCGTGGTGATGAAGCTATGCCGTTGTCAGAAGAAAGGATTAAGTTTCTCAACAAATCATCAAAATTTGAGCGAAGTGTGACAGGAAGTGAACTTCCTTTACTATACATTTGAAACTTCATAATTCTATAAAACCGTCCCACATATTCTTGTTATAAACTAGAAAAAGAGTTCATCTTTGTCTTTACTTCTGTTATTATTTTTAATAAAGACCCACTTTACGTGTTATATGTAGCAAGGACGTATTCATCGGGGGATGGGGCTAATTGAATACTTTTTGATTCGTGAAAAATTTAAGCTTGCTTGGAGACTCTATACGAATGAAATCGAAGTGATTAGTGATGCAATATATTTTCTCAATCTATTATAATGCTAATTTTACTCATTTTACATTTTTATCTCGCAAATCTTTTTTTGAAATAGAATCCTAACATTATTATGTTTTCCACTTACTTGTTTTCATCTTTCCGGTATCATCTTTTATAATCCCTTTCCAGATCGACCAAAGTTGCGCCAATCCATACTCCTTTCTCCTTTCTTTTGTATCAGAGTTGTGACAAGGGGATTGTATCCTCATTTAATCTACGAAAATGTTGAACGCAATCTGAAAACTCTTTTGAATGCTGGCTTAGAAAACTTCATCATTCAAGTTGTTACTGATAAGCGCATCGAACCTTTTCCTAAATCCCAACTGGTGTCACAACTCATCATTCCTACATCTTATGCGTATGAAATATTTTTCTTTACAATCTATCTAGTGATTGGACATTAATCGCAATTCATAAAAATTATGCTTTACCATTCTTCCCCATTTCTTTATTACACTATATTCAGATAGTAAAGTAAATTGTTTGAAAGTACATTTATGACTTGAGTCACAGGTATGAGGTCGGGAATTTAAATTTCGCCATTTTAGTCAAAATTAAATGTCTAAAATGTTCCAAAGAGAACTTGCTACAAACGTCAAATTTACCCTATGATATTACATGATGATTAAATTATTTGTAGACAAAATAATAAAAGTCGAAAATAAACTATAAAAATTAAATGCATTAGATTCCAAGAAAAGCAGACAATAATTTAGTTATAGAAGATAACCAAGAATACTTTTACTGTATTCAAATGAGTACGTCGGTAACTAGTGTGTTTAATCCGTATCTTCCCTTACCGTTGTTATCCACAATATCACAAGTGGCACTTTTGAAAACAAAATTTTAATTCTTTACATATTAAATTTTATCAGCAAAAATTTGAAGGACTTTACTATTCAAAGCAATCTTGAAAAAAATTAAAACTTTAACCCATTTACAGCCAATGTTCCTATTTTGGAACATAAGTAATTTCATCTTCGCCTGCTTTTTTCAATGACTTTGAATATAAATCGTCTGCGTTTTTTTAGGTATCGTCTGCTTTGCTTGGCTAAGCACTATATATCAATATTTTACTATCAATGAAGTGGGAGGTGAGAGTAGTCAAAGGCTTAAGAGTGGAGAGTCTATCTAGGGTCATAGTCTGGTTGTTAAAAAGAGGTAGAACGGAACTAGACAGATTCTTTTCTGTGCCTACCGGATAGATGCGAGAGTTATAGGAGGTCTTGCAGAAACCTCGTGCGTTAAGCCGCTTTAATTCTCTTTCCTTGAAAATAATCGCGTAGATTAAATTTTCATCATCTAAAGCATTCTGAGAGACCTGATCCAAGATTTCCTTGACTGTTGCCGGGCAGGTTTGTAAATAGTTAATCAGTAATCGTTTAGATTCAGCAACTATAAACGGAGATTTCTTCTTATAAAAGTTCCGATAGGCAAACCTATCATACTCCTGCGGCCATGCAAACCTAGATGGAATGATTGACTTATCTGAGATCAGTTCACTTGAATCTATAGAGAAATCGTAAAGGAACGCCTGCTTTAAGACAATATTAGAAAAAGCGCTTGGAGGTATATGGGAAAAAGATGAGGTTGATAACTTCCCGCTAGATAAAATTGACTGAAAGGAGGGTGGCAGCCACCCCGTAATTTCATAAGGAGGCAATCTATGAAAATGATTGTAATAACTCTCCATGAATGTTTTGATGAACTGGTTTCTGATCATCCATGGGAGGGTATAATCAGAAAAGAAAGGAGGCTTTATGAGCTCAAGCATATGCGCTGCAGACTCGCGGAAGTCAACAACGGGGTAAGTGAATATTTTTGCAAATCCTGCAAGCTCTAACAGGATGTGAACATTCACATCAGTTGTTAACTGAAATTTGAAAATCCAGGAAAGCAAAAAGGAAGTCTCAATGATTTTCATGACTAGTGTTTTCTCTATAAAAGCAGATCGGATTACAAAGTCCTTTTCTTTGAGTATCTTGGCGATTGTTATAGGAAGGACTTGTTTCGCTATATCAGATATCCTTTCTTTAAAAATGACAATATCCTGGAATCTAGCATGAATATAATCGAACACTGACTTATAAAAACAGAACCCACGATATTTGCAATTAACGTCAGCAGAGAATAGAGCAAGACAGAGAATGCGCCGTTAAAACTGCTTTCAACGGAAAGAAAACTATTATAGGTTCCTGGTGTTTGAATTCCATGGATGTCCAGTATCGCTAGATCCCCATAAAACGTGATTTCTACCCCATAATCAATTTCAACTGAGACAACAACAATAGAGGAATTGTGGATTCTATTAAGCCTATGAACTCAATAAAGATGGTTATTATATAAACGTGTTTCTCGTTCAGAGGTTGCAATAGTTTACAAGAATAAATTGAAACTATGAAAAAGTAATTAGAGCTAATTGAGGTTTAACTATTTTAATTGTTTAAATTCATTTTAATAAAGACTTTTTTCGTCTAGTTTCCAACTCGACAATGTTTTTGAAGCACATGTTTGATAAATTAGCCTGCTATCCACTCATGGATACTTCATCGGGTCCTGACTAGAGCGCCTGATTTCTCGATAAAATTTAATTCCCTAGAAACGAGAAAAAAAAATATGTGATTCTCGAGGCTCGAGAAAAGTTTCGAGAAGTTAAAAAATATTTTGTTTTATTAGTAAAATAACTTTAAAAAAAACAAGAGCATTTAAAGTTTCGTTTTTCAAACTCAATCGTTTTGGAGATAAAATTCTTCCGCATTGACAAGAAGTTGGTTGGATGCATAAAAGAGAATTTTTTAACAATTTTATCGATTCTGATAAATCAAAATTTTTGTTTTGTTTGGACATCTGTAGTTCTTCTATTCTACTAACTTTTTCTTCTTTTTTATCATACATGAATTCTTTAATTTCTGTATTTAAACTTTGAGTTAGAGATTCTTCTTCAAACTCATCATCAGATTCGACTTGCATGCTCCGAATAATGAGAAAAAATTTTATCAAAAATATTTTTTGCAAATTCTAAAATTTCTTCAAAATTTGAATATTCAAAAGTTGATCGTGCATTACACATAATCATTTATTTTTTATTAATATTTATTCAAAATTTAAAATGTTTTCAGTAAAAAATTTTTTTTTAAAATTCTTGAGTCTCGACAAAAATTTCTCGAGAATCAAGAAATAAAAAAATTCTAAAATTCTCGAGAAATCTGGAGACAGAAGCTCTAGTCCTGACCCGATTCGGTTTCCACAGGTTTGACTTATATTTTTTAAAATTTGATTAGAAGTAAGAACGGCTCTTTATTCAAAGCAAGAGCACTGCAGTTTGCGCTGGAGGATGAAAATAACGCGCTCAACCATGATGATTGGATCATTCACTTGGATGAAGAAACGATTTTGACACACGACTCTGTCATTGGCATAGTTAATTTCGTTTGCAATGGAAAGCATGATTTTGGACAAGGTTTTTCTATTTTATACCTTCTCGAATAAATTCTACCACTTAGTCATATGGCATCAATGGAAATTAATATAGATAATAGTCTACCGTATTAAACCAATTTCCTTTTTGACAGTTTAAATTAAATGCTTGATTAAATTAGGCGTATAACGGGGTTCGACGCAGACCCTGAAAGCCCAAGCACCTTCCTTTTTTTCTCTTGTCTTACAATTGCCCTTTATATAGGTATGTGTTATATGTCTAAACCAGTGACGTAGATAAAGATAGACTAAGGCACAAGAGGCCGTACCCACACAAATACCTCATATTCATTTATGAATAAGTTTATATAATTTTTTCTTATAACTTTCTTAGTTTTACTGATAAATAGTTCCGTAGACTCTTTGATGATTACTATATTTCAGCCGTTTTCTCTACTTGAGCACCTGCCCTTAAATAATTCTCTGCAAGTTTCCTCACGGTGTTGGATTCCTCCCATTCTCTGTAATCAGGAAAGAAATATTTAGGGTAGTGAAAACAAGGGCCCTAAAAATTTATTTTTATACACTCTGTTAACCTTTTTGTGTTTTTTTAGTAAATGATCCATAGTAAACATTTTAGGTCACGATTACCATATTGTATTTTTTTAGGTATTTAGAAATGCATTGTTATCTCTTCTTTCTGATACAATCACTTTGCTCTATTGCTTCAATTACTTATTACACCCATTATAAACATTTTTGTACTGATGTTCCAAACTACTTTAACATATTTATAAACAACTTATTAGGAACTTTTGGAAACTAAACATGAAGATAAGTCTAATTTTTGAAAGGCTTTTTTAAATTTTTTACGAACATTTTAAAGAAGCGCGAAAAAACGATTCGGACGAGTTGTGGACGCACATTTTTGAAATTGTGTTTTTAATTACATGAAACCTCATTACTACAACAATATTCATTAAAAAATTTGAATTTTTTGAAATGTGACAATTGATTTAAAAAATTATTGCAAAAATATTTAACAATATCAACTAATTCATCAAAATCATATTTTTTACTAATAGCTAAATATTTAATTATTCTTAAAAAGTTTAAGATTTGCTGATGATTCATTAAAATATTAAATTATTAAAACAATTTTTTATCAAAGTTATATCCTTCAATGATAATTTTAAAAATAGCATGTTTGAGAATTTTACCCTTTTTTGAAAAAAGAATTAAAAAATAACAAGTTTGAGAATTTTGCCTTGAGGAGTACCTAAAACATTTATCTTCGTGGCCAAAACACTTTGCATTTGTCATAAGAATAACATAATTTATACTAGCTTCACTAAATCACAAAAATAAACTCATGATGCTTGGCAAACTCTAATAACACTTTCTTTTTTCCTAAATTATTATTTACAGAAGTGTAATGGAAGTTTGCGTCCTTACTCTTCAGTGAAATGTATTTAATAAAATCCTATTAATTAATTATGAAAGTAACTCTAATAATACTACTCGTAATGTAATTAATCCCCAGGAGCTTTGCAAAGCTCTCAATGTAGTCGTTTAATTATTTTCTATCGACCTTTCAATAATCACAGTATGAATTATTATGCAGAAAAGCAGTGTAAATGTTAACAAGTTAAAAAATGGAGATTATTTTGTTCATAGCTGAATTTTGTTCCTTCATCGCACAAATAAAAATAAAATGATAAAAAAGAACGAAAGCCATGTTGTAAAAAAACATGTAAAATTTAAATTAAATTCTCAAACAATAAATATATTCTTTTATTTAACCCATTTAAGACCAAGCAAAGCAGACGATATCTAAAAAAACTCAGACGATTTATATTCAAATTCATTGAAAAAAGCAGACGAAGATGAAATTACTTATGTTCCAAAATAGGAACATTGGTCGTAAATGGGTTAACACATTAAGTACCATAGAAATCAGACGATATCTAAAAAACGCAGACGATTTATATTCAAAGTCATTGAAAAAAGCAGACGAAGATGAAATTACTCATGTTCCCAAATGGGAGCATTGGGACTTAATGGGTTAAAACAACTAAGAAATTTGAAAACGTCTTTTTTGATAAAGTATATTCAACAAATATCTGTCAATTCACATTTTTGTTTTCATAAAAGACAATAAGACTACATTTTTTGTGTAACAGAGAGCATATTTGGCTTGACGTTATATGCATTGTGATTTTCAGTATTCCTTTATTACTAATTTTATACACATAAGAGTCAGCAGTACCTAACGCTGGCTTTTATGTGGGTTGGCTGACGTACTCATCGCTACTACTGCGAAAGTGTAACAACAATTCTATATTTTTCCGCTTGAAAATTTCCCAGTGATGCATATCCTTTCTTAGTTCAAGTAAAAATTGTTTTCTTTTTTGAATTGATAGATTACACTAATGACGAGATAGTGTAATATCTAGGGTCTAACAAAAACATATTAGAATGCTGGAGAGGGCACATTTTTAAGTTGAGGGGGGCGGAGCATTAGAACTTTTGGGTTTAAAATGAAGAAATCGTCAGCGTTATTTGATAATGACGATAAGAAAAAAGAATGAACCCCATGGTCCCCGTCTCTATGATTTATTGAAGCTATCTTCGTTTTAAACACAGGCCTATTTAAGAAATGCTTCACTCCATTAATTAAAACACATCTAGTGTATATTGTCTTCTTGACTATATTTTACTCTTAACTCTCCAATCCCCCACAGTAAATATAAAGAACTCACCCAAAGCCTCTTAAATGTGGGCTACATGTGGAGATTACTTATAATGGCCTTTAATTTGTATTAACCCTTAAGGTCCACGGTTTTTGAAAATTAATCATCTGCTTATCTATTTCAATAGGTTTTTCATAAGTCAAAGAAGCATAGCTTTTTTTTAGATTTATAGTCCTAAAAAGTTACCATAATATTTATAAATTTTAAAGCCGTTCACATCAATATGCCTTGCAATTATGTTTTGAATTTGTGCGTGTGCATTTTTACATTGCAAGGCATTTCTAGGTGGGCAAATCAAATATAAAGTTTAATTCTAATTTTCTTTACAAACCTCAAATTTAAATCTTTTTTTCTCAGGAGTGATAACGTATGCAAATGATGAAGTTGTAAACTGGATGACAACGTGTGCTGACTTTATAAGGGTTGGCGATGATTTAGGGAAATTGCAATTTCAGCTGTCCTTTCTGCACAAGCCCATCTTTAACTGGAAAGGGTCTTACGTCGTTTCGCGAGCAGGCGCAGAAAAGTGTGTCTCATTTGATGTTGGGCCAAATGGAAGTGTGACCGAAGATTGCTTCTTCGCCTTAGTAGCTTATCGCGACTCCTATTCATTTGGTTTCATACAAGGTTTCTCACATCTTTTATATTTCATTACTTATGCATGACACACGAGGTATGATACTTTACCATAATCATTTTCTAAACTTTTTTTCGCCGTCAACCCCTATCTCATGCACCCTACCACAAATCTAGTCTTTCTCAGAATTCTATTTTCTTTCTTACAAATTTTGGGACGTTTTTATTTGTAAAATTTATTTTACTATAACTTTGCTCCCAGAAATAATCTGGCGCTAAGAACTGCAAGAGCTGATTAAATCGCTGATTGCGGGCCCCTACTCTACAACACTAAAATCTATGTTTATTTTTCATGCAATAAACACATTTAAAAGCTTATATATATGCTATAGCACTTCAAAACTATTTTTTTATGTTTTCCAGCAACTTTTTTTCATCTGCATCTAATTTTCAAAATGAACGACATTCGTATTTGGATATGGGATCCATGGATTTAGAAATGTTCACAACTTGTTGTACATCTTAACTCATACAGGAAAGGCAGACGCCATTAAGTAATTTGATATAATATCTTAAAATAAAGGATGCGCCTGTCTTAAAAAGGACGATCGAATTTAATGGGTTAATAATGAACATTAAAAACTTATCTCAACATAAAGATTCCTTAACCCAACTTCCACTTCTTAACTATGTAAGGTTATTTTATTTTAAATTGTTTGATCACATAATAACATTTTTAAATTCAGTTATTTTAGTTTCATTTTTCAAATGTGAAGTTCATATAATAGTTTTTTTAAATTGATTTTCATTTTTTTATGTGAAGTTCTTTTTTTAAATGAATTTTTTAATATAAAGATGATCCAATTTAATTTAAATTTCATTTTTAATTTGAGGTCCAGCTATTTTATTTGGAAAATTACATTTTTAAAAAAATGAAGTTAGGAATTTCATTTTTTAGATTTAAAGTTCTTGAAGCTTAGTTTTTTAAATTGAAGGTGTAGTTGAGTTTACGTAGTGTTAAGTTCTTACGCTTCTTTACCCTGCTTACTATTGAATACAGGCGAAATGTGGGAGAAAAGCCCATTCACAATAAAGGATTTTCTGAAGCAACGCAAGCGATGGATTCACGGCTTCATACTTGTCACATTTGCGCGCGCAATTCCTATAAAGTACAAGTTAGGCTTGATACTAACTACCATCAATTGGATTCTCCTTCCGCTCTTAGCTTCAAACTTCATTCTAATCCCACTCTTTCCTCTACCTCTTTCTGGCATTATGCGGACCATTATCACACTAAATGGCGCATGCTTCACGTATATGTACGCGTTAGGAGCCGTGAGATCCTTGCGCATAAAGAAAATTGGTCTGAAAAGGTATCTTCATTTCAATGTAAATCTTCATAGCGATATTTTAGTGATCAACCGTTTGCAATAAACTCTGTCTCACTTGTAGTCTATGAAAGCGATGATGAATAAGGGGTAAACCCGTTCACGGATCCAATTTGGTTCGTAGATATTATAGTTATGTTTGATTCGGTTCAAACTATAGACGGTATAGCCCAGGCGTGGTTTGGATGTTATAAGAATGGACTAACTCGGACTGAACATCGAACAGGTCTAATATCGAGTATGTTGTTTACTTGCAAACGAACGCCTGTTATTGTCTTGATAGAAAGAATATTTATTCTTTGATTCCATTTTAATATTGAAAACACTAAATTTTATGAATATTCACTTCAATATTTTTGTGTACAAAATGAAGCAATTATACGTTTCCTTCATAATTTTCTCTCTCTTTGACATCGAAAATATTTGAAAGCGGTCATACAGGGCAACAAAATTTTTTTCTGTTTCATGAAATGTTTTAACACATATTAATGTAATTTTCATTCCAGATTCCAAAAATAGCGTTCTTTTTCTGCGCAATGCTTTAGTTTTTTTCCAATTGAAATATTTTAACATTTTTTTACTTAAATTAAATAACATTTAGATAAGATGTTTTAAAAATATCAGTGATTTTTTGGGAACTTTATTCTTTAAAAATTAATTTGTAAATGACCATATATTTGGTGTTGTTCAACTTGAAAATTTGAAAGAAAGTCATAACGACATAAAGCTCGTTATTGACAAAACTGGATAATTTGTGCCGTCCTAACATGCTTATTTTTCTTGTTGGTCAACAGAGGTTTTACAAAGTTTCCTTGCTATCTCTGTTTTTTGGGACAGTCTAGCCCAGGGGTGTCCAACACGCGGCCCGCGCACCGCATGCGGCCCGCAAGGCAAATTTCTGCGGCCCTCTAAGAAAATGAGATAAGGTTGATGTTAAATTATATAGAGATTAGTTTATAAAAATTTCAACAAATTTGTTATAAAAACTCTAAGTTTCTATCAAAATATAGATAGGATTATGATTTTTAAAATATCATTGGAGCTTAAACAAATTTTTTCTAACTTTTATTTCAAGGTTTTTTACTTATATATATATTATATTTAAATTTAGGATCAATGATGAAGATTTATTAATATTAATTATATTAAAATAATGATCGTGTTTATTAAAAGCTAGAAAATTTTTTCAGACCATATTTTTCAATAGCATACATACATAGTAAACATGAGCATTCCTTATCATTGCGAAGTAAAGTGGCTAAGCAGCGGAGTAGTTTTAGAGCGTTTTTTCAAACTCAAAGAAGAAATAAAAGTTTTAGAATCAAAGAATAGATCACTTCCCGAGCTTGATGATACTTTTTTCTTGACTAGTCTAGCTTTTTTGGTTAATATTAGCAAATATTTGAACATTTTGAATTTAAAACTTCAGGGAGAAACAAGTATGATAGTTGAAATGAATGATAATGTAACTGCTTTCAAGATAAAATTAAAAATTTGGAGAAAAGATCTAGAAATGAAAAATTTGGAACATTTTCCTTTTTTAAAATCTCTATCTGTAATAAATGAAGAGGCTTTATCAGAATGTGTTGATTACATTGATGTTCTTTTCAATGAATTCGATAGAAGATTCAAAGACCTCAAATCATTAAAATCTGATTTTGAGTTATTTGTAGATCCTTTCAATTTCGACGGTAATCAATTGAATGAAAATATTCAAATGGAAATAGTTGATCTTCAATGCAATACCATGCTGAAGAAAACGTTTGAAACGTTGGGTATTCCCAAATTCTACTCAAGTCTTGATGGAAGCCAGTTTCCAAAGCTGATTCATTTGGCAAAAAAATAGTTTGTATGTTTGGGAGTACGTATAAATGCGAGAAATTTTTTTCACTGATGAAGCTTAACAAAAATTATTTGCGCACAAGACTGACCGATGAAAACTTAAAATCTTCTCTACGGATAGCTGCATCAAATAAAATCAAACCACAAATTGACGTTTTGGCAAAAGACAAAAGATGTCAAAGAAGCTCTCAATGATACAAGTGAACTGTAAATAGATTACAAGTATTAATTCACTTAATATAAAATAGCGTATTGACACATAATGTTTTCATTTGAAAAATTTGAATTATTTGTAAAAGTGAGAGACAGCTTTTATAAATAAAAATAACTCTTTCAATTAACTACTCATTTTATGTTTAATTTTCATAAAATTTGTGATAATCAGTAATCAGGATAAAAAAGTTTCTGATAAATATTTTATAAAAAAATTATTGTTATTTTTTTAAATAGGTGCGACCCTACCGTGTCCAATAACTTTTCTAAATGGCCCGCTGCTTGTTTTAGCTGGACATCCCTGGTCTAGCCAGAGATCAACACTTTCCACAAATTTTTTACAAAATCAAACAATTTGTAAAAGCACTGAGTTTAGTAGTGATTGCTTTCAACACCTTGGATTTACTTTTCAAGCTTTCTCAGATGAGAAAATTAAAGCAGGTATATTCGATGTCGACCAAATCCGCTCTCTTGTCAAAGAATCTGTCAGAAAGATGGTTAGAAGAGAGATGTTATGTCTGTTGTTTGTCACACTCATACAAAATTTCCTTGGAAGCAAAAAGGCAGACAACTATAGAGATATGGTATCAAGAATGTTGCTTACATTTTGTGAATTATAATTAAATGCGAGTGTATTTCTGAATACTTGTCTTGATTACTTTCGTGATAATAATAATCTTGGATCTGTAGGCGAAGAATAAGGGGCGGACCATACACCTACAATGACCCTACAGGACTACTTGACAATAGAGATGAACATAAATTCCATAATAGCAAGGGATACAAGAAAAAATTCTTGACAGAATGACAAGTCAGCATTGTAATCCTTTTTGCTAATAATTTATTTCTTTTAATAAATAATAGACTTGTTCAATTCTTGCTAATAAAATATATAGGAAAAAGCTAAATCTTGGATTGGGAAAAATGTGACTCCAGATTTGCATTCAGAACATCGAAATTTGTTAAGAAAAAGTATTAGAATCAATGCATTAAAATTTTTGTTTCAAAGAGAATTTTTGCTAATACGTAATTATTTTCTTTTTAAAAAAATGTGTCAATTAAAAGTAGTGTTTTGTCAAACACGCGTGTAAAAGTAAGGTATTTTGGAGTGTTTTCATCGACAAGACGCAACCGCAACGCTTTGTCGATCTATCAGGAAAGAAGCCTTGATGCTGGATCGAACCCGAGACCTTGTGGTATCGAAGTAAAGTTTCAAACTAATCTTACTTACATCACCAACATTTTAACATTAAACATTTTGTACACCTAAAAACATGCTTCTTGTATCGATGACGTGCTGTGTTCAGTTTTCAATTCTTCGATAATGATTTCTCTTTATCAGCAAGAGTATGATTCTTATCAATTTTAAGTTTGAATTCCTCCTTGATGGTTAGCAGAGCTTTAATCTCCTTAGGTGATTTGAAGAAGTAGTGTACACTTAATCCACCGCTCACTCTCTATAAGACACTTCTAACTTTTGACAATTATTCTTGAATTGTAGGTTTTCATTTCCAAATGTTTCAGAGCTTTAATTTTAACTTTAATAAAAGTTTACATCTCTAATCGTTTTCATTGAGCCTTCTTCTTCGCTTTATGAATTATTCGCCTAAGATCTTCAATCATTTACTAGATGTACCACCAGATGTTTTCGTGAGCTCATCAGTTTTGTTCTTTCTTAGCAGCTCGCGGTTTACATGTTTTAAGATTAAAAGCCGTTTCGGCTTAGTTAAGACTCATTGTCATACACCTGCTAGAGAAAACAAACGAGTGTGAAAAAAGCACCTCTGTTTTCCACTACAGTCGGTGCCACTGTTCTCAGATTAGAATTTTTAAAAAATAAACTTTCTTGCAGTGCAGATTTTAAGTCTAAACTTGAATTTCTATAGGTACTTTTCTAACTCTAACTATTCTTGATTCTCAAATACTCTAAGTACAGTGAAATCTGTCTCAACGGTCACTCGTGGGACCCTTTAAAACTGGCCGTTATGAACAGGTGTCCGTTGTATGAAGATTTTGACTCAAAGATCAAAATGAACACATATTTTCAGAAAAGTATTTATTGAAAAAAATCATTCTACCCAAGATTTAAAATAATCTAGAATACCTTTTTGTGTGTATTTATTTATTTTTTTATGTTTTTTATGAAAATTTTGATTAATAAATTGGAAAGTAATCATGGTTAGCTACACTTTGTAATTTTGAGAAAATAAAAAAAACTTACATCAAAAAATAAGTGTTTATATAAAAGAGAATAACTATAGTAGTAAGTGCAACTGAATAAAACTCTGTGGTTGTAAGCAATAAGCTTGTAGAAATTAAGCTCTCAACAGGAAACCATAATAATGAAAAACAGCTAGAAATTAGTGTGTTGCTGTCACTGAAACAGTCTGTTTACTAGCAATCATGCTGTGCTTGTAGTTGATATTCGTTCACATACATATATAGTTGAAACTTGTATCTATATTGCATATTGTTTGAATTTTAAGAAGGGTTTGGGATAAAGTGACCGTTATACGCACGTTCCTTAACTGTGTTTCTGCTTCAAATCTGCCCGCTGACCATTATAAACGAGTGACCGTTAAGGTTATAATAATTTGAAAATCAAACGGGGATACTTTAGAGTGACCGCTATAAGATGACCGTTAGGACAGGTTTTTATCTATTACTTAAGCTTTGAATCGAGTTTTAAATTTTGCTCATTGTTTACGAATATCATCTTTATTTTTGTTTCACAACGGAAGTAGTCCTCATTGGTCTAGATTTGTCTTAACTATTTGTTGATTGTGTGATATAGAAGAAGAGGAAGAAATTTATTCAAGTAAACACAAGAAAATATGAGATAAATGAATGAGAAAATAAAAATAGCAATTGCAATAACTTGAAATTTCACTTGGGATGTAGAAGACATGAATGTTGATTGCAGCTGTGTCACTTCGGGTTATCAAAAGGCTAGAAGATATACACTTATATATGTAAATATATATATTGAAATCCTATCTGATTATCATATTGACATGAAAGTTTAAAAGTTAAATAAAGTAAACAATAAGCCAATAAATTTTAGAATGTAAATATAAATGCTAAAGGAGTAATAAAATTTAGTGCATTATATACAAGAATTAAGGCATATGTAACAAAATGTAACAGACAGTTGAGTATTTATCAATAAAAAAACTTTTGACATCTTTTTTGAACTTATAATAACTGCTAATCTTTGTCATGCAAAAAATTATTGCAGTAATTTATGATCCTATACTTTATACATTTCTTACTGTATACGTTTTTACAAGATGGGATAAAAAACTTATATGGATGTCTCAAAAAATAATTTGTTGATTGGTGGGTATAAATTTACTAATTATTATCAAAAACCGATGGAAGAGACTTATGTATAAACTTAAAAATAAATTTAGATAATTGAACTTGATAAATATCCCAAATTTTAAGAAAATTATATTTCAAAAAAATATGCAGAAGTATGACTTTTATAGTCTAGACTTTTTTGTATACATTCAAAAACATATGTATCAGAACAGCCCAGTTTATTGTTCCGCGATATAAATGCGTCAAGGCAGCATTGTAAATTTTAAGTTTAATGTCACTGTTAAATAAATTCTTGCATCGTTTAATATTCCAAGTACGCTATTTAATCTCGCTATTATATGTTGTGTTTGATTAGTCCAATTTAATCTATTATTGAGTACAAGCCCTAATAAATTGAAATTTTCAACTATTTCAAATTTGTGCCTTTCTAGTATCTGTTTATGAGCATTTTTGGATTTTTCAGGATTGATAATTAAAGAATTGATTTTCATCCAGTCAACAATTAATAAATAAATAATTAATAATTAATAATAATTAGTCCTATAATGGAGCCCTTGGTACACCTGACGTAATATCAGATGCCGAAGAATTATTTCCTTGTATACTTGCAAATTGTTTCCTACAAGAAAAATAAGAATCAAATAGCTTCAAGGTAAAATCTGAGAAGCCATGATATTTCATTTTTGACAAAATTGAGATCAATAAATAGAGCTACAGCACTTTGATGATTTTCCAAGCAACTGTAGATTTTGTCCTCAAGAATTACATGTAGATGTTGAGCGCTGTAATTAGGCCTAAATCCAAACTGGAAAGGAAATAGCAGATTAAATTTGTCAAGATAACTGAATATTTGCTTGAATATTATTTTTTGGAAAGACTGATAGGCCTAAAATTCTTGAGATAGTTTTTACTTCCCTTTTTGAAAATGGGTATAACCTTAGCTTAATTTATTAACAGAAATATCATATCCATCACATGATATTCTCAGATTTTATCTCATTCATTGCTATTACTACATCATTAGATTGTAATTTTACCGAATGTAAACGAAGAGTTTGCATTCTTAAGATACAGCATAAATTATTATCAGTTTCATTTTCCTCTTTTACGGGAAAACTGTTCGCAAAATAATTATTGAAAAGTTCAGAAACAATTTTTGGATCTGATATGATACCTTTCTCCGTCTTTATAAAGAAACTTTCATTTATACCTTGAAGTTTAATTACTTTATTTATTTTTTTTGCCAGATTCCTTTTGGTGAATCTCTAATATTAAACCTAGTTTGATAATATTCATATTTTAGAGCTGTGATTTTTGACTTGACTTGATTTCTACATCTCAGAAATTTTGATCTAAATTCAAGTCTTCAGATAAGGTGTCTTCTGTCACCCAAAAATTGACCTGTTTATACTTGTTTTTGGAGCGCATTCTTACTATAGTACATTCCTTTGTAATAGTTAACTAAAATTTCAGGGCAATCATAATACTGTTCTAGAAAATTTCAATGAGTTATATTGGTTTTATAAACAAATAATTTTTCATTAAAATATTTGACTTCGGATAGTCAAATTTAAAGATAATATTATTGGATTGTGATCTAAAATGGAGGTGGGTATTTATAAGCTTCTAAGTCAGAAGGTATAAAGAAGTTGTCCAACGAAGTTTTTGTTATATCTTGAGTAACTCCTGTTATTGTGGGTTTAAAAAATTAGCAGTCAAGATAGATTTATCTAATCTAAACAAGTCAACATAAGTCACCCATGAAAATCATTCTGCTATTTTCCAAAACCTGTAAATCAAGAAAATTTGAAAATCGTTTGTGAAAGATAAAAAATTTGTACATAACGATGGAGGACGATAGATGTTGTGGAAAACAATTTTTTTTATGAAAATAAAAAAATTGTATGGAAAACACTTCAAAAGGCATAGTTTGAATATCATTGCTTATTATATCAAAATCAATTGATTTATGAATTAGAAAAGCTAGGCTAAGTATGAAACTGTATTCTTTTATATTCAAGTGAAAGAGTTGTCACTTAACCAAGTCTCTTGTAGAGCTATTACCTTTAAAATGGTTTACCAACTTTTATATTGAAATTTTTTATAAAAAATTCTATTTCATTACATTTATAACGAATCGATTGAACATTTCAACTAACTATATTAACCTATGGAAACCATAGGTTGAGAAATTTTATCGTAATTTACATACTCAGAAGACACCTGACTAAACGATGAATGATATAGTAAAGGACATAGAACTTGTTATTTTAAAAAAATTTACAATTAATATATGTTTATCTATGAAAAAATTTATGCTTGTCATTTTGTTTATTGTATACACTTTGACAATCCATATATCTTGTTTTCATAATGTATTTTTTACCATAGTTCATAAGGGAGGTATTCTGCTCTAAGCTAAAAGAAGCTTGTAGCTATGACTTTTCTAGAGAATTGTTTCAAGAGAAGTTCTACAAGGTTCTCATCACACATCATCATATATCTACTATTTTGGAAATTATTTTTGAAAACACTTTTTGACTGAAAGACCAAAAAGATATTCCTTTATCAAATTAAAAGGTCCTCTCGTCGAAATATCTTTTCGCGGCAATGCCTTCTTGAACCATGATAAATTCAGTAAAAATAGTAGGAGAAAGAATTAATAACGTTTTGGAAATCTGTTTAGAAAAAGGGTGGAACCATTTTGTATTCTTTGTAGAGAAAGAATGATTCTTTAAAAATACTTTTTATTATAGATATATTCTGTGCATGATTTATGTGCTGCTTGCAAGTCCATTCAACGTGTTTATCGAAATCTGCGCAGTTTCTTCGCTCTTTTTCAACACCACCCTTGATTTCTACATTGTTGAGAAACAACAACAGCATCCCGCAAAGAAAATGACCACTCGTAAGCACTCTTTAGCGAATAATTGTCATCATGAAAAAGAGTTTTTACTGAACTCAAACTCCATGCTCGATGCCGTGTAACATGCGATTCCTCTGTAATCTTTTTTGCATCCAACAACACCTTTCAATCATCATATACTCACTATATCTGTATTTACATTCCATTCTAATAAAGCAGATTATTATGTGTATTCGCATTTCTCAATTCTCCTCCTAGCCATGCTTCTGTGTATCAATTATTTCTGAAATGTTCGATAGAAATGCGTATTTCTGAATGTCGGAAAAATTCTTTACCATAGCAATACATTCATTTCATTTTTACTAAATCAACTTTAAACCCCTCTTGATTCTTTTTATTGTGACATGATTTTATTGAAGTCGACGTTTAATTTTATACTGCTTCTCATCTCTAAAAATGCTACTTTTGTTGTTTTTTATCTTTATGATTCTTTTTTATTGTTCCAAAAACGTTTTGTGATTTCATGCTTATTTATATTTGAACAATCTCTCAAATAGCCAGTTTCATAATAAAAGATTTTTCAAATATTTTTTCTATAATCTTAATCTTAAGTTTCATGAACAAGAATCTCTCAGCCTAGTTTCCATTTAAAATAACAAACAATTGGGAAGGCTAAACCATTTCAAATTTTGGCTTCCCCTCAAATTTTTTTTAATTATTTGCCCCCCCCCTCCAACGGCGTAGCCAGAAAAAAGTTAATGGGGGGGGGCACACATTGAAAATTTTTGATAAATAAAAATACACCTTTTATACATATTGATTTATATAGAATTGTAGCTTGGCTTTAAAATCAACCGCAAAGGCATGTTCAAAAAGGCGTTTTTGTTTTCAAACGACTTTTCAACTTCTAAAAAAATAAAGTCACGAAGGGGTAATCCACACAGAATAATAATAAAAAAAAGAAAGTTATGTGAAAATGATTATGAGGTAAAAGAAGATCACGTTTCATAATAAATTATGCGAGCAATTCTAATACAATTGAAGCATCAGATATAATTACATTGCTAACAGAAAATGCATGGTTTGAACATTTCATTCTCATGGCACTCATCCAGTGACGGTCCAGTTTTTTTGCTGGACCCCATGTTGGCCCCTCCACATCAAATACCTATTTTACTGAATTTAAAATATACTCGAAACTTTTTATAATTTAATTTTTTTGAGTGGGTTTTGCATCCAGGGTAAGAAATATCTCTCTTATCTGGACGGGTGAATCTTAGTCTAAGAGCACTCTTAATGTGAGGTCTCTGCTGGCATCGGAACGTGAGAGCACCACCCAAATTGATTATAAAAAACAAAAGTTTCAGAATTCTAAATATCGATAAGTAATTCTCATGAAAAAAATTGACAAGTTTTAAATTTTTTAGTTTTAAACCTATTTCTTTACAACTTTTTAAAAACTTGGCCCTTGTTTGGCCCCTTCACTTTTGAAAATCTAGAACCGCCACTGCACCCATCCATATATGTGACGACGTCAAACTGTGAAGAGTTCTATATCTTACTGAGATAGTTATATCTTTATTATTAAAGTCTTCTATGGATGTTGTGTGGCACATGATATATTGTGAGGAAATCAGCTATATATAAATGTAATATATGAATGTATGACATCACATAAGGTTGACATACATTGGGGGCGGCCTCTCATGCCCCATGTCTAGCTACGCCACTACCCCCCATCCCTGAAAAAAGTATACAGACTAAAACTTGCCAGGTACGACAAATTTAAACCGAAAAAACACCTTTCATTTTTTGGATGAATGAATCGTATGATGCAGAAGACCTGAATCTGTTGCAACTTCTTTTAAAGGCTTATCAAAGAAGTACTGTAAATATTAAAAGAAAAGTTTTAGACTTTCTAAATTTTTGTTTTCAAGAAAATTTCTTTTCTTTTATGATCGAAAAGGTAACCGGACATATTTCGCCGATAGAATTTGTCCGAAGAGTCATTTAGCCCACGGAGATTAACCCTTTTCATGCCACTAATAATAATAATGAGATTTATTTTCAAAAACTATTTTATTTTTTAACTTTAAGAAAAAAATGTTTAAAATTTTTCTTCTAAAACTCCTGTCAAAATATGAAGACGTTCCCATATGGAAGCATTTATTTTAAAATAATTTTTTTGTAATAATTGTTGAAAATAAGTTTTTTTTAACATTTCGTATGTTTATATTTTAATAAATATTTAATTGAACTTGAAAATAATGTAATCGCACCAATAAAATAAAAAAAAATCACCCCTCTTTATGAAAATAAAAACAATATTATTTGAAAAAAAAGTTTTTTTAATTTTATCCCACTGGGAACATTGGCATGATAAAGGTAGCAACATCTACAAATATTGACAAATTCTATGTCGATTCCTGTTAAAATGTATACTCGGCTAAATGTTCGGCCACGGATGCAAACATAATTTTTTTGGCTAAAATCGAAAGTTATATGAAGTTCCAGTCCAATGACTAAATTTCTTCCTTTTGAAGTTTTTTAAATCAGCGTGAAATTTTAAAGACGTTTTTTTATGTTAATTCTTTCTAAAATCATTTAATTGGTTTTCATATTTTTAGGCCATTTTGAAAGGCTGAAAAACTAAAATATTTTGTATAACAAATTCTTAAAAGAAAATTTTAATATTATTTTTCAAGTTAATCGAGATATACTCTTGAGTTTAGTCTTAGACACTTTATCCGTTAAAACAATTTTTACATAAGAGACAAGCTAGTAATCAGAAAATGTTTTAGGCGGGGATTAATCTAAAAACTCTGTATATGCTATGTTTTTATCTTTTAATTGGTTATCTTATGTGTAGAAGAGAGTGAGATATTCAAGGATTCGTGTAAATTGAAAAAATAATTGTAATTTTATATAGAATTTATTTATAATTTGAAAATTTTTAGGGGTCTACTGCCTCTTCTGGTTGGGGGCCTGGCTACAGATACCATGACCGAAGGGATATTTAACTGATTTGACATTTCATCCAAAATGTACATACAATTTGACAATTTTTGTGGACTTTGCTTTACTTCCAGTAAGTTTGCAAGCTGGTGCTCTATGCAAATGTGCAGCGTAATTTTTGTTTTCTTTTATTGTTCCTAGCTTCTAAACATTACATTTACAGGCCTGCAAAATTGGACTTTTGTTAAAAATATGTGATGTGTATTTATACATTCCAAGGATGCTGAATTTAAATATCATCACAGTGTTTCCCTAACACGTAAGGGTTTGGCAAAAATTTGTAGACCTCACTACAGTAACGTAGCCAGAAATTTATATTTGGAGGGGCCAAATGGGGCACTAATATACATGCTTACCTACTGGCTCTTTCTGAAATTAAAGCATCAAATGCTGCTCATAACAACTCTTCTCTTTGTGTCCATAAGCTTCTTTCTCTACTTGTGTCCTATTCTTTGTTAAGTTTTTCGATTGTATCATGGTTAATATCTCTTATCTTCGTTTCCCATAGCAAGGAGAAATTTTTATTATAAATTTGCTTTCTTATTACAGGTAGAAGGTCCATCTTACAAAGTTATCAGGTCCATCGTTACCGTCAATGATATCAATAATTTTTCCTTATTTTGATTTTATTTGCTTTATATTGTTCGTATAAGCCCATAGTCAACAATTAATTCATATTTTCATTTTAATTTGTAAATTTCAATTTTTTTGATGGTGGGGGCCCATAACTTAGATGGAGGGGCCCCGCCCCAAGTACTCCATAGCAGATTCAAACTATATTAAAATAAATAACAGAAAGTTTACCTGATCCCATATTTAGAGAGAAGTGAATGAAAGATCTTTAAATCAAAGCTTATTTTATTTTTAAAAGGTAGGCCGCTAACATACTACCGTTCAACCTTCCTTGGTAGCTTATTTCCAACTCCTTTATATCCTGGTGGAACCTTTTCGACCGTTCTTCGCACACATCTAAGTTTTCTGGGAAATGGTCAAGATGCGCATGTAGGAAATGAACTTTGAGACTCATGTTGCATCCCAAAGCCTGGAATTTTCCAGCATTCTTCCTACGATTTCCTTGTAGTCTGGATGTTTGTGATTACCCAAGAATTTTTTGATCACCTTCTTTAAGCTGATCCAAGTATTCTTTTCATCCACACTAAGACAGTTTTCATTCTTTATGAGCTTTCATATGTCCGGGCCAACAAATGCCCCCTCTGCTCACAAGATTTTTTTGTCCCTGGTGTGAGTGAATCCCTACTAGGCCAACGTTTTTGAGTCCAATGCAGATTTCTCACTCTACTGTCCTACTCATACAAAGGGCATGGAAATTTCGTGTATCCTGCTTGTTGCCCAAGCGACCTTCAAAACAACGCAAATCATCCACTTGTGATCTTTGTAATTGATCCTGTTCAAAAGAACGACCAAATTTTCATAGGACATAATTAATGAATGTCCCTCAGGAATTGAAGCACGCGTATTGCTATTGTGCAAAAGAACGGCTTTAAGACTTCTTTTAGATGAATCAATAAAGATTCTTCATTATTATAACATATTGCGAACTTTTCTAAGAGTCCTTTTGCGTCAGTGCAACACTCTAAGTCATTTTCCTGGACAAAATAGGGGACAAACGCCTTCTCATGATGATGATACCATGAGAATGATGTACCTTGAGCTATAGATTCTTAGATTTAAGTATTGAGCCTAAAAGCTCTGCTGATTCCTTTGCTAGACAAAGAACTCGCACCAGATCATTTAGTTCACTCTGACCAAACAGTTGAAGTTCTCCAATATAGAAATCGGATTCATCATTGATGTTAGTTTCGGTGCCTCAACTTAGTTGTACATCGTCGAGACTATTTGGAGGTAATGGGACTGGCACATCTGGACCATGAGGAATAGGTCGCAATGCGGATGGAAGATTCGAATGGTCAATATTTATCCTTGTCTTCCAGCTATGCCCCTGGACTTTGCATGTGCAAAAATAGCAATGTCACTGTAGTTTGTCTGCTCATCATTGGAATACCGAAGGTCATGGCCTTCTTTTCACGTTTTGTCTACTGCATCAATTCTCCAACACATATTGAACAAACTATATGATGAGCCCAGTTCTTATCTTGGTCCCCCAGTTTCACTCCAATGTATGCATGCATAGAAGTATGCTTTGTTAACAAAATCTGTAATATTTCTCCATTGTTTCTTCTCAATAAATTCTCCACAGACGTAACAATAGCTATTTGGTCATGTTAAACGAGCTCCTAAAAGCTATTTTATCCTAAAGAAAATATATAAATACTATATTTTGTATAGTTATAACGGCAAAATATACGAAATTGAATATTGTGAAAAAATGTGATGTGATGAAACAGTTTCAGTGGTAAATTTGAAATTAGCGTGTGATAAAGGATGAAATTCATCTGGTAAATTGAAAAAAAAAATTTGGTTGCAGACCTGTGTTATATGATGCAAACTTATTCGAAGTTAATAAATATTTAATAATTTTATCTACTAGAAGTTACATGAGAATTGGTCCATTCGGCCAAATGTCCGTTAGCCAAGATCTTTGTTCGGGCAAAGGTCCATTCGCCCAAATATCTATCGGCCATATGTGCGGATACCAAAGGTACAATCAGTGAAGAAAATTTTAACTTAGTAGGTAGAATAGTGAATAAAGGGTTGACACTTTCCTTTCCTGAACAATATTTTATTTAGGCCACTTATTAAATGGGAAATCCAATAATATCCGAAATTGTTTCAATATTCAACTTATGAGTTGTATCAATTTTAACTGTGTAACCCTTAACGCTGAGTCAACTTACGTTAACTCTGGCTTAGTTAAGTTTATAGCCTGGAGTAATGAATTCTATCATCTGCGCAAAACACCCGAAGAGTGTAAACCATATGTTGGCAAAATACTTCTCCGTACCAGCATGTGGCCTTCTAAAGTTTTTGATGCCCATTCACCCTTAGTTTACTATCATTGATGCAAAACATTTAAAATGAGTCTAAGTAAATTCACCGATGTGTTCATTCACACCGACAATTAATTTCACTGAAAAAAGATATATTGTTTTTTGATTACAAATTCATTTCATCACATTTTAATTTTCCTTGCAATTAAAACTCAGAATTGAATTATTTTAAATATTTTGTTCTTTTATTTTCTGCATTTTTTCTTTTTTTTGAAATATCTGCTCTTTTTCCTTCTGCTTCTTTTTCATTTATTAAATTTCTATTCAATACTTATTTTCTTCGAAAATATAAAGTTAAAAAGAATTATAAGCTCATAGTTATCAAACACATTTGTAATAACTCATGGCTCTCCAATCTATTAAATCTGAAAAAGGAAAGGAAAAGCTCTATTTAAACGGTTATACGGAAATTCCTATCGTTTGTCTTAAGCGTGAGCAAACTCTCAATGCAGCTAAAATGGAACAACAGTTTGCTGCCAATAAACCTCCCAAGAAGAAAATATTTTATAAAAAAAAATAAAATTTGAAACTTTTATTCCAAAAAATAATATAGTTTTTAGTTATGGCGAAAAACTTTTGCACAAAATTGTATGTTTGATAGCTGCCGAAATTGGGAGTTTTAGTGGGTGTCCACATAACTTTTTTCCAAAGCTTTTAGAGTTTCTGATATGTCGATAAAATAATTTTTTACGAACTAGAAATTAAATTGAGAATTCCTGGCACTTGAGAAATTGAATAAAAACTATAAATCCGAATAAGGATACATAAGAATAACTTAATTCTTATATTTAATATAGTTACATTTTTTAGAGAAAATCTTATATACGATTGAGAAAGATTACAAAGTGTTTTGAGGGATCCAAGAAGAGGGTTTCTGAGCGGCGGGCGAATCGCGCACTTTTCGTCAAAAATGGAATTCAGGTGTATAACTTTTTCAAGAAAATATTTCGGCATTATTTAAACAAATATTCAAATATTTTTTTTGAAAAGTGATTTCTTCATAAGAATTTAATGTAGTAAAAAATTTTCTAATCGTAAATATGACCTGAAAGATCGCACATTCTTCAGAATTAAAGGTAAGGTCTAACCAACCTTACTCACGCACCAAACCAAGTGAGTTTAAAGACTTTTAAACTCAAAATAAAAAATCAATCCTTAAGGAATCTGATGAAGAAAATTTTGAGGAAGTGTTTATTGAACTTAAATGGAATGAAGAATTCAAATTTTTTATTTGAAAGTGGGCGATTTAAAATTTTTAAAATCTCAGGGAGCGCTTTAAATAAAAAGGCAGAAGAAACTTTAAAGTTTAGAAGCCTTAATTATATTTAAAATTTTAAAGATTCCTTTATTTTGGATTGAATAAAATTAGAAAAATAAAGAGACAAAAAATCTCGAGTCTCTTGTGTATCTTCTCAAGAATCAAGAAGCCCTTGAAGTCTCGAGAAATATTGAGACAGAAACTATTTTTGTAAGTATTGACCTTTTTCAGTAGTCCATAAAAATTAAATTGCAAATGAATTATAAACAAACAAATTGTCCTGAACAAAAATATGTCTGTATAACATGAACCTTTCTACCTACCCCTAAGAAAAATTAATTCATAAAGCATGTGCTAGGGCCTAAAAAGTATCAAGGGATCGTGAGGCCCCAGGGCAAAGATCCTGAATGGAGCCCCTCACCCCTTGCTCTTTCTTTTCTCACTCACCCCCCCCCCCCTTCTGGCTGAAAAAGTGAGAAGAAAAATGCTAACATTTTTATTAAGCCACATAATTCAGATATATACTGACTGAGTCGAAGACAGTCTCCATTAGATGTTCATTTTTCGTATTTTAGCAGAAGCAAAATTATCGATGACTTCGTCAAAATCAACACAATCGAGAACTTCTTTCTCAATGCTCATAAGAGCCAGACTTTGGAGGCGGGCTTGCCCCATAGTGCTCCTTAGGTAGGACTTAATAAGTTTTAGCCTGCTGAATGACCTTTCACAGGATGCAATAGAAGTTCCAATTGTCAGTATGATCCTCAGAGCCACTTGTAGATTCGGACAGAGTCCTGAGTGCTAGGACAGGAAACCAAGTAACTCCATAGCGTTTGCCGGTTTTTCCTTCCGAGGTTTCAAAAACATTTGAATGACCTCAATTTCCATCTCAAGCTCTGCTGCGTTGACGTCAGTGGCAATGAAATGGCGCCGGGCAATTGCCCCCACTGCCCTCCCCCTTGATACGGCCCTGCTATGTGTTATATAAAATATTTGTTCACCTCCTAACACCCCTTTTGAAATATTTTGGCCCTATTCTTTCAAATTTATGGCCAAGTCACTGATATACAAAGATTACGTTATGGTGGTATTGTCTTTTTCACAATTTTGAAACTTTGGTTAAAATAAGGACTGTAGATGAAGCAAATTTTCATAATTGTCCTAAACTCAGGATATTCTCAGTCACAATGCTCGCATAAAGTTAGTGTATGAAGTTGAGATCAGGATTCCAAGACGCGTTGCCGAATGGTGGGGTTTTTCGCAAAATTTGTTAGATTTTTGAAATCCTTCTTTCAAAACTTTTAACATTCCCATTGCCAAATTATTTGATGAAAACATATTTTATTTACATAAAATGTATTTATTTTCTTGTGATTAGATCCTTTATTTAGTTTTTTCAAGTGAGACGAACCTTAGGCATGCATTTTCACAATAAGTAAATTTTTGCTACGTCTGTCTTCTTTTTTATACATTAGTGAAACCTTGAATAATAATAGAACTTTGAGTATCTGAATTTTCCGGTATCTGAAGAACTGACGTGCCCACCTAAAGAAAAAAAGGACGTTTTCACGTATCCGAACAATTTCTTTGTCCCCGAACCCGTTCGGATACTCAAGGTTCTATTATTTTGCTTCTTTTGTTCAGAATTTTCTGAAAAACTCTGATTCCGAGTGATAATTGTGCTTTACTTCAGAACTGTTACAAATCTGTGTAATTCAACGAACTAATTATAATTGTTATATAATGAATGGCTGTAATTGTCAACAACATTTGTTCTGAGGCATTGCTTTGGAAGAAGGGTTTCCTTGAAGTCTGAGAAGTAATTAGCAATTGTGTTTAACACTCTCTCTCTCTCTCTTCATCAAGGAATAATGATCTGTTAACCTTTATAGCACTCTTATTAAGATTACTATCATTGTCATTATTAACGCTTCTTTCAACGGAATTAGTCAGGTTGGCGTGTTTGCCAACACACTTAATCTCGTCTTTAAAGCCTTTTGAACCTTTTCTTCAGGCGTCAACTTTTTAAGCCTTCGCAAAAGTTGCTAAGAGTTTACAGTGCGAGAACATCGGAAAATTTTCTTATGCATTAAACTTATTTGAAACTTCCTATAAATGATGAATTCATTTTTTTTTGAATGATTATTATTATTTTTGCTTTACACTGCAGGGGTCGGCAAAGTGGTCGATATCGACCCCTGGGGGTCCATAACAGATCTTTAGGGGTCGATAAGATAGAAAAAATTGTTCTATGCTTTTTTTACTTTATAGTAGTAATAAATCTCCTCTTTCTTTTAAAACATGGCCTAGGACATTGTATAGTGTAGGATATATGAAACATTTTTGGTTTCTATTTCTCTCTTAATTGTTGACATTGATTAATGCTTTTATGAAACATTTCTATGTGGGGTGGGGGTCGATGTGAAGACAAATGTTCTATAAAGGTAAAAAAAGTTTGCGAATCCCTGCTTCACAGTATGAAAAGGGTATAGTATGTGAATAGCAGAAATAGTGCACAAATAAGTAGTGATGTTACTAGCTGCATAGTAAGTAGAAGTAGAAAAGTTGATTTTTAAAAACATAACAACGTTCAGCGAGTATCTAAAAAGAATGTGTAGTAATAGTACCATTTTGAAGAGTATACTTATATAGTTAAATATTGATTTTAAATTTATATTACTTTTTTTTTGAATATATCTCTTGATGATAATTGTTCATTTACATATACCGTTTACATTTATATTATTTCATGAAAAAAATTAACCTACTCTGTTCCATTTGTAGTTTTGTTACTTTTGTGTTCGATGATTTTTCATTTGAAATTAACATAGAAAATTGATTTATTCAGATATCTTTTTATTTTTTAAGTAATATGACATAAAAAGCCCCTTAAGAGTATTAGAGATAAAATGTTGGGTTGCTCAAAACAATTAAACATTATAAAAAAAAGAAAGTATTAGAAGCCTAAAAAACATTTTGAGATAAAAATGGAAAATTTACTACTATGATATCATTAATTTTACCATATTAAGTTGTAAAATTAGACATTGTACTGGCTACCACTGAAAATTTATTCAGATTTGCAGTATGGTATATTATGGTTTTAGAGCAGAGTTTCTCAAAAAAATTTCGGGGGTATGCGAGCTTTTAAAACTTACAAAAAAATTAAAAAAGTTAGTTCAAGATTTTTTCGTATAACTAAATTTTAAAATGGTTGCACGCATTTGTTTTTTTATTATCAAAAAGTGATTTGATTGGTAAAAATATTTTTCAAGATTTCAAAGAAGAATTAATGCTAAGAAATAATATGGATTCATTTTTTCGATTTTTTGATGTATTTGAACTTTTTATGATTTTTAGATTATTTTTAGATTTTTTAAAGTGTTTATGAATTCAATACCCAAAAAAATACCATATGATGAGAGATACATTCAATTTGGCAATACACTTCTCAATAAAAATAGCATAGATTTCCCTCACTGTGTAATATGTCACAAAGTTTTGCAAGTGGGGTGTTTGAAGCCTGCTTTTTGAAAGGCCATTTAAATAGTTGTCATCCTAAATTCAACAGCAAAAATATTGCATTTTTCAAGCAAAAAGAAGAGGTTTAAAAACACTTTTTCATTCTTCACGACCTCTTATTCAGTTTAAGAAGCCGGCCTACGTGCATCTTACTTGGTATCATTAAGATTATCACAAGAAGGAAAGCTCCATAAAATTGCAGAGAAATCGATAGTTCCTTGTTGTACAGACATAATAAGTTGTCTCATTGGAAGGGACTCTGCTCAGAAGGTTTCACCAATACCTCTTTCAAATGATTCTGTCCATCGACGAATAGCAGATATGTCTGATGATGTCAAGCAACAGGTAATTACAGAAATAAAAGATTCTGCTTTCAGAAATTTTGCAATTCAACTTGATGAGTCGACTGATACTGCTTCATGTGCTCAACTTCTTGTATTTGTAAGATATATCAAAGATCAAGATTTTAAGAAAAATTTTTTCTTTTGTCAAACATTGAAATAACAACAAAGGGGAATGTATTTTAAAACAAGTTTCATTGTTTTTTCAGAAAGAAGGATTACGTTGGGGAAATGTTTGAACAATCACAACCGATGTAGCACCAGCAATGCTCGGCCATCGTTCAGGATTTCGAGGAAGTGACTTCTGAAATAAAACATCTTCATTGCGTGTTGCATCGATTTGCGTTGGCATCAAAAACTCTCCCATCTGATTTTCTTGTGCCAGGAATTTGGAAACAACGAAGACAAAAAGAAATAACAAGTTGAGGTGAATGGAATTTGCAAGAAAACTATCAGACAACCAATGGCTTCGAAAGCTTGCCTATTTAATTGATATTTTTTTACGTTTAAATCCATTTAATTTGACACTTCAGGGTAGGTTTATAACTGTGATTGATTTCATGGGCAAACTGAGATCGTTTATAATGAAGCTTAAACTTTGGGAAGAAAGGATTGAAAATAGAAATTTTACTATGTTTGAACATCTTAGCAAAATGCTTGATAAAAGAGAATATAAAGAAAAACTAAAAATTCTGAAGCTTGTTAAATCCCATTTAGCAGCTTTACAAATTGAGCTTCATGCTTATTTTCCAGAACTAAATGAGATTGAATCGAAATTGATTAGAAATCCTTTTAGCATGGATGTTTCAGAAGATATGCAAGAAGAATTTTTAGAGTTGGTAAACGACTCTACTTCGAAAGATGCATTTGAAAGACATTCTCTCAAAACATTCTGATCGAAGATGTGTGATATCTACCCCTTTATATCTAAAGTTTAAAGCTTGCTAATGTTTCCAGGTACTTACTTGTGTGAGCAAGATTTTTCTGTGCTTTTATAGATCAAGATTAAATGTGGAGCATGATTACGACTTTGTTTATCCAAAAATATACAAAGGATAGAACATATTATTTTCGAAAAGCAGGCATATCCTTCACACTGAATGATGTTAATGTTGAAAAATCAAAAAATTCTATTTTTCCTTTGTGTTTTCAAGTTATAATTTTTTATTTTTTATTAGTTTTTGAATAAAGCTTTTCGTTATCAGGAAGATGCGGGTTCGTGAGAAAACATTTTAAGCCAAAGGGTACCTTAGGTCAAAAAGTTTGAGAACCCCTGTTTTAGAGCATTAAACCCCATGGAACTGTACAAGTATCATTTTATTCTCTCTCTACCTTCTATTGGATTTTATACCCCATAGACAATGACTCTTTCTCAAAACAAATTTATTATAATTATAATATTGACATTCAAAGTTATTGACGAAGTTGTCCCAAGATAATTTGATTAAGATTTTGTATTTGTTTGTTTGTAGGTTAGATTTTTTATAAATAAATTTCCATTTGTACTATATATATATATATTTGCATTTTTTCAATTAATTTGATCAAAATTCTAATTTTCGATCTCAGTTTGTTTACAATATTTCAACATATTTGGCATAAAACTCAGCGAAATCATGTATTTCAAAGAGTGAAACCCAAAATAGCTTGTCCAAAACAGGTAGTGTCCCAAAATAACTAGTGCCATAATAGCTCTAATCCAAAATACTTAGTTCTGGAATAGCTGGTTTTTTAAAATAGTGTACCAAAGCACCATTTCCCATTATTCTTGTAATATTCAAATTACATCATTTGAATGTCTCACCACAACTCTTCTTTTTCTTTTCGCTGTTCACAGTTTTTCAGATTACATCATCTGAATTTCTCACCACAGCATACCTTTTTCTTCTTGCTGTTTTTCAGTGTTCAAATCACGTCATATTTCAATACAGAATAATATGACTTTTCTTCATCATCCATTTCTCCTATTACCATGCAAATTTTGTAGTATATATATCACCCTTTTTGTTCAGAAATCACTTTATCCCAATTTTTATTGAATCAAAGCTCCAGTTTTCAGTTTGCTCTTCTTCTCGCAACAATTCTTATGCTGGATATGAATACATATCTATCGTTCTAAAATGCTTTACAATATTTGTTTCAGTGTGATAACAGTGATCAAGAGATTTGGATTTTCTTTTAAGTGTTCTTGGAATGAACAGCACATCAACATGAAAGTGACAAAATCGCAAAAAAGAGGTGATCAAATATGTCACGAGGGATATGTGTGCCGTTGGGATACAAGCAATAACGAAACGCAAAATTGGAGATGCGTCGCTAAAGGCTGTAAAGGAACTGCAACAACTGCGATTGATTATTGTGACAATAGAGAAGTAGTTCTAGGCCAAAAGCATTCATATGCATCCGACCCGATATACCACAGGAAAAAGCTAAGACTACCTTAAGTATGTTGAGAGAACGAGCTTCTGCACCACCACGTAGAATCATTGCTACCATTACGCCAAATATTGATTGTGAAACTTCAGCTTGCATGCCAAAAAGAAAAGCCCTTACGAAATGATAAATAAACTTACCAGAACATTTAAAAACAATTACAATAGGGAATGCTAAAGAAAGTTTTCTACTTTATGATGAATGTGATTCCAATGAAATACTAAGATTTGTAAGTAAAACTATACTAGAGATACTTGCAACTGCTACACACTGAATGTGTGACAGCACTCAAAATGGCTCCACAAATATTTTATCAACTATACACGATCCACGCTATTAAAAGTGAATAACTATTTGCATGTGTCTACACTTTGCTGACAAATAAAAGAAAGGAAACTTATAAAAAAAAAAGCCGTTAGTATCTTAAAACAAAAAAGACCAGAATTACAGCCAAGCACAATTACCACTGACTTTGAGAAACAAGTTATGGATGCTTTCAAATATGTCTTTGAAAATGTAGAGATTCAAGGATCTTTCTTCCATCTTTCACATTCAATTTGGATTCAAAGTAATGGTCTAACAAATAGTTATGTAAATGAGGCGAACTCCAGACTTTATTGTAAATTTCTTGCAAGGCCAGAATAATCAGACGATATCTAATGTAAAGCAGAAGATTTGTATTAAAAAGCATTAATAAAAGCAGACGATTTTATTTTTGTAAAGTCGACATGTGTCGACTGTGTTCGATAACCGTTTAACATTGATGAAATAAGCCAAGCATTTGAAGAACTGCTGGATACACTTGAAGATCCTCAAATAGTGAAAAAAAATGGAAGAATTATACTCTTATTATGAAGATGCATACATCGGAAGGCCCCAAAGAACAGGAGGAAGAAGAAAGCCGCCTTTATTTTCACCAATGATTTGGAGTGTTGAACAAAGGTCGACTGATTGTTTACCAAGAACCACGAACAAGCTCGAAGGATGGCACCGAGCAATGCAGACCCTATGATACGATTTCCCACATCCTTTGTTATAGCGGTCTTTAAGAGGCATTCAACAGGAAGGAAGTATGCAAAGAAGTAAGTTGACTGCTTATTTATCAGGCGAAAGGGAGACTACAAGTGAAAAAGGCAAAGAATGAAAGCATTCAAACTTTAAAACATCGACTCCAAAATGAAGAAATTTCAACATTTGAATTTTTACTTGGCATCACCTATTTTATCAAATATTGAATAGAAGATATACTTAAGATTTTTGAACAAAACCTTGCTTTATGAATTTTAAATGGATTGTATTGATTTTTTTAACTTCCTCTTTAAAAGTTTTGACGTTGATGTTAGCACATACGACCTCCTTTTTAATGTTGTATAAATTTTAAATAAAGTATGTCAGCTTTACTACTTTTTTAAACGTAGAAATGGAAATTCTCTCAAGAGAACAGTTTTCCATTTTTTTATATAATGAATAGGAATATTTCTGTTGTAAAAACCTAATTGGAAAGGATTAACTATTTAGTCGTATAATCATTTCAATCGCCTAACTAAACAAGCGCGTACTTGAACTTATTCAAAATTACCAAATGAAAATTGCTACTATCAAGATATTTTAGAACAACCAAGTTGTTAGCTTCAACCTCCATTTTAGCCCTAAAATGAGCCCCTTTGTCATATTTAATAATATATACCGCCAGTGATGTACACGCAAAACACTGTAGGGAATACCATTTGTGATTTGTTATTTACGCTATCCTTATATACGCGATTTTTGATTTCAACTGGATTCATCAATGTCAGGCTAAAATCATTTCCATTCCAAATATAAATTGGCATCTAAATGCTTCCCAGAAAATTTGGTCAAATCTACGAAATTCAAAGCAAGAATAAGACAAGTATATGCGCGAAGATAAAAAGTTTCCACTTATATTATATATTTCTCTGATCTTCAATTTATATATTGATTCTGAATGTGTTCTTCATAATAAAGCTTTAGAGATTGATTGGTTGGCATATATTTAATTTACACTACGTAAAGCAGGATACATTTTGCGAATATCCATTTTTTTGAATGTTTTAGCGAAATATCTCAAGCTTTACAGAATAATCCAGTTACAACAAAATTTTGAAAGGATTCCATTTTTTATAAGAAAAAATTCTCTACAACCGAAAAGGTAAAATTTTGAAAAGTTGAATAAACACGACATTTTTATTAAAAAATCATCGTTTTTCTATTGCTGCATCTAAACATCATTTAGCCCCAAACTACATTTCAAAATACCCTATGAAATTTCGTTTTGTTTTAAGTTGAATAATTTAAAAATTAAAGTTAGCGGCCAAAATCTTTGGGTTCTTAAAGATTAAAAAGTAAAATTTATAATATTTCTAATCAATTTAATATAAGTCTTTGGTGTTTGAATTTTAAGTTATACATGTCGTTTTTAAAAGACCAATCAAGGTTAATTAGGATAGGTTTAACGAATGAAATTACTTTAAAAAATTCCTTTTTATCATCTCTTGTCTTTTGCTGTTGTTGTTATTTTTGAACCCAGATTATCCATTATTCAGTCAGAAAAATTTTTTTATTTGAAACTGAGTGAACACTTTTCTCTCCAAAAATATTCAGAGGCTTAAGGTCTGATAATTCAATACAAATTTCTCAGAGGCACCAAAGAGTAATTATAGCAGTAGCCAACTCACAAGATAGCCACCGCATGGTAGTACTGGCTCTATGAGTTCGCTACCGCATATGGCTAAGTTCATCTCATGATATTTTTTTCGTCATTTTGGTGCTGTATCTCGAATTGATCAAGAAAGAGGTGGTTTATATCAATTTTTATTCATAACATATGTTGTGTGACTCTTTGGAATTTCTTACATCGTCCATCATTATAATGACATCACAGTTATCATCCTTTATATACTCTCATTAACGAATATATCCTTCAATGGATATGACATTTTTGTCCAGGCCAACCTATGAGAAGCCAGCCGAATCCGTTGTAAAACAGAAAAGTTTGAATTTTTTTTCTATTTTCCCCTTTTTCAAGATTCTTTTTTGATGGATGTAGCGAACTTACGCTAAAGTTTGCAAAAAGTATTTTCAAATTGTAAATAAAAATTTACTTTATATTTTGCTAAGGATATATTTAAATAAAAATAGAAAAAAGGCAAACTCATTTGTTTTAGCGCTCGGTTCACTAAAACGTCACACCGTCCTTCAATAGCATACAATTTTTGTATCTAGCTCTTCCCCGTCTACTCCAAAAATGTCTATAGTTAGTAAGGGAGAAAGCTCAAAATAAATGAACAGATAAATTCACCATTATTAACATTGTTAGCTACAGTCCAACAACGCATACACAATTAATTCACTCTCTAACTAACCTTGCTTTCCCATCTAGCAAGAAAACTACACTAACTCAAGAACCGAATAACAACATATTGATAATAATCAAGTTTTTACAAAACTTAGGTCCAAATTCTTGTGACTGGGAGTGTTTTATATTCTTAGATTAATCCGGTATTACTCGTCTCTCATTAAAATCTTTGGAAGAGGGATTGACCTGAATTATCAGGCTTTGTACTGCTCAGCTCTTCAAAAAATCTTAACAAAGGCCGCGAAGTATTTTCAAACACAGCGCCTTATCCCAAAGACACACTTTCTGATTCTCAGTGCAACCAAGAGCATCCTCCTCATAAACAAAGGCTTGTGTGCTCAATTCGTGCAAACGAAGTTGGATGCTTATGAAAACATGAAAAATCTCTTTCTTTTCTTCCAAGTGGATCATCGAGAAGAGAGACAAGAGGTAGAGACAGACACATAATATACTTACTACTTGTTTGCATGCAAAGTGTATATATTTCCTTTTTCCAGTCTTTTTGTGAAATTCCTAGGCATTTATCTGAAATGAATACGCATTCTTTGTGGCAAATTTGTACCGAATACACAAAATGACTGATTTCATTATCCCCCGAAGCCTGTGTCATACATACATTACATACCATATACATACTACCTGGAAGAATTTTAAGGAGAACCAAGCAACATTTATCTAACTTCATGTGATATTATAGAGTGACATAGGGAAGATGGGGGATATGCGTAATATATAGAATAAAAATAATAATAAAATGCTCGCGTATCTTCCAAGTATATTGTTCTTCTTCTTCTAGAATGCATCGTGAAACGCTGGTGTACTTACTTACTTTACAAATGCACCTACCTGTGTATCAGAATGAGAGAGAGTGTGTGTGTGTGTGTGGGTGGGTGCAAGGTAAAGCAGCACTGCTGAAAGCACCTCGTATATTTACTTATTTATACGGTATAAAACGACATCCAACCACGGGAACATAGTAGTACACAGGGTACACACATAAAACGTAATTTAATTTACTCACGAGAGATGATAGATAGACACAACAACAACGGGTAGGGAGAGAGCGTGCATTAAAATAAAGATGAATAAATACTTCATCATCATCTTTTCTTCGCGGATAATGAAAAGTTTCTCCGCACACACGCACGCACGCACGCAAACTCAGAACTGACCTTAGACACACCGCAATGTACACACTTCGAGCTTTTGATTGGATCGTGTGAGCGTTTAGTCTTCTTTTTCAAGATTCACAACTCATCATTTCCGGGATACCTTCTCTTACACTTAAGAACAGCGACTTTTGCTCCTTGTACTGCGACCAAATCCGATTATTTACTATTTCAATCAGCCCACCACGCACTTCCATATGTTGCGTAGGAAAAAGGAACAGGTAAAAGATTATTTTGTATTTTTTTAAAAACTTTTCAAAATGTTCAACTCACCCCGTCCTTGCTGCTTTTGCAAATTTGCCGTATGTGTTAAAATTAAAGCATTCTGCTTGAAAAGTTAATCTGTCAGACAAGATCTAAAATTAACTTAAAAATACTTATATTTAAAGCAAATTTTCAAAGCAAGTTAGTTATTAGTTAGCCAGAAGTACATTCCGTTCATACCTGTGTAATAATGGTAGAAGTCCGTTCATACCAAACTTTTTTTTGTTTAGTGAAGTGTATTTTAAAATATTTGCAAATATTCTAAGAAGGATTGCCTACTCGCTAAAATAACTGATCAATTTTGTTAATGTTTTTAAGAGTATGCCTTATCGAAAATAATTCAAAAAAGGAAAGAAATTAAAAATAAAAGTGGGGTCAGACTACTAAATAGGTTGGAGATGCTTGGAATTAGGTTTGAAAAAGTACCCACTTTATATTTGAAACTTTGATTGATAAATCTGGCTGCTCTTTAGGATTTTAATCAAATCATAAATTCGGAGTTTGAAAGTAATTGCAAGTAATAATCGATAAATCATTTGAAATTTTATTTCCAGAATTTTTTGTTTTTCGTCCTTATTAGTCTAACCCAGGGGTCGGCAAAGTGGTCGATATCCACCCCTGGGTTCCATAACAGATCTTTAGGGGTCGATAAGATAGAAAAACATACCAAATTGTTCTATGCTTTTAGTTTTACTTTATAGTAGTAATAAATCTCCTTTTTCTTTTAAAACATAATTTAGGACATTGTATAGTGTAGTAATATGAAACATTTTTGGTTTCTATTTCTCTCTTAATTGTTGACATTGATTAATGCTTTTATGAAACATTTCTATGTGGGGTGGGGGTCGATGTGAAGACAAATGTTCTATGAAGGGGTCGACGGGTAAAAAAAGTTTGCCGTTCCCTGGTCTAACCAAATTTATTTTGATCTAAAAATCCTGTTTTTAAAAATGTGTAGAAAAATTGTTCTCACTTTTTGTAATAAAAATTAATTTATTGGAACGATGTCTTATTTTTACAAAAATTAGTTGATTTTTTTGAAGGGAAAAACCCCAGATTCAAATCTAAAAGTAATTTTTTGAAATTTAAATATTTTTTTATAAATAAATGTTTTGTATGTTCTATTTTTTACCTCCTTGAAATGTAACTTTTTTGTTTTATTGATTTTTTATAAAGCAGTTTGACTTTTTGGCAATTAAAAGCTTTTAAAAGTTGTGGAAAAGATCCACTTGATATAAAATCTGCTGTGCTATGTCTTTTAAGCGAAGACAAAAAGGTGCAGAGGGATTTTAGGTGGTGAATTTCAATTATGGTATACGCGTGATATTGCGCCTTGGGCTATTTCTTCATCCTGCTCTCAGCACACATGAAGTTCCACTCTCGGTTTGTCCACTTGAAAGCATTATATTTTTCTAAACCTTCTCAACAAAATTGTAAGAATATAAAACCAAGAGAAAATGACTGACACTTGAAAAAATATTAGAAAATGGTTGATTACTCTGCCATGTGTGTGTCTATGTGTGTGTGTACAAAGGTATGAATATAGCGATGCTACATCAAACTCTCAAAAAATAAATTTTTTAAATTGAAGTAAAAATTTCTTTATATTTTGAAAGATATATTTTAATAAAAATAGAAAAAATTCAAACTCATTTGTTTTAGGGCGCATTCACTAAAACGGCATAGCGTCCATTCAATACTATAAAATTTTTGTGTGTCTAGCTATTCTCTCTCTCTCGTTCATAAATTTCTGGTTTAGACGAAAGGCGCACAATAAACGAACAAATAAAAAATTAAAGAATGTAAAGAGCCTTTTCTTTTGTATCAATCTGACTGTATATGTGTGATATATAGATGTGCGGGTAATCATTACGGGACTTAAAAATTTAGTCAAAAATTGTGAAATTATTGACTTTTTATAGCAAAAAAATGACATAAAATAAAAAAAACATTTTTGAATGAAAATTTTACATAAAATATAATTTTTATTATTGAAAAATGAATTGATAAACAATTTGTTCAGTTTTTAACGTAAATACTAAAAATATTTTATTAAGATAACAAGATCAAAAGTGAAGCAAAAAGGTCATATAAATAAATTAAGATGAAAGAATTTCAAAAAATATATTGAAGACCTAATTCAAAAATACCAGTTTCAAAAACTTTAATTAAAAGTGACTGTATTGACTTTAACTGTCCAAGTAATCATCCATTTGGGCTTCAAATTTGTATTCTTTGAATGATGCTTGATTCATTGATTTGATTGGTTATCTTAGACCCAAATCACAACATGTTTAGATTTCAAACTTGGTAGGGACCATTATGGACCGATTTCCATTCACCCAGGATTAAGAGATCATCAAACTCATTTTTCAAGGTAATACATTTCCAAATATCCTTCCAACAGCGTCCGAAACACGGATAAGGTCATTAACCTGGATGCGATTTTTGGTTTATAAATTCTCTTAATGTTAGTTCCAGAAATGGAATTTTTAGTCCTTGCGTGTGAAATCTCGCAAATAGCCCTTATATTTTATATAAATCTGCTCTGGATTACTTTCTAGGTTGCCTATTCAAATACCTATCTTGAGTAACTTTTGATCTGTTAGCATTTTTATACTCGGAAAAATATAAAGTTTCGGATCAATTTAAGATTTTTTTGTTTATGTCTTTTTCAAGCTCAATTTTGTCTGGATTAGCTCCTTTAAAAATCCAGCACCTATATACTAGATTCGGTAGAGTCTAGCTAGTTGTCCTGAGTAGTAGTAAGCCAGTTATTGTTCGTTAGGAGGGAAGAAGGCGGTTGCGTGGTAAGCAACCAACACTTTCTCAATGTTGATTAACCCATTTACGGCCAATGTTCCTATTTTGGAACATAAAGTAATTTCATCTTCGTCTGCTTTTTTCAATGACTTTGAATATAAATCGTCTGCGTTTTTTAGATATCGTCTGCTTTGCTTGGCCTTAAATGGGTTAAGATGACCAAAATTTTAATACGCTCATACAATATTTCGACGCACGCACTCGTAGCGCCAACAAAAGGTGTAGTAAATAACCAACAAGACGGAGTATGAGGTTCAATCAAGGACTATTAAGAAAGACCCCACATCTCCTTTTTTGTGAATGAAACTGCAACATATAGAAATATATGCGCAGATTTTAGAAATGCAGTTAAACCTCTTTATCTTGGACCCTATAGGCACTGATGCCACATCACGTATCATTTGGAACTTGATTCATCAAAATTTAAAATACCCAAGGCATACATTTATTTTAATGAAGGCTTAACCTTCATCCGACCACTTGAACACAATCGTGTTCACACTTAACATTGAAACTAATTTCTAAAAATTTCTGAAATTTTATAAAAATCTATAAACAAAAGATCAAACTTTAAGGTAAGAAAAACTTATTTATATAAAAATTTTCAATATATTTAGGTTTCCAACAATAAATAATGCATAAAATCAAAATTTTTATTAATATTTTTAACGCGATCTATTGGTTTTTAAAATAAATTTTCATCATTTTATCAGAATATGTATTTTATTCCAAATATATAATAAATGAACTGAAATTTCACACTGTCGGTATTTTAGTTTATATTTATGCGCATTTTTTTGCTTTGCATTATATATAGGTGGCGTGAGTAAGGTTGGTTAGATAGTGACTTTCGATAACTCAAGATCTTGGGTTCGATACCGCATTACGCCTACTTTCCTAATAGTTCTATACAAGGACCCAATGTGCCTTTTTAATGAAAACACCCACGGTACCTTTACCTTTATAGTGTATATAGATACATGTATATTGTATATATTACTGAATCAATGAAAAAAAGAATTTTACTGTTACCTCATAAAATGCAAAATGATTCGAGTCTAAAATCCCTAAAAAAAATTGACTCATTCATTGGCTGAAAAGAGAATGATATAACAATTTCTTAATTTATAATCAAAAAAGTAATATAAATAAAAGTTTTTTTAAATAAATTTAAAACTTCTTTTTTAACGCCATCTACACATTTTTGAAAAACTTGCAAAAAGTGAAATTTAGGTTTTATTTGCATGTTTTCCGAGTTCTTGAGATGCTGTATTATTTTTGTTCCTCAAAGTATATTTTAGACATAACAACTAATAACTATCAATAACCCCATTAGTGATAGAGGGCCCTTCACTAAAAAATTAATAGTTAGCTTTCAACAATTATTATTAATTACTTGTAATTATTAATACTGTTCACATTTTGAGATTTTTTCTAAAATTGTTAGCTGCATCTTTTGGTACAATTTCTATGGTAGTTGAATGACCCTCTGGTCAAAAACTGTCTTAAAAATTAGAATTTTTCAGCCAAATTTTGAAATTATCTATAGTTAAGTTTATAACTTAGGGTCTATATTATATACTCCCTTGAAAATTTAAAATTATATACAGTTTTAAACAAATAACACTTTATATTTTTAATTTTTCCAAGTAAGCCATGTTTCGTTTTTAGACTCAGTTTTTGCATTTAGGATTCGAAAATACCCGATTGTCAATCAAATTTGTGGTGTTTCTAAAAATTGCTCGAAAAACATTCATTCAAATTTTACATGAAATATATGCTTTTATACCAAATCGACCATTCTAGTTTCATTTCTGGACTCAGATTTTGGATTTAAGGTTTGAAAATATCTGACAGTATTTATTTACTATACTACTTTATATAATTATTTAAATAAAAGTTCATTTTTGAGATAAACTGTCATATATAAATCTTTTTTTGACAGCTTTGATTTATTTTGATTAAAAAAATGGACATCACCACTGAATTCAGCATAGTTTAAAATAGGTATATATGTGTAAAAAACTTTAGGTAATTATTTAAATGAAAAGTTCCGTTTTGAGATGGGCTGTCTTATATAAATCAATTTTTTTACAGCTTTGATTGATTTTGTTAAGAAATGGATATCACCACTGACTTAGCATAGTTGAAATATATATAAGACATTGAAAATATTAATCAATTATTTTTAAAATGGCACTTTTTTCAATTTGTTACGATTGTGTTCAGGTGGGCAGATTGTATAATGGAAATTAAGCAGTCTGATGAGGGCTGTAATTGGTGAGTTTATTGCATATATTTAAAATTTTTGATGCGCTATTAAAATTAAGATGTAACATTTGGCAAAGTAAATAAATTCAACAATACATGGATGATAAAAAATCCATTTTTAAGATTAATAAAATTTAAAACCACTTTTCATGACTTTGATTGCTTTTAATCAAAAAATATGATCCCTATTGAACTCGCAATATGAGAATTGGATATAAGTTATGTTAAATATTTTTGCAAAAACATATGAAATCCCCAAACAAGGGTGGAATTTTTAGCGTTAGCTACAGCTTTATTTCTCAAGCTATCTTTTATGTGTATTTTTGTATGGTATGATGAGTTGGTTTATTTATATACGGTAGTAGTAGTATATGTTAACCGTTGTGTGTGTTCTTATATGGTGTGATGATGAGTTATTGGTTTTTAGCATGTATTTGTATCTTTTCTGTGTATTTTTGGGCTGTATGATGAACTCGCATTTGATTGGTCAATTTTATTTCATCGATAAATATATTTTAACGCATTTTCATTGGCTCTTTCATTCCATTAGCAAACATTGGCCAAGCTAGTTCTTGTTCACATTACACTCATTATTTCATAACCCATCTACAAAATATTAAGACAAGCAAACGACTTCAACAATGGAACAGATTTTAATACTCCTCACCGATTTTATATTTTCTATTATATGTCGGCTTGCTAGGAGATTTTTAAGTAGCATCATACCATCACAAAATCAAAATACCTTAAATTTTGTTAAAAGTAAAAAGGCCAAGAGATTTAAAGAAGGTTCAGAAAAGGACACAGTTTGTGGAGTTCCAAAGCTCATACAATTCAAATATTCTACTGACTCCGTTGAAATTAGAGGATATATAGGGGAAATTTCCAGGCTATCACAAAATGAAAGTGAAAATGCCAAGAGATTTAAAGAAGATTCAGAAAAAGAGAGAGTTTGTGCAGTTCGAAAGCGCATAGAATTCGAAGATTCTCGTTATTTGTACGTAAAAGAAGCACTGAAACCCAAAACAACATCCATCGACGAAGAATATGTAATTCAAAAATATTTGGCAGAGGGAATAAGTGGAAAGGTTTATCTCTGCTTAAACATCAATACTTTGAAAAGGCACGCTATCAAAGTGATACCGTACCTTCAAAAGCGACAAGTTTTTGTCGAAGGAGTTATTCAAGAGGTCAATAACCTGAAGATGCTGGATTCGAAATTCATTGTGGAAATCAATGACGTCTACCTGGATGAAGAACACATCTACATCGTTCAAGAGTTCTTGCCCGGAAAAATGCTGTCCGCAAAATGCTCTAGGAAAGGGGTCAGCGTGGACGAAGCAAAGAGTTACAGCGCACAATTACTTTTGGGGATAGAGTATCTACGCAGTAAACACATCACACACAACGATTTACACAATGGCAACATCATGGTCGATGAAGACGGGAACTTGAAGATAATTGATTTTGGATTTTCTCGGAAAGAAATTCCCAAAGAAATGAGATATAGAGGAAAGAGTGATTGGATGAATTTGAGAAGAAATTTGCGTGTATTAGAAGATACGTGCAACTTTGAAGCGTGCGGAAAAAACGAGGTTCGCGAAAGGATCTTACTTGAGGATTTCGTAGTGACGATTTTAAGTAATTTAGAAAAAGGAAATTTTGCTATTGGAGATTTACTGAAGAAGCATCCTTGGGTTGCAGGCCATATAACCAAAAGTAGAAACGACTTTGTTAAGCCCCAATTTATACAAAAAGGCAGTTCATGTTCTGAAAAAAATTGTAGATATTTCGAAAAAAAGTTCAAGAGAAGGAAACCTGAGATGGACGAAAAAAATGCGAACTTTCAAACCAAATCACCTCATGACGTTACAAAGAGTGGAAGTTGAAGAAAATACTCTTTAAAAGCCGCAGCAGAAGACCCCAAAAGAAGAAACCAAGACTTTTCGTCCAAAGAAAGAGTTGTTCCTATTTTATCAAAAAAAAATTGAATAAAAAAAAAAAAGTTAACAATCGGAAAATAAATAATAAAAAAATAGTTTCACAAGTTATAAAGTATTAAAGTTATCAATCATAGTGAAAATATGGAAAAATGTTATCGGTCAAATTAGCGTGGATGAACAACTTTCACATCGATCAATTACACTGAACCCCAAAATGGCAACAATAATGATTGAGGGGTAACTATATAACATTAGAGGATGATGAGGGCGAATACTCGTATGAATTTTTAATGTAAGGGATGATAATTGGGACGAATGAGAGTAAGCAAATTTGATTAATGTGATCACTCAAGGCAAGCCAATCCAAGACCCGTTTGCCCTTTTGTGGTCTCATCAGTTGGTTGAAGGTTGCTATTCACATTTTTGTGAATGCAACTGTGACCTGAGGAGAGGGTGGACAGCACTGTTCCTACGCCTCAACCTTTCAGCCTAATAGCAACCTTCATCCAACCGATGAGATGCAAACATGTCTAAACCCGTCCTGGATTGATTGGCTTGCCTTGTGTGATAAAGTTAAACAAATGTGCTTACTCACATTCATCCTAGTTATCATATCTCCTACATTAAAAATTCATACGAGTATTCGCCCTGACCATCATCTAATGTTATATACTTAAGCCCTCAATGAAAAAAACGCAATACAACTATTCATTCTGCTTCTTATTTTCACACCCTACTCCTACCAATAAGTCCTGCCCGCAATAATAACCCAAACTAGATCAGAGTAAAAAAGACGGAATCTTTAACCGAGCGACAATGAGTGTGAGTTTCTGGCTCACATGAGACCCCCGCCAGCGAGCGGTTAATACCTTTAGGGGGGGACTCGGAATCCAGATTTCAAAATTACCACAATTTTTGACGGTAAATACGATTCCTTAATTAATATTTATATTTATTATAATACTTGCCATTTTTTTAAATTTAATAACTTTTTTTTTAATTTATTTTAAGGAAATCTATATTTTTGTCAAGTCCAAATATTGATAATAATGTTAAATTTATTTTATTTTGTCTATTTGATCATCATATTTTGAATAATAGTTGACCACATGCGAAACTGCATAATGAAGAAATTTGTTTTTATTATTTTTTAAAAAAAATCGTTTTTTGTTTGAATTATCATGTCTAGATCTAGTTGATATTCGAGAAAATATGTTCACAACATTTATTTCTTCTGTCTCTCAATGGCTACAACCTTCTCAGGTGCAGAGATATCGGAAGCAAGATATATACCGAGAATTTTTTAATTCCAAATCATTTCTGGAATTTCATTTACTTATCATGAAGGCATTCTTTTAATTCCGAAGAGTTCCATTCTTTTTTAGGCGGACTTTTGCATATCTGATTTATATCAGTTCTTCTACTGCCTATAAAAACTCATAAAAACTGTCCCAATGTCTAATGCCGATATACAAAACATAGACGACAACTTGAAGCGTGCTACATAGTAAGACTGAAAACCAGTAAAAATGCATCCAATTAGTTAGTCAATAAATTGGAAAGCTAGCTGAGTTAAAAAAAATTTTTTTTTATATTTTTTTAATTTTTTTCGTCAACGTTTTGACACACTTTACGCATTCTTTGCATTTTTCGCGCACCGAAATTTATCCATGTAAGCTTGGCTGAATGCTGCTTTCTTGATTCTTCTTCCTCAACTCTTGTAACACACTTTACTTGGTTTCTAGGAATCAAAATAAACTTTTCCTAAGGGCAATAGTTCTATGAACAAGAACATTGAACACACAGACACACTTATACACACTCTCTACCAATTACTTAGATGGATGATGTAGCGTTAGTGAAAAGATACTAAATCACTCTATGTCTTGTTAGAAAACGAAGAGTACACTTCGCTTGTGGCAATCTTTATATACTTTCTTATCATGTTGATGGTGATGATGATGATGCTGATGATCAGGCCATTATTTCCATATCACCAAGAATAATCGACTCTTTTATGCTAAAATGTCTTTAGATTTCTTTTTTGTCAAATCTAAAGGCTTCTTCTGACATCATCTCTCTTTGTATGCGTTTCAAGAAAGTGACATAAAAGAAATTTTTTGCATATCTCTCTTCCCTTCCTTTGCGTCAACTTTTGGGCATTCATCAAATTTTCTTTTTTTTGGACATTGATCTAACGAATTAACAGCTATTCTTATTTTTTTGGAAGGCCAACTTTTAAGTCTCATGTTTCTTTCCTATATCTCCCCCCAAATCTCATCGACAAGTAGTGCCTCTGAGGTAACGAATTTTACTGTATACAGTATACACTGTGTGAGTGAATTTACAAAACTTTTTCGATTTATGGGGGGTTATCATGTAGGCCTTTTAGTGATCAAACTGCCTGTTTATGATTCTTTTTTGTATAAGCGCAATAACTCGGCAACTCACGTTATTCGTATATAATTTTCGCATATGGTATTTTATTGAGTACGAAGGGCAAAACGTTTGTCAGAATTTTGGAAGGGGAGTTACTTTGTGATTTAAATATTTGCCATTTCCAAGGTGCTACTTTTATTTTTCTGAAGGACACTTCATCAATTTAAGTCAAAAATTAAGTGAAATGGTCAAATCAGCGTAGATCAATCAATTTAACTCATTCTTATATACGTGTGATGGAAAAAAGGAAAATGCTTCTGAAGTCTGAAATGACAGTTCATAGTTCTACAGAGCCTACATTTGGCTTTTTTTTGAAGTTGGGAAAGGTTCTGGAAATTACATTCAACGATTTGTTTTTCAAATTTTCGGGGAATTTTTGTTCTAACACCATTGACGCGGACTTTGTGCCTTTTTGCCAATGTTAAAAATTGTTTGGAGTTTGATTTTATACATTAAATTTAAAAATATAATGTTATAAAAATGATGTATATAACTAAATATCTCATCAATATATTGATTATATTTTAACGCCATAAAAATCAAATCTTTTAACGTTAGAAAACATGAATAAATCGCTCCCAACTGAAAAACCGATAAGGAGAGTAAAATTCGACCGATAGCCTAGTGGTAGAAACGTAGGGCCTCGATCCGGATGGTCTTGGTTCGAATCCCCATCGTGTCTATTCCTTCCATTTGTCCTATTATGGAAGATTATTCTTCTATTGCATGCGATACCGACACACAACAACATCGTTTTCGCTATAGTGAACTTCGCTGTGTGAACATAACGCAAACAAATGATTCAAAAAAGATTGATGAAAAAAGGGTGTCTCCAAACAAGTCCGTGCTAAAATATCAACATTTTCCCATATAAATTCTATTCCGTGGATTGAAATGACTTTATGATTATTGTGTCACATCATCTCTCTATCTATACATACTCTACAGTTGATTATATTGGTAAATGATGAAAAAGAAATCAATATGGTATTAAAACAATTTTTGATTGAATCGGCATAACAAGTGTTATTTTATATACACATCTCTAAGTAAACTTATGCCGATCGACCCACTATCTATAAAATCATTACACTTCCAAACAAATGTTGGCGTAGTGTTACCAGCTACGTCACACTCGCTGCTAATCGATACACTTTCATACCAATAGTTTTCGTAATATACGTTTTATGTCGATTGACGTTTTTTACACACTTCCCTTTCTAATGTGTCCTCCTCCATGACTCTCCAAACGTTTCTTATGGAGAAAGTTCTGATAACGAAAGCTTTATTTCGCCTTCCTATTGTGCACGCGTCACCGATCTTCTGACCAAACTTTGATGGCCCTATGATTTTATAGAATATTTTTAGGATCCTAGAACTGGTGGAACAAAAAGAGATCTAGGCCTCTGGTCCAAAGAGTTTAGCTGAAAACTTAAAGAAATTTTTTCGGTGTCGTGTATACATTCAATGACGGTGGATATGAATTTTGGTGATTTAGTATTATATATTTTCCTGTCCCGTGTTTGTTTCTTGCACTCCTCTATCTACTTTTCATTACGGAGAAGTTTTAAGTCATTACATAACATATTATACTATTAAAACTCCTTTTTCTCGAAATAAAATTTTACCTATTTAAAATTTGTATAAAAGTTATTCCATTTTTTCCAGCTTTCAATGTTTTTTAACCGCTTTTAACGTTTGCCACCAAAGAGTGCAGAACGATTTTAAATGATTTTTTTTCTGAGTATTGAGAATGCATGCTTGTCTACGGTAACGTACCCCGCAATTTTTTTTCTGGAATGCGAAAATGAGTCACTACTCTGCATGTTTCCCTACAGACTTGGTCTGAATTTAAAGTAACAGATGTAGCTTACAACAGCTCTACTCTTAGCGCTTATGAACTCCTGTCTCTTTCTACTTCTTTGTTAACATTTCTGATTTTATTATGCTTTAAATTTCTATTTCTCCTAGCAGCTAGTAATTTCTTACGACTGGCAGGGTCCCATCTTGACAAAATCGAACAATTTACGCGCCACCTTCAATACTAACAATAATTTTCCTACATTTTCATTTTATTTGCTTTATATTGTTAGGATGAGGATATTGTCAAAAAGGAATTCCTTATTTCATTTTAATTTGTAAATTTCTATTTTTTGATGGTTATCGCCTACGTCACTGCTTGTCTATTTACTCGTACCATTTTACTGATCAGAAATAAAGTCTTCTTTCAGAAAATCAAAGATGATGTTAAAAAATGAGAGCAATTTATTTATATAATAACGAATAGATATATTATATTATTATTAATTAAAATATACTTGAAAGTAATCACTCTTTATTGGAATATTTAGGGTGTCGTTATTTAGATAAACAAAAATTTTTTTAGTTTCAGCTTCAATTTTTTAAAATGATCTTGCGCGAATTCGTTTCCGATTAGAATTCATATTTCTTTCAATCTGATATATTATCTTTATCATTTACGTCTTACATGATTTAGATTTTTCTTCTAATTTCAAAAGTTTACATTTAATTTTTATGCAAGAGAAATTGATTAGAATAAACTGCTGCTAACATTGTTTAAAATAAAGCGATGAAATATCAAACAAATGAATACTCATCAATCAAAGTAGAAAGGAAAAATCATAAAAATGGCGCCGCACACAATGGATTATCAATATTTCAAAGATATAAAATAATGAGAGGAATTGTTTTGATATGCCTCTTTTATCAAGAAATGATGTGAAGTTGAATGCCTACTCTTCTCATTCTGCGGTAAAATCACATGCCTATATGTATCCTAATGTACTGCGAATTGTTGCTTTTTTATACGGTCCCTTATTTTTGATTCGGTCTCAAATCATGTGTCCCTAAGTAAAATTGTCTTTTTACTAAAAGTCCCGTGGCCTATAGTCCCTATCTAAAGACTAGTTTGTCTTTTTCCCCATACTGACTCCATTTTCAAGATTGTGCTCGAATCGAGGTGTACACGGTGTACTTTTTTTCTAAAACTAAACTTTAGTTTGACATGCGACAAACTTGTACCGATGCAAGTAAGGAATGTGATGAATCTGAACTTTCGTCGTGAGAGCAGACCTGACCGAGCAGACACCATCTGTTGTTGGTGTGTGTGGTGTATCCATGAATTTCTTGCATTTTTGCGCATCAAGTGAAAAATGCGTGAAAACACACCACACACAGAACACATCATTCGTGCACCGGTATCATCTACTCTCTCTCAGGCTTTCTGCCTATAGTGCATTATTATTGCAAGGAAAGCGCTAGAAGTAGGCGGATGTGAATTTTCTTTCAATATCAACATCAACATCATCATCATATGTTTCTTTTGCATCTCATCTACACCCTACACTCGCTTCTTCAAAGATCTTACTGATTTCTTTTGCACTGACAAATGATATTTTACTGTAGCTATTTGTATTATTTGTTGATGGAATGCTGTTCCCACCATAATGAATTAACTCATTATCCTTGAAAGTCAATTATGTTTGTCAAAGTAAGATATAAAAATTTTCACCTTGCCATTCTTTCCAATCTTTTTTAAGTATAGGAGCGAGCTTTTAATCGACTTTTTTGAATTCTTCCTTTGAGTCTTTTGCACAATATCGACACATTCGTCTCTTGCACGATTCTGTAGTATTACCGTTTGGCACCAACCCTGGATAAAATGAACAAAAGTTTGAATAGACAAGCTTGAGTTTTTAAACCAGGGATCCCATCTACCTAGTTTCAGGGCATAAACTTTTGCCAAACCTCTACGCTGATTCTGAAAGGAAAGTTTCATATTGCAAAATCTTTCCTTGGGTAACACACTTCTCTTGAAAATATGAATTGTCAACTTTTTCCCAGATAAAGAGAAATTATCAGGCATTTTTCATGTTTTCTGCGCTATTCTGCATAACACCACAAACTTTTAATGCTCTCTTTGATGAACCCCTTGAAAACCAGAGTGTTCCAACAAATGAAAATCATTTACAAATATGTGAATGTGTATATATATATTTCATTTAAAAAGAAAACATATTTTATTACGAAAATAATATATTCATGGCATTTTTCCTTTTCATTGTGATTTATATGTTAAAACGTTTGGTAATTAAACTTTGAATATTGAAAGCCGAAAAAAGCATATAGTCCATCAAGCCAGGGTTTGTCATATGTAACAAATATTATTCGTTAATTTCAACTCATTTTGAAGTAATACGAGAAGAACATTTTCAAACTTAATTTTTCACATTAACAAATTCAACTTTGAGGATGGAATGAATGAATGTAAGACAACTTGATAAATAGTGAATTTGTCGTCAACTAAATTTTACCAGTAGAAAAGCTGTGTGACGATGATGATGATGATGATGATATATTCGTTCTTTTGTTCTTATCTGTCGTGAAAGTTTTTCGTCATTGACAAAGAGAGATGATAAGCCGCACCATACTTCGCATAATTATATAGCACTTTATTAAACGTTCGTGATAAGCAAAGGTAAGCTTTGTTTAGGATATTGCTTACCTCTTGACTTAAGACATGACCTTATTTTTCCCTACCAAGAGATATTAATTTATTAGTTGACTTTTTGTCAAGCATAAACAAACGTAAAGTACACTCTTCTTCTAACTCATCTCTTGGCAAACCAAGGTAAACGTATTCTGAAGGGTGGATTGCTTTTCAAGAGTACAAAAGGAAAAAAATATAATATTCATTTTTGAGGAAAATAAAAAAAGGAAATAATTTTTTTTTATTAATTTTAAACTTTTTTTTATTTAAAAAAACGATATCCTTTAAAACTAACGAACGAACGAATGAAATATCTATCTGACTAATTGATTTTCTAACTTAACAATTAGAAATGATTTTTGTGTGTCAAGTCCTTGAAATTTTTTTTCAAAATAAATCCTTGTAACTCAAAATAAGGGCTTAGATTTGTATCAATACATTTTTTTATTTCAAATCATATAAAATCTGGGAAATACTTTGATGGAGACAAAACGTAGTAATGGCGCCAAAATTGATCCTTGAAGTACTCACCTGAAAAGCGGTCTTGTCAAGCTTATCCAACCAAGAGAACTTTAACAGAGAAGTTTATGAGAGATCATATCAAGAGCTTTAGGAACATCTGCAAAATCAATAACTTTTTGAAGGAAAAATTAAAAGTAGATCTGGATAAACTAAATAAATAAATGACAGCAACTCGATAAGTAAACGACTGATTAAAAATGAAAATACTTCTAAGAAAAAAAGGATACTTTTTAAATTAATAAAAATTTAACTTAATCAAATTCTTTTTATCAATTGGAAAAGCTTCGTGTCATAGATGCAATTAAGGGTGAACTCAGAGCGCATAACATTTGGGATGTTGTCAAAGAGGGGGGAGGGGTGATCCAAAAAAAAGTTATAAACATCCCATTTTTTACGAACAATCTTTTGCACCTTTCGTTATTCCATTTGATTAGTAATCGATAATTTTGGTTTTCAAAATGTCTTCCTACTTGTCTTGAGTGATATTTTTATACTTTAAAGTCATGTTAAATTTATTTCAAGGCCGCATAACTGTCAACAACTTTCAACCAATCCATTCATTCTTCATAAAGGTAAAAGGTGCCGTGTGCTGTTTTCATCGAGAGGCACAATTACCCCGCTTGTATCGAACTATGAATTTTTAATAACTTTACTGTAATTTTTTTATTCTAAATTGTACATTTTTTTCAATAAATTCTTCTTCTTCTTATGAGGAAAGTAGGCTTCATGGGGGATCGAACCCAAGACCTTGAATTATCGAAACCCAGTATCCAACCAACCTTTAAAAGTTGTATGAAAAATCATTTCTAAAATTTCTCCATAGACTAACTTATTGTTATTATGGTGTCGCTATGATAACACGAACGGTAAAATGAAGGTAAATAATTAAGATCTAAAACTCTGCTAAGCTCGATTGTCGCTTTCAAAATGAGATTAATAGTGGGCTTTCGTTCCTGGACTTCAACCGTGTGATTCACCTAAAAATGGAAAAAGTTTTTTCAATACTTTTTTCGTATCATTTATTACTTTGAAAATGGAATGAAATTTAGTGAGGTAAAATATATCAGTAAAAAAGGAGGTAACAAAATATTTGCAATCATTTTACCGGATGTGTGTGGATTGATTTATTATTTTATTTTTTGGTTTTTATCAAAGACATAAAACTTACAGGCAAGGTATATTATACTGAAAAATTAGGGAGATGATGAAAATTAAGTCTAAATTTTGGGCCTCAAAAATTAAAGAAGGGAATGTGCCGTGAGATTTTTATATGACATTTGTGTTCAAATTTCACAAATGCACTTTATAAACGACAAATTAATTTGAACTATATCTAAATTTTCAAACCATGGTTTATTTTGTATTTTATATTCCCCCTTCAAAATCATATTTTTGTACATCCACAAAACATTCAATAACTAAATTTGCTAAAAAATTTAGATCGAAAGTTTACAAAAATATTTTGATAAAAATGTTGAAAAAAAATTAAAATTTAAATCAATTTTTGAAAAAATATTTTCCAATAAGTGATTTATAAATAAATTTGTGAAAAACCTTTGAATTTTTTTTTGGGAAATTATGCATTTTTTCATAATATATTTTTTCCGATAATATAAGCATTATACATATTTTCCTGCTAAGTTGAATATTTACAAACGCATTCATATCAATAAAAGGACTTAGATCAGATTTCTATTTAACCATATGTGTCTAGCCGTGTTATATAATAGTTATAGTAGATTATTTTCTGAAGTAGGATAATATATGAAGTAATTTCATTACAATATTTTAAGAAAGCTAAACATATATATGTAAGTTTTTAGAACTCTAAACTAGCGTACGCAAAATAGTTTATGTTGTACTCATTGCCACATACTCTAAATTATTTAAATTTCGACCAATGAACGAAGCGATCAAAGCTGATTGACACATGTCAACGATGTTTTTAGTGTATGTATTTTAACTCCACATTCTTCCTTTTCTCTTTCAGTCAAACACGGTGTACTGGGGTGAAGAAGTTGAAGAGGATGCTGTGTATTTTGTGTACCTCAAGAAAATTCGCTACGTGTCTTTGACTGGCGATGTCGTGAACAAAGATCAATTACAGTGGGAAACAGTCAAGTTCAAGCGGTTGAAGGTTACAACCAAACATTTCTTTTTACACCACGCTGATTGGCTATTTTAATAACTGCTTTTAGCACTTCCCGCCAGGGCTGTTCTAATAATAATCGTATGCATTTATATATCTCCAGAGTGAGTCCAGAGGAAAGTCGAGATAGACAGAATCTAAGGGGATGTTCAATATTTCAAAATTCTGATACAAAATTTAATCATTTCAGCCAATTGAAAGAATTGATTTATCAGTGGATGAATAATTTTAAATGTATTAAAAGCATGAATGATAATGGTAGTCTTTTTTTAGGCTGCTTCATTGACCAAACTTGTGGAGAGTTTTTTCGCAGATAGCGACGAAAATCAGAATTTGGTTCTCGTTGTCATAGCAACTTACCGAACATTTTCCTCATCTTCTGACTTGTTCAACGAATTATGCAATCGGTACATATTTTACCTTCTTTATTATAAAATGTCCATTTTTTTTACAAAACATTTAATTTGTTATACGTTGCCTCTCAGAATAAATTTTCGATTATGTTTTACTAATAACCATTCTAAACTTATAAGTTAAGACTACTAACTATAGGTAACAAAAACAAACTAACTTGAAATAAGAATATGTCTATAATAAATATATACATTATATAATTTTTTTTTAATAAAATTTTAATTATATAAAAAAATTTATAAGTTTATTTTTTTATAAAAAATTGGTAGAAAAAAGTTATATATAAAAAGATTTTTAAAATATATTTTTTATGGAATAGAATCAAAGAATAATAGTGATTTATATATTTATTCTTAAAATATATTTTTTATAAAATTATTGATAAAAAAATTTTATTGGAAAAAATTTGTTAATTAAAAAATTGCATATAATCAATGCGTATATACACAATTGAAAATCAAGATATTTAGATGCTTACATTTGTTCTTTTGGGCATTAGGGCACTTAATCTTTCTAATATTATCGTTCTATCAACTGTTATTATCTATCAAAAGCGATAAAAAATAACTCAACAATTTCTTCAGTTAACAACCGGAGTTGTTTCAAAGTTGTATCTCACCTTTCAGTTTTTTATTCGTATTTAATTTTTTATTGAATAACAATGCTATATTTATTTTATAATTTTAATACAAATAAATTTTTGCTATCATTTTCATTTTGAAACAATCAATATTTCTAGCCTGTTGTCAACTATGATCCAACAACGCATTCCTATTGTTCATATGTGAATCATTGTTTAGACTGATTTAATGCTGCACTATTTCAGTAAATTACCTTCTCCATTTCCTAGATTCATTTTTTACATTTAATAAGTTTATACATTTATCGTTATTAATTCACTCCAAATTCTATTTGAAATTACACGAAGAAATATGATCTTTTAAACACCACACTAAATTACTAAAAGGATGCATTTTTAACAGCACCTTACAGCAACTAACTTTTCTTATATCGACAAACTTGGATTCCAAAGATTGGGAACAGGCTTCCATATTAATCAATGTAGAATTATTCTTTTTATATTTCTAACCCCACCCCATGCCTTTTCAGATACGTTAAGAACAGAGAAGATGAAAACTTTATTGATTGGCACTTTTTTTATGAGTAAGAAAAATCTTTTTCCTCAATATTTAAAAATTTTGCACAATATCTAATCTCCTGTTATTTATTTTCTACAAATTCCATTTTATTATATCGTTGTGAGATGTGTTTGTTTTTCAACATCTCCCACACTTCATGAAATGATCGCGGGGGATTAAGAAGAATCATCATTTTTAGTGATTATGTAAGCTCCAAAGTAGGAGTTTTTGCAAAATCGATCTCAAAATTTGAAAGATCATCATTTTTATTATTATTTTTTTTACTTTCTGCTATTTTTTGTAATTATTATTTTTGTAAGGAAAAAAATTTGTCTAACATGTCAAATAAACTTTTCTCTAATGCGGAAAAACATCACCAACAAATTGAACTAACTTCAAATTGTTTTACTAGAAGTGCAATTGTGAAATAATATACAAAATAAGTTAAAATAATACATGAATATGGAGACTTATTCTTCAAAATATTGTTTATGGAAATTCATAAAATTCAAATTTAAACTAAATTCAAAATTAACTTTAAAAGATAGTTGATACAAATTTTTTTCTTTTCAGATTTTTTCTTCACCATTTTTGAATATACAAATATACTGAATGAAAAGAATTCATCAAAATTGTTAAATTTTATTTGAAAATGTTTATAAACTCTTTCATTAATTCCTCAATTACTTTTATCTTATTACTGAGGCGTTTAGACGTTCAAAGGAGCCTGTTGAGTCCGTAGAGAACATTTGAGAAACACAAGTATAGCCTAAATTCCATTTTATTCACTTTGACATTTTTTCATTCTAGAAAATTTCTATCCATCTTAAATGTTTGGTTGGAAGACTTTGCTTTAAATTTTGACAAAAATTTTGACTCAATCCAACTTTTTGAAAAGGTTGACGACTTTGCCAAAAATCACCAACTCGACACCAAAATTTCGTTAAAAAGTCTGCAAAAGCGTGAAACTCTACACTTTAAAGAAAGTCTATCTGGTGATTAATTTTTTCTTCTACAACTTCTTCCATTTTTCAAATTAAAAAAATTCTTCTTCACTGACACAATGTTAATATTTTAAAACCCTTACGTTAAGGTTGTATAAGAATAAATAATGTTTTGGGTGAATAGTCACGGTGCTAGCTAACTATAGATCTTAATTAAAAACTTTTAATAAAAAAATGAAAAAACATAAAAAAAAACTTCTACTAGATAAGACAAATATGTGAATTCTGTATCGAAAACTTTGAAAAAGGTATTTTATGATAAAAAAAATTACCAGAAGTAACCGAAGGATGCAAAAAGATATTAAAAAAAAATAAAAAAATCTAGGAAAAAAACGACACTGTGAAATCTATGTCGAAAAACACTTTACATCTGTAATTTTCTCGTTTCTTCCAGTAAATTTCTATCCTTCAATAATATTTCTTAGTTAATTATTTTTCAATACAAATTTTGCAGATTTATTGTGTTTAAAGGTTTTTTGATCTTTTTTGCTAAATATTTTTGAATCTTTTGGTATTTTTCAATTTCTTCCCGTAAAAGTCTGACTCATTTTTAGTCATTATTATACTTAGTTAAATTCCAATATATAATGTCTTTATCGCTATGAAATACAACATTTTAGCTATTAAATTTTTGATGACTATAATGTCGTTTTCAGAAAAAAAATTCAAAAACGAACTTTTTTTTATTATATATTTTTGGCTTTTGTAATTTATTTAAAAACAACGAGAACAAAAATAACAATAAAATGATCTGATCAGAATATTTAAAATAATTTATATATATACTTTTTTTATTTTTCAAGTATCCAGATACATTTTTTTTTTAATTTTTAAGAACATACAAAAAAAGAAAGTTCAATGATTTATCAAAACTCTGAAGAAATTTTCAAAAATTCAACATTATCATCTTTTCCGCCTGCTTTGATAGCACAGCAAATCACATACAATGATGCAGTAAAATTTTAACACTTTTAAAGTGGAATGATGTTATCCTATATACAAACTATTAACACATGGGTTCGGGGATAGTATCAGAGATGCGGATCCAGAGTTAATATGCTGGACCAAAGGTTCCATAAAAATTCCATCCAGCTTCAAAATTAAAACAACCCACAAAATGTATTCATTAGAATTTTTTTTATATTCTTATAATCATTATAATCTAAATTAATATGGCAAGTGTTGAAAAATCATTTTTTCTGTTAGGTCTAATCCAGAATTAAATTTTAATTTTTTTTATTTTTTATTTTATAATAGTTTTTCATTATTATTTATCTTATACTTTAATACAAATAAATTTTTGCTATTATTTTCCTTTTGGAAGAATCAATATCAAATAGACTTATCAAATATGATAAAGACAAAAATCATAAAGAATACGATTTTGATGATTTTATTTGCACTTTTATAATTTTGACGGGTCATATTTTCTGTGGGTGGAATTTTCAAAGGACTGTTTAAAAACCTTTTAGACAATAAAAATAAGATCAAATCCAGAAGAAAATGAAATTATCATCATATTTTCAAATAAACTTATTCTGCTGTTCATTTTTTACATTTTTTGAAAGCACGAGATAAAATCTTGGTGTGTGAATTCAAAAGCATGAATAATTTAGTATCTAATACACTTAAATACATTTACACCCAAAACCCTAAAAATGTCTGAGGGTTTAGCGTTATGCATCTGACATTGAACATCTTCGTTTTTGATTTTTTTCTCTTTTATATTTGTCTTCCTCATTTTTTCAATTTTGTTCTTTTTTGAGATCTTTTTGCCACTCCATTCAAAATCTTTTAATTTTCCGTTTTCAAACAGTTAGATTTATTCATATTTTGGATTCTCTTATACCCAAATTTCAGTTTTCATGTAAAATTCATTATTTTTCGGTTTTTGCAAACGTCATAACTAGTAATGTTCCGATTAGGCTTTATTGGCGTTTTTTGTCTGATCGTTATCGGTGTTCGCAAATTCCTTATTCTTCACCGACTTTATCAAGCGATCCATTAGACAAATTAAGGTTTATACTAGAGCTATAAAGAGTAAAAGAAGCTTTGAATTTTATGCATAGCGCTTTGTACAACAAATAGCATTTTAATGAAAGCCGACTTTTTGTTGACAAATGGATGTAAAGAATGTGCTAAATTGATAAATGGGGTTGGGAATCGTTCACAAAAAACGTTCACCCATTTTCATATTTGACCTCCCTTCTCAAATTCTGAACATCTACTTTTCTACTTTATAACATAGTATGTCAATTTTGTCTTACCGTGTGGTGGACCAGTTTACTCTCCTATAAGAAGCAAATTAGATGGAATGACGCTAGAAAAGACCAGGTTTTACGTTAAATCACGTGTTCAAATTCTTTATATGTTCATAAATGTTTCAATTTAATAGAGACTTTTTTGTGATGTTTAAAACGCTTTTCTTACAAAATAATTGAAAATTTTTACACTTCAAATATTTTATTTGTATCGGTTTTGAAATCGTCATCGATGGAAAAATTGATATCGGTCCATCACTCTACTCATAACTGAATTGCGTACTCTACTCCTAGATTTTGTTCTGTGAATTGAAGCCTTATCAATGCCTTGGCCACTTCTGGGCCAAAAGCCACAAAGTGGAGTCCCAAACGTACACCGTGAAGGCCACAGTCAACTTCTTCAACCAAGTCTCATTTTCCGTCATTTCCACGATTCTGCAAAACGCGAAACTGCGCTCAAGCGAACGCTCCAAAATCCTCGAAAAGTGGATCAACGTGGCACAGGAGCTGCGACTCATCAAGAACTTCTCCTCTTTGAAGGCAGTGATCAGTGCATTGCAATCCGCTTCCATCTTCAGACTCAACAAAACGTGGTCTTGCATTTCCAAGTCAGTTCCCTATTCCTTTCCCTTTTCAATGAAAGCAAAGCAAAATGAGCTATTTGTAGAGCAAAAACAAAAGTTCTTTAAAACAATTTAAAAATGAAACTTTTTTTCCATTCTAAATTGTCCAAAACATTAAATGCATGCCAATATTTAAATTTTTGTCAAAAAATTAAGGATTTCAATATTTTATTCCGAATGATCATCATTCGATGAAACAAACGCGCACACTCGTAGACAAAATAAGGACGCAGTATGACTTGAAAATATTCGAACAATGTGATTCCATTTATAATATCTAGTGAAAGGAAACATTTCCAATGTCAAAAAATGAAAATTTGAAATCCTATTTTGACATATCTATATCAAAATGAAAATATATTAAAAAAAAATTGAAATCAGCTTTTCAAATGCTAAAAAGATATGGAAGCATTATTGTCTGTGCTCTTAATTTTTCAATTGACTATTAGCTTCAATTTCTTTGTCAATAGTAAAATAAGACTGCTGTTCACCATTTTTGCAAAATTTAAGTTATTCATATAATGAAGGAAATTCACTTAAATTCAAACTTTTTAGAATGAATCATTAACATTTAGTTTTATCCGTCTTTCTTAAATAACATATTCACGAATTAATTTTGGTTTACCGAGAGAAGGTTTGAAGAGCGTTTATCTTTCATTTGCCATTTAACCGACTCGACTAATTTTCCTTTAACTGAGTCAACCATTATCCACGATGCTAAAACCATTTTAAAGGGACAATGTCTTTAAGGCTAAATTTGAAGTGTCTCGCGAGTTTCCAATCACTCTTTAGTTTAGAAATCACTTTTTAGTTTTAGAATTCAATGTTTGCATGTCCGCAGAGCATTGCAAAAGAGTGTATGTGGGTACCACCTGTTGCCCAAAAACCCATGCGTGTATATCCGCTTCGTGCACCACTCTAAACTTCAGGAACGCTTTTTTCCTGACCGGAAATATATCTCAATAAAAAAAATCAGTGAGACAATTCTTTGTTACAGAGTTGTTTATAGAACAAAAGGAAGTCGTCACCATAAATTTTGGATGCACTCACCTTAACCTCTGTCTCCATTAAACCTTTAATGAAAGAAACGTTGAGTAAATCAGGAGTATCAAGCTTTATTTCCCTTTGCATTTTATACATTCTACAATTTTGTTTCCATTATTTTTAAGAGAGAAAATTAATTTGTTCAAAGATCTGGCGGAAATTTACTCAGAAGCAGACAACCAATCAATTCACAGGGATCTGATTAAGAAAGAAGGAACTTCCAAAATCGTAGATCTCAATTCTCGTAATGGCAAATACTTGAACCGCAAAATTATCAAGTTTTCTTTAAAAAATTTTTACAATTTATCACTAAATTTTATTTATTTTTTGCCATTTTTTACACTTTTTGAATTTATTTTCACCATCGCTAAAATCAGTGCCATCGAGAGTCAAGAGAGACGAAGAAAATCTCGTTAGATCAAAGATAATAATTTTTCATTTGGAAACTATTTTATCTTTATTTCAATAACTTTTAAAATGTAAGTTTTGTGAATCTCCTTCTTTTATTAATTAATTTTTAGAACATTTAAGAAAATTAATCTCAAAAAAAAATTCAAAGGAGATTTTTTGACATGATTTTTGTTAGAAATTTTTGAATGTAAATTTATTTAAATCTAAGTCAATTTGTTATAGATGGATTTTGATTGGCCCTCTATAGTACCCGCGCTAAAAAAAATTATTAGAGGGGGGCTGAAGGGGCAATAAAAATTTACATTATGGAAAAAATTTATTATCTTATGAGAAGAGGGCGCTAAAAGTACTATATAAATTACAAAAACAAATTGTTATAAAGGCATTTAATCATTTTCAAACAGTTTTGTTTCCGATATATGGCATAAATGTTCTCAAAGTTACTTGCACAGCTATATGTTTTTATAATTTTTTTTAAGTTAAGACACTTGGGGCAAGTTGAAAATTTTCAGGGGGGGGGGCAATAAATAAAACTGGGGGCTCCAAAAATATATAAGTAGCGTGGGCTCTGGCTCTCTGTAATAATGAAATCCCTTGATACATCACGAATAACCTGATGATTTATATGCCAATTCTTAAGTTAATTTTTCCTCTTCTCTAGAATGATAAATCTTTTAAAAATCTGAACCGGTTAAGTTGAATCTAGGTTTTTACTAGGTCAGTTAAAAATTTAACCAAAAAAAGTCAAATTATTTGGCTTTTTATAGTAAAAATGGTAAAGTAATATCCATAATTTTTATGGAAAAACCTTAAAAATTTCCCCCTTTTTGAAAAAAATTTTAAAAAATTTTTTTTAAAAAAAAATTTTTTTTAAAAATTAAACTTTTTTAAAAAAAAGAAAAATTTTTTTTTTTTGCCAAAAACTTTTTTTTAGGGTGGGGTTTATTTTTTTCTTTTGATCCCGGTTTTTACCTTCTTCCACTTCAAAAAAAAAAAATTTTTCCGGGGGTTTTTTTTTGGGGGGGGGGGGGGGGGGTCCAAAAAATTAAAAAAATTTAAAAAAAACCCAAAAAAGCCCCCCCCCAACAAAAATCTTTTTTTTTTGGGGGGGGGTAGGAAAAAAAAACCCCCCCCGCCCGGGGGGGGGGGGGGGGGGGTGGGGGGGGGGGGGGCAACGGGGGGGGGGGGGGGTAAGGGAAAAAAAAAAAAAGAAAAAAAAAAAGAGGAAGGGGGGTTTTTTTTTCCGACGATGTAACACTCTGACGTATTTCTACTAGCGGGTCCTCTGACCTTTTGAAATACTCTCAAATTCTACTCGTGTATTTTAACATGATAATGATATAAATCTTACAGATTGATTTCAATGATCTTTCCTTCTTTCTCTCTCATTTGTCAATTTAGAACTTTTTGGCACAGCTAAATTCTCATATGTGTCCTAACGACTCTCTGTTTTTTTGATACACAATAGATATAGGAGATCTCAATCAGAAATGGGCTATGTTCAAGGCACAATTCCTTACCTAGGCACATTCCTCACCGACCTCACAATGATTGACACTCTCTTTCCGGATTTCGTTCAGCACAACTCAAAAAGTTTCATTAATCTTGAGAAGAAAAAGAAAGAATTTGACATTCTCGTCCAAATTAAAATGCTGCAACTCTCTGCCTCCAACTACCGCTTTCAATTCTACCAACAATTTTGGACGTGGTTTAATTCCATCGAACCTTTGACTTCGGACCAAAGCTTTGCCATTTCTTGCCTTCTAGAACCTTTGCCAAATTCCTCTACAAAAGTTTCAACTTTTCACTTTTTTAAAAAGATATCAACAACAAGCCCAATATATATTATATATTAATTCTTATATATTTATAACTTAGAGTCAAAAACAGAATTTAAAAGACGTTTCTATCATTTCATATTCTAAAAAGATTTCCGAAAGTGCGGATTCCGGTTTTAATTCTTCAAACAAATCCAGTCCTACCCAAAAAAATCCATCAAATGTTTCCTTTGACTCTTCAAATAATGAAACTTCTAGCAAAGGGTCTCTCTCCAATTTACTTCAAGTTTGTTTAAAATTATTCCATTTGTTTTTATATCCACACATTTAACCTCCATATCTTCCAACACTTTTTTGCGGCGCGTTCATCAAACCAAAATTGAATAATGTGGTAGTGTTATATTATTTTTATTAATTAACTATACTTAATTAACCCATTTTGGGTTATTGTTCCTGTAGAATTTAGAATTTCCAATGGAATTCAATAAGGATAAGTAAAAACCATCTGTTTTGCGTCAACCAAAATGGATTAATTACTGACTAATTAAGTAGATAGCCAACAAAGATTACACGTTCAACTGCCCTTTAAATTACTGCCCCCTAAACTAAATTGTTAGTTACTTTGGAGCAAGTTTTTTCCACACCAAAAATGAGGCGTGGTATTTCTCCAAGACTTACTTTTTTGCCTGAGTTATTTAGACAACTCAGACATATGTGTTTGTATGTAGTGTACGTACACATGGATTTGAGATTCGCATTCAAGATTGACGGCCTTTAATAAAGCTAATAACCAATCATCAAACGGAGAGAAATATCGCATGTTTGTTCTTTATTATTTCTCTTCATTTTCTTTTTTTCATATACTTTTTTTGTTCTTATATTTCACGCCCTATTCTATACATAGCGGGAGGAAGGGGCTACAGCCCCAGGCCCCACGTTCCCCTAGTCCGACCCTGAGTATGATAAATAAAGGTTATAAGTGGAATATAATAAAAAAACTTATTTATTATTATTAAACATTTTATGTATACCATGATTATATTGACCGTTAGAAAATAGTTATAAAACATTCTATATGATGTGAGGAAAGTGTGGAAACAAATAATTTTCACGTTGAGTGGAGAGGTAAGTCTTAAAAGCATTAAGATTAGATTATTGTTGCAAGCAATCGGAGGTGAGCGTGTTGAGCATTTGAGGGAGAAGTGTAAGAGGAGAAAGTCGACGAGAAAGTTAAGGTATTACAATTAACGCAAATATGGTGACGTTTTCTGTGGGGTAAAATTTTCTGATGAGGGACAAAAGGCATTAGTGCTAATGGACAGTTGCCATGATAGTATTTGTAACCGATGCAAGCAAGTGAGAAATTGCGTCTAAACTGTAATTTATCGAGTCCTAGAAGGTTATAAAGATCTTGAGTAACTACGTCTCGGGAGCAAAGACCAATAATAATTATACGATGGTTATTTTTTTTAAATTTTGTGCTAAAAATATTCCCATACAAGATAAAAGAGAATTTTATGGATATAGTTGAATATAGAGAGTGTACTTATAAGCTACTGTAAATATGGAGTTGGGTGTAAATATGTATACTCATACAAGATATTGCAACAACAGGATGTTCCGACAATAAACAATATTAATGATTATAATTACATTAAATATGGGAGTGAGTAGGATTGGTTGGATGCTGGATTCGATAACTCAAGGTCTTGGGTTCGATTCCGCAACAAGCCTCCTTTCCTCATAGTTGAATAGAAGCGGCGCAATTGTGCCTTCTCGGTGATAACACCCCACCCTTACCTTAAGTCGCCTTCCACTACATGCAGTTTCACAATAACCCGATTCTGGTGTTGAGAGCTATACGAAGTTGCTTGCGCATCATACATTTCTGTTTTAGTCTTAAATAACATTAAGCTATTTTGAAGGGGGAAGCGGAAAAATTATAAAATTTTCAGAAAAATTTCTCTGGGTAGTTTTTCAATTTAACTTTTTAAATATTATATTTAATTTTGGATTGGTCTAAATGAGCCGTTTCGTTTAGCTATCACTGGAAAATATCTTATTGAAATGTTCTGTTTTTGTGCAGGACTGCAACAGTAATAACAACTGTGCTCAAAGTAATTCCTACAAATTCGAAAATTCCTGCATCATCAAAGTCAGTTTGGACAAGTCAATTGATAACAGCCTTAACACCAACGTATACAAGAGCATATGGGTAAGAGAATGAATTGATTTTTGCGCCGAACTTTTTCCAGTTGTTTTAAAAAATTTCCTTTCACGTGAATAACGCTCTTTACTTTCTAACACTAGATTAAAAAAATTAAAAAATCAAAACATTCTGAAAATTCCTACTTTCTCCTAGAACATTGAAGATAAGCTGTACCATAATTTTAATAATTTTTGTAAATTAAGCCTTCAAATTTTTAATTTTATTTAAAAAAAAAAATTAATTAATTAGCAAAGATTAATTAATGTAAATAAAATTAATTGTAAGTATGTTAGTAATTTTTGTTAGGGTTTTATTTTTTGGTTATTAGTTAATTTCTTAATTAGGAAGTTAATTTGAGGTTTTAATTAATTTTGGTTAATTAGAAAGTTAATTTGAGGTGTTTTTAGTTATTTCAAGTCAATAAGAATTTTATAGCAAATTTCGGGAAATAGAGATGTTTGAAAAACGTCCATTTTATCACTACGTTCTCATTTCTGAAGCAAATAAATGCACACGCTTTTTTCAAGGAAAAGCGTAGATGCGATTTCAAAACGAGATACATGAATTATTCTTTTGCAAATTCTATCGAATCTTTTTTTCTTGCCTCTAAAACATTTTTACTTGTTAATAATTGATTATCATTTCGATAGCTTCCAGTTATAACGAATTTCAATTTGCTGAATTTCGTGCAAAATAAAGTGATTTTTTAGGTCTCCACAAAAGTGTAGTGAATTTTCTTCAAATTTCTGTTATAACAAAATTTTATTAAAAGAAACAAAAACTTTTGCGTGATTTAGATAAACAATAACGATCGAACTTCGTGCGTGTTGAAGAAAGCTATGCGAAAACATGGCGTTTCCGATGACCACACAAACTTTCAGCTCTTCCAGATTCTTCCGCTGCAAAGAGGCGATTTTTTGATACCGGAAGACGCAAACGTCTTCTACGCCATGAAGGACGGCTATCCCAAGTTTGTAATTCGCTACAAATGGGACTGCTTGACGCATCAGCCAATAGCATCCTGTGCCTCAATTTCCTCATCTTCTGCCGCTTTGCCTGTGGATAAGAATTTGAATGAAAGCAGTAACAACAACAACAACCACACAGGCATTGCCTATTTGAACAAAATTATCAAATTGACAGCAACCGTTAATAAATTGAAATCCTCTTCACAACAACATATGTCTCGCCCCCTATCCACTTCTCCGTCCTCCTTTTACACTCCATCAATTTCTTCATGCGCGTCCACAGGCAAGGCCATCATCAAAATGAGTGGAAACAGTTGTAGCGGAAGGCACCTGGACTCCTTGAAAATGGCGTCCTTCAACAGCCATAAGCACAAATGGAAAAGTTCTAGTTTGATAGATCGCCTGCTCTAAAACTCCTCATTGTCTCATCCTTCCCTTATTTTTCAGAGAGTCTTGATAGCAATCATGATGGATTTGTTCCTTGTTCACGTTACATTGTTTGGTTATTATTATAATGATGATGAATTATTTTATATTTTATCCCATCCATTTTTGTTACAAAATTATATGAAATTTGCACACGTATATTAAATGTGAAATAAAAACGATATGAGTTGATGAGACGTGAACATATGCAAGATACACATTAGCTGAGTGGGCTATATACTTCTTTTACGACGTCATTTAAAACTACTCCTTGCCATTTCCATTTTAATTCATTTATGATGAGGCATGTATTTAAAAATATTGACTTAGCATATGTTTAACACAAATTTATAAACCCTCCGAATTTTGTTGTCAAATATTATTTAAATATTTTTTAAAAATCTCTGTAACGAGAATTTTCAATTCTTTTTAGCCATTGTTCTTATTTTTATGCAAATTCAAATTAGTTTTGAAAAAAGTTTTTAAAAAGGAATATTAAGGAAAACTATTTCTTTTAAAATTCATTATTTAAAAACGAATTCTATTTAAAATTCAAAAAATATTCTATGTAAACCGCTTGATTTTACATTTTGACACTCTAATTGCAAAAATTGAGTACGGAAATGAAATCAACATGATTAATTTAGTATAAAAATATATATTTTATTTTAAATTTATTTAATATATTTGGACACAATTTTCACGCGAAAACCGAAAATTTGATTGACACTTTCATAAATTACTAGTAAAAACTGAGTCCAGAAATAAAATCAGAATGGTTGATTTGGTATAATAAAATTTCTTTTCTTAAAAATTTGAAGGAATATCTTCTTAAATAATTTTATAATCACTCAAAATTTTGATTGACATTTGCTAAAATGTTGCCATTTTTATTGGATTTGGTTTTACCAAAGGTTACTTTAGTGAACCTTTTCACTCATATTTTATTGACAAAATCATAAATGCACGTGAACAGAAAACCCAATTTCTCTCTTGTTTTATCGACATTTCGAAAGCTTTTGATTCGTTTCAATATTCTTACATCATTAACCCATTTAGGGCCAATGTTCCTATTTTGGAACATAAGTAATTTCATCTTCGTCTGCTTTTTTCAATGACTTTGAATATAAATCGTCTGCGTTTTTTTTAGATATCGTCCGATTTGCTTGGCCTTAAATGGGAAACTGAAATTTTACGGAATTTATCTTTCTGTATTGTTGCTTTTTTGAATCTTACTTCTCAAATAGATAACATGGGTTTTCTATTTCAACGATACTTATCCTTTCTTCTCGACGTTAAATCAGATATGCCTCAAGGATCAACAGTGCTTTTTAATATCTTCATTAATGGCCGTCCTAAATGCACAAATTCCGCTGTTTTCCTGATGGTGTCACTGTTTCGATCTTTTGCATCTATTTTTTATACTAGTCTTTATTATTTGTTGACTAAGTTTGAAATAATTATTATGGTTGATAATAGCTTTATTTATAAACAATTATTAACTTGGAAAGATCATTTCAATCATCTAAACGAAATATTAGATGCATAGTTTTTGGTTCAAAGCACTGTAGAAATTAATTTTTTTTAACACTTTACTGTAAAAATTTATATAAAAATTTTTTTGGTCTCAATTTAAAAATGGTTACTTTGCTTTATTTTTATCTTACTTAAAATTTAATCTTGTAAAATTTATTTCAAAACAAACTTAATTTGATAACTTAAAATTGATAAAAACAACTGTCAATAATGTTTTTTGGAGATGATTTAATTAGACTATACTTTATATTATTCCTGATTTAACTGATAAGAACAAGTACGGATATTGCGCAGTTTATTTGAAAAACAGAAAAAACTGTCTTAGTTTATTAGAAAAAAGCAGACAACTGTTATAAGGTCTTTTATTTTGAAGTTGTACATGATAATGGGTTAATAACCTATAATCACAAAAGAATTAAGAGAGGTGGTAGGTCGACAAATGTGAAAATATATTTCAACCAGGATCTCGAAACCTCTAATTTTGTGTTCTCAGTTCATTTAATTAGTTATTTGCAGGAGAGAAGGATATCACCCATGACTCGTGTAAATCGACAAAATAATTGCAGTTTGTGCAAATGTTTTTCAAATTTCATTAGAATTTTTATTAATTTAAAATTTTAAGGGTCCACTCCCTCCTCTTTGTCTTCTTCTTTGATGTCTCCACTTCTCTCTGTCCATTGCTGCGTCTTCGCTGAGTCCACGCTCATTCAGCTCATCTCTCTATCTTTTTCGTTGTCTCCCTCTGCTTCTTTTTCATAGCTTGGCGCACCTCATCGTCTTGCTACAGCCAACACACTTATGTCAACTCCCGTCTTTCTTCTAATTTCCTCATTTCTTTTTTTGTTTCTTAGAGTTATCCCCATCATCCTTCTAAGCATTTTCATTTGCCGCCATTAATTTTCTTTCATCTTTTTTCTTCAAGCTCCAGCATTCACAACCACAGGGCGCGCATCCGGGGGGGGGGGGGGGCGAAAATGGCCTCCCCCCCTCCCAATAATATTCTATAAGTAAGAGTTGCTTCTTATTTATGAAACATGTATGATGATCGCATTATAGAATGTAATGATCATTCGAATACATGATAATGTAAGATAGAATAAAAGAGGGAATGCAGACTTTCGAATCAAAGATCATGGCAAGCTGCTTTGAAATTCCTATCAAACATATTTTACAGACGATGCGTGGGAGCTACTCCTCTATAAAGGCTCTCAAGAACAATATTCATTCCATTGATAGCAATATTGGGAGTCTTAAAAATCATGGTGGGATCTAGAGATGTCAATCCCTTGACAAGTGTGTATTTTAGACTTCTCTCTAATATTTTTTAGCAGATGATATAAGAAATGTTTGGCATCTTTTTTTAAACTTCAAACTTTCTTCTTCACTACATTTCGCCTCCTTTAAATAGTTTTTTGCGGCAAAACCTATATCAATTTTTCTCGTCAATTAAATTTTGAGAATTATCTAAATCGAGTTTGAAAACACTTGAAATAGTTGCGAGTTTATCAGGAAGAATGAAACGAGAAAATAAAGACTTTACAATGCTTGAAAGACAAGGAAAAGTTGAATGTCCTGTAATTTAAGTAAAATCAGCCTTTCGTGCAGGTGAGTCTTTGAAAAGAAAATAAACGTCCCGTAGAAAGGTATTTAAATTCCATTTTGATGAAGTAATACCAGTCCTGAGAGCTCCATGTAAGACATGTAGTCCGCATACTCCTATGTTTATTAGTTTTTTGTTGATATTCTCATCCTCGGTTCTTTGAAACTCGAAATCATTCAAAAACTGCAAATTAGCATTTAGGCCATCCATTGAAACTTGTAAAAGATTGTTTTGATTAAAAGGTTTCAAAATATGAGTTACACTTTGCAGTATGTCTCTAGCTGAGGCATGGCTAAGGAAAGCGCTGTCAGAATATCGAAAGCAAACTTCATCCCTTTCCTCGTCATAAAACCTTTAAAAAAACATCAAGTTGATTTTTCTGTGAAACCTTTTTCAGAGCTTCATCAAAACATATGACAAAGTCGGCACAACTTTTAACTTTATTAGTCAAATTATCGTTGAAGTAAGGGCTAGGCCATAATTGATAACATAGCCACATTTTGTTTTACTAAGTTTGAAACAAGAAGCTAACTTTGAGTCTGGAAACATCAACTTAAAAGTTTCGCTGGCAAAAGAACATGAATTCATCGAAAAATTGGACTGAACGACAAAAAAACCACAAAATGTCAGCTTTTGTTATATCATCTTTGCATACCCCTAGTTCTTTTATGTTATAATTCTTTTTCATAGCCTGGATAGTTTTATCGAATGATATTGATGCTTCTGTTTGAGAAGGGATTTGTTCAACTGACGGAGTGTTTTTCGCAAAACTGAAAATAGATGGTTGACGTTGCTTAGATTCAAAAAGAATAGAATAAGTTTTGCTTTTCATATGAGACTTAAAGGCAACTCTTCCCATGCTACCAATTGATATAGACTTTTTACAAAGCATACAAAATGCTACTTTATCATTCATTGCCTTCTTATTGACAGCCAAGAAGCAAATTGAGGTTCGACTTTCGGATCAAGCCATACGTTATTGAAAAATGTTTTTCTAGACATTTAATTAAATAGAAATACAAGAGATCAAAAAATTATTCTAAAAAAATCTTTATTTACTTTTTTATTTTACTAATTTGAAGTAAAAATATTTAAAAAACTCAAAAAAAGTATTTATTCCAACCCTCATCCCTTTTTATTGCACAGTACACAAACAAACACACATCGGTTTTAAAACTATGATAAGATTAATCAAAATACTAGTGAACAAAGAGTTTCTGTAAACAATTTTTTAGCGATTAAAAAATAATGGCGGGTTTTTTAAATAAAAAACTTTTTGATAAATTCCCTGATTTTTTTGAAAAAACATCAAAATTCCGCGACAGAAATATTTTTCCCTGATTTTAAAAATTTGTATTGCGTTATTTTAAGAACATGATTCCGTTTTTAGCGATCCCTCTTATTTTTACGCAAATTGAAATGAATTTCGAAAAGTGTTTTTTAGGAAGAATATTAAGAAGAACAACACACATTCTCGGCTTCCCCATCAAAGATCCAGAAGTTTTGGAGAGTGTTGGCGCTTTAAAGGAATTTTTTAGTGAAAAGGATCCAAAGATGGAGAACGGTTTTGTGCCTACGATTTTACCGATCCTCGCACTGTCTTTGCGAGCTGATGAAGAGTCGGAAATGGAAAACTTCGAAGTCAATGTAAGACCTAACGAAACAATACGCCTTTCCTTTTCAACCATATGTGTTACGAAAAATAACGACTTCTGTTTTGTGTTCAGAATGGAAGTGAACTTGATCTTGTTTAAAATTCGACTTAGAAAAAAATTGAAAGAAAAATTTAGCCGCAAAGTCATAATCAAAGAACGCATTGATAATTGTCTACAGGTTTATATTAGCAAAAAAACGATTTTAAACAACACAGTTTTTTTATGCATCAATGGAAAAAAACGTTCAATAAAACTCTGGTAAATTCACAGCCCACTCAATTGGTCCTCTACTCCATCCATGATTCTCAAAGAAACTGTCACAACACATTCTTTAACACTTCAAACGCTGTCTACACTTATAATATCTAAGTTGCAATAGCAAGTTTTCTTGTGTCAAAGTCTTGCTTGTGCATTCCTTTAATCTGTTTCCACCATTTTTGAAATATTCACTTTGATCCACATCTATCCTAACTTCTTCGCGAAAGAAAGGCTTTTCAGAATCAATTCAACGATTTATTTCATGATTTGAATCTTCAATTCAAAACGAACTAAAGTCTAAAAAGAATGAAGCGCAATGACGCATAAAAAAAGGTTATGCCATACAACGGTATTTTTAAAGCATTACAATGTGTTCAAGAGCATTTCTATCTTTCATTAAATAAAAATGCAAATTCAAGATGCATGAAAAAGCACAATATCCTTCATTTTTATGGGAATTTGATATGGCTGCTTTGTTCGATTCTTATTGTTTATGGTATGCACTTTTAAATGCAATGAAACGTTGGTTTGAGAACTTAATTCTCTCCACAGCATTGGAGGCATCCAACAAGAAGATACACTCACTCGACAGTAACTTAAATTTAAATTCATATGAACACAGTCAAGGTATAATATGTATTTGAAAAATGTTACCTATTTTGAAAAGGTGATATCAAATTAATGGGAGCATCCCCCGTTTTCCTGTCATATTTCTTAACAGACATTTTTCAAATTTTCGATAATTTCACTGACTGGACGACCAAATTCATTTCAAGCTCCTGACATTTCTTTAGCCAAGACTATTAAAATTTTATAAGCTTTTCAGATACTATTCCAAATTAAGGGCGCTGGCATCGAGCATATGAAATAATGGCGCCCTCTTGTACCAAAGTTTCGTATAATTTTTGCTAAAACATCAACGACAGAATTTGTTTCGTTGCAAAGAATCATTTTAAGTTTGCTCAAGAGCTAAAAATTCAATTTCTGTGCATTCATGTGTATTGAGGAGATCAAATCGACATTTTAATATTCGTAGAACAAAAGGATAGACTTTTCGAATCTCCCTTGAAATCGAAACACTAAATAACGTGCCTTTCTTTTTTAGCTGAAGTCAACTTTATCTGAAAACCAAATTAATATTTGTGAAAGTTAGCACAAGTTATGTTTCAATTAGGAATGAAATTACACTGTAAAGCAATTGATTAGATAGACTATTCATAGCTTTAGCACTTTATCTTATAACAAGGGTCAATTTATAAACACTTGCAAAGTTTCCTCTGCTTTCATAAAATAAATTATAAAAAAATTTTGAAAAAGTTTTACTCTTTAAATTGAACGCAAAAAACGTATTATTATCTGGGGTCCATTAGACCCCACTGGTAAACAATGTTTCATTGTTCAATAATATTCAATAAAGAAATTTATACGTCATTAAAAACCAAAAAAGGAACACCTTATAATACCAATTGACCCTAAATAAGTTTCAGATTATTTAAATACACTACTTGTTAAAAACCGATCAAAATAAAGAAATTATACCAGGAAAAAATTCTAGGAATTACACCAAGACTTAATTCATTTAAATTAAAAATTTATCGATAATGTGAAAAGGTATTCAATTGCTTTTGTTGTTGTTGTTTTTGACACCTAAGTATTTCCGTGTATTGGTGGGTGTTCAATGTTAATATGTAAGATGTTTTTTTGTGTCAGACGTGTTTTAATACAAATAAATAAGAAAGTTTGTATCAAAAATGTGAAAAAATGTATTGTATGCACTAAACCTAGCCTCACCATAACGCTAACATCTACAATAGCTTTCCAAAATTCTACACATTAAGGCCCATTTAGAAATTGGTTAAGCACTTGTCAATCAAGAATTATGCAAATTGAAGAACAAATTCAGCGGGAAAGTGGCTAAAGATGTTTGCTCCAAATCTTTCATTAACGCTCAATACTATCTTGTGTACAACATGTTAGCCTTGGGAAATTTTATCAATTAAATTTTCATAGATATATTTTTTTGTAATCAAAAATTTCCAATAAACACTGTTATTATCATCAGCCATAAAAGAACGGTTTGTATAAGATCTCTTTTGATTAATCATAAAATAATATATGTTTACTGGCATAATGCCTTCATTCTCTATTCTGAAACAAAGAAAAAATTCTTGAAAAATCTGTCTTTCCAACTTGCTGAAAAATTTGGGATTCTTCGTTTGCAAATAGAAATCTTATGAGAAAAACGAAACTTGCTGGAATCAAAGTAGGGTATTCAGACAAAGCTAATTCCCATGCTTAAGAATACGATGAAGTAGCAATTCCACAGCGTTCAAAAAGAAGTTGATCAATTTGTTTTAGTTGTGAAAGAACCGTATGCCTGAAAAATAAAAGGTATTACAACTTTATATTAGTGTCATCAGCTAAAGATTTGTGCATATTTAATTTTTACAATATCAGAATTTTTTCAAATGTAAAACTCTGTACACAAAATGTTATGTAGCGTTGAGGGTAGAGCCATTACACTGTTGGGGTGAGAAGTATGTAATTAAAGGTGACACTCGAGATACTGCAACACAAGTGTTTAGTCCATCTAACCAGGGGTCGGCAAAGTGGTCGATATCGACCCCCTGGGGTCCATAACAGATCTTTAGGGGTCGATAAGATAGAAAAACTTACCAAATTGTTCTATGCTTTTTTTTACTTTATAGTAGTAATAAATCTCCTTTTTCTTTTAAAACATAGTTTAGCACATTGTATAGTGTAGGATATATGAAACATTTTTGGTTTCTATTTCTCTCTTAATTGTTGACATTGATTAATGCTTTTATGAAAGATTTCTATGTGGGATGGGGGTCGATGTGAAGACAAATGTTCTATTAAGGGGTCGACGGGTAAAGAAAAGTTTGCCGTTCCCTGAAATCGAACGGTGACATTACATCAATGATATAGATCGATCATTTTTATAATTTAAATAACAAAAAATTCATTTCAAAATTTTATATGAAAATTGAAACATAAAAAACTCCACTTGAAAGAATGGAAGAGTAACGTGAATACAGATTGAGGATAGAAGTAACATCCATTCCCATAAAAGTCATCTCAATGTGAAAAACACATTATTATTATTGATTGATTATTATTTTCTGCAGAGAAGTATGTTGTAATAGTCACATTTATGAAACATCGCCAGAGTAGTAGTAGTAGAGATTCAAAGCAAAATGTATTAACCCAAACACATGCAAAACATACGTGATATGAAGTAAAATGGGAAGTATTTGAATCTCCGCATCATTTAATTAAACATTTTAGTGCAACCGAAATCAATATGGAAAATGCAGTATTAACAAACTTAAAATGTCTGTCTAAAAGACAGTGATTTGATATGAAGAACTTTCAGAGTCGGCATGTGAATGTCTCGGGTTAACGGCAGAAAAACATTGGTCTGACTGAGTGAATAAACAAAAATCTTAGCAAAAAGAAGTGTACAACTCATTTCATGAAGCAATTTTTATGTTCTAACTTTTTTCCACAATTTTATAATGGTCAATTTAACTGATCTTGTTCGGTGTTGAAAGTTCTTCTTCTTCTTCTTCTTTGTTCAATTGAATGCGTCAGAAGTATTGAATAGAGTTCGATTAACGCGATTGGAATTTCAAGGGTTAAGCAAGATTGCGGGATTAATTTGTAAAACGTAAACTTTTTTATTTATAAAATAAAAATAAGGAGAGAAACGCTCTACGAACTAAAGTCATCTTCATTGCGGAATCCTTTTGATATCGATCGCCTAATTGTTGATGGGGAAGAGCTAAAATAATTAAAGAGCACACATAAAGTTTAAGTATAAAATAAATCATAAGGTTTATGACTGTGAAAGAAGTTTAGCTTCTCAACAACTTTCAGCACTGACTTAGCCGTTGTTCAACTAAAAATATTATTTAGGTAAAAAAGAAAAAAAGTGGTCTCTGAAATGACACCCCATTTCGTACTTACATGCCCAAAATATACAAAAAAACATTTAAGCAGTGAAGTGCTATTAGGCTGAGGTGGGAGCCTTCATGGTTGGTTTGCTTATATAAGGAAAGGTACTGACAAAATACTCCAGAGATAAAATTTCCAACAGTTACGGTGCTATTTCGGTTGTTTATGAGAAAAATGTTGAGCTTTGAAATTTTGTGTGGCATCAACAATTCTATCAATTGTACAAAGGCAGCGAGCAAAAGAGTTTATCTGTGAGTGAGACGCCTGCTTTTAATGTGGACAGCATGGATGTGTAAGACTTTTCATTGAAGGATTTAATTTAAATGCTGAAGCAAAATTTAGTTCCATAAAACGATAAAATCTAATACCTACACTACTAAAGCCAACTTTTTGTATCTAAAAAGCCATTGGGTTGTACAATGTACACGTCCCTAGCACAAGAACAAAAATTGAAAAAGTTATGCACTACAGGAACCAATGGCTTTTTATTGTTAAATTCAAAGCAACTCAAACCTCATTTTTGAAATGATAAAAATTACACGTGTGACTCGCAATACATTTTAGGTGAACTTAATTTTTCAAAAAAACTGCTTGCAACGATATGCACTACAAAAAGGATGTTTGTCTTTGAGTATCTTGCTATAAATTTAAACACTTTGCAACAGCTTTTACAATAACATTTAGAAGATCTTAAACATTAGAAGATTTTTAAATAACAATCGAGACTGTTTTCTGGTCTGGTAATTGTAATTTGTTGGTAGCGTAGTTGGTATTTTTAAGTGGTGAACATATAGAGATTACTGTGGTCTAATGTCTAGGGTGTTATGCATATAGTTATTTGAAAAGGCCATTCAATCATTCGGCAGGCCAGATACTATTTGTTTGCGTTAACAAGATTTTGCCTAAAAGATATTTGTTGTACAGTTGACTAGCATTAATCCGGAAATCAATAATTCAGACCTTCTATGTCTAAATAAAATTCTGACATCATTAATTAAGAACTATGGAAACATTTTGTTAAAATATTAAAAAAAATAATGAATAGAATGCTGTCTGATAAAATGAAATTAGCTTAGTAAAGGTGTCTGTAGAAATAATAATGATCAGAGAACAATCTAAGACTGAATCAATATGTGAACATACGGAAACAGGCGAGTCGCACACATTCTGAATTAGTTATAGTCGCCTGTATTAGCAGTATAAACACTTATTTCATTATTTTTTTTTCTTACAAATCTATATTTTTATATTCATAATTTTTGTCTTATGAAACCATCTGATTATCCAGAGTTTAACATGAGAGTTCTTTTAGACATTTATTTAAACTTGTTATAGCCATAAATTTTCGTGAACCCAGGATATTGAAATTGGGTTTTTTCAATCACCAACCTGGAATTTGGGGAAAGAAGATACCCCTCCCTAAAAATTTTTTAATGGGGAAAAAAAAAAGAAAAGGGATGGGTAAAGGGGTGGGGGAGGTTTTTTTTTTTTATATATTTTTTTTTTTAAAGAAAAGAAAAAAAACCCCCCCCGGTTTCTTAGATTATTGCGTATTTACTCTAAGTCGGGGTCCTACCTTAGTTATGATTCCAGCCGCAATAGTCTCACCACGACTCCTTAGGAAAATACGGCCCAGAGCTTTGCACCGGGAGTACTCTTCGAAGCACAGCTGGGCTGACTTCAAGGTCACGAGCACCAAAGCACCAGTATTTGATGAAATCAAGCGCGGATTCTTCTTAACGATGCCTGCTGACTTTTTGTCTATCTCGTGAATCAGTTTGGATATGATTGCCGGCTCTGCCACCTGTTGGTGATGCAGGATGACCTGAAAAATGAAAGGAATTTTTATGTGCAATCAGCCACGTAGCGAGATGACTGTTTAAAAAATATTGTGATTTACAGGTTTAAAAATAAAACACCGGATCTATTTTTTGATGGTATGCTTTTACTCTAAGAACCTAACGCAAAGAATAAATATAATGAAAATATAGAAAAATCATGGAAATCATTGACAACAGGATTGGAGCGATTCTAGATAATGATTAAAATTCTGATTTTTATTATCAAAACCCGATTCTAATTTTGCCTCGCATTAAAATCGGAATCGACACCAACTCAAATTGGCAGTCTCGGTCAATTCGTTTAAATTTGTTAGCAGGAATTTAAAAGCAAATAACAAATATAGATTATGATAAAATCAGAAATGCCAACAAACATAGAAACAGACAGTCACATATAGGAGCACATATGCATGCACATAGAGTAGAACTGTTGTTGTAAGCAAAAATAAAGTGCTTTAAAATATAAAATATATATTTAATACTAAAATACAGTAGACCCTCGAATATCCGATAAGTCAGACCGTGTTCGAAAAAACAATTGTTTGCTCTCATAAGCTTACAAGACGCTATTTTCTTTGATTTTTTAAATTCAAAATGCTAATAAATATTTTTTTTATTTAATAGATAATAATTCGTAGCAAATATTTTCTTGCGAAATGCCTGGAAGAAATACAGGCAGAGCTCAACAGCTTGTCATTTTATCAGTTATCAAAAAACTTGAACTTATTAACCAATTAGAAGCGGGAGCTCCTGTAAAAAGTGTTTGTGAAGAAAGAAACTGTCTCAGACATTCGGAAAGCTAAAGACAAACTCTTAGCTTTTTCTTTAAAGTCCAATGTGAATGAAAGTCGTGATAATTCTTCTCTTGGAAATAGAAAAAGGATGCGAGTTTTTAAGGATGAAAATTTGGAAGCAGTAACAAAATGATTTGTGCAGTGACGATCATGCGGTGTGAAGGTTTGTGGGATTGCTATTCAAGATGCTGCTCAAAAGTTAGCTAGGCATATGGAAATTAATGATTTCACTGCTGGTGATGGGTGGTTATGGTTTTTCAGAAACAGGCATGGCCCTTGCAACACAGTTTTGCATGGGGAAAGCTGGCAGTGCGCCAGTCGAAGATGTTGAGTCTTTTAGACAGAAGTTAAATAAGTTAATCAAAGATGAAGGGTTTTAACCTGCCAAAATTACAATGCTGATGAAAGTGGTCTTTTTGGCGTTGTATCCCAAAAAATACGCAGGCATTTAGAGATGAAAAAGATAATCGTGGTGAAAAGATACGTAAAGAAAGGATTTCTTTCTTGTGTTGCGCCAACGCAGTGGTCAGCATCGTTTACCTCTATCTGGGGTGCGCAAGTCTAAGCGTCCGCGAGTTTTGAAATTGTATGAATTGTCTGCTCGTTCATTACTACAACTCGAAAAAGGCTTGGTTTAACCATTTTTCTAGATTGGTTTTTTAAACATTTTGTACCAGAAGTTCAGAAATTTCAAAAAGATATTCTAAAAATTGCTCCTAAAGATGTGAAAGATTGTTAGTTATAGTGGAAAAATTAGAGTTCTTTTTTTGCCTCCGTGATTCAGCCAATGGACCAGAGTGTGATTTATTCCTGTAAGAAACTGTATCAGCGTAAATATCTTTATGAAGTTGGAGTTGATATAGAAGGAAAAAAACAAAAGAAAATATCAGGAACTAACATAAAAGGGGCCATTTACAATATTGCAGCTGCATGGAAAGACGGTAAAGCAACAACCCTGGTCAACGCATAGAAAGAACTTCTGTATGATACTGATGATGTTAAGTACGATTTTGAAGGTTTTGAGTCTCTTCAAAAGAGCGGGGAACATGTTTCTTTGGAGGATGTAGGAAAGTGGCTAGAAGAAACAGAAGAAGACCCTGGTCATCATGTTATGACAGATGAAGAAATAGACGAAGAAGTTCTTAATGGTAGCACAAAGGAGGATAATGACGAAAATGATTTGGATGTTAAAATTCCAAAACTTTCAGCAGTTCGAGAAGCCCTTGAACGTACATTGATATAACTGCAGACGAAGAAAGCAACCAGTAACGATCTTTGAGAGACATGATCATTCTAAGACAACACATACAGGGAAAACAATTAAAGATGTATTCCCCTTTTAAGCCAGTTGTCAGAGCTACAGAATCAAACTCTCCTCAACCATTTACAAGTGGAGTTTACTCTTTCGATATTTAAACTGCTCAATTTTTTTTAATTCTTTTTAAATGCATGTTATATTAGAAAAAAAAGTGGGCATGAATGAATAATAATTCGTCTGATTTGTTATAACTTCTGTTAAGTCGGACACTGCTTTCCCCCAAGTAGTCCGCCTTAACGATGGTCTACTGTACTATCATTAATACTTTAATTTCGGACACAGCTTGCAAGTATACACATGCACTAGTCCACATTACTATGTGTGCAACCCAATTGAGATCATTCATTAATCTTTGACTTAGGCGTGTCACATTTTTAAAGCAATTTCTTATCAATTTTTAAGGGACACTTTTATTGAAGTCTCAAGGGATGCATGCAAACAAAAGTATAATTAACTAATAAGAAAAAAATGTTTTTCGACTCTGGGAAATGGTGTAAATATATCATTTTTAAGTTTAAATTTTAAAATGCCATTTTTTGAAATCTATAAATTATCTTAAGTTCTAAATTGCTCAGCTACCACAAGTAAGTGATTTTTTGAAATTCTTAGAGCACCTGATTTGAACGTTAAATTTCTTTCATTCTATGTAAAACATTATCTAATTTTTTTCTTATTTTCAGAAAACGTTCGATAAACTCGTAAAATATTTAAATAAAGAATATTTAAAGGAATTGTAGACAAAATAGTTTTTTAAATAAACAAATAAAATAAATTAATAACTATTGATCCTTCCGGATAGTTTTGAAGACTTATACTCGTTACCTCCCCTCCAATCACCTCTAAACCCAGCACAGGTTCTCTTCTTCTGACCAGCTCACAACAGACTTCATTCTTACTTCGACTTCTTCATTTACTTTTGCTCCTATTCTCTTGAAAAAGGACACAGTCGTGTTTGAAAATCTTTTTTCCGTTTTATATACAATTTCATAGAACAAATGAATCACCCAACTTGCTCTACTGTTAATTTTATTATTTTTTTAAATAAATTATAAAACATCTAACATCCATACATCAAGAACAAGTTAGATACAGACATAAAACTGCCCAAAAAATTCTTAGTGTCAGCATCTGTTTCACCTGAAAGTGAAGAATTTATTTTACACGAAGAATTGTATAGGCGGGAATCAACAGCGAAATATATACGGATTTTACATCCCCTATCATATAGTACAGTAGGTTTCAATAAAATTGGCCTATGACTTGAAAAAAAATGTAATCAAGTACCAAATATAGAAGTGCATGTATAAAAAAGAGTATCATAACAATGATACTATTTCACTTCCGAGAAATATAAATCTAATAGAACGACAAAATTTTTTTATCAAAACAACCAAAAGCTACACAAACGACACAAAAGAAAAAATGTTCAAGATATCATTGAAAATAGAAAGAGAAATAGCGTATGGAAGAAAAGATCCAAAAGCCAAATATTTAGAACATTTGAAACAAATTTAAAAGTTTTAGGAAAAAATAGATGGAAAAATATTTGAAGTTTAATATTCAATCTTTTAAAAGACTGAAAAAGACGAATTCAAAATGCGTCAAATGAGAGGAAGTTGGTCGTTCTCAAGTTAAAATGTGTGCCGGCATAAATGTCTACAACGTGAGCGGGGATCTACCGTACATAAAAAGTATATAGAATGCTGTGAGGACAAATGAATTACCGAATATCCATTAGTGATTGGAATCTTGAGATTGAATGTGATGATCTTTGCTTCAAATCGTGATGAAACGGGAACAGGATCGTTGTGAAGACAGAGCACGCTGCCGATGTAACTCGTTTTGGGGCTGAGTTCTTCGTTATTGTGAATGGAGAGGGTGACGAAATCGTTAGCTAAGCACTTGCAGGAATCAAACTGGAGTGTGTTCGACTCAACAACACCTGCAAAAGAGATGCATTTAAGATTTCCCAACGTGGGAGAATGAATAAATTGGAAAAATGATATATGCTTAAACTTCTTATGAACAGTGAAGTAGTTTTGCAAAGTGGCAATTTATTCTTTTCTTGTAAACAGAATTGCAGCTTCTTTAAAGTTGAATGAGAACACTTTCATTAACTCGTTTTTGATATAGGAAGGTATCAATATGCAATTTCAAAAATATATTCTCTTGGAATTAGACTTTGAGCTTTAACAGTATTCTCATTAACTGGAAGATAGCGAACGCAATATATTTATAGCAGGCTACCTGTTATAGATACAGAAATCACTCATCGCATCGCAGACTTGCTACTTCTACGATTTTGGCCTGTTAAAAGTAGTATTGCGGAGTCGCATGGAAAATATCAAACTGCAACTAACTGCTTTTCTGAATACTTAAAAACTTGACATAATCAACGATTCTCTTACTTCAAATAAAGAAGGATTGCTTACAAAAATTAATTTTTGGTGCTCAAGAAATGCCCTTCAGACCGCTAAATAATATACCTAGAGAAAATATTCTTTTTTAGCGAAATTTAGTGTTCTAATAAATCTCTAAGATGCGCTTGATAGAAAGAAGTGGACATGCGTTTTGTCAATTGGTGCGACAGTCAGAAACCTCTTGCGAAAGGGAAATTTGACAACCCAAGGCCCATTTTGGGCAGTGGAGAAAATGATTTCAAAAAACGTCAAAGCGTAAAAAACAAATATCTCACTAATATTCTTGTATTTGGATAAATTTTAACATCTATTACAAAGAAGTAAACTATTGCGATTGTTCTATTTTTATATAGTGTATGGTTTTACCCTTAAATAAATTTTTTTAGGCCCCAGAGTTAATTTGAATAAAATTTTGGGCCTGTATGTTTAAAGGATTGAAGAAGCCTGCTATAGTGCAAATTTAAGTAAAAAAATTAAAAGAAAAAACGTACTTTTGATTTTAACGCTAATTCCAGATGGCATGATCAGGCATTTGGTAGGCAGCAAGAGAACTCCCGAATCCACTTTTCCAGAAATGTAAATTTGTGAAGTGTTTGGAGGACGATAGAAATCACTGATACACAATCGGAAAGGCTCGTCAAAGTTGCGTTCCGCAGGGCTCAAAGATGCTAAGATGAAGGAAGTTATTATTTGAGAGAGAAGCCTCACAATACATTTAAAAGTCATCATATGTAGATCGAGATACATGAAACAAAGTACATTTTGAGCTCCTTTCTGTTCACAATCAGTGACAAAGATAACGAGCTCCAAAATATAGTGTTTCAATAAATCTGTGCTTTCAAATTTTACCGCTTGAGCCATGGCCTCATGTCTAAGGCAGTGAAATTTGATAAAGTCGTATTTTAGTTAACGTTTTTGAAACTGCTTAATGAAGTAATATCGTATTAACCCGTTAGCGCCCAGAGTCGACTTTACAAAAATAAAATCGTGAGCGTTTATCAAAGCTCTTTAATACAAATCTTCTGCTTTACATTAGATATCGTCTGATTATTCTGGTCGTTAACAGGTTAAATACACTTTTATTTTTTATTAAGAAACAAATCAATTTTTTCACTAGTCAATATTTTTGTATAAAGTGAACAATCTTCAACCTGTATACTACGATGGTTTCTATTCCATGTACAAATGACTAGGGAGACAATGTTCAACTTTCTGTTCACATTCTGCTAGATGTAAGATTTGATATACCTCATTCGGGGAGACGATGCTACATAAGTTATTACCTATATACATTATACCTGTATACTACGATGGTTCATCTCCAACCTGTATACCGCGATAATTCATCTCCAACCTATCAGTTCATATTTTGCTAGATGTAAGATTTGATATACCTCATTCGGGGAGAGGATGTTAGATAAGTTATTAATTTTTTCACGATATTAAATAATATATTTTATCAAATAATCAAAATAAAAATCTGTAATCAAAGAATCGAAAATATTCTTTAAAAAATCAAAAAATATCAAACTTTCTGTTTATATTTTGCTACCTCATACGATGTATAATTGCTTAGTATATAAAAGTTGTTAAGTTCTTCAAGCAGATGTCAACACTATGCCCATCGACATTTTGTCTGTCCACACTACGCGCAGCTCGTGAAATCCTTTAATGTGCCACCCAACCCATCTTAAAATTAGGAAAATTACATTTTCAAGAAGGTTTCGCAAGCAAATTGAATGAGAGAGCGATTCATAAAAATTATTTTTGAATTTTATCGTGGACTGCTGTTAAATCTTAGGTAGACTTAAATGCGGCGAGCGGCTACCATTGTTGTCCACCCGTGAGCTAGTTACTTGCTTTACACGATGAATATCGACTTATGCATTTAAAAATAGAGCGCTTGTTTTCAGAAAATCTGAAACCAACTTAAAAAATAAATACATGCAAATAATTTTTTCAAGGAACCTGTCTTAAATTCAGGAGTAAATGTTATATAAAAAATAAAGAAAGTTGGGAATATGCGAAGAATGTATCTCTTTTGAAAACAAAGTTAACCTTTGTTGACAGCATGTCAGTGTAAAATAACGGGCTCTTATCAATTTGCATCCAACCATTGTTAAAAAAGATCACAAATTTTGCTCATATCAGAAAAAATCCAGTTAAAGAACTTCATTTTATTACGGATCAAGGAGAAAAAGTTGGATCTATTGGATCTGATCAAATTGAATCACTAGACAAGGCTAAAAATAAAGAACCGGTAAAGAGAAGAGAAATAGGCAAATAAATAATGATCTGATCATAAGATCAATTTCTTCAGTGCCTTGGATGAAACCAAGTCAGAAATAGATGATGAGTTTATAAATTGAAAATTTTAATTAGTAGGGAGCTCCAAACCCGAGACAAAACACAACACACATCTCCCTCGCAATTTAGAGGAAAGGGCTGCCTTACTGATGGCCTGAATCAAGGATTCTCCATTGTACCAAGAGGATGAGGAGGAGGTGAGTGTTTTGTTGTGCGTTGTTATGACGTTGGTTCCGTGCAAAGCACTGCACGCCACAAACTGGATGTCCTTGGCTTTGTAGCCGGCCTGCTTCAAAAAGGAGAGGACGCTGCATTTGATTTCGTTGAAGCGCTCCTCACTCCAATCCACGTTGTCCATCTTGTTCAGCGCCACAATCAGTTGGAATATCCCTGAAACAGAACACTCAATTCTAGAAAAGTTTTCACAGCCGATTCTTCTCTTCTAAGTCGGCAGAGCTAAAGATATGCTATATATGTGTATTTCTGTACATTCAATTTATCTGAACATCCTTACAATGATATTCATAACAAAATATACAGACAATTTAAAAAATATTTAAAAAATTTTGTGAAATGCTCAAAGGGTTAAAGCATGGCACTGGAAATTGGTATTTAATAAACTTTAAAAGAGTGAGGTGATATTTTCAAGTATTTAATGAAATGAAAAAAATTCTTTTTGAAAGTAAATGCAGCATCATCCCTTCTTTAGTGAAAGACGGAAGTAAGAGAGCGCTTAAATTGGTGATGGAAGGATGAATCGGATTACGGAATCCAAAATCGTAAGGATCAAAACTAAATTTCTATAAAGTATTTGGCTAGAAGTGTTCAGTGTTGCTTATCATCTTTTTGATCTTTTTTCATAAGAAATACTTCTCACTTGTCTACCATTAAAAGAGGCTTGATCGCATCCACTACAAGATTTTCAATTTCAACTCAGCCATTGTAAGTCAAATCGGTGCAAACTTTGAGATAGGCAGAGAATTTTAACTTTTGATTTACTCCTTCATCAATTAAAGTCTGCGTTATAAGCAAAACTTTTGGAATCATTTTTTCTACAATTTATGTAGAAAAGGAATATACAAAGAAACTATTTTACAGTTTGTTGTGTGTTAAGATAATTTATTAAGCAACTATGCCTTCCGTCAATGTCAAATCATTTAAATAGTGTTAACATAAATAAATATTGGGCTCAGGGATGCCTTTTAATTAAAAAAATACTATTATCATCCCTCCGTACATTTTGATTACAAAAAAGTGAATTTACACATGGTCCAGTCCATTAATATTTCCTGCTCTAGATTATCTGATATTACAAATCAAGTAAAATTAACAAAACAAAAAAATTTAAAATTAAAATATCTAAGCTAAGAATAGAAAACTAACTGGGTGATCGATGAACTAATAGAAGTGCTTTGAAGTCACCAGGAACCGAGCTGTGAAGTGGGAATCGAAGGCACTATTGGCCTAGTGTAAAGCGCAGAGTAGACCTGGATATACAGGGTTCGATTTCCTATCATCTGTCAAGTTATAGAAGAATATATTTTTTAAAATTTACACAGTTATTTGAAACAAATTTTTTGTTTTTTTGCTTTCATTTCGATGCGTTTAATGAATCGAATAAAATCGGTTTATTTTCAAAACTTCGAAAAATATTGAATAGAAATAGAAAAAGCTGTAAAGTGTGCTTGCAGCCAACGTAAAGCGTAAGATACTTCTCATGATTTAATCTACACTCAACTAAAAGCAAGCAACCAAGTCTTATTAAGGAGTGGAAAGTAACAGGAATCGTAGCGTGTGTTTTTCATTCCCACTCAGCGCAGACATGATCCAGAAAAAGAGGGAAATAGTCAGATGCTTCTCATTTTACCCTGCAAATAATTTTTTTCCTAGAATTAAAAGAGTACATGTATTTCATTCCTTCAATTGAGGCAAAAAAATTCTGATACAGACGAGAAAAAAAGTACAGGAAACTATCAGAGATTCCAAAATAAAAAAGAAGCGTGTATTGAGGAATGATACCGAATGATCGAAGAAGTAAAGTGTGTTCACGAGCTTGGCCGCCAGAACTAAATCCGCTTTCAAATTCACCAGTGGTGGCATCCACGACCAACACGCCAATGTCCGCTTGGGCAGATCCTTGAAAGCAGTTGAAACATATGTGCTAGAATTTTGAAGATACGCAAGACAAAAAAACTTCATCATCTACAATCTGAGAGGTCATTTTTAACAAATATTCTATTTAGTTTATATATTCGAAATTTAAGGATACATTAAAATTAAGGATTCTTGACATGTTTGATTGAATATTATTACAAAAACAGTTTTTCTCTAATTTTTTCTAAAAGATTTAAATTCGGTTATATTTAGTTGAAATATTTTAAATTTTGATAATAAAAAAAACAAATATTCACTTTTTGACGTTAAAGAATAAAGTTAACTTCATCTCTTAAAAATGTCGACAGTTTTATGGCCAAAAATGGAGCTTTTAAATTTAACATTTTTAATTGAATTCAAAAAATAAAAGTTAGTTTTTCAAGTTTAGACAAAACATAAGTAAAAACTCAAAAAGAACATTTAAAATCCAATTCTTTAGGCCACTAAAACTGAATACAAAAATAATATCTACGATGTTTCTTTTTATTGATTCCAACATGATCAGTGATCACTCTCAAAATAAAATTCATGAATATTGCTATTTAATCAGTCATTTAGTTTCTTTCAAATGTGAGCTACAACTAATTTTATAGTTCTGACGAGTTTATTTCAGATTATGATTGAAGAATTTCAATAAGGGGAACAAAAGGAGATTAGAGAAAATGGAACTGCTAAGAGTGCGATTAAAAAGGTGAGATATTTCAAGGAATAAAAATGATCAAATTAAATTTATAATCAGTTGGAAATTTGGACTTCAGGAAACAAAGGAATTGCGACAGGTAGAGAGATCGAAAAATCAATAATTTTCTAAACTAAGTTTACCAAGTTTTATTATAGCATTTAAATTTCAAGCATGAAATAAAATAAAAGTTCGGCATCGTTAAACGTTTAAAAAGTTCATATTTTTGCTCTCTGTATGTTAAATTAAAAATTGAAGTAAAGTTCTTGAAAATCAAATCTTCAGTCGAGGTTTCCTCGCTAAGTGCAAAATGCATAATTGAATGAAACGAAAAACCACACATTACTTTATTTGTAACACAGCCAAAAATTAACTAAGATTTGTTTATTGGAAAATATAAGTACAAACAGTAGTAAAAAGGTTACATTCCGTTGCGCCCGTCTTTTATTCTGGTTTTCTTCCTCTGAAGAATTCAAGAGTTTTTGAGGTTAGGTAGGTAATGCTCTCTCGACCCGATTCTAAACTCGTTAGTAATCAAGCTAACACTAAAAATTAAGATTTTCTTCCATCTTGGAAGCGTTCGTGTTAGGATCGTATTGTTTCCTTAGCTACATTGATATATTTGAAACGTATATTCCTGTAGAATAATATATATCAAGGCATACTCATCCAGTATAAGGGCCGATCTTAGATTTTTAGTGGGATTGAAAGTATAGGTAGATCCTGGACTCAGAATTCAGGGTGAGACCACGTTATGCGAAAGGATGGGTACGAACGTCACAAACAATACCTAACTTCTTGACACACTGCACAAACAGTACATTGGAAATTATTTAAAAGTTTATTCAAAATCAAGATGTCTTCCAAGAAAATTATGACGTCATTACGAAAACAGTTCTCCAGCTTGTGATATGGTGTATCTTTTATGACGTCTTGTACTGTTTCACGAGATATTGCGTTATTGTGCGAAGACTCAAAAACAGAAATTCCACATTTTAAAAGCCAAACTAACAGTGTGTCTTAATCCATGAAAGCATTCTCATTCAAATGGATCACAAAAATACTCGGAAAATTTTACATTAGAACACTTTCTCGTTTTAGCTTTAACTAAGCGCACCCACTAAGGCGTAGTAGACCGGCGTTGTGACAAGGTCAAAAACTAGTCAAAACTAGAGATTTTCTACAAACGCAAACCTGTTTCTTAGACATGTTTTGCTGTTGTTATTTGGGTTAGGATTAGGTTTTTTTCTTTTTGAAAGGCATTAGAACAGTTCAGCTAAAAAATAATTTATAAAACAAGAAGGAAGACTTTTTATAAGAATGTATCCTCCATTTCGTGATCCCACAAACTGTTACTTTCAATTACTTCAAACTAAATATTGTTAATTATACCTCTTGTTTGAGTGTTTACTTTTTATGCTTTGCACGTCTTTTCCAACGACTCAGTGCCCCTTCATTTATATCCCCTGCTTAACTTCTTTTCGTATAATATCCGTTGTATCCTCATACATTACTATATCTATATATGTATATCATATTCTTTATGTACATCGTGATTCTAACACACGGGTGGGCAAATTGGTCGATATCGAACCACGGGGGTCAATAACAGATCTTTAGGGATCGATGAGATGGACAAGCCTGCCAAATTGTGCTATGCTTTTTTTACTTTATAGAAGTAATAAATCTCCTTTTCTTTTAAAACATAGCTTTGGACATTGTATAGTATGGGATATATGAAACATTTTTGGTTTCTATTTTTTCTCTTAGTTGTTGGGCATTGATTAATGTTTTTATGAAACATTTCTATGTGAGGTGGGGGTCGATGTGAAGACAAATGCTCTATGAAGGGGTAGACGGGTAAAAAAGTTTGCACATCCCTGTTCTAACACAACTCCTCACGCCAACAGTTTGCCTCCTTCTACAACTCCGGCTTATGAACACGCTCTCAGATTTTATCAGTCATTAAACTTAAAACAATTCTCTTCTCCAGCCAATATATCTTATTACAGCATAGCCCATAATCACTACTAGATATCCTCTCTCCTATTCAACACTTGGTTAATCGTCTTCAACCATCTACTAATTTCGTTTAATACTTTTACTTCAAAGCATTTTACAGCTTCTACTACAATTCTAACTTGATAAAGACCCGTGGACTCCAAGATTCGTGCCACTTAACAATAAATTTGTTTGAAATTGTACTTTTTTGTTTGTCATTAAAATAAATAGATTATTTAGCAGTTGAAATCTGTAAAGTGAGAAATTAGTTGAGTCGATTCAAATCTAAATCAGAAGTGAATTATGGCGCCATTTTAAGGGGAAGAAAACAACTTTGCACGATCTGCTTCATAAGGGTCGGTTTTTAGCGTATTAGAGGCATTTTATCCAATTGGACCCACGACTTAAGGGGCCGCTCGCGGGCAGTGACATAGTTAAAAAGTATTTTCCTTATTCTAAGATATAACTATAGAAAATGGACTTGTTAAAACTATTTATCATAAAACTATTTTGAAAAAAAGTGTTTTTTTTTCTATAAAAAAACTTGTGTTAATAAGCAGTGTGTCTGTAAGTACTTTGCGCTTATCATATATAAGCGTTTTTGTATTTATTTTATTTCTTGGTTAAAGGCGAGCATCATAGTGCCAATGTAAGCATATATAAAGGTTCACTTATTAGAACAGCAGCCCCTCTATCGGCTCACTGATTAAGCCCTGCAGTTATTAACGATGGCCGTGGTCTGGCAAAGCAACCATCAAAAATAAAATTTACTGAAGCATTCAAGTTTTCTTTCACATAAGAAAGAGTTTGGCCTCAGTGGAGGCACAAAAATTTTAATGAAGTTAAAACGGGATCCCCATTGGAGAAGGTTGGGAACGAGTGTTGACAGAGCATCCACTTCACCTTCTTGAAAGTAAAATTCTAACACATCTAACTTCTTTTAATTATGATAGACTGAACAGACATCATCTGTGGATGTTGAGACTAGTCCAAGAATAATTCAGTGTTGGATTTCAATCCAAAAAAGCGCGACTTATATTCAAGGATATGTGGCAAAAGGTAGAGAAGGTTTGTCTTTGAAAACAAAATTAAATCACCTGTTATCATGTTTGGAACGAAGTCTCTATGTCCGGGAGCATCTAAAAAGTTGATAGCGATTCCTTCATACTCAATCGTTCTTCGAGCAACATCCATCGTTATTCCACGCGACCTTGAAAAACAACAGCAAAAAATTTACACAAAAGGAAAATCACTGAACTCCGCAAACCTTTCCTCTATTTAGAAAAAAATATCCAGTCTATAATTTATTAATGTATTCAAAATATCAAAGTTGAATTTAAGGAATGCAAAAATGTGTTTTAAAATTTAAGGATTTTATATTTGCTGTTCGAAGGTTAAACATGTCTTTGTCTTCTTAAGACCATATGGAATATGTTGTATTAGACGACGCATTGGTAATAATAGAGTCAGACCTCATTTATCTGACAGCAGTTTATTCGACAACCCCACTATCCGATGCAATATTGATTAGGAGGGAAAAGATATTTCTCAGCCTCCCATCTCACTAATTGTCAGCAAGCTTGGTTCATATCAAATGAATTGGTTGGGTGGATTGATTACTAAAAATGCATTGTTGATTAAAATTAAATTTAAAAATTTTTAGCAACGAAATGTGTACCAAACTAGATTAGTAACACAGAACAACAAAGAATCATCTTATATAATCTTCATATTCTCCCTACACAAATATTCAGTCAGTAAAATAAATTGTTTAGAAATTTATTTAGGATATGGGTCTATGAATTGGCAGGTATGTAGCCGTGGATTTAAATGCGGTCCTTTTAAATAGAAATTGAAGGTTTAAAAATTGTAGAAGAAATGTTCAACAAACTTTAAATTTTTATAAATTCGCTATTCCAATCCCTAAGTTATACGCTAAAAAGTGCCTGAAAATGATATTATTTGTACTAAGTTTCATTAGCAAAAATTTTAAGCAAAGTGTAAAAACATTGGCAACTATTCTAAGAAATTTTGATAAAGGAACTAGAACATTAAATAAAACGAATATCTAAGGATAAAGAGCTCTATTTTTATTTCTAGAATAAAAGACTTGATTGTTTAAATTAGCCCCGTCGCCCACATTAAGTACGCGAGGTGGGCAAAACTGATCAAGGAGAGGGGGGCAAAAGTTTTTAAAATAATTTGTCTTCCATAAAAAAAAAGCGTAAGATTTATTTTGTACGCTGTCATTATGTTTCCTTAATTTTAAACAAAAATAATTGAGAATTTAGTATTTTATTTTAAAATTTGTCCCATCACTAATTAGTATGTTGGGGCAAAACAAAATTACATCAAGGGAAAGACTTTTGGGGAATATTTTATTTATGTCCTTAAAAATAAGTCTCTTTGGGTCCAATTGCCTGTGGGCCTAATTGTTGAATTGAATAGTTTGGATGCAACTCATGATTCTCTGTGATAACAAACGTTAGAATGTAGTAAGTCAAATAAGCATAGAAGTGATTTCAAACCTTTCCTCCATGGTTTCGTCTAAGGACCAAGCCAAAGCAAAAGATCCTTTGCCAGTTTTTTTGGAATTCCATTCATTCTTCTGAACCTCCTTCCGAGGAATACAACCCAAGGAAAGCAATAACATGCTCATCAGAGTACTCTTGCCTGAATCAACATGTCCTAGAAGAGATGAAAATGATTGTATATGCGAGAAAAAGTGCAGCAAGAGAGTTATTCCTTCTAAGCTGACCACTATAATAACCATCACTCCAACATTGGACATGTGTGGCTGTCTGTATAATCAGACTCCGCTAATTTATCGCCAGTAATTTGACTTCTGAGCTAACTAACTACCTAAATTACATCTACGATAATCGTTAGCTATTTCGCACTTCTATTTTCGGGACTACACTTGCATAACAAATTTTTTGAAAATTGATAAAGTAGTATCCCACGATTCATTGCGATTTTGGGGGTCTTAGGAATTAGATTTTTTATATTTCTAGCTTCTAAAGTAATGGAGTAATGATATAAAAAAAAGTATGCACTACAAAGTATTTTTTAAGGTGCTTTTTCATGACTGAAAACCCATATGTAGCTGTCAAAAATTGAAGAGATAAAAAAAGATTTACATATATCTATGCAGTGATCTTAGGAAAGAATATTCTCAGTGCAATCATTTTGCAAAAAGTGTGTATGAAAAAATATTGAGTTATAATGATTGAGGAGCGTGAGTAAGGTTGGTTAGATACTGGGTTTCGATGACTCAAGGTATTGGCTTCAATCCCGCATCAGGCCTACTTTCCTCATAGTTCGATACAAGTGGCGCAATTATGCCTTCTCGATGAAAACACCCCACGGTATCTTTACCTTATAAGAGACATTATTTTCATATAACTACTTCTTATCCCTCTTATTGCCTCTTTTCATATTTTTCATCGGCTTGGTAAGTTTTTGGTGCAACTTTATTAAACGGCCACTCACGTATCTCTACTTTAGTAGTGATACTACAAGACTTGTAGTCCACACGTAACTTTTATCTTATTAGGCAGTCTACTTGCTTAAACCGACTCAAGGTTATTTATAAATGCAAAAACATAAGGGCTCTCAAAAGAAAAATAGAAATCTGCTACGGGTATATCGAATGCATAACGAAAATGCTGACATTTAAGTGGTTTCAGGGATGCTTCACCCCACAAGCCAGACTTAATCTCGGTGAAAGAGAACTACAATTCAAAGCGCTTCTTCTATGGACAATGACGGAGGTGATGCGCTTAATATGTCCTATGAGAGCGACCAAATTCTGAGAGGCTGAGAATTCTGAAAGATGAGAGGTAAAAGGAAGGCAAAGAATGAGATGGGGAGATGATTTGGAAGAAAGTATGAAAAAATTTGGTTTGAAAGAAAGCGATGCTACAGACAGAAAGCTTTGGAGAGAACGGATGAAAGCCATCGACCCCCAATAAGGGGATAAGATGAAGAAAAAGAAGAAGAAGAGCGACCAAATTGAATCCTCGCCTTCGAACACAAAATCACTAATCCAACATATGGATCAAGCCATGATCCGCCCTTTTAAGAAACTTTTCGCGAGAAACAAACAACTGACGGGGCTATGGACTGGCTCTTCCTAATTTATACTAACATGCCGTCATCATTCTAGCGTGTGTCTCCATAAGATGAAAACCGCAACTCTACACGCCAGCAGGAAGAATTTTCTCCCCAACAAATACGGCACTTTGAAGTTGATAAAGCTGTGAAGCAAACAGAAGTTGTGCAAATAATTCTTGCAGATGTATCTTTACTTCCAGTATTTGTCCACTTTTTGTATTCCCAACTTCTTTGATGAATAACTTATCTACTCGAAGTTACATTGCTAAATGTGTTATGATGCTCACATGAGAGTTTTGAACAGCTATTATTTTCTTCCCACCCAAAAATAAATTTTTGAATATTAGTTATTAATCATTTTTACCAACAACCAAACTAAAGGTAAGGATATTTTCAATGAAGAGGAAAAACTCAAAAAATAGTTATATATACAATTGCATCCAATTTGATGTACCCAAATAGTAGGCAAATTTGATTATAAGATGTCAAATGCTTAAGCACGATCGAGCATCTTTTTATGATTACTGTTGTCTTTCATATTCATCACATTTTTCTTCTATTTTCTTGATTCTATAACCGATTTTGAAAATGCTTATTAAAAATTTCTACAATACTAAAGTATTTACATCAATCTTTGAAGAGAGTTGTGTCAAGTGTCTGATTGAGTTATTCAATTATATTTGAAACAATCTTACAAATTAGATATATTTATTAACTCATTTCAAAGTATACCAGAGATTAAAAAAAAGCTTAGGAAGCTCTCTTACTGTTATATCTTAATAAAAGCGTTCAAAACTGAACTACTTTCTGACTTCAAGCCGAAATCATCTAGTTATAAGAAGTAGAGAGATTGAAAAGTCACTTACCTACAAAAATGACATTTAGAATTTTCTTTTCTTTCAAATTAGAACTTATGTCCGATGTCAGGGTGTAGCTTGGTTTAGTTTTATTGAATGCATCCAATGCTAGTTTAGGTGAAGACTTTGGGATCTTGTATTCTTGTCGATATGTAGATGCTGCACTTTTGGGGGTTTCAAGTGCAGAAGCTGAGAAAAAATTAAAATAATGAATATCTAAAAAAGACTATCATGATTCTTCCCATTCATTCAATTACCCACATTTATCATAACATTAATGCCGAGATATCCAACCCAAAACAGATCTAGGACAATTCAGCACAGAACAACTCGTCGATAAAGTGATCTAAGTTGCTGATGAATAATTGAAATAAAAATATTATTTAATTATTGACATATATATAATATTTAGTTATTTTTTCTTTGTTCCAGTGAGATAAAAAAACTATAAATTGTGACACTTGTACAAAAAATCTTAACAAAATTTAAATATTGTTATTCGTAAAATTGCTTTTTTATCTGCTTATTTTTCCTTTGCTCCAAAGTTTATTAACTTTTTAAAATGGCGTAAAATATTTCTTCACAGAGAGGAAAAAAATATGTGAGCGCTCATTTAGCAGAGAGAGAGAGAGAGACCATCTCAAATACATGGTAGAACTTTCATTTCGGTGTCTCACACGGGATTTTTAAGGGCTAGGAACTCCTTTTAAACAATTTTAACGTTCTGTTATTTCAGTCATTTTAAGGTCATTTAAAGGTTTAATCACATAAAAACAGGACAAAATAACCAAGAATATTGTAATGAATTTACAACATATATAATACGCAAAACACATGGAATACAATATGTCAATAGCTTTATTTCAAGGTCATCACGTATAAAAAAATAGCAATCTAATTTCTAGCCAAAAGTTTTTCTTTTCTACGCAGGCAGTCGCGATGTCTTTAAGCGAAGATGCAATTAAAAGATTATTTGAACGAGTAACACAAATTTCTTTAAATACGGTCATTGAACACTTATCACGCAGTTTATAGGCTGAGAGTAGGAATGTTCTGTTGGGAGAAGAGTTAGTCGACCTCTATCTAGATCATGATCGTCATGTTCTTCCGAGTTAAAAATATTTGCTCGAAAATTGTAGTCAAATGTTCCACTGAAGATGAAGCAATTGAGAAAGACTTTCATAGCATTACATTTCCAGGTGGCGAAATGTTATGAAGTTCAGTAACAAAAAGAGCGAATCAGAACAACCGATGTGATTCATTTCCTTTAAAGCACTTTTCAGATGGTCTTTATTTTTAACTGATACTCCCTTATGGATGATAGAATTATATCTAACTAGTGCCATTTACTCAAAAAACTGTTTCCTTTGCAGACAAACCAACCTTAGAAAAATAAGCTTCACATTTAGGAAACAAAAAGCCATATGATGATTTCACGTATTGAAAATCGAGAAACAGGAAACCAGAACGTCCTTGGGATTTACTTCAGTCTTAAAGATGTAAATGTGACTACACGAGAACTCTTCAAGAACTTCTAGATGGCATTACAATTAGAAGAAAGTTCGTTCGTTTTCAACGCGAGCTTCGAGAGAGAAGCAGTTGTATTTCTGGTTGTTGAGGAGAGGACTAGCTTTCAGCATGTCTTTCCAACTCCAAGCAAAATAGGTGGTGGTTCGCGTGTCCATTTTCCACCTCCAACTGAAATCCATTCAGAAATGAAATAATGAGTGCAAGCATAGATCTGTTTAGGCCTAGCTTTTGCAAACTGATACACTAATTTGGCATAGCATCAATCCCCCACCTCCCAGATGTGCACCCCACAGCTCATCGCTATAGTCGGCTCGACATTTTATATTCTGATATATAGTGAATTCCCTCAACATTGAATAGCACTTTCATTGTACAGAGGTTTTCTCCCTAAAGAGTTTACATTCGCTTACCAGAATAAATTGAGAATTTGAAAAGGTTTTCAGATACATATAATTAATTTGTATCTTCATACATATGCTCAATGATAACATCTTCCTCTATCATATTCATTTTTTCATGTAATAAAAACATACAATACAGATTTTGTTATTATTATGCCAATTGTAGAATTTGTACAAAACTAAACACACTTGTGAAATCGGCCTCAATCTCGTGAGCGGCTTAGATTTTAAAATGGATGCAAATAGTGGTAAACTTACTTACATAAAGAACTGATTATATTTGTTGAAAATTCTTTGTTCTTTTCTTGCAAAATTTGACACATTTTGATTGGCTTAGCTATAACCTTTTCTGGGACACAAGCCACATTTGGATGCGAGTCTAAAAATTTGGAAAAAAAGTATAGAGAACAATTGGGTGTAGAGAAGAAGAGCTTAATGATGTAAAATCATCCTTGTAATAATGTCATGCTATAAAAGAAATCACTACTTATCAGGGAGAAGAAGATTTATCCAAAAGAAAATTTACGCTTTTATAACATTTTTGAAATTAATTTTTCCTAAATATTCAGTATACGAAAAAATTCCCAAAGTAGGTCCCGTGAAAAGTTGGTTCTAACTCCATGTGTACACTCTCAAGGGTGGGTTCATAGCCCATAAAGCATTAACCGATTAAGTCCCAATGTTCCCATTTGGGAACATAAGTAATTTCATCTTCGTCTGCTTTTTTCAATGACTTTGAATATAAATCGTCTGCGTTTTTTTTAAATATCGTCTGATTTCTATGGTACTTAATGGGTTAATGGAATGAAGGTAAAAATATTTTTAAAAAAAACATGGTACTACTTAGATTGCACCTTTTTGCCGAAATCTCAAAACATTTCAAAATATTATTTTTTGAAACAAATTAAAGTTAAAGCGCTGTAGTTTCATGTTTTCGAGTAAGAACAAAAACTTTTTTATTTTTCATTTGTTTAATTTTTTCTTAAACCAATTTATTTTTCTATTTTAATTAATTTTTTTAAAAAACTGATATCATTTATATTCTTTTTTATTGGCTCGAATTTTTTTTCCAAGTTTTTAGATTTCCATTTCTAATTTTGCGTACGTATATAATGATGATTCTCGGCCCATTTAAAGTATTTTGTGAACGAAGCGTTTCCATAGGTGAGAAAGCAATGCCAAACAGAATGAAAGTGTTCATTGCATGATATTCAGTAATTTATCGCAACGAGGCCCGCAATTCATGAAAACAAGAGCAAATTAACTCTAAAAAAATATCAAAAGGCAAAAGAAAATTTTGATGAACGTTGGAAAATTGAAATTTCAAATTTTGTGAAGACTTTCCAAATTGGAAGTAAAATTTCTTAGTGTTTTTGAGCAACTTTCATGCTCAATTTTGTGTATATGAATCTCTATCACAATACTACGCGAGAAGTTAGACTTTCCCTTTGCAATTCCAGTAAACATTTAGCTCTTACTGTTCAATATTTCTTGGCAAAACTTTTCTTGGCTCGCTTATAAAATATCTCTCAATACTATACTTTATAGACTAACATCTTTTTATAAAGCAAAGCGAATCACATGAAGAAGAAAATGTAAAGAAGCTTGTTTCTCTTATTCTTCAATGAAAAAGTAGTAGCTACTACGAGTATGGATAAATTTCACGCATAAATATTTTCCTTAAAATTGCGTTAGAGAGTCTTTGATTGAACTAAGAAGACTCTTTAAAATTATTCACAAAAAGCAAATGATAGGGACATTTTATTTTTGTAGCAAAATTAGAATTAAGTCAAAAAACATTTTTTTTTCAACAAAACATTTCTTATCAATTCAAACATCTTAAAAATGCCGAAATATTCTTAAAGTAAATATTGCAAGTTTCAAAGGTGAAGCAAAAGCGAACGACAATGGAAAGTAATATGAATGTCTCTCTTCGAATCTTCCTTGTATTAAAAGTAAGTTTAAAATGGCGAAAAATGCCGAGAACAAACATTTTACATGGGAAATCCGCTCTATGTATTACTAAAGGCATCGATATATCCTTTAAAAAGTAATAGAAAATGTTTAGAGAAACTTTTCATCACTCAATCAAACATCTTCATTACCCCGATCAATCAACTACCAAAAGAAGATGTCTCTTTCCGAACCGTCGACTTCAATCATGAATATTCTGGTGCTGCTCGGTCATTTCTTGCTATTTTCGCTCTTCCCACTACCACTTCATTTTAATAAAACTTAGCTTCCATTAAAGATTTGAGCAGCCCAAGCCCAGTTCACGTTCCATTTTGGGACCGGTTAAAAGCGGTTCAAACCAGCGGGGCATAAGGTCCACTACGTACAAAATTACGGTACGATACGACAGCTGTTTCCGAAATTACGTAGGAAAAAAAATGAATTACGAAAAATGGCGAAGTTCGGCACAATTTCAATTTTGTTATGATGTTTTTAAATAGAACTTCATTCAATTTACATTTAAGACATCTCAACACGTTAAATTACACGCGAATTTTTGTTCTCAAAAACAATACAATTTCAGAATTTGTTATTGTACTGAGATAAATGAGTTGGATAAAGAAGATACAATGATTGCAGAAAGAATATTTCGGTACGTTTTTTTTATTCCGATACAAGTTTACGTTTAGAAAAGAAAATTAAATTCAAAAATACGAAATTTCTCTTTTTAGGCCATCACTGGTTATAACTTTAGCCGGTCTAGTCCAGTCGTCCTCTGCATATTATGAGGAGAAAACTAACTCGAACCAGACTTCGAACATGTTTACCCAGGGGAACTAGTTATTAGTTTATCATTTGCTTTATATACAAATATTTTCAAAATTTTAAAAATAAAACAATTTACTTCAAATGATGAAAGACATTGTATTAGAAAATTCTGTCGGAGTATGCGCATTGGAGGCGCCAACAAGTTCTCAAATGCCTTCGACTCCAGCGCCGACTATGAAGGTATAGAATATTCTCCATTTTCACTCGTAGTAGCTTGGCTTTATTGCTTTCAAATATTGTCAAAGTACTCTCTTGGTTTATCCCCCTTATTCAGTCAACAAAAATAGAAGGAGATGAGAAAACGCTTAGACAGAGTAATTGAATAAGTCAAGGTCACAAACGAAATTAAGTACACAATTAAGAAAGGCAACCAAAATAAGCCAAATCAATGACAATTTGCATGTTTAATCATGGCGTATCCTGTTCTAAATTACAACGTAGGACAAAGATGTGATTAAATGAGAGTGGATGCCATTTTGACGTAAAGCCTGCATAAAATAAACCTCACTCGTTTCTTCTTCTTGGGAGCTGGAATGAATGACAGTATTTACTTTCATAGTAATATATTTCGACACTTTTATATAGAAGAAAATTGCCAAATTTTTGAAGGGCTACGAAATGACTCCCGCATCCAAATACGCTTCTTTTTCCTACTCATCTTTTACTTGTCAGCGAGTTTATGCGTTTCCGTCATTTTAGTCATTTTCTACAAATTAAACAAAGTTCACAAAACATACCGAAACTTTGTCATAGCATCTTCTTTTGCCTTTCTGATGGGCTTTGTGAATTTAAATGACTCTATTTTTAAAATTGTGTTTTGGAGATTTAGGAGGGAATTTTTTTTCTCAAAGATCTGGAACATGTACACGATGTACATTCGTTATTTCATAAACAAAAGCATTTCTTATGCCCTCCTCGTATTCACACTTTTCATCTGTTTGGAGCGCTTGTCCCTCACAACACTCAATCAAAGATACAGAAGTATCGTGAGAAGCAAATCCTTCACTTACGCGCCATACTTCCTTTTCTGGTTAAACTTTCTTTGTGCTGCAATTATAGCTCCCGTTTTGTTCAGTGTAAACAAAGTTGTATGTGGGGATCACATTGTCTATGTTAAAAGAGTTATGCCTAAAAATAAGATTGTAAGCTTTCTTTATTTTTTTGTAATAACTTTTAAATTGATCATTTCGTCTGGAATTTTGATTGTGTCAATCACTTTTGTCTTCCAATACACTAAATACATAAAGCAAAAGAATAGGATACGGTCACATGGCACAAGCGTGTCTGTAAGATCAATCAGAAGTCAAAAATCGAGCCAAAAGTTGTACATGCTGATAGCAACGATGTGCTCTGGAATCACAATATTTGTTTTTAGTGCAGTCAACGTCGTATACAAATACATCTATTTTATCTCACTTTTCAATGGTGAGACGATCACTGCAGAGCAAACGCGGGAGCTAATATTCATGGAGAACTTGAATTTGGAGTTCGTGAATGAACTAATCTTCTTCTTTAGTATTTGTCCTTTCGACACCAACTTCAAGTTTGAACTAAAAAATAGAATACAAATACTGCATACTAAGTTCAGCACTATCAAAGATAAAATTTACAATTCATTCAAAGATTAGAAAAAGTGAAGGAAAAGAGAAAGTCTATTTTTTAACCTCCACTCAAACATCATTTTCAAATTAAAAATAAAAATAGATGTGTTCTGTAAATATGTACGCTGTTCTCTGTTTGTGTGTGTGTGATTTAAATGATAACTGGGGTTATGGAACCGCACGCAGTTTAAAGGGATAAAGGAATCCGAGTTGCATTACGCATCAAATAAATTTTTTTCTTTCTTTAGTTGAAACCGAGAGTAAGAGCTGTCCTTTAATATTTTAAATTTTTAAGAAGTTGAAGTAGGAGGTGCAAATTTGCAAGTACTGAGACGAGAGAGAGAGTCCGAGTAAGACTATTTTCTCTTCGACTTTCCCACTCTGATTGGACGCCTGTTTCTCAGCCGTTTTGTTTTACTTCAGGATTTCTCGCCTTTTTTGTCTAAATCGCCCAATCAGAATATTAAAATTTTAATCAATGTACAATGCTGAAATTGACCAACTAAATTACATTTTGGCCCAAAAGTGGGCGATTTGCCTATGGTTGAAAAACTTAAATTTAGCGGAATCTTTAAAATAAATTAAAAACGTCAAGAACTTCTCAGCAAAAAATCTACCATTTTCGTATACTTTTTAGGATGGTGTTTGCAATTAAAGGAAAAAAGAATTAGCATCAATGAAAAAATGAAAAAGGCTTCCCAATTAGGTGATTAGGAAATACAATAAAATCTGCTTAAATTCTGTAATTCAACACTGAAAAAATTGTTACAGCATATTAAAGTTGGAACAAATGGTATAGACATTTAGAAAAAAAATTTTTTTTTTTTTAATATTCTAAAAAAATTGATTGCAAAACCTAATACAATTCAAATTTTCCAAGCAAAAAATGAAAACTTTTCTTTTAATAAAATAATTGATCTAAAATATGTTTTTAGATATAAGGTAAAGGTACCGCGGGGTGTTTTCATTGAGAAGGAACAAGGGCGCCGCTTGTATCCAACTATGAGGAAAGTAGGCTTGATGCGGGATCGAACCCAAGACCTTGAGTTATCCGAGGAAACCTGAGAAGACCCGGGTTGAGCAAAGCTGTATTATAAAATATACATTGAAAGAAGTGAGTGAAGCAAATTATGTCCATAACTCATTCACGCTAAATGTCTATTAATCCTAGAAATAGCAAGAAGGCTCCCAATTCATCTACAGAGTTCTTTGGATAGGAATTAGGGGTCCGACATTTTACCAAAAAATAAACAATATACGTAATTTCAATATCGACTTAGTAGTGTTTGATCTTGATGTCTTAAATGAAAATAAATTCAGACCGATACTCGAAGTTTCTGACACAGTATTGACTAAACAACATTTCCATTGATCTTCCTTCTCCCCCATTATTCTGAATTGAGTCTTTTTCAAACGAAATGAACCGACAGTATAATCATATGATTTTATCGCTAATGACACACCCACTTAAGACCAAGTAAAGCAGACGATATCTAAAAAAACGCAGACGATTTATATTCAAAGTCATTGAAAAAAGCAGACGAAGATGAAATTACTTATGTTCCAAAATAGAAACATTGGTCGTTGGGTTAATTGAGAGTGAACAGCAATTGAAAGAACTATGACAACAAGACATTACACAGATATTATTAGCACAGCTATCGAGAGAGGAAGTTTACAATAAGCGCATTTCTGCTATTTTTCAGATTTCTTTAACCCCAAAAATACAGATGATCTTTTACTATTGTTTATTTTGCTTTTCCGATTCACTATCATACCGATTTATCCTACCAATAATTTAATCTTGGAAAGGTCAAATGACAGATATATAAATGATCTCATCATCATCTTGATCGTCCCTCGTTCCACCAATTTGTGAATCCGAAAGCTTACCCGAAGTCAGAAAAAGGACAAAAAGATTTTAGCAAATCAAGTCGTTGAATTGCGCTTAAAATTAAGGCTAACAAGCACTTCCAGCACAAGAACACTTTCATAGGAGTGTCTACAAAATCATTTCCACATATGGCTGAGTTGAACAAGATTATTTGAAAGAAGGAAGAATCGCAATGAATGAAAAGAAGAAATAATTCTGTAATATCACGACTTACGCTGCAGCAAGAGCTCCTCTTCCACAACAGGGTTCCAAGGAGAAATAAGCTCTAATATATTGAGCTTGGCAACGAGTTTTCGCTCTCACCTTTCATTTTTGGTGAAGCTTCAAGGAGTGGTGATTAGATATATCAAAATCATTTTTCCTTTAGCACAATTCCAAGCTAATTTCGGCCATTTTTCATCTTACAACACACTGTAAAACAAGTTTACATCTTGCGCACATTCAAGAGTATTCAGGCACAAAACAGTATTTACAGCATATTCTAAACTTTTTGTTAACAAAAATGTTTTTCAATGGTATTCTTAAGTAATTCTTTGTTGCATGATGAAAATCATTGTTAAGAATTTATATAGTAACCTAGAACCTAAATTGAGTGTATGGATTACGACATAAAATTTAATATTTAATCTTTTATAATGAATTTGGATATTAAGTGTAATAGGAATAAAGTGTTTCAAGAGAATGGTAATATACATAAGCAGCTAAATATACATATGTTTCTAAAAACAAACGATATTATTTATGCGATTGATGTGGACAAATGATGTATGTCGTACTCCAGTACAAAGGTTTGACTCAGGCTTAAAGAAGTATTTTGTTTCTAAAATAACAAAATATGGAGGACAAGACTAATCGGGTTTTCAGATCCCACTATGACTGCTTCGTGTGAAGGCTTTAGTGCTTATAAGCTAAGGGTACAAAAGCGTAATTATTTTTCAGTTACACATGGTAAAGCGCCCAGAGAACACCCCAAGTCACAATGAAATAAAAAAGATATATTCGTTCCTTACATGATGGAGATGGCATTATGTCCAAGACAGACTATGTTGACAATTTTGATATACAACTACTTTAGCTTTCGAATAACGAACATATGGCATCATCTTTTAATTCTCTGTTTTAGGACATAAATCGATTTTAGTTTTAAGAACTTCGGTTTTTACATCCTTTTAAAACGGAACAAATGGACATACCTCCACATTTTACAACTATAACAAATTTGTTTAAATAATAATAATATACCATTTTGTAAAAAGTTCGTTATCACTGAAAATATTCCACCCATACAAGTAAAATAAGTTTTCATTCAAGAAGTTAGAGTACACAACAGGTGTGCACAAGCAGATAAGATTAAAGTCACTTGGAATTGTTAGACAAAATCATAAATAATAGCATCAAAGAGAGAGTATTTAACAAAGCAACCCTAGAAAAACTGTAAAACAAGTTTTGTGTTTTGAGAAATGGAAACAAAAACCCAAAAGAATCTCTCATAAAAATAACAAAGAAATAAATGCAAATAAAATACGTGAGGAGTTTAATGAGGAATTGCAATTCTGCCTTTGAATGAAAGAAATAAAAGAGGATGGGAGAAATGGTTTTGAAAGATATTGAAGATTTCTACTGCCTACAGCGGAATCGAATGAGTGATCGGAAGAGATTTGGGAAAAGTCTGGTTCGTCGGAGAGCAATTGTACGGAAGGAGGTAAAAACATCTGATCAAAAAAGTGATCTCTCACACCCTCTAAAAAGAGTAGAGAGGGGAGTGAAGATAATTCAATTTCAGCAACAAAATCCCTATTTTCTTCATGGAAGAGGAAGGAGGAGGCACGGGAAGTTGTGCCTTCAGTTTTGTCATCATTTGTAACACTTTGTGACATTTTTAAACGCGAGGAAAGAAAAGACAATGGTTTGGCTGGTGGTGAGGATTTGTGAACATCATTCTCATTAAAAGTGTCACTGAATGAGGATTTGGGAAGCTTTGCAGAATTCAAAGTTTGTAGATTTGATTTTGCAAGTTTAGATGAATGTGCCGAAGGTGAAATTGATTGCTGCTGATCATTTTCTGATAGCAGCTTTGGAATTGATATTTTCGAAGTGAGAAGAAACATCAAAGATTGTCTCATTGATGACCTTGAACTATTTTTATTGAAAAAGTCATTTGTATTTGAATTACTTTCTTTATTTATTGTTGTTGAGGGAATGTCTATTAAATAAAAACAAAATGGCAATTTTCAGAAAACAAAAAATAGGTAATACAATAAAAATATTTGGATTTAGCAAAAAGCTCAAAGATGACATTTATAATACAAATTTTTTTCTTTCAGAAAATCAAGCAAAATACTCAGAAGCAAAAATATAAGAAATTTTTCAAAGCTTCAAAACCAGAAATGATTTTTCGAAATTGAGACGACATTTATGAAAATATAGTCATCGGAAATGAGTATCACATTAAAATGTTGAGAAGAGTTTTAGAAAGAATTACGGTACTTTTTCAAGAACATGATCTTTCTAATGTTGAGCAAAAGCCATCCTTTTAAGCGAATTTCTTTAGTAACTATATGGTGAATTGCAAGTTTGAGCCTAAACACTTTACTATATATTAATAATGGGAGGATACCAGAGATTCACGCTAATACCTTGATTGTAATTCTTCAAAAAATTATATTCATTTTATCGGTCTTCATATAAATAGAAAACAGTTGCATTGAAACTCCTAAGAGCATGTGATGGACTTTTTGGGCGAAATTAGGAAAGAATTTTTAAAAATGTTTTTAATTCATTCTATTTCAGAGAGAGAGAGAGCGATTAAGGAATACATGAAAATGATTCAGCTCTTTTTATACGCATTGTAGAAATCAATGAGTTGAACTTTATGGTATGATGAAGGAAAATCTTTTTGGTTGATCAGGTTTCTGATTTTCCATCATGGTGTTTTATCATTTAAGGTAGTGGCGTGCTTCGCATATCAACGAGTCATCCGACTGGTTAACTAATAAATACAAGGGACATTGATTGATTTTCTAGAATCTCTAAACTTATCATCTAAAATTATATCGTAGAATCTGAAAGGATTTGTCCAACACAAACAATTTTAAGACAATGGGTTGATATTAATTTGCGGTAGAAAAAAGGAAGTGCTGATATGGGATTCAGAAGGAGCGCTAATGAAATCAATTTTGAGTGCAAGAATTGTTGATCTTGTAGTTATTGATGTAGGTATGAAAAGGTATTTGCAATTAAAGGATATTCCAGTAAATTTTATGATTTTGTAATTAGCCTTTTGTATATAAGCCATCAAAAATAAAATAAATTAACTTTGAGCATCAAATGAGTAAAAATGTTAATGGGAATTTAAAATTAAACCAAGTATTTAAAGAGGTTTTATTTTTGAGGTTAGAATTAATAATGGTTTGCATGCTTCATATTTAATGAATTCTCATCGTTTTCCTGAAACATTAATTTACAAACATGAACTTATAGTGATATATCAAAGATTCAACCCCACAAATTGAAAAACCACAGTGTGAAAGGTTAGTTTTTTAATAAATCAATTAAATTTTTTATAATAACGCACAATTATTAAGTTTCCAGTTTTTTTGTTTTGTTAATAATATGCCTTCCATTAATTATATCAAAACATTCTATTTTTTAAGCCTTTGAAAAAAATTGGAAATAAAATGAAATGACAATGAAGAAGTGTATAATTTTATACTTGTAGGTTAACACGATTTCAAATAATTACATGTATATAACGTAAGCCATATTATCTACTAGAATGAATTGCGATTATAGTTCATCATATATAATCTTACAAAGAACATACGATAATCGAAATCATTTTTATTACACACACTATCGTTGCGAAAGGTACCGCCTATATATTGTTGACCCCCATAGAAAGGCTTCGTTGGATTCACATAAATTAAAATAGCACTTAAACAAGCACTTATTCCAGTACAACATATATCTTACAAAATAAAAAATAGTTCTCTGAAAAATTCTTCAAAATAAATCTTTTGTGGTTCATTTTTAAGTGTAGTATAAAATATGTAGGTTACGAATCAATAAGCAGAAATTATAGTATTAATATTTCTTACTTGTGGAAATATTTAAATCTTTAAAATTTTTTAAAATATTCTCAGGATTGTTGTCAATTTCAGGTTCTTTATTTAAAATGAAATCACTTAAAAGTTTTGGAGAAAAATCTTCTAAAAAAAATAAAATTTATTTATGTATTATAAATAGCATACAATGGTACTTAAATATTTAAAAACAAATTTAAAAAAAATACCTGCTTTTTTCAATGAAGAAGATACTTCACTTTCAATTGAAGTGCTATATGAATCGGAGTATTCATCATATAAATCTGAAATTAAATTTATATAAATTTTAGATATTTATTTGAAATAATTTACCTTCCTCCGAAAATGTTAAACCACCTCTACTCTTTGACATTTTAGAATTTAATATTAAGTCACTAAATCGATACTCTTTTAAAAGGGAATAGGTATTGGAACAAAAAAATATTAAAAGAATTCAAAAATATTTTTTTTAAATAAATTTTTTACATATTTTGGGTGATATTTTATGTCTCTAAGCACAGCAATGAGTTAAATCTGGAATATATAATGCTACATTAGCATTTGGATGAACTTAAAAATTTTGTATGAATAAATCAAATTTATAGAGGATAAGTAAATAGCATTTGGATCATTTTTTTTCTTGAATGAGTAACTCGATTGATACTTCCAGATATTTTTTAACAAAATCTGATTTGCACACATTCTTATATTCCAAATGCAAAAACTGAGTCTAGAAATGAATCAGTTTGTAACAGTTGATTAGGTAAATATCAGAGGTCTCACAAGACCTACAGGGAGACTACTTGTCAGACCTTATTATATCAGATGTCTGGCAAGACCTCAGGGAGACAACTTGTCAGACCTTATTATATATTTAAATATAAAAATCGTAAAATGGTAAAAAAACAAATTTAAAAACCTAAAAGTTCAAAAAACTTAACTTTAAAATTGCGGTTTTATTTCATGAAAACAATATGATTGGTTGAAATGTTTATGCAATATATAATAATACTACTAATATGACAATTTTTTTTGAAATTTTTACTTATTTGTTTTTAAGAAAAATTAATCTGTTTTTCAATATTTCTTTTTTCATGATATATATATCATTTAAAAGCTTATCGTTTGCTGTATACGTTAGACGGCTAGAATAATGTATTTTTGGAAAAACTTTTTAATTTTTTTAATATCTGGTATTTACTTCCAAAAATTTGGTCTAAATTTTAGTAAAAAAAAAAGTGACCACTTTTTGTTAACAGCATAATGTAAAGATTTAAACTAAATTTTTTATTGAAAATGGTATCATTGGAAAGCTATACTCTTTGTACTAACATAGGCTAGGTTTTACAAAAAAAATGTTTTTCCTTTTGCAAAATGTGCTTTTATATGAGGTCAGTTAACTTTTAACTAGTTTGAAAAAATACCAATAATTAGCGTGATGAGTTTATATACTTTTTTTAATATTTTATATTAATAAAGTTAGAATATATTTTTTTCCATTTTAAAATGTCATAGTTAAAGAACACTGTCGAAAATAAATATATATTTTTTAATTTTTAGGGGTCAGAGTATAGGTTATTATAATGTTTTTCTAATACATTTTTAATTAATTTTTGAAGTGAAAAATGTCGATCAAATCTAAAATTGTGTTCTTTCGACATATATAAGTGATCATAAAGCAGCATATTTATTTATTTTTTTGAAAGGCGGAAGAGTGTTTTATGTTAACGCAAGTAGATATCGCAATTCAGTGCATGCATTTTATCAGATCTTTTCGTGAGTTATAGTTATCAAATTTGTAAACCTGTGTAATGTAAGTTTTCAACATGCTTACAAGAGTTTTATATTGCTTATAACTTTTGAATTATTCGACCATGCGTCCTATCAAATTGATGTATATTCCATGGGCTTCATTACCGTTTTAATTACAAATAAAATTGGATTTTTTTTAATAATTTGTATTTATCAGTTTTCTTCGTAGTTAGCAGATTAGAGGTGCAAATTTTTTATAATTGCTAATTTTTAACTTTAACGCTTGTTACATTTTGACAAATTTTCATCTTTTATCTGTAACAATTTCCAACACAATTATAAAACCACTCTACTATCAGAACATAAATTTATTTCTAGATTTTTATAAAATTATTTTAGTTTTAGATTTTTTATAAATTAACCTTCGTTTTTTTATTACTTATAACTTTTGAATTATTCGTCAAAATTTTAACTGTGTGTTTAAATTACACTTTGATTCCTCAAAAAATAACGATTTCGGATTGCGCTTTGATAAATTCACTGAAAAAAATGAGAAGAGAAAAAGATGTGTTTTACTAAATTTTTCTCAATAATTAAATTCAAAAATTTATATTCTAAACCACTCTCTTACAAAAACCTAAATTTATTTTTAGATTTTTAAAAAATAATTTTAATTTTCGCTTCTAACACGCGTCTCACACAAATATTGAAGAAATGTTTTTCTGTATGAAGTTTTAGGAAACTATTCTTTATTATGTAATAAATATTCTCATAACTTCTACGGTTGAAAGCGGGTATATAACATAATTCTCATCTCCAATCTCTATACTACGATGGTTTCTATTCAATAGTAAGATTTTTAGAGGATATAAAATGTTAATTTACTTTATTTCGTTAGTACTTTCATGTGGTGTAGGTGAAATGACTTCAAATTAACTTTATAGGGCCATACTTGAACAAAAATTTCACCCAATATTTTTTTCCCAGAGAAGTTAAAATAATTTTTAAAAATTTTTCCATTGGATTAAAGTACACTTATAAATAAAATATTTTCTGAAAAAAAATTGGAAAAAGTGAAAAAAAGTTTTTTTTTATAACGTTTTTCCAAAAAAAGTTGACATTTTAATTAAAATAAAATTATTTTTTTCCAATTTTTACATTTATTATTCAAAATTGCTTACAATTTATTTTAAAATTTTTGTTATAAATTTTTGATTTTAACAATTTTTAAAAAAATTTGTCTCAAAATTTACAAATTTTAATTTTGAAAAAGAACTTTATAAAAGAATTTTTAAAAAACATTTTAAACCATGCCTATCTTAAAGAGCCAACTTTTACCCGCATTTTGTTTCGTTTTTGAAAATTTTTTTTAAGCCTTGGAACAATATGCAAAATTTTGCTATTTTTTCACTATATTTTAGCATGTAAAATAATAATTACATATTTTTTTATTGCATATTCATAAAATGTACAAAATATTTAAACATAATAAGGCTCCACAAAATTTTTAAAAATTTATAATTTATCAAATTTTTGATTTTAATATCTCATACTGATTACGAAAATGTATTAATATTTTAGGTTTGAATTTTTTAAAATACTTTTTTTGCCTCTGAACTTGAAAAAATTTCAAACTTTGACCGCAAAATATATAAGTCATCCGATTCATTTCAAACAAATTATATATCTGAAATTAGGTATACCAAACACTATAAGAATAGGATTTTAAATTTTAATTTTTTAAAATTTTCGATTTTTCAGGCCTTTCAAACGGTCTAAAAATTATTACTTCACATATATTCAACAAATATGCAAGTATTATACATTTTTAGATTTCTCTTATCTTTCTGAATAACAATATTAACTTTATTTTATTATAAATATTTTGGTTCAAAATTTTTTTATATATATTTGTCTTTCCAGACTTACTTAAACTCACATACTGAAAAAATATTTTTTCTGTATGAAGTATTTTAGGAAACTCTTCTCTGTTATGAAAGGATATATTCTCATAACTTGTACGGTTGAACGCGGTTAGACAACTTGATTGTCAACTCCAACCTGTATACTACTATGGTTCATCTCCAACCTGTATACTGCGGTGATTCATCTCCAACCTGTCAGTTCATATTTTGCTAGATGTAAGATTTGGTATCACTCATTCGGGGAGATGTTACATAAATTATTGGTAATGTTGCACTATCCGTGCATTGATGAAAAGCAATTTTAATTGGATAGAAGTTGTTCAATGATATAATGCTTTCATATGTCAATCTTTTCTTGAATGCGATTATAGTTTGAGTATCGCACTATACGTGCATTGTAGCAAACACAATCTATGCCTGCCTCCATAATACGAGTATATCTACATGATACACATATAGTGCGATGTAACGTGTCTATGCATAATGCTGTGATGAAGAGATGATGCTGTATGAGACAGGGACGCTCTCTTATACTATATGGGTTACCAACACAAATCTTTTTAGATTCATCATACATACTTGAGTTATAACAACAGTGAAACAGTGAAGTCACAAATGTTATTGCGTCTTGAAAATTCAATAATTCTTGATTAAAATTTCAGCACAAATTTAATATTGTCTTCCTCTTTTTAAATATCATCTCATAAGTTGCACTTATGCCGGTATTGTCTATAATACTGGTCTTCAATTTGTATGTGTGTGTATGTGTATAGTAGTGAAGAGAGAGAAACACAGACTGTGTTGCTCTATTTGGTAGGATGTGTATCATGTAGATATACTCGTATTATGGAGGCAGGCATGGACTGTATTTGCTACAATGCACGTATAGTGCGATACTCAAGCTATAATCGCATTCAAGAAAAGATTGACATATGAAAGCATTATAATCATTGAACAACTTCTATCCAATTAAAATTGCTTTTCATCAATGCACGAATAGTGCAACATTACCAAGTTATTACCTATATTTTTACAATTTTTTCACGATATTAAAAATATATTTGTCAAATAATGAAAATAAAATTTTGCAATCAAGGAATCGAAAAATATTGTTTATTTATAGCTCGCGTTACTTTTAGAATAGAAAGATAAACGTAGTCTCTCTAATCATTTTTATCAAACCATACATATAGGAAACTAAAGTAACGGGAGCCAACGATATATTTGAAAAGAATATTTTTGGATTCTCTGATTTTAATACTAAAACTAAATATTTAAAAATTCTTGATTTTATTACAAAATACGTATGTGTTATTTAAATTATCTCCAAAAACATTTTTTCATATTGTACATGAAATATATATTTTAATACCAAATTAACACTGCTAGTTTGATATCTGGACTCATTTTTTGCATTTAGTATTTGAAAATACCTATAAGTGTCAATCAAATTTGCGGTTTACTTCTAAAATTTGTAAATATAAATGTTTTTAACTTGCAAGCTTTGAGTAGTCTTTGTGTGAACCATGCTACACTACAAGTATTATTTTGTAATATAAGTAAAAATGAATTAATTCTGGCTATTATCTCAACAAAACATTATATTTGCTTTGATTAATGTAGTGTATGAAAATAAATTCATTCTTCTTCTCATCCTCTTATGTGAGGTATTAGAAACTCTCTAGTGTTGAAACTAGTACCGTTTTTCAGATTGCTCAATAGGAACTGGGAATCGCAGCCTTTAATATAAAAAGTTACAAAATAAATACAAGTATGCATCTTTATTCATGAAGTAACTTTTTAAAAAAACTAAAGCTTTTATGGGAGAGTCTCGCTCTTTTCTTTGAGAGAAATAGTGAAGCAAAGCCCTCTATGATTCTGTGCTTGTTGGCTATATTGTTAATAAATCTGCATACAGTTGATCCAATTTTTCTGTACGCTTTCCTGTTACTTCATAAATCACTTTGAATATTGCTTGAAATTTTTTTGTTGAGCTGGGCATCTTTAGTTTTTCACCTTCCAAGTAAAACTGGTTCAAAAGATCTTTATCAGGATACTTTGATGTCGTTTAACTTGTTGAAAGCTTTTCAATATTTTTTTCTTCAATTTTAGAAAAAAACAAAAAGTCTTTGATACAAATTTTCGAGCGAGTTTGCAATGTTTATAGTTTTACATTCTGAATTCACTTTTTATGTATCGAAGAATTTTATGCTAAAACAATCTTTATGTTCTTTTAACTACTTTTGAATGAAATTTTGAGAGGCTTCAGCCTCAAATAAAGTCAGTTCTTTAGATGACAAGCCTTTAATACTTTAACTAAGAATTCAATTTAATCCCATTCTTCATCTTTTATCTTGAGAGTTTTTTTAATGCTAATTTTCAAAAATAAAAAATGTTCTAACATTTGAAGCATACTGTTTCACAATTTTCTAACATCAAGAAGCAGTTTCAATCTTTCTCCATTATTTTCTTCACTAACAAAATTTTGAGAATGGTGATATAGCATATAATTATGACTTTTTCAAAAGGGTGTGCATTTTTTTAATCTTTTCAACAAAATTTTCATAATTATCACCATTATTATAATTCTAAGAATCATCATCATTATTTCTTTTCAATTGTTTATATTCTTCGATAATTCTATTATTTTTTTGCGAAAACAAAGAACAGAATCAAGAAGATTCTCATGCATTACTTTCACTATAGTCAAATTAAATCCATGATTAAAACACTGCAGACGAATAACTGACCCTCCACCAATTGTACAAGCAACGATATCCTTTTTAAAATTGAAAATATTTTTGAGTAAATCTTTTGTTGAGTTTTATAAAAGCTTCTTGATTTTAAATTTTAAGGAGAATTTTTTCTTCAAATATTTTGATTTAGTAAAAACCGGGAAAATTTATCAATTCCAGGTTCTGATATTTGAAACTGGAACCCGGAAGAAGCGGGTTTCAACACTAATACTCTCTATCGGTAGTATATAAGAACGTGTGGTGTATAATTAGATATGCAAATCATGTTCTTAAGGAGTAATAATAAATTTTAGTGAATAGATTTACTTCACGGATACGACTATAACTTCCAAAGTAGATTTTTCTACTTCTCTCATCAATGTGAAGACTTCAATATTTTGAACCGTTTGAATAAGTAATGGAAGAGTAAAGGAAAAAACGTAAAAAGATGTTCATATTACTTTAATGATATCTAGAAATATCTTCAATAATTTTGGAAATATTTTTGACATCACTAAAAACTTCTGAACCTTCATCATCTGTCCACTTGATACCTTCTACAATTTTTTCTTTCATCTCTTCTGAGCAAACACCAACATCGTTAAAAAGTTCCACAAAGTCTCCATCAATGAATCCAACAGATACTTCTGTTTTGTGATCTGTCCAAAAATATCGGAACTCTTTTTGACTGATTTTTCCAATCATTTTTATTTCGTGGTACATATTTTCTTGGACTTTAAGTAGTAAATTGTAATAATTAGGTTTGAGTTGAAAGATGCTGAAAATAGAACCAGATATAGTTCCTGCTAGAATACAAGAAGATACTAGCGAAGGTTCACATGGACTCGTGGAAGAAATAAGGGATCCTTTGCTGAAGACATTAACAAATTCTGGATGGTGAAAGTGAGCGACTGAGGATAATCCTGCGTTATCAACATCAGAAGAACTCATATCTCTGGCACAAATAAACAAGTTGAAATTGTTTTCAGCGACTAGAAAGTGATTATCATCTATGATCTCTACTGCAGACGTCCATGCTGGGTTGCAGTCACGAGACGTCTCCTCAAGAATACCCTCCATAGGCTTGTAGCGAATGAGAGTAATGGAGTGCATCAAATCTCCCACCAAAATCAGGTCTTGATAAACTTTGGCATATAGAGATAGGATTTGGGTGTGTAAGCTGCATTCAACACTCAACTCCTTGGTGCATGAGTTCCATTCGTAAAGACGAACTACATTGTTTATCGTTGCCAAGAGCTTGCTCTTAAAGATTAGAAGAGTGTACGCTGCGCCAAAAATTTCAACGTCTGTGATCCGCTGTAACTTTTTATTTGTATTGTGTGAAAAAACATAAATTTTGCCACAATTTGGTTCAGTTTCTTCAGGAATGACCATCGCTGTGGCAACTACAATGTAATCAGTGGCATCATTTCCAAGGGAGCCAGTAACAAGACAGGTTGCAAATTCATTTATTTGAAAAGTATGCGACCAAACCACGTCAAGGTTATTTTGATCGATTAGAAGTAAGGAATGCATCTCAATTTCTTCTCCAATGAAGGTGTCTGTAGAGTTGGAATAACTCTCCAAAGGTTCTGCTGTTTCCACAGTACGATTAGATGATTGATTTAGGGCTTTTGTACTTGCGGACTCTCTGATTGGTTGAAAGGAAGTACCATTATTCAGATCAGTCCTAACAGATAGGATACAGAAAAATTGGGAGGTTTTATGCAAAGCAATTCTTCTAGGTGATTCGAATAGTGGCAGCGTTTTTATGTGAAGCTTTTGAATGTCATTAATACTGCCCATTCGAACAGAATCTTGACAAGCAATAACTAAACATTTGGGATAGTAGGGAGGGTGGTTGAAATCTGTGATACAACTCACATAATCCAAGTTAACGCTAGTAAAGTAGACATTTCGATTTTTGAAATGAATCACGTATGGCCTATCACAACAACAAAAAATGTTTGTATCATCGGAATTGGAGGTGAAGGGGAGAAGTGTTAGAGGTTGAGTGCCTAGCGTAACTTTTTTTTCATTCGTGAGGGTACCAGATTTTGCATTTATTTCGTAATAGAGTAATGAGCCATCTCCCATACCACAAAATAAAAAGTTCAGACTTTCAAATGAGCAAAGAAAGAGAGATCTCGGAATGAACTCCACTGTCAACGCTTGGATGTGACACGGTGAAAGTGAGGGCAATGACAAAACATGAACAGACATCTCTATCCAAAGACCCACAACACAAAAGGAATGCAAGGATTGAGAGGATAAAGGATTCATGTTTAGGCAGGAAATTTCATTGGTCATGGTGACACTTTGTACTTTGAACTTTTTAGTCGTGTCAACCTCTATGAAATGTAGTTCTTTATCGTTGGCACACAAACACTTATTTTGGTAGGCACACGCAACAGTTACCTTCTTCTCATTGTCAGAGCTCCATTTATTGATCAGAGAAAACTTATCTCCGCCATTGTTATTTAAAAGTAATAGATTTACGGACACTGGTGTTATTTGAATCAAAAATGAAGAATCGTCAAGCACGAAATTGGAACAGGAATACGTTTTTTCATCCAAGTCAACACCTTCCAAACTCATTTCTTCCACAACTTCTTGTTTAAAGGAGATGACTTTAGTATGCGACAAAAATGATAAGATGAGAAGCATTTCCTCGTCGTCAACAGGAAACGCCCACACACTGTAAACACCTTCCAAGTTAATCACACCATTTTCACTCACACCAATTCCATTTCGAATGAATCGCAAACTTCCTTCTTTGAAAGCACCGGAGCAAGTCACTAGCTCTTCCTGACCACATTTCTTCGTATCCAGTAAAATCATGTCGACAATGGGACCTATATTTGTAAAGGTTTCTACTACGTCAAAGAATACGCCATTTTCTTTTGGTCTTGAGTGCAAGTGAATGAGCTGGGAGTCACCAAGTTGTGATGCAATAAAAACAAATCCAGCATCTAGGTAGACCAAATCCTCAGCAATCGATATATCGCCAAGAAACTCCAATTTGATGTCTTTCACAGTTTCTATGTTTTCAGAGCATTCAATTATCAGGATAAAAAGCCTACCTGCTATATCCCCGAGCAAATAACGCAGGCCATTATCGTCTATCTTGGCGTAGCAACTGATGGCATTCGACTTTATTATTGGCGGGCGTACGGCAAATGTTTGCTTGTCTTTGATATACAATATCGATTCTTGACCAATAACCAAAACACCGCCAAAAGGCTCACAAATTGAAATCATGAAGCTGGACTCCGATTCCAATCTATTTTCTAGCCAGGGTCCAGGCGAAAAGTCCATTTGCTCGATAACGTACGTTTTGAAGTATCGAATGTCATTTGCTTGGTATATCAAGGCCACAACTGGAGTTTTGAAGCCGTGTAGAAACTGCATATCAGTCACTCTACTCTCATCCATATTGATGTTGTACGTCTTTAATTCTCTAATGCTATTCTCTGAGGATTTTATATCTAATTCGATTACTTTGAAAATTCCATCATAAAATCTGGCACCGATCATGCTCGCACAAGGATCGATGCACGTGATTATTCCTGTTTCGGATCGGATTCCAATTTTTTCAGCAGCAGAGCCATATGCTTTTGTGATAATGTTGTAGGAATCAGTGTAATCATCTTTCTCACACTCCAACACACACATATGATATTTGTGCGTAAGAATAAAGAGATTTTGTTTAGAAGATTTGGCATTATCTGTTCGAGAAAATAAAATCATCTGTTCAACCTTTCCACTAACATTGATTTCTTTAAGTAGTTTTAAGCGTTCATCAAAGAAGAGGTAGATTTGGAGTGTGGTGCTTTTTGCCAAAATTAAATTGATGACGTCGGGCTCTGTAAAGGATCCAACAACGCATCTGTTGACAGCAGTGGGCTTAAGGGAAGTAGCTAGAAAGGAGTGAGCCATATTTACGAAATTTCAGCTTGAAACCTAAAATACAAGTGAGGATATAATTGTCAAGATTAAACAACATAAATACGTTTATATATATTAGTGACGGGACGATTAATCGGAAGTAAAAGATTCGCATTTTTTCAAGTATCGTCATTTGAAACGTATCGACAAAATTTACTACGCTTCGCGATTCCTCAAATGGATAACGGTTCTCAAAATCTTTGAAAATTAATTTCTCTAATGTCACAAAGTACATATAAGTTTTAACATGGAAATGAAAAATCAGTTGTGTTGAATTTTTAGAGAATTTTTTAAATATCAAGAGATACTTCTACTCTACTATTTACTTTAGTTTATTTTGCAAGTTAAGACAAGTGAACGATTTTTAAAAGTTTATTTAACATTTTACCCATTTTATGTTAAAAATTCTTGATCATAAATTTTAATATCATAAATTGCATAATACGGTGTTATCTTTTTCTCTTTACATTTCATAATATTCGCATTTTTCATCAAAAGTCAATAGAGTAGACAATTTTTTGAGATGATCAATTTTTCCAATAACAAAGCTATCAAAACCAAATTTTAATTAAAAAATTTCAGGAACTGCAAACAAAGTTCCTTTACTCAGCAGATACGAGAGTTAAATCTAAAACAAAAATCTTTAGCCAACTGTTAGAATAGCAGGACTTAAGAAAATCTAATATTTCAAATTTACGTTATGTCCATTGCCCCTTGAAAAGATTGAAAATTTACATCTCTCCTTCTTTTGTTCAATCGTGCAACAATATTCTGCCTTTAAACAACGTCATAAATTTTTCTTTGTAGTATAAACATAATTAATCGTAAACTTTAAACAATAATTAAAACTTTTTCTATATTAACATTTTGGTAAAATATTGCTCAAGTAACCATCTAGTTAGAAAATTTCATACAAAATGTAAAACAAGTAAGCAAAGTGTTAGGAAAGATATTTGCGAAAATTCTGAATAATGCTTTTGACTTTGGTATTTTGAAATAAAAGGAAAAAAAATCACGATGGCAATATTTTATTCTTCTACAATTATGACTTTTACAACGTCAAGACAAATGTGTCTAAATGCCGTGTACCATGCCCCGTTTACATTCCAAATTTCGGCCTTCTTGTATCCACGCAAGTTTTTGGTCTGTCCACTTAAATGTGACACAGCCAAATCTTACTTTATAGATTTGTGGGAAGTGGCGTATTTATCGAGTGTATTTGATGGTTTGCTCATCGATTTTTTAGATGAGCAGTATGTGAGTGATACGTATGTAGTATCATCTGAGGAAGGTTTGGCGCACCCCTGTGTGTATAAAATATTTTGGAAAATGGGTATTTTTTAAGGTGCGAATGTGATGGAATGATCAAGACTGAAAAGATATAATGAACATCTTAAAATTAAAAAAGCTTTTAATCCCAAAACACATTTTGGCAAAACAAACAAGTAATGGAATCGGAATCAAGATTTTTTCATGTATCGGAATCACATCGGAAAAAAATTACTTCTACCTCCCGATTATTATTTAATTATTTTTTTATGATAGACATATGTAAAAGATTAGTTCACAAATATATATATCTAGGGTTTCTTTCGCCTTCTACGAGATGCAGCTAAAGCACAATAGTCCTATTCTTAAGATTTGCAATCATTTAACATATGTCAGGACTAAGAGGTTGTTAAGAGGTAAAAGTGGAATAAAATTACAGAGATATGTGTATATAGATAAGGTGTGAAAAAAGGAAGAGTCATGGATAGGAGCTACATAGAATAAAGGTTATTTACATAAGATGCATATGGAATGTATAAAGAATATAAGGGACGGCAAATATAGTGATGATGTCAAGGAGATTCTATATAATGGATAACGAAATATAGTGTGTGCATATATAAGTATATGCCGATGAAAATGTATATAAAATACAATCAAACATCATTCCAAGCTGTTCTGAAATTGCTATCAAAAATATTTTACAAACGATGAGAGAGCTATATAATAAAAATAATCCATTTGTTCAATATGCACACAATAAGTAAGCAATGTTTATATCACAGTGTCTCCTTGTAGTATTTTTGAGCAAACACATGATGATCCACCAGATTTTCTCTTCTTCTGTCACAGTGATTCTATTTCTCTTTCGGTCTCCTTCTCTGTTTTTCTCTTCGCTTTCTCTGCTAAAACTCAAACACTCAAGCTCTCTTTTCTCATTCCATCTCTCTTCTCTCAGTCAAGCTTTCTCTCATTCAAAAGCTCTCTTCTCTTGTTTAACTCCTATCTCATTCAGCTCTTTTCTGTATAATATAAAGTCTTTTAAATTTTATCTAAACCCACAGCAATCTTAACAGTATCGTAGAGTTCTATGTTTCATCAATTTTAAATAGGTTATCTAAGAAAGATAGCTTATTATTTTCATTAATTTCGTATGTGTATTTTATATTATGATTAAGATATTCAACAAATGAGACATCAATGTTTTTGTGAACCAATGTAATACAATCGCCTATGTATCTGTACCATATTGGCAAATCAATCTTAGAGTAAATGAAGGGTTCTTCATAGTAGTCAATGAAAAGGATGGATATTAAAGGGCAAATTTTTCCTCTCATAGGTAAGCCAGCTTTTTGAAATAAAACCTATCATTGTAAAAGATATCGTGATGCAATTAAGCGTTGAGTCCACTTAAAGCTGAAGATTTGGGTCAATTACTGTTTAATTCCATTAAAAATTCGGTTTAGTCTACGTTCTGGGTTAAAGAGTTAGAGGTAAATTTTTTTTTATAATTTTCGAATTTTTCTTCTGACAGCTTCATGGATAGAAGGTAAAGTAAGTAATACTGCTAAAGGTTTGGTGAGTTGATATTTGTTAAAGTGTTTTCGGATTTATTTGCCTTTTAAAAATATTTTGCCATTTGTGTAAAAGCTTTTTAAGGTAATTTTTATCACTTGTGTTAAGTATAAGAATATAGAAAAAGTTTGATGTTTCAAAAACCCTAGTATCATTCCATCACTAAAAACAACATACTCTTAATAAATAAACTTTCAAGTGTGTACAAGCCAATAAAAGTTTGAACATCACCGTCATAAATATTTCAAAATAAAATATGGCGAGGAACTTCTAAGTAGGGTTGCAGAGTAAGAAGGAAAATATTCAAATTCGACTTCTAGTAATACAAAATGCAAAAACACCTCTAAGTACTTAAAAACTTATTTAATTTAACACCAACTTCTGACTTCGACTTCATATAAAAATAAAATAAAAATTTTACAAAAATAATTTTTTTTATTTAAAATACTTAAAAAACGTATCAGATCAATTTGGCCTCTCTGAAACAACTCTCTGGTTTTAAAATCTTTGCAGTGGAGTAGCTAACAGGGGTGGTCAGCCGAGAGTAGTTTGCTACCCCTTGTCTCCTTATTTTTCATAATTATATAGTATATATTGAAGTTTCGGCGGAAAAATTAACATCCGATTCTCTTTAAAAAATTGTAATTTAGTTTAAAATGGCATAAAAGAAGTACACTAAATAAAAAAAATGGATTTAAAAAAGCGTAAGAATTTACTTAATTTTTTATGATTTTAGGGCAGACATACAAATTATACTAACAGCTTAGGTGTTTTTTACAGGAGGGTCTTTAGAATGACTCTATGTAGGTTCAATGAGAGCCATTAGAAAATTCAAATACACAACTGTTTCAGTAGATACTAATATCAAAAAATTATCGTATAATAAAGTATGCCAATAAAATTCAAACAAAATTAAAAAATCTTACATTATAAAATTTTGACTATTTTAACATGAAAAACAATTTATAAAATTAATAGAGTTCTAACTTATCAAGTTTTATTTTTTACTGACCTGCTAAAATATAACCAATGAATTAATAAGAATTTTTTGGGAGCTTTGAAATTTTACCCTATCTATACTACTCTGAAGAAATTTCTCTAACGTGTCATATAAAAGGCATTTTTTAATGTTTTGTACTTGCTTTCTTTTTTAGATGTCTCTATTTAAAAGTTCATCCATCGTTATAACTGCTTTAGAAGATCCTTTTCATTATCATTTTCTCTATTCCACCATTTTCACAATTTTTGAGAGGGAATTATACCATCCCCAATCAATACATCCCAATTTTATTTATTTTAATAACATGAAATTCAAAATCCTAGTTTAAAAACATTTCTTATAAAGATTTCAAAATATATAAGATTTATGTGTTTAAATCTAATTTAATTTCGCCAAGAAAGTCAGATATGTTTGTACAAATATTATCAATCAAATGCCCAATTGAAGTTGAAAAATGGTTGGTTTAGGAATTGCTGGGTAAATGCATTTTAAAGGATGCTATATATAATGAATAGATATCTTTTTATTAATGTTAAGTAAATTGATATTGAAATCCTAAAATTAAGTAATGATTTTTTGAATATTCAAACGATTCAAACGAAAATGTAATGTATCAAATAAAATTAAAAAAAGCCTTATATTTTTTAATAAATCAATTTAAATGATTTAGTGAAAAATACCGATGATAAAGTGTACCATCAGAGAATAAATACTTAGATCTGTTGATATAAAATTCAATTAAAAGTTATTAAATAAAATTTTTAAATATTGGGGACAATTATGAAAAATGCATTATGGTGTACATTAAAGCTTATAAGATTCACATTGAGGAATTTTTAGAAACAAGTTTATTAGCACAAAAGACGTATACATTTCGTTTTAGCTTTTTTTTTACATTTTGAAGTATTATGGCTAAAATAAAACAATTTAAGCATTGTTTTACATGGTAAAAGTTTTGAAAAAAAACAAATATGGTTCAAAAAAAGCAAACGAAATTGTAACATTTTTATAGGTATAAAATAACATGATCCCTAATCGTCAATTTTGAGTGTTACTAACTTAAACGTAAAAAATGGCTATTTACTACATGTTATAGCCAAACCAATTTTCAAAAGATTTTTTTACATTACCAATCAAAAAAAAGAAACTTATGTTAATCATCTTTATTAAATTTTTTCAAATTTATTTTTAAAACCTTTCTCTTTTGACTTGTTAATTGATATTTAGATTTATTTATTTTAGAATATAAAATATAGGACCTTCTAAGAGATAAAAAAACTTCTTAAGAAAGTATTATTATACTTTCGTTTTTCGACTTATTTTCTGGATTCAAGTAAGTTAATAGAATCGTGAAATTAAAACTTTATATGATTCTTTACGATATTATTTGTACATTTCTTTATACTCTCGATTCAAGTTACAACAAAGCACGTTACAACTAATGATTGAAAACATTAAAGATAGAAAAAGTGACACTGTTGATTGCAAAAGTATTAGCTCTCAATAAATTATTATTGAAATCTGCTAAATTAAAAATATTTGATTAAGAACCAAATTATAGTAATATTTAAATTCATCATCTAAGAAATTTAATCCTGAGAAAACGTCTGTATATGATTATTTTTAAAAATTTTTATGATGTTTAAAAAAAATTGAAAAGTGTTGATCGGTGGGTTTTTTATATGAAAGCACTTTGAACCCTAAGCAATGTTCTCGCATTATACTTCAAGGTGGTTAATCACACTTGTTTTTTATTTTAGTTTTCAAGAGTAGGAAGCCTTGAGGATCGAACCCGTGAACTTCAAGTATTAAGCTGAATGGTATCCACTAACAATTATCGAGGCTCATATTGAAAAGTGTAGAAATTTTTTAAAAGATATCACGCTAAAATTTATATTTCACCCACCTTTTTACAAAAGGAATTTGAAAATTTAACAAAAAATTCTTTTTTTATTTTTTATAAAAAAGATTTTAATGCTATTTTTTCCAAGTAAGTATTCAAAATATGTTTTTAAAATTTATATTTTAAAATATAAAATTTTACTAGGAAAGTTATTTGAATAATGTTCTGATTATAGAATTACATCAAATAACTCTTTATTCAACAAATACTAAAAATTATTTTTTCTGTAAAATAAGAATATAAACATAATGATAAAGCAAGTGTGTTCTATTGAAATTCATTTTTCTGTTTGAAGACAGACTTAATATTATTCTCTTCTGAAAGCTAACTTTTTACATTTTATTTAATTCTAATTTAGTAAATATTTAAAATAAAATCTCTATTAATCTCTATTTTGATACACACAAGAATGATAATAAAAAAATATGGAAAGAGCTGAATAAATTTAAAAACAATAATAATGATTCCAAAATCAATATTAAAATTAATAAGGAATATATTGACAAGTCGAAACTACCGTTTTTATTTTACGACTTCTTTAGAAGTAAGCTTGAGAATCCACAAAATACATATGAAGTGAATCCAAATAAATTATCACATTTAAACAATCCTAGTTTAAGCAATGTTTTAAATAATCACATTCTTTTGGCTATAAAATCTCTTAAAAACAATACTTGTCCTGACTTTTATAACTTCACGGCACCAATGATTAACCGCATTGGACCATACATCTGTAACCCTCTTAGAATTCTTTTTAACAGGTGTATTTGAAATGGTACTTTTCTCGATTCTTTAAAAATCTCAAAAATAATCTCTGTCTATAAAAAAAGGTAAAAGAGACGATGTTTCAAACTACCCCCCCCCCCCCCCCAATGTGTTTTCAGAGGGCGAAAATGACCTTCGCCCCCCCCCCCCCCCCCCAATAATTTTCTATAAGTAAGAGTTGCTGCTTGTTTATAAAACATTTATGATGATCGCTAGAAGAAATGCAGACTTTCAAATCAATCAAATATCATGCCAAGCTGCTCTGAAATTCCTATCGAACATATTTTACAGACGATGCGTGAGAACTATATAATAATAATCCATTGCTTCAATATGCACATAGGTCACAGAGCAAACACATGTTGATGATCGATAGATTTTCTCAACTTCTGTCACGGTGATTCTATTTCTCTTTCTGTCTCCTTTGTTTTTCTCTTCCGCTTTCTCTGCTAAAACTCAATCATTCACTCAAGCTCTCTTCTTTCATTCAAGCCCTCTTCTCTTGTTAAGCTCTCCTATCTCATTCAGCTCTCTTCTCTCCAGTGACGTAGCTAGTCTGGGGCATGAGGGGCCGTGCCCACACTCCTATGTACCGCATGGTGCCCCATGCAAATTATGCGATATCAGTTTTTGAAAATTTCTCCAATGAAAGGATCAAGAAAGTATACAAAATGTTGCTCACGTTTTTTCTTTTTAAATTGTGCCCCCCCCCCCCCTCCCCATTAACTTTTTTTCTGGTTATACCACTGCTTCTATCTAATTTGCATTTAGAGTTAAATTAAAATAGTTTTCAATCGTTACAATTTTATATCAAAGAAATATTATTAGACTCGCGCTAAGAATTTTTTTTCAACAAAAGTCATAATCTTTATCACTACGTTTGTTACATTTTGTAACATTTGAAAACTTTAATTTTTTCAAGTCAAGAAATTTTTTTCAATAGCTATTTGGGAATGAATATTTTGACTATCTATTCAGTTTAAAAGCAAGAATGCTTTATTTGCTTAATATTTGAGCGGAGATATTTTTTATAATGTTCGATTGTTAAATTTTATAAGTAACACTGTACATAATCAAATCACTTTTTTTAAGAAAATTTGTTGATTATTATAATAAAAATATAATATCGAAACAAAATGTTTCAGTTGTTAAAAATGTACTTGATCTATTATTTATGACAGCTGTCAGAATTTTATTTGTAGACAAATATTCAAAAAAACCCAATGGTTTTCTTTTCTCGTATACTTTGATTTATGTTAGTTTGGTCCTCGGACATTTCGCCTCATTATTTTCATAAGACAGTTCGTCCCATGGACAATTCGCCCCATTATTTTCATAAGACATTTTGTTTCATGGACAATTCGCCTCGTTATTTTCATAAGATATTTTGTCTCATGGACAATTCTAAAAAATTAAGAGATAAAATGATTAATTTGAAATAATTTAATAGAGATAAAATAAACAAGAATATAAAATTTTTTAATAATTTTACACATAAGTAAAGATGGATGAAACAAATAACCCATGAGACAAATTGACTATGGGGCGAAATGTCTGTTGAACGTTATTTAAAAAAAATTTTAATTATAAGGGTTAGCTACCTAAACGTTGGCTTTTGCTGCTTATAAAAACTTGAAAATATCAAATAAATTCTAATTCTTTATGCCTCCTATTATTTTGAAATTATTCTAAGAACAGACGGTTCCATTTTAAAATAGGGAAAATTGTTTTATTAGTTTATTTTGTTTCCTTTCTCTCTTATGTTAATTATGTAGCAAATTTTTCAATTTTGAGTAAAAGGTAAGGTGCAGCGGGTGTATTTTCATTGACAAGGCACTGATGTACCGCTTATGGCAAACTATGAACAAATTCGTATCGATGAGGAATCGAATCCAGAGGCTTCCGTACTGAGTCCATCATCTCAACTAACGTGCCATGCCACCCATAGAGTATGCTGTGTAGGGGATACGTCAAATTAGTTTTCAAAAAACTTAAGTTATGCTCTAAAAAATTTTTAGTTTTTTTGTAGCTCTATAACTTTTTCTGATGGACTTTTTTTCCTTAAAAGTTATTATAAAAGGCAAATCATTGCAAAATGTTAACAGTTATTTTACTTTTTGTAGCTTGTATCAATTTAGCTTTTAAAGTATTTTTGAATGATGCTGAGTAAAAATAATGCGATCTTAATTTTTTGTTTGCACAATTATAACTTCGTTTTATACCCTTGCCCCTGAATCAATCACATTTTTTCATATAAACATCGCAGGGTGTCTAGTAGACTCTTTGCCTTTAGACTACATTCACTGATATAAAACTATCCAACCTTCAGTTATTTGTTTTCTCTATGAATCAGATATCCTTTCATCAATTCCTGTAATGTGCCTAGTAGACTACTTCATTTTTCAAATGAAAAGCCTATTCCACCCCCTAATAATTTTGGATTTTTTTAAACTAGTGTATATTCGATGGTTGTAGGTAAAAATGCCCCAATTAAAAAGTAGGAAAAAATGCCCCTTAATTTTTGATTTTCATCATTTTTTTAAATTATATAAATATTTTTATTTGGTACCACGAAGGGCTAAATTTCTAAAATTTCTTAATCTATAGGGTTTTTTTCTTTATAAAGTGTTTGAAAACAATAGCAAAGGTGCAGATTTGTGGGAATGTGTTCTTAAAATCAGTTAAAACACAAATTATATTTAGAAAGTGTTCTGATACACACAAAGTCCAAAAATATTTGCTGTTTTATAAATTTTTTTTTGTATTTAAAAAATTTTCCTATGCTGCGTTATTTAGTTTATTTAATTAAATTTTAAATGTTTTAGATGAAAAGTTGACTTTTTGTTTTTTTTACAAAAAATCTTTATTTAACATATCTTTTTTAAAAAAAAATTTTTTTTAAATTTAATTAATAATTTTTTGAAATTTTTTGTGTTGGGGCATTTTTTCCTAATTTTAAATTGGGGCATTTTTTCTGCGCACCATATTCGATATGCAAATTTAATTAAAATATTTTCGCTGGAAGTATAGTATTTAAATTCACCAATTTAGAAAAAAAATATAAAGTAGTCTTATAAATTTATGTATGCGCTGAATACACTCTATTTTAAACGATTGCTTGCATATTTGGTCTCCCGTGGTAAGACCACTAATTTTGAAAATTGCAACAAAAAAATTTCGCCTCCCCACCAATAATTTTGAGGATGTGCACCCCCTGGTTTTACTATTTTTTTGAAAGTAGCAATATTTTTTCTGATTCACAATTTGATTTTAGCACTTTTCACTCGACTGAAAGATTGCGCACAATTTTTATTAAAGATGTGATTAGTTCTTGGTCAAAAGGCGAACAATGTATAGCAATTTTTTTTGATTTAAAAAATGCCTTTAATTCATTGTCAATTAGCTTGTTAGGTAGTAAACTTTCAACATATTTTGATTTTAAAACAGTCAATTTAGTAAATTCGTTTTTATCATATAGGAAATCATATGTTCATCTCAATAATGTTGACTTTTCTATCAAGTTTGATTCAAATATTGGAGTACCTCAGGGGTCGGTCCTTAGTCCTCTTTTGTTTATAGTTTATATCAATGAGATTTTAGACCATGTTACAAGTGAAACTGTTTCATGTTTTACATATGCTGATGACATCACTTTATTGTTCAAAGGTAAAAGTCTTGATTTTCTTAAAATTAATGAAATATTGGATATGTTTAATACTAAATTAGCTTCGCATTACCTTTCGATAAACATTTTGAAAACGAAAGCAATCTATTTTACTAACTCAAAAAGAAGCATTCAAAAGTTGCCTTTAATAAACATAGAGTTTGTAGAATCTTTCAATTTTTTAGGCGTTGTCATAGACAATAAACTTGAGTGCAAAGCTCATATCGATAATCTCTCTATCCGAATGAATGCATTGCTCTCACTATTTCGAGGAACTAAGTTTTTACCATTTAAGGCTAAATCTACGTTGTATAAATCACTAGTAGAACCACTGTTAAGGTATTCAATAGTAAATTGGGGACATTGTAACCTCAAATACACAACAATAATACAAAAAAGAATAATTCGCTGTATTTTCAGGTTACGCTATAACGCACATGCTAATGATAAGTTCAAAGAGTTGCAGTGTTTGAAGACAGAAGATAAAACTACCATAAATTTTCATTAAACTACCTTTACAATTTTTCTCTGGAGAAGTTCCATTATCTTTCAATAATTTTTTCATATTTTCAAGTAGCTTCAACCATTACGAGACTAGACATCCTTTAAAGCTTCATGTTTTCAGATCTAAAAATAAAAAATATAAACAAACAATAATTCATAAAGTTCCCAAACACTGGAATAGTTTTATCGAAATAATTGAAGATAATCGTAATTTATCAAGTAAAAAGATACTCTCAAAAATAAAAATGAGTATGCTGTTAAATTATTGTTCTTGTAATGTTGAAAACTGCTATGCTTGTAATATATGTCCTTCACCTTATCAATACAACTGATTTTCATTTTCTGTATTTTTTTAGTCCATTTATGTATTCTGTTTTGTTTCCAAACTATGTATTATAAATAAAATATATTTATTTACATATAAATTTATAATAGCCAATGCTTTTTTCTAAATTGTAAATCCTTTACTATCATGCATACTTTTTTAATATAATTACCCACAATAATTTACCTCTTTTATGTGTACCTTATTTGCATTCTTATAATATATTTTTTAATCTCTTATAATTTGAGTGGCACTAATTAGCGGCTTTAATTAGTCTTGAGTGTGCTCAACTTTTTATTCTAAATTGTACATTTTTTCAATAAATTCTTTCTTTCTTTAACCCATTAAGTACCATAGAAATCAGACGATATTTAAAAAACGCAGACGATTTATATTCAAAGTCATTGAAAAAAGCAGAAGAAGATGAAATTATTTGTTCCCAAATGGGAACATTGAGACTTAATGGGTTAATTCAATACAAATAGAAATGTGTTTTTGAAGCTTATTTTATTAGATGTCGACACCAACTCCCATCCCTTTGAAATCTCTGAATCCTCAGCTTTGCAATAAATTACAGCTTATTTCTATTTAATTTGAAAATTAATTTCTTCTAATGTTTTTTCCTGAAATTTAAATGTAAAATATTTTTATAAGTAAAGTGTTGAAGGATCATTTGTTTGAAATAAAAAAAGTAAAGTTTCAAACAAATTTATCATAAGCCCGAGTTGTAGGAGGGGGCAAACTTTTGGTGTGAGGAGTTGTATTACAAGTATGATGTAGATAAAGAAAAAAGTACAAAGTTTAATCCCTTTGATTCAAAGCATTTACATCTACATTCACTTCTTCAACTTGATAAAGACTCATCGAGTCGAAAATACGTTTTATTTAAATAAATTTGTTTGGAGCCTAACTTTTTTATTTCAAACAAATGACCCTTTGCTTATATTTACTATAAGTTTTCAGATGTGGAAATACGCCTGAAGACTTTGCACCGTTACCGTTCTTTTTTTACGAAAATGTTTTTCTGTCAAACTATAAACAAGAAAGCTTGAATGAGGCCAAAAAATGTTTAGAATATGAAGCCATCTCCTTTATTTAATTTAAATGTTATAGACCTTTTACAAAAAAGACCTTCTGTGCAATCATACTTAGAACTACAAAAAAAAGTTTGCTCTTAATTGACAGCCAAAATCTCCTTTCGGAAAAAGTAATTTAAAAGACTAAATTAAATGATGAAGATGATGATAACCAAGAAAAAGTAGTCTAAAGGAAAATGCCCAATTCCATACTTAAAAATCCAACTCCTGCTCCAAATACTTAAAAATTTAAATTATTTAAAGTCAGGTCTTTGTTCCGATATCGCCTGAAGAAGGCGCGTTCCATATGCTTAGAAAATGTAAACTTATTTCATTAAAAGTGGATGGGAGTTTATTGAGTGAGGTGGCTGATATTAAATAGAGGGTAATCTTGATTGTGAGATTAGTTCTAATTATTATCCGTGGATTGTTTTGAGTGAAAGAAAGCGCTTTCATTTCCGAGTTCTTTAAATGTTTTTAATAAGAATTTGTAGTAGTGTTGCGTCTGGTGAAACTTGCGCATCCTTCACATTTTTATTTAGATTCCATTTAACTCTATTTTTGAGATAATGCCTATTTTTCCTTCAGAAGATTTAATTTCTGTATGAATGTGAAGCTTAAGGTAAGACGTTATTAGCGTTAATTTTCAGGGTCGGTTGTGCCAAAGAATAAAAAGTATTATTCGCTTTAAAATTTAAACAGATTAACTTTTTAACTTTGTCTAATTCAAATACATTCTGCTTTTTTAGTTAATAGAACTTTTTCTAAGTAGCGCTTTGCTTATGTTCTAAAGATGATGTATAAATCCTTGGATATTTATTTGATTTCTATTCGTTTGTAGTTTGTTCCTCCAGTTAAGAGCTGCACTGTGTGAGAAGAGTTAAGTTCTACCTGTTTCTATCTATGAACAGTGAAGGAATTCTGAGACTTTAAAGATGAATGATGTTATACACTTTATTCCATATATTTAGAATCAGTGTACTTTATTAATTTTCAATAAAAACACCATTCACTATGTATATATTTAAATCAGAGATAGATATTTATAGCTTATTTATTTCCGAACACCATATTTAGTCGAAATTATGATTCAAATTAAGAATCCTAAAAATTTTTCATAAGAGCCTTTTCTTCCCTAATTATCTATACTTTGTATACCTTCAATACTCTCACTGAAAAGTTTAGAAATAACCACTTATTTGTTTTGTTTTTATCTCGGGTCGACCCTAAAAGTATATTTATATATTCTTTTTTTTGAATAAAAATTTAATTATCCAGATATATATAATTTATATTAAATATTTGACTTTCATCTGTCCTATTTTATCTTGGGTTGATTGTCAAATGTAAGCTGCCTTATCTTATTGATTACATAATTTTATCAAAGTGAATAATAACAAAATCTGTTTGTTTTTTTTTTCAAATCAATATTGAAATTTCCTTCCAAGACCGAAAAGTAATTTAAATTATATTTAATCATTTTAGACCAAGCAAAGCAGACGATATCTAAAAAAACGCAGACGATTTATATTCAAAGTCATTGAAAAAAGCAGATGAAGATGAAATTACTTATGTTCCAAAATAGGAACATTGGTCGTAAATGGGTTAAAATAATTTCTAAATATTTGTGTATCAAGGATAATAGATGAAAAAAATAAGAATCTACCAATATTTCAATATTTGATTGCGTGTGTTTTCCTTTTGAATTTAATTATATATGTTTAAAGCAGATGACTTTCATGTATCGTACTGATTCTCATTTTTCATTTCCATAATTTTGATTCTGATTTGCAAAATTCGATTCTAATGATGATTAGTAAAAAAAGATTTGTAGATCGGGGGCGCACATCTGGGGGAGTCTCGCAATGCGGCTGACAGCAACTAAGAAACACCCACTGCTAACATTGAAATGCCATCTATTTTTCATTTGATTTAACTCCCGAGAACCAGTTTGTATGTTATTAAGAAATGGAGTAAAGAATACGCGTGTGACAGATGGCGCGCGAGCCTGAAACCGGTTCACTAAATGATCATTCTTTGCGAGAACAAAAGAATATTTTAAGTTCTATGAAATATGGAGTTAATAAATCTCTAATCTGACATTCAATTGAAAAAAACTTATGATGAGAGATCTAGTTCTTTCTAAGCTTATTTTTTTCTAAAATGAAATTCACTAATAGTTATTTCGAAGTCAACTTCAAGTTTTTACCTCACAATAAGAATATACCAAATTTGACATTAGAAATGGTTTGATTCTTTCTTTTTAATAAACTAATTTTATCATAACTGGTGCTTTAATGTTTTTAAAGGAGCGCATTAATGAAAAGTGTTGCACACCCCTGTATACAAAATTCTAAAGATTAGTTCTTAAGCGTATAATTATAAAAAGTCCTGACTATAAAAACTCTTTGAAGCTCATAAGTTCAGTACTGATATATAAAATTTTTACCCCTATATCCCTTAATCTTAATAAAGAGTTTATTACTTACAGAAATCATTGTGTTGCAACTTTGATTTTCTTGAAATAAATTTAACCTCAATTTTTTTTTCAAAGTTTTAAAATTTGGTTACGTTAAGAAAATAGTCATCTTTTTTTGGCAAATTTATTACGCTTTTATTTCTGTAGAGGGCAAAAAATGGGAAAAGTGATAATGTTCCGTTTTATGCTGTTTGATTTCACTGAGAAGTTTTTTTACTAATGTAATTTTTTAGATGCTAAAAATATCCTCCTTAGCTAGAGAAAGAATGTTTTCCGTTGACGATGAAGAAGTAGATTTTACATTTCATGAATCCTTCACTGATGCTAGCAAGAATGAAGAAAATGAAACTGTTTTTGACAAAGTGAATTGCCATTTAAATGACAGGGAAAAGAGGGAAGTATTGAATACAATTAAAAAGAGTGAAGAAAATGTAGGCACTGCAAGTTATCAAGCCTTCAACGAAACTTCGGGCTTGTTTTGGATATATCCTATAAACAAGCCACTCCGCGACTACCAATTCAACATTGTTTCAAAGGCTTTGTACGCAAACACGCTTGTCGTCTTACCCACCGGACTCGGAAAAACATTTATTGCTTCTGTCGTGATGTACAATTATTACAGGTGGTTTCCTATGAGTAAAATTTTATTCTTAGCTCCAACCAAGGCCTTGGTTGCCCAACAAATCTCATCGTGTAGATCCCTGACGTTTTCTTCCTCAAGTGAAAGTGTGGAGTTGTCTGGAGCGTTGTCGAGAAAGTCGCGAGAAAAGTTATGGCAGAACTCAAGGATCATTTTTGCAACGCCCCAAGTTATCCTGAATGATTTGATTGCTGGCCTCTTTGATGCGCGCACTGTGAAGTGCATCGTACTTGATGAGGCGCACAGAGCAACCAAAAGTTATGCATACTGCAACATCGTGTGTGCGATTGCGAAAGAAAATGACAATTTTAGGGTGCTAGCGTTGACGGCAACTCCTGGAGCGAGTTTACAAGCGGTTCAAGAAGTTGTATCCAACTTACTGATTTCGCATATCGAAGTGCGCAAAGAGGATTCCTTGGATGTCTCTCCATACGTTCATGGCAAGAAAGTATCTTCAATCGTTATTCCTTTGGGTGATGAACTGGAAGAAATGAGAGATGCTTTGGGAAAAGTGATGGAACACTTTTCTCAAAAGCTCGTAGCTATGAATCTCTTGTACAATTGCAAAAAATCTTCTTCATATAGCAAAATGTCTCTTTTGAAAGCGAGACAGGCCTTTAGTAGTTCAAGTGAGAATGCCAAGAATCGGCGATTTACGTGTGCCGAACTTTACTTCAGCCGATGCATCACTATTCTTCACGCGATTGAATTGCTCACAATTCACGGCAAGCGCTGTCTCTATTTATTCTTGCGTGATTCCCTTAGCTCTTCAGCTTCCTCTGAATTTGGCCGCTTTTTATGCTTTTCCCAGCTGTGGAAAAAGTTACAAAATCAATACAACCACGATGGAATTTCTCAGGAAGAAAGCACGACCTCTTCTTCATGCAATATAGCAAATATTTCGTCGGATTTGTGTTTGCATAGTCATCCTAAAATGGAAAAGTTATTGGAAGTGCTTAATGATTACATTGTCGATTGTAGTGATGGAGAAAGCACTTTTTCGCGCAAAGTAATCATTTTCACTCATTTTCGAGATAGTGTTTCAGATATATGGCTCGCTTTACAAGCTCTTAAACCAAGAGTTGCAGCTCTTCAGTTTATCGGACAGAACAAAAGTAATGGCAATAAGAGCAAAAGCAGCTGCTTCAACGATCATATCAAAGACGATGTTGAAAACGATCTGTCATCTACTTTTGTTTTTCATGAAAAAAGGCACAAAGGCCTAACTCTGAAAGAACAGAGCTCGGTGATCGATAAATTTCGAAATGGACCATACAACGTACTTGTTGCAACGATGATTGCGGAAGAAGGCCTGGACATTGGAGAGGTGGGCTTAATTATTTGCTTTGATGCGCATAGAAGCCCCATTCGAATGATTCAGCGAATAGGACGCACTGGGAGATCTTCACTCGGAAGAGTTGTGCTTTTGTTATCAAAGAATTATGAAGAATATCACTTCTCTCAATCTCAAAGTAAAAATGAAAATGTTCTAGATGTTCTCACAAGCATAAAACCACTTCAAAAATCCATAAAACTTTATGATCGCAACCCCAGAGTCATACCTCACAATGTTAATCCTGAACCAATTAAAATGATGATCGATTGTTGTGCTGATCGAGAAGAAGATAAAAAAGTTGAGAGTAAGCCTGTCAAAGTTAAAAGAAAGGCAAATAAGTCAAGTAGTGTTGCTGAATCAGATATGACAGGTAAAGAAAAGAATGATTCATGTGCTGAGTTTATATCAAAATCTAGTATTCTTCAAATTTCTAGAAAAAATAGGAAAAAACCTAAAACAAAAGAACACAAAAGTATAGATGATTTGTTGGATAAAACCTCACCCAGAGATGATTGTAAAAATGTTAGCAAAGATTCTTGTCTTGAAATATTGCCTGCAAATTCTTCCGATTTAGAAGTTTTTTCATCCTTTCAAGAGAATAAAGTAAGTAGCAGCAAGACCTTTTCTGACGGTGAATACATTGAGGAAGAATGGTGTAGAAGTGAATCTCCTGTTTTCTCTCAACTTCCACTTAGGATTGAAAAAGAAAAGGAATTTAATCATCTCTTCACAAGGAAATCCTGTGTCTCAGTTGTGAAACCGATGGAGACATCCAATGAAGTGACAAATAAGCAATCTACTATGATAGGGGAAGAAACGGCCTTATGTTTGATTGACCAAGAGTCTAAGTGTCTGTCATCAAGTAAAGATTGTTCTAAAAGTTTTCAAAATAAGGATGGATTTAGCTGTAATTTAGGTGAAAATACGATCTCTGCTTGTTTTGACATTGAATTCAGTGATGAATTGGAAGAAGAGGAACAAGACAAAGAAGCCAGTTTATGTTCGGATAATCACGATAAGTTAGGCGCGAAACCAAAGAGCGGGCCGTTGGAAAGCTTTTTAGGAAAAAGTGATGAAACTTTTTTGCAACAGAACGATAGTAAAGTACGATCACCTGAAACTTTCAGAGCCTTCCTTCCAAAATCCTCAAGCACGCCCAAAAGAAAGCCTGAGGAGATCAAAATAAAATTTCTTGAAGAATCTTCTTCCCTTCCTTCCCAAGGTTTAAGCCGTATTCCCAAGAAAAGGAATGATGTCCAAAGAATCTTGTCCGACGATGACGACTTTGTTCACGATACTCATCAAAGTACTCGTATTTGCATCGATCAAAATATTCAGGAAGATGCACAAAGTGAAGAATGCTTTGTAGGCGATTTTCTTTTGAAAGAAGCAGAAGTGTCTGTTAGTGAACTCAATGGACTTCAAATTTCATCTGATGAGAGCGATGGGAGTCAATTAGACAAATATGAAGAAAGCTTCATTGAAGACAGGGAACAAGGAAGTCTTGAGAGTGGCAGTTTGGATGAAGCAAGAATGTATTTAAAGTCTATCAAATCTTGTGAACGAGTCAAAAAGACTGCCAAGTTTAAGCTGAAATTTGATTGCGATCCCGCTATAAACGTCTTTTCCCAATTTCCTAATACTCAAGAAAGAAATGAAGATTATGTCATGGATAGCTTTTGTAATGATGAAATTGAGTATGATGATGACAGTGGTTCCAATCCAGATGACAGTTGCGAAATTATTGGCCAAAAAATCATCAAACAAAAAGAAAACAAGGTAAAGAGTAGAGCTAGGAAGTTCAAACGAATCCAATTATTTGATGATAATGATGACACTAATTTTGTCAGCAAATGCGATTTAAAGAACGTTAAAGAAAGTATAGATGAAACAAAGTGCTTGGTTAAAGCAACTCAAGAAAGTAATTTTATATGTAATTTTGATATTATACTTTCTGATGATGACTACGATGCTACCAATAATTCTCAATCTGTCCTTAAATACACTCCAAAGCTCTTGAATTTTTCTTCACCAAAAGTTCGTGACACTGAAAATAGTGAGTATTCTGAAAAGCGCAATCCTGATAACAACGATTTATCTTTCTGTGTTTTCATTAGTACTCTTGAATTGACAGCAGCTCAACCACTCGTCTCTTCAATAAAAGAACAGAAAATTTCGATCAAAGTACAATCTCTGACCGAGGCAGACTACATATTATCTCTTAGTACAGGAATCCTTCGTTTGAATTTAAGCACATTTATCAGTTATTCGCGGGAAAGCAAGATAAAAGTATTGGGTAAGTTGGGAGTACTTTGCACGCATTTCAAAAAACCTTTCTTAATCATTCAGAAGGATAGAAAGTGCAAATTTGAGTCTTCTACTTCTTCCAATGAATTTGCAGATGCAAAGTTTAATGACAGTAAAAGCTTCAACACATCCGCAATATCAATTTTCAAGAAATACCCTAGACTAAGGATTCTCTTTTCCACGGGTCACGAAGAGTCCGCGAATATGATCATTAAACTCGCTTTCAAAGAAAACCGCATGAAAGAAAAGAGCAGTGTTAGCATGGGATGCGATTTCAACGAACCTGACTCCTTTACCCTAAAGTTTATCCATTCCATCCCCTTCATAAATTACGCTTTGGCACATGAATTAGCCAAACAATTCAAAACCATCTCATCTTTATACAAGCATTGCTGTAGGCAAGATCTTGACTCCTCTGATGAAATAATGGCCAAGGCTTTGCAAACTATTAAAATGTATTTCCTACAAAAATTGGATTTCACCGATGAATGAATGAGACTCCAACCGTTATGTTATTATTGTTAAATTATATGCGAAACACATTATTTTAAACCTTGTCATATTTTTTCTTTCAAACTTTTATATAAATTATCGTATAAATTTTAGTTCTCATTTACGCATTTCTCTCCTTTGAGTTGTACCCAGTTTTTACTCACCGTCAATATTGTAGAGAAACATTTGTAGATTGAAAAAAGAATTGAATCAACGATGTGAAATCTGGTTATAATGATCTACCATGACTGCTCAATTTTAGTTCGTTATATGCGAATTTTGTTATACCCGGAAGGACATAAAACCGACAAAATTGATGATTATAACATGTTTATTTTAAATACAAACATGTTATATCATATATTACAGAGTGTATTAAAGATGCGTTACACACATGTATTTCCTACTTATATTCATACATAGTCGTCAATGAAACATATAAGTACACGTAATTATTAAGGGAATATAAAAGTCATAAATACTAGGCTAATCCACGGTCTTTTAAACATGCAAGATCTTCCAACACGTCAGTAAACTTCTATGGTTTCGAGGAGGATACATTTTATCAGGTTAAGTAATAATGATTTTGCGCAGGACACACGAAATTGTACTTACACGGAGGACACACTGATGGAGAAAAAAGCCTATAGCTCCATTATGTTATTTCTTTCAAAAATAGCTAGATAAACCTTAAATAAACTTGTAAATAATTTATCCCGACTTTTTCAAAGTGAAAAAACCAAAATATAGCATTTTTAACTTTCGGTTGATAATTTAGGAGTTGGGATGCAGGCTTAAGATTTTGACACTCTTAAGTTCGAATGATCCATTTACTGGAATCATCAATCCCATATTATTCAACACTATCTTTTCTCCCACTTGATATATTATGTTCATTCTTCATAGGCTTTTGTTATTTTATATATGTGTATTTCACTATTGGTTAGAATCGATTCACTTATCTTGTATTAGTTTCATCGCGCCTCTTTGCCTGAAATACTGTGATCATATGTTACGACATTACGTTCATATTGTTTACATTTTATTGGAATCGATTTTAATCTTATCTATGAAATACATTTATAATATACATTTCTCACTCGCTTCGAGTTCATTCTTCTCCATTTATTGATCATTTTGTTACCATAAACGTGCTGATTACGCAAATTTGCATTTTTCTAATGGGAAAATTCAGTATTCAGCATAACTAATTCTCTTCATTTGCTCTGTCTTTACTTTTCAAACATTTTTAGTTTTCCTTCTATTGAAATGGAATTTTCATCGTCTACTCTCACGTCTAGCTCCTCTAAAGAAAGTGAAGTCTATACATCAACTTCTGAATCAAATGCTTCTGATATTTTTCAAGGTGAAAATTACCCAACAGAGGAAAAACTATAGAAAAGAACTGGTCAATGACTTTCTGTTTTATTTAGGTTAGATTCTCTAATTAGATTCGAACCGTTAGAATCACCAAAGTGGCAAGATTTAAAAGTTTGTTGCGAAAAATTTGCTGTAAGCGATATACTTGCTTACTTTGGATGTCTACTTTTTCTGGGACAAGCAAAAGATCAAAGAATTCCCACTAAAGTTCCTTTTTCAAAAAATGGGGATCCTTTTTTTCGCGCTGCATTCGGGAGGAGAATGTTTCAATACATAAAAGTATTCATACGATTTGATGATGCGAATTGTAGATATCCTCTGGACAGAATAGCAGCGGTAAGGTATATTCATGACAACTTTTTTAACAAATGTCACAAATATTGGACCCAGCTTGATGCAGTCACCATTGATGAGCAACTAGTCAAATTTCGGGGTGGCTGTTCATTGAAAATTTATAATCCTTCTATTTCACATGCCCCGTTTTAGGATAACTCAGTAGTAGGAGAAGTGCGCGACAATTATACTTTTTTTAATTAGGCAAAACTATATCATTTAAGTTTACGGATAAACAATTCAATGTTGCATAAGACTACCTTATTTTATAGAAAGAAAAGAGCTAGAGATTTATTATAAACAACAAGAAAAAGTTTTTATTTTTCATGGACTACTTCATTCTATCATCTAGTTAAAAGAAATAAATGTAAAAGAATTAGATCAAAATCCATATTTACTTAGTTTGTTAGGTAAAATCAGTGAAATTTTTTTGGAAAGATCTATATATATGTAGATATGAAGGACAGATCTTTTTAAATATTATTTAAATCTTCATGAATTCAGAAGCTCATTAAAATGACTAGGACGAAACCCAAACAGTCTATATAAAATTGATTGTTGTGATTAATTATGGTAGATTTGTTAGAAAAGTAACTTCTCGAAAATTTTTGACATGGATGAAATCAGTGAAATAGGCCTGAAATAAGAAATATTGAAACTTTTCGCTTAGATTGGCAACACTTTAGAAATTTGAAAAATTTTAGTATAAACGCAAAATTTATAAAGAGGCATTAAATCGAAGATCTTTCAAATAATAAATACGTTAAAGAGGTTAATACTCCCCGTTCATAAAATTGAAAAAAAAAATAAATACAATATACAGTAAAATATCGTTATCTCGAAGTTGGAGGGATCATCGTTAAGCTTCGAGATTCCTTGATTCATTGGCTGGGTCTTGCTTGTTGTGTTTGGAGGCAGAAAAAACAGAGTTATGGCTTTCAGTTCCTTGATTTTTGGGTGGGCTGGGCAATTGTCTACTATCATGGCAACTTTTCTTTTGAGGCCGTGAAATCGCTTGTCATGCTTTTTTAGCCCTGTTGTGAAAATCTCTGATGTAATCCACGATTTTTTATTAGCTTCATAATAGGTTGGCAGTGTTTTGATATAACATCGTGGATTTTTAGACTTTCCTATTACGAGAAGAGGCAGCTTTTCTGAGCCTGACATATTAGAGCAAACCATGAGAGTTAACCGCTCTTTACTATTTTTTTCCACCATGACAATCTATACTTTTAAACTCTAGAGTTTTGTCTGGTAGTAATTGAAAAAACAGTCCAGTTTCATCTGCGTTAAAGATATCACTGGGACTGTATTCAGTCAAAATTGTGTGCAGAGTAGAAGACCAGGCTTTCATTGCATCACTAAGCTCATTTACACCTTTAGATTCCCCACATACCTGAAATGTAATATTATGACGATCTTTGAAGCGTTCAAGCCATCCACTTGTGCATTTAAACTCATCGCCTAGCTGAGAAGCGAACTCATGGGCTTTAGCAATAAGAAGTGGCCCGGATGCAGGAATGTTTTTGTCTCTGTCTCCCTTAAACCGTTGAAGTACTGCTTGTTCTGTATCTTTGTATGTTGCAGTTCTCATCTTCTTCCTCTGCGGTCCAAAAGTGCTTTGCTCATACGCTTCCTTGATCTTTTCTCCATTCTTGATCCACGTTGATAAAGTGTTTGGTGGAATGCTGTATTTTTTAGCGATGGCTGCTTTGCTGTCTCTTCCTTTTTCTACATTAGCAATAGCTTGAAATTTTGTTGATATTGTATTAGTTTTTAATTTTCTTTTTATACAAGTAGTCAGAAACTGCTCTGTGCTGTTTTGAGACGACATAATGTCAGGTGAAAGACTTAAATTAAAACTCTTAAAAGGTGATTGAAAACAAAATTATGATCATTATTTAAGCTTATTATTTTTTAAGTTTTACCATATTTAATCGCAAATAAAATTTGTTTAAAAAACCATATAGTGATAAATTAAGTCAATTGTAAAATACAAAAAAATGATGGGTTTTTTGTTAAAAAAAGTTAGTTTTATATAAAAAACAAAAAAAAAATTTTGTTAGCTAAGATTCGAAAAGAAAAAAATACGAAAAGGCTCTACTTAATAGTGATGTATCGGATATCGGCATATAAAAGCTATACACTTTTATATATTGTTTAATTAAAAAAATAGGACAAGAAATGAAATTAAATAGTGTAAAAGTTTGAAGACCTGTTATATTTGAAAGTTTATCATCCGCATCCGCATAAATTTTTTTTTTAATTCGCATCCGCATCCTCTCGGATGTCAAATCTAATATCCCCATCTGCGGATTAGAAAAATTCACATCCGATACATCTCTACTACTTAATGAAAAAATATTTTTAAACAGGAGAGTTTTTTGATAAAATTACATGATTAGGTACTTTTATTTTTCATGTAAAGATTATTAGCGTTCTAATATTATACTATATTTTTCTTTGAAATTAACAACGATAATTGTCAAAATATTTATTTTAATGATTATTTAGAAGGAATTAAATAAATTTATGACGAAAAAAGTGTTAATATAAGAAGATAATAGTAAATTGACTCGCTAAAGATGATAAAGACTCCAAATTAAGATATACAGATAATACGCAAGTAGATGAAAAATGAAAGATTTATAGCAAGAAAGTATAGACAATTTTGATTAATGATTTATCGTACGTGTTAAGTACATTTTATATTTCTTTTATAGATATTTTTTCTAATTCACACATGTGGTATGATAGAAGCAGCGTGTATTACAAATCTCAATACGACTAATTTACTGTATCTCTTGATAGCTTGAATGGTACATACAATGCCTACTTATTGATTTATTAAAATGCTACAATACTGTATCCGTCATTTTGCATAGTCAATATAATGAAACATTCAATATTATGTAATCAACATAAAAAAAATGAAACAAAAATAAAGCAATTTTATTGGACAGAGCGTAAAATATTAGAATATTTCGAGATAAATGAGGGTAATTTAGTTCTCAGTACTTTGAATATACTTCGACATAAGCGGAGTGTTCGAGATTACCGTATTCGAGATATCAAAAGTTGTTTTATATACTTTATATAGAGAACACGATCGGGACCCGCGATGCACATCGACATAAGCATGGTATTCGAGATATCCCTTGTTCGAGATATCGGTATTTACCTGTGTATATATATGAAGAGATTGCTAAATTTCAAATAAATAACTCAAGTTAAACTACATTACTTAAGTTATATGAAGATTCTTCTAATGTCGAGCTTATTAATAATGTATAGGGGGAATCAATGACTTATATATTCTAAATTTTATAGTTAAACTCAAAAAAACTTAGAAAGTAAGTAATTTAGCTCGGAATTCAGTAAGATCACATTAATTTAGAATCAATATGTAGGTAAATAAATTAAGTCGCTTTATAATTTCATTATTCAACTTTTTCGAAAAATCATCTAGTCACATAATATTGTTAAGGTTATTTAATACTTTGAGATTGAATTTTAAAAAGTTAGATAATTCCAGTTTTTTGATGCCCGGCAAACAAATCAAATATTCTGAAAATCATGGAAAAAATCCGTAGACCCAGGCCCTTAGCAAGGAAAAGTTTTCTGCGGGAGGTGACACCTAATATTTTTCACAAAAATGGAGAAAAAATCTCTCAACCAGTTCGAAAAAACTCCAGGATTTCAAAATTGTTATCATTTAAGGGATTTCAGTTTAGGCCCTTCCCCTATGCTACTAACTAATGTAAATCAATTATTTCAATTATGCTGAAATTAATTAATTGAATCGTGAAATTTCAAAAAAAATAATTTTTTTTTATTTACAAAAAATCTGTGAGTAGAAAATTTTCTCTACGAATTTTCGTAGATCTAGCAACACTTATTCCTTGCTTGATCATTAATTTTAACTATTTATGCAAATATAAGCATATATAAATTATTTATTTTTTTAAATCTTTTACTCATAATTTTTCCGAAGGATTAATGGAAGAAAAAAAATCGTGTATTTTTGTTAAAAAAAAACGAAATTTTACAACAAGAAAGAAAAAAGATTCTACGAGTAAATTTTAATTTTATTATACTATCTACATCAGGACCTTTTTTTTTATATCTTTAAAATCCTAATGTTCATCATAAGAACCAGGTAATAGCCGATTGAGAGAGAAAATATCTGATTTCAAATACTTACATAAAGCCAACTCATACTCCAAATACTTAAAATTTTTAATTATTTCAAGCGAACTCTTACTTCCCACTTCAAATAAAGAAGCGCCACGCCATATGCTTACAAAAATTAAACTTTTTTTAATTATTTAAAATTCTTAAAAATTTTATTCCAACTTCTAAATTTTATTGATTTTTGATTGCGATCACGACTGATACCCTTTTAAAACTTCAACTCCTAATCCTCATCACAGATAACAGTTTATAATTAAATATAGAAATTCCTATTTTATTTTATTAATTGCTTATGTAAAATTGATTTAGAAACATCATTTATAAGTTGCTTTTCAATTTATAGCGAATATAAGTATGCTGACGTTCTATATTTCAAAGTCATTTGTGAATGTCGATTTTAAATACTCATTGAAAAATAAATGTCTTAAATCTTGCACGCTTCTGCTTTATGTTGCAACGCAAAAAAATTGATCTATTTTCTTCAACATAATATATTTAAATGTGTCATTGGTTTGTATTTGAAGTTTAGTGTCTTTCTTTCTCTTCAAAAAGATTTTCGAGATATTCTCTGTAAATCTTTTTATCTAAGCCAGAACAACATTCAGTAACTAAATGTATCCAAAATTATTTTTTAAAAAGTATTTTGCTTAAATTTTTTTCTTAAAAATTTTTACTCATAAGCTGAACTTTGTTCCTTTCGAAGGCACAGTTAAGGCGCTTTTTTCCGTCACCATCCGCTTCTGAAAAAATGACGGATTTTGAGGTTAGCGTAAAATTGAAAGAATATTTAGCACAATAAAATTTTTATTATGTAATATTTTACTATTATATTACTCGATTAATTAACAATGCTTTAAATTATGAATTTATTGTTTGGACCAAAATAAGAGATAGCGAAACAGTTTATTATTTTAAGTTTTTGTAGCTTTTTATCTAAATAAAAAAGACAAAAAAGTATACAATGATCTTTAATCTACATTTAATACCTCAATTTTGTTAGTTAATGTCTCTCTTTCACTGATTGTCTATCCAGAAATATAATGGTATCATTTATGAAAAAGAGACATTTTCCTTTTTTCATTTTTAAAGCTTATTTTATTCAATCAAAAATAGCATGAGTGAAATTTAATAGAACTAATTCTTTTTTTATATTTAAGGTTCTGAAGAAAGCTCAGAAGAAGTTAACATATATCATAAAGAAAAAGTTGCTCGAAGTAATCCACTTATTCAGACTGTAATGATATCTTTTCTCTCACATTCGTTTGACATCATATAGTATAAGTAAGGAAGTCAGCAATCAGAAGCTCTTTCAAATATATTACCCGGTTATTTAAACTTCCTTTATTGTAAAGAAGGTTTAGCGAGAGTATTAGTTATTGCGACATTCATTATAATTTTGTGCCAAAATATATAGATCTCTATAAGAAATTCAAAATAACCTTGACATTTTAAAGCTTTATATAATTTACTAGTGTAATCTGTTTCACTTCAGTTTCAAATCAAACTTAAACTAAATAAACTTTGTATTTACTTTCATTCTATTCAAAATTCTGCACTTAATTAATACAACTCATTAACTATTTCTCTTCACTACCACAAAAACCCTATTTTCCAAATTCCTTAATTTTTGCACATATATAAAATAACATAAGTAGTGATTTCTATAATACATTTTTTAATAAAATTGAATTCATCGTTTTGAAAAAAATCTTAGAACCTCCTCACATACCCTGAAACCCACGACTAGTTTAAAGCAATTCAAGCCACTTAAACGACACAGTGTCCACTTGTAATATTCATGTATACATTGTGTATTATGTCGACATGTAGATATATAATGAAAATATAGAATGATAGGATTCATTCTAAATATATCTGTATTCGTGTATTGGCTTATGAGCTACACTATTGTATGTATTGGATGTATATATCTGTGTGCGATAAGTATATATTGTAGTAAGAGTGACTTTTTTGCTGAAGAGTATTGGATAGTATTTGGCATAAATGTTTCCATTTTGTTTAAGACTAAAACTCCTAAATCTAGCAAATGTTTGGAAGGAGAAGATGAAAGTACACAAGGCAAAAGTCATTGCTGTGATGATGGGCACAAAAAGAAGCTTGACATTTTCTTCAAGTCTTCTAGATCTACAGTAAACCCAATTTGCTTTTGCAATTATTTTCTTTCTTATAATTTTTGTGTAGAAACAATCTGATCCAAAAGATATGGGTGCGACAAGAGAGGTTGAAGTTGATACGGAATTCGATAAAGATGCTCAAGCCATTAGAGAAAAAGCTTTGAAAGTTAGTTTTATTTCATTCATATATATTATTTCAATTTTTTACAAAGAAGTATAAATTCTGAATAGTGATACGACGATTAACGATTGATGGGAATCAGGAATCGTAAGAGTCGTATTTTTCCAAGTATCAAACTCCGAATTGTATCGCAAAAATTGACTGCCTTTTCCGATTCCTCGAAATGGAGAATGGCTGTGAACAAATATTTAAAATGTTAGCAAATGCATAATTGATGAATTTAATTATACATAAATCTTTAAACTTTTTTTGTCAACCACTATATCTTGATAAATAACAAATTTTAAACAGTATATAAATAAAATAAATGAATAGGATTACATTTTATCTCAAATATTTAGTTCTATCAATGCCTTTATATAAAATAACTCATGAGCTATATTTAAACATTGACAACGTTTAAAATGTATTATTCATGCTTAGAAAGATGGTTGATTCAAGTAAAAAAGCCCTGCAAATTGAGATAATAGAAAAATCCGAAGTTTTTCTTTTTATACGCAAAATATGAATAAGTTCTTCTTTTTGAAAATGTATTTTTTTTAAATGGCATTAATATCCTTGATAACAAAATCGCTAAAAACATTAATATCTTCTCTAACACCTAGATTTAAAACCACTTAAATAAATAATTTGAAAAGCAAACAGGGTTTCGTAGCCCAAAAAATCCTTCAACCTGTTTTAGTAAGGAAATTGATTGTAGCTATACTTTCTATATAATATATATCCAGAAAAACTAGATTTATATTATTACCTACTTTTTTCATTATAAGCTTACATTTAATAGGGACTACCCAAATTGTTATTTTCTTATACTTTTATATTGTGTAATGCAGTGCTTCCAAAACTTTTTCTGATCGTTACCCACTTTTCATACATCAGCCTTGTCTATGGCCCCCACAACAATCATAGCCAGTGAATACCGTGACTGTCTACTAGTATCTATACGATTAATTAAAAAGGACATTTTGCTAAAAGGTGTTTCAAGAATAAGCAAAAAAAAAGAAGAAAACATAGAAAATCCACTGGATAGAAAAAGTTTATAAATCCTACGCTATGTGATTTATTAATCTTTGAATCTTACAAATTTGATACCATTGTAACAATTAAGTTCTCTAGTTGGGAGACAATTCTACTCAGTGTGAAGGGTGATGTTGCATATTATTATCGACAAGCTTCTTGATTCTTGCTTTTGTTTCACTTAAAGCACAACAACGTAGGTCATGCTTCAAGTCTGTTGCCATTTTTGTTTTAATGTAGAGTAGTGGTTGAGAGAAGGCAGCCTCACAGGAATAAGTTGATAAAAATGGTAGAAGTTGGCGAAAAGCTAAGGCACATAAATTTGGATATGAAGCTGCTATTGATGACCAAAAACTGGGAAAGATTCAGTTTCAAACTTCATCTACGCGCTAAACTCCTCTGGTTTTATTTATGCATAGCCTGAGATTATGGCCCTGCTTTATGGCCTCCCGGGGGCCATGGCCCGCAGTTTGGGAACCAATGGACTGTAATGGAAAAGAAAAATCAGAGAAATTTCATGAGTTAAAATTTTTAATTTTACTAGATCATGCTATTTGCTAAAAGGGACTATTTTATTCAAAAAGGTTTGTACTCTCCTCTGATCAACACACCACAAATTTTTCTTGACTTTAGAAATAATTTCTCATTTTTACAGAAAAACAAAATTTATTTCTTTATTTGAAGAATTAATTTCGGTGCACAGCTAACACCGTTTTGAAGTTGCAAAAAGAAATACTGAAGAAGTCTTATTAATTCTTCAAATAAAGATTATTTTCTAAAACGATTCGTGTTATCTCAATATTTTTCCATTTTACTTCAAAATGGAAAATCCGTGTTCTGTTTTTAAATTTATTTCTTTAAAATTTTTTATTAAAATTTGAAATGAGATTTTTTAACTGAAAATGGCGTTGTCATTTGTCAAATCAAGATTTAATTTGTTTGACATGCACTTTAAAAGATATTTAAACAAAAGTGAATTGAAAGCAATCATATTATTTATATATGATTTTAATATATTTGAAACTCTTTTTATGATATTTGCTTAAAAAACATGCTTTCATAAATTGATGCCTATAATATAATTTTAATGCCGACATCAAGGTTTTTATTGTCATTAAGGCAAACTCCATTTTCATTATCTAATGGAACTTCTTGATTAAAATTTCTTGACCTCTTCATTGTGGAATTTCAATTTGGAGGTCAATTCTATCACGAATAAAGTCCATTTTTGAAGATAATTTTTAAGTTACGTAGTCTACTGTATACGAATTATTTGCATATTTTTTAGCACACCACCACTTCTGAAAGCGAAAAGAAGGAATCTTCAAGAATCGATCAAAACTCACAGCAAGTGTATAAAGGCAAATTTAATTACGAGACATACACAGAGACTAAAGAGACGCCTCTGGGAAACGCAGCGAGTGGTAAAGGAGTTGTTGGTCCTGTGAGAGCTCCTTCCTTCTTGCGATCCACAACCCAATGGGATTACAAGCCGGACATATGCAAAGATTACAAGGAAACCGGATTTTGTGGCTTTGGAGGTAAATTTCTTGCGCTAAATGTCTGGGGAAATGGAAGGGGTGTGAAATTAGAGTTTACTTCTAAAAAAACTATTGTTTTCTGTTTTTAAAAAATTTAATTGCTGTAAGATGCGTTTTTTTAATAAGTGACAGAATATTCGCATATATCAAGTGCTTTTTGGTAACGGATATAATTATAAAAAAAACTTGAATGCATCGCTGGAACAAAATTTTGAAATTATATGTAAAAAACGTAAGGCCTAGCTTTCGAAACACTTATATTAAGAATTTAATTATAAGCCTCGCTACATGGTAGCAAATGTTAGCCAAAATTTTGATCAATGGAGAAATTGTTTCCAAAAATATCATTGAACTAAATTTATTTTTATATTAAATCGACGATGCTGATTTCTCACTTCTGTACCCAATTTTGCTAATAAGGTATAAGAATATGTGGAAGTGTCAATCAAATTCCTTATTTCCGAAAAAAATAAAATTTGGTCATGCTTTTGAATATTTTATTCTATTGTGAGCACATATTTCGTATGAAGTCTGGAATTGTTTTAACAGGATTTGTTGCCGAAACCTCCTTGTTGATACTCCAATGTGTTATTTGGTTAAAAATGTCAGTCAGAGTTTTGATTAACGATAAAATGTTCTTCAAAGCATCGATTAAATTTAAAATAATATATTTTTATACCTTTTTTCATTCTACTTTTAGCGCTTATAGTGTAAAATGTGTGAAAGTGTTAATCGAATTAGTGATAGATCATTTAAAAGTTTAATAATTTGTGAGACACTTTTGACAGGGGCGCACATCCTTGAAATTTTCAAACCTTGAGAATTTCAAGCGTCTTCCAAAAAAGACAAATTTTTCTGAATTCCTACTCCTCTCTTTTCTATTCTATTCCTTATTAAGCTTAATGTAAACTTTAACCCCAAACAATAAATTAAGATTCCATTACTTCATTTTTCTCAGCATCATTCAAAAATAGTAGCTAAATTGGTTCAAGCAAACGCAAAGTAGTCAGCTTCCAAATACAAAGTTAAAAAATATTAAAATGTAATAATAAATTTTTTATGAAGCAAAATAAAATAGTTAAATGGTACAAACAGAAAATAGTCAAACGATAAATTCAGATACTCTCACTTGGACGTTCTGATTCAAGATCTACAAAAAGTAAAATAACAACTTTTAACCTTTTGCAATGATTTGCCTTTTATAATAAATTTTAAGGAAAAAAAGTCTATCAGAAAAAGTTATAGAGCTTCAACAAAAACTAAAAAATTTTACAGCATAACTTAAGTTTTTTGAAAACTAATTTGACGTATCCACTACAGCAGCGTTTTTCAAATTATGGGCCTCGACCCTTCAGTGGGTCGCATGAAAAATAAAATGGGTCGTGACAAAAAAGATGCTGAATAAATGAACGTATATTGAACAGAGTTTGTCCTATTACACCTAAATATTATGGGTCGCGATGCAAACTGTCGTTCTTGCTATGGGTCGCAGTAAAAAAAGTTTGGAAAACGCTGCCAGCATACTCTATGGGTGTCATGACAGGTTGGTTAAGATGATGGACTCAGCACGGAAACCTTTGCGTTCGATTCTTTAATAGATGAGAAAGGAGACAAAATAAACTAAAAAAGCAATTTTCACTATTTAAAATGAAACTGTCTGTTCTCAGAATAATTTCAAAATAATAGGAGGCATAAAAAATGAGATTGTTTATCGGCACTTTATTTGATATTTTCAAGTTTTTATAAGCAGCAAAAGTCAACGTATCAAGTAGCTAACCTTATAGGGTCATTTGGTAACGCTTGTATTTTTTACATTTTGTAGGGAATCATAGTATACAAAAAACGGTAGTTTAATCACTTTTCATAAAATTATTTAAGTGTAAGAACACAAAATCATTAAAAAATTATTTAAACTAACATAAATCATAGTATACGAGAAAAAGAAAATCATCGAGTTTTTTTTTGACTATTTCTGTCTACAAATAAAATTCTGACAGCTGTCATAAATAGATCAAGTAGATTTTTAATAACTGAAACATTTTGTTTTGATATTATAATAATCAACAAATTTTCTTAAAAAAAAATGATTTAATTAATTATGTACATTGTTATTTACAAAATTGAACGATTGAACATTATAAAAAAATATCTCTGCTCAAAAATAAAAAAAATAGAGTATTTTTACTTTTAAACCAAATAGCTAGTCAAAATATTCATTCCCAAATAGCTATTGTTAAAAAAATTTCTTGACTTGAAAAAATTAAAGTTTTCAAATGTTATAAAATGTAACAAACGTACTGATAAAGATTAAGTGACCTTTGTTGAAAAAATTTGTTTACTCGAGTGGGACAATATTCATAGATATAAAATTGTAACGATTGATAAATTTATTTTCTCTCATTTAAAAACATAAACAAATTTTCATTTTTGCAAAATGTTTGATGTATTAAGTTATGTTAAAAGTAAAAATTCGAATAAAATATGAAAACTTCAAATTGTGAGAGGCAGTAGGTTAATTAAAGTTAAAACATGAAATAGCTCTTCTTAGAATTGATGGAACTAAATTTTTATCAAAAAATTGTGATTAATCTGAATAGCTGAACTTTGGCATCACTAAAAAAGGTTCTGAAAATATTGAACTTATATTCCGCTAAAAACTAGTTTCTGATGAGATAAAATCGAATTATTTTTAATTTAACTCTAAATACAAAGTTGAAAAAAAACTGGCATCGTTTGTAAAATATTTTTGATAGGAATTTCAGAGCAGCTTGGCATGATGTTTAACAAGTCTGCCTCCCTCTTTATTTCTCTTATCTTACATTATCATGTATTCGAATGATCATTACATCCTATAATGCGAAGATCATTTTCACCCTCCCCTCCCCAATGCGCGCTCCTGATTTTTGATGAAATCTTTATAGATTGGCTTAATAATAAAAATAAATTTTTTTTTATATATTCTAACTTATTATACTGAATATAGACTCTATTTTCTGGAAATCATCATCTCGAACATGAAAATTTCTTTAGCAAAAAATGAAGGAACGCATTGTTATATTGGAAAAAATATGTGTAGAAAAGGTAGACTTTAAAAACAAATTTTCGAATTGGCAAAAACGTTAAAAGTATCAATGAGTCTGGACTTTGTAAACTTACTGCCTAAATAGAGTAGGTACCCTTTCTTTCTCTGGCAAACACGACTACTAAGGTTCATAAAAGTATTTGAAGTTGATAGGTTATTTTTTGAGAGAAGCCCTTTCAGCTTCTGCTTCTTCTTTTTTTTTACCTTAAAAGGAGATATGAGAGATCACGTACATGTCTGACTTTTTAGATAGTTGCATCTTCATGCATGATAGGACGGATTACAAATTTGGATGGCAACTCGAGAGGGAATGGCAAGAAGGCAAGTATGGAAGCTCGGATTCAGGTAAGACATGGCGCAGCGCTTCTTATTTCTCTTTCCACAACTTGTTTTCCCTTCAGACCCCAATAAGTACGTGATAAAGGAGTTTGAGGGCGGTGGTGGTCAGTACGAGATTCTGGACGGCGAAGAAGAGGATGTGAACGATGTTGATGGCCTGCCTTTTAAATGCTTTTTGTGTCGCTCCTCCTTTGAACTGCCGGTGGCGACGAAGTGTTCGCACTACTTTTGCGAGAAATGCATCATCCAGTACTACCACAAAACTTCCAAAAAGTGTCCTGTGTGCTTTCGAGCGATGTACGGCTTTTTCCAACCCGCTAAACGTACGCCATTATTTTCTCCATTATACAGGGGGAAGACGCAAAAATTATTGGACGCATGAAGAATATTTGTGTGATTATTATGGTACTGTAGTTATGTGAGCAAAACTTGCATAAATATGTGACTCTGAGCACTATTGTATTAAGTCTGGTTAAAGAAAGAGTTAGGGCTTTGAAAGAATCTGATAGACAAAATACCACTGCGATGAGAATGCTGATAATAAGGTATTGAGTGAGTCTAAAATGTAGGCTTAGTGATGCGAAAATGAGCTTTTGTCAAGTCAATCAGGTAAATTAGATTATGAAAAATGAAAGTTTGAGATAGACAGGTCATCTAAATAGAGGGTCAAAAATGATTTATCAGAAAGGTTTATGAGGAATAAAATAAAGGTAAATACAATGCAAGACCCAAAATAGAACTTGGAAGGAGGTAGCTGAAAATGTTATGCGAAAGATGAGTTTGAAACTGGGGGAATGGCAAAATAGGGAAATTTGGAGACGTTTAATAAAGTAATGTTTCATTTTTTTTATAGATGTATTTGTCGGCCAGGCCTTAACTTGGTGGGGAAATGGCCCTAGAACTAATTATTTTTATTTGAAGATTTAGTTTGTTAAACGATATGAAGCAGAGAAAATAGTGATAAGGCTTACTAATTTTGGTATGCATCCAATACTTGTGTGTCTCCCAAAATATTCTATTTTAAAGTGTCCATCATACTTATTTAGCCATCATTCAAAAACTGAAGAATGCGCAGACTTTATCATAAAGATTGAATTGTTTTCAGTTGGAAACTTATTTTTGTTTAAATTCGTGTAAATAAATTTACTTCTCTCTACTTTGATTATAATTTTTCTCGCTACTTTTTCCAGGATTCTTTTGCATGCCAAATTGACGAAAAATATTTAGTTTTTGTTTAATTTTTTTCACTATATTCAGACATCCCAGCGTGGAACCTTTAGAAACTTCAGAACCATTTTGGAATCTTTTTTAAAAATATTTTTTGTTTTCTATTTTTACATATTACTTTTTATGGATGTTTCATCAATATGTGTTTTTCAACTAAAAACACTAATATAATTAATTTATTAACAATAATTTGGAATTTTTTTTAGTTTTTTTACTTCTCCAGATTATTCCATTTATTTATCGCATCCACAAGTTTACGTAGTACAAAAGGTCCTTTAGTTAGATTTTAAAAGTTTTATGAAAATTATTTTCTGGTTTTTGAAAATTTCATTTATTTCAACTCGAAGCCTAAGTAGTTAAAAATGATTTTTGTCATGATACAAATTTTAAAATATAATAAACATAATTTGAATTTCACTAAATTGCAATTTGTATGATATAATTTTTTAGATTTTTAATTGTATGCGTATGAAAACAACATAATGTGTAAAATTTAATCTATTAATTTGTAAATTGTAGGTATATTGAAATATAAAAAATATATTACAATATTATTTTTTCGTTATATTAAGTTTTTTTGCAAATATGACCTAGGTCTATTATGCAAGTGGATGTAAGCAGCATTCACCTCTGCACACTTCAATTCAGCTTCAAATCCTGATATGTTCAATTTTATGCAATAGTTTTTATTTGAGTGTTTGCTTGCGAGATGTTCATGATAAATGTAAAATTTATTTTGTGCCAATGATATAATTTAAATTATTGTTTCAATTAATTATTAATCTATTTGATAAAAAGTTTATCAATATTTTTTGTTCATCTTTTTTAGATAAACTTTTAATACTTATTAATATTTACAAATGGAACGAAATATCAAGTTTAATAATGCTTGGCTTATAAAAGAAGACGTATCTATTAAAGCAATTAGTCTATGGTGTGTACAAAAAATGGTGAGGAAGCATTCTGTGAAATTTGTAAATGCTCCATAAATACAAAGAAAAAAGGAATTCAAAGACTAATGAAACACGCTATACGGAAAAATAAGAAAAAGATTATGGAACGTTCCAATGCTTTTCAATATACCTCTGAAATTATTTTCAAATCAAATGAAAATACATCTACCTCCATGATATCAGCTATGACAAATAATCAATCCAACTTGAAATTGTTCTGCAAACGAGATGAAGCAACAAAAGCCGAACTTATTTGGAGGCTTAAAAGTATCTCTTTCAATTATTCATTACGTTCAAATAATGATTACATTCCAATACATGTTTCCCGGAAAAATTCCAAAAGACTTTTGACTTATAATAATAATAATAATAATAATAATAATAATTTATTCATTTACACAAGAGCAAAATTACATGAGGAATAAAGGACTCATAAATTTATCACACATTATTTAAATAAGGAAAAAAAATGATAATCTTTAGAAAACGCAAATTTTCTCACCAGAATGACGAAAAATTATTAATGAGAGTTTGAAGGTTATATATTCAATTCACTGAAGTCCTTTGGGGAGAAGACAAAGGGATAAAACTATCCATCGAGATGACGGTCTCCAAAGTTTTACTACACATATTTTTAAAAAAAACAGAGGGAAAAAAGAGCAATAATGAAAAATTTTTACATATGAGATTATTTAATATGTTACATATATATATATATATATAATATGTATATACAGCCTAAAAATGATAAATATATTTAATTTAATGTATGTTATTATATAAAATTTTATATTTGGATATATTTAAAGGAGAAGAAAGTGTGTGAAGTTTTTTAGAGTAGTTTTCCCGTTTTCGAAAATTTTTGTTGGAAATGGTTGTTTAACAATTTATTAGCAAGATTCAAGCGAAAGTAAATGTTTCTGAAATTAGAATTTAATTAAATCTCGGAATGTGCAATTTCTATATTGTCTGGTTAGATGATCATGAACTGAACTATTTGGAACAAAAAGCGTATATTCTCCTCGTTTTCTATTGTTTATAATAAAACATGAGGGATGAAACTGAGTTAATTTGATATATATTTAAAATTTTGATTTCCTGATCCTTTTTTCGTTTATGAATTTGTAAAATTTTTCATTAACTTTGATAGTTTTACCAGATGCGTTTGATTGTTAGAGCCCCATAATAGATTTGCATAACTTAAGTGTGAAAATACATGGGAATAATAAAGGGTCTTTCGTGCATTAGTAGGTAAGTAAGTTTGCAATTTTTTCAGGCAACCTAAAATTCTAGAGATTTTATGCAAATATTATTAATATGAGTGGAAAAGGAAAAATTTTCTTCTAGTGTTACTCCAAGAAATTTTATTCGGCTAACTCTTTTGATACTAACATTATTCAAATAAAAAGATGGGGTAGAGTTTACTGGTCTTTTGGAAAAATTATAAAGTACTTTTCTCATGATTAATTTTATTTTATTAAAATCACACCAATTAGTAATGTTTTTAAGTGAAGCTTGAATGGCATGATGATCAGAATTTTTGTATTAAACATTAGAGTTAAATCATCTGCATACATGATAAGTTTGCTATGATTGTCTAAACACTTGTGTATGTCATTTATGTAAATTAAAAACAATAGCGGACCTAAGATTGATCCTTGAGGAACACCAGCTTAGATAATAGCCTCGGAAAAAATGAAATAAATTCAAAAGATAAACCTGGCAAATTATAAAAACGCCTCTGTCCCACCTAATTTTATATAGTAAGATATGGTGTTCCAGTTCGAACGCCTTAAAAATCTAAGAAGAACATAACAATTTAGCTTTTTGTTCATAAGCTGTTGCTACAATATGATAGTTCTGATAGGGCATCCGTGGTTGATTTATTAGGCCAAAACAAATTGATGTTTATAGAAGAAATTTATTTTGTTAAGATAGTTACTCAATTTCGTAAAAATAACTTTCTCAAAATTGCAAAGCATAAAAGAAAGGTCTATCAGAATATGGTAGGTGTTTATTAGGTTTCAGAATTGGCAGAACTTTGCATTTTTAGTTTGTCTGAAAAACCTTGTTGTATAGAAGAATGAAATATGAAAAGAATTACGGAAGCAAAATATATATAAGTATTTCAAGTTTATTTCATCTGGCCCAAGATTTCTTGTTATTCAAACCTCCACTATATTTTATCATCAATTGTGATTTTACTAAAGAAAAAGAAGATAATTGAGCGGTAAAAAAGTCTAGGTAAATAAAGAACTTTCGAGGTTCGATTCGTCTGTTCTAAAGAAAGATATCTGTGAAACCTTGAATATCCAAATCAATATTGGGAGCATTTTTATTTTTCATCAATGTGTTCAAGACAGCCATAGTGTTTATGATCACATGTAGATAGCTTTGAACAGTAATACTGCGATTTTGTATGATTACTTTAATTTTGTAATTTTTACAACTTTTTATAACGAAATTTATTATGAAATGAAGGGTTTTTCTAAATTTTTTATAGTAACGAATTTTTAGCGATTTATGCGCTAATTCTTGTGTATACCAGGTAAATTTGGTTTCTTTTGTTTGACTGAAACAAAGGAAAGCTTTGGTAAAAAGTCGTGAATAATTCCACAAAAATTCATAAATTTGATTAACGTTTTTGAAAAATAACAATATTCAAAATTTGCAACTGACAATTTAGAAAAGAACAATTCATAAGCTTGAGGTGAAAATTTTCTTTTTAAAACTTTTGTTACACGTTTTGTTTTTTAAAAAGGTAGTCTTAGAAAATTGACACATGATCGCTTATAAGGGCTTTATATTATAGGAAGTATTGTTCACTAATTGATTTGTAAATATATTGTCTATTAAAGTTTTTGAATTTGCCACGTGTCGGTTTAGAAATGGCTGGATTAAACATTTTAAGATAAAAAGAAAATCAAAGCTGCCTATTTTCATATATTCAAGAGGTTTATGTTAAAATTACCAAACAAAAAAAACTCGTTTTTAATCAACTTAATAAACTGATTTAGAGATAAGAGAAAGTCAAATCAAAAGGTTAGGGGGTCTATAAACAGCTAGTATGGAAACCTTTGTATCAAAAACTATGAACTGACCTAAAAGAAAATCAGCAGGTGATTCAACATTTTCATTTGAATTATAAAGCACTAATTTATAAATACTTTTATAATAAATACATACACGCCTAGTTCGGTTTCTTTCTTTAAAAATCGAGTTATAACCATTTAAGTTATATTTTACAGTATCACTTGAGTTCCATATTTCGCTAAAAACTATAAAATCTGGAAGGAGATTAATAGAACTCAAAAAATCGAAAAGTTAGAAAAATTTGCAAAAGACTTCTGATGTTTAAATGTATTATGGATAATGAGGTAAGTGAAATATTTTCTCTATAAAGCAAAGATATATCGTCTTCATTTAAGTATTTAGTTTTATTAATTTCCAAAGAAAGTTCAGAAAATATATCAAAATCATATAAATCAGATATGTTTTGTTTATTCATTTGAGGTGTATGAAGTAAGAGATTTTACTATTGCTAAATTTTTTAAATATGAAGGACATAGATGCGACATACCATGATGATTTTTGTTAGTATGCTTGTTTACTGAACACGAGTAACAGGTATACTTATCTGGACAATCTTTAAAGGAACAACTATTTGATTCATGATTTTCAGCACAGTACACACATATTTCCTTATTTGTATGCTTACAGTTAGTTTTAGTATGCCCAAACATTAGACAGTTTGAACAATGTTTCACATAAAAAAAATCATTTATTCTAAAGCATTTAAACTCAATGAAAATTTGATTATTATTGCATTCAAGAAATTTTCTTATTTCAGGATCAATCCTAAATATAACAGATTTTAAATTTTTAGATTTGCCATTTTTTCGAAAATAATTTCAAAGGTTTTTCCTTTATTTACAATATCAGATATTTCTTCATTTTTTTTAAGTATAGATTTCAATATTTCGGTTTTGGATAAGTCTATATCAACACCTCTAATAATTATCTTGGGAAAGATAGATTTAGGTTTTGAACAAATGAATTTGTACTGAGATTGATCTTTTAAATTGGATAATTCAGACTCTGCAGCACTCATATTTTTAATATCAACAAAATACTTGGTCCAACAAAATCAAGTTACTTATTAACGGAAGCGCTGTGTGTCCATATTTTAAGAAAATGATTTTGGGTGATGTGAAAGATATGAATTACGTTGTTTCATATGATAAGACAACCAATTCAGAAGATAAGAAAGCGCTTGAGATTTTGGTCGAATACTCTCAATCAAGTTTGTTCCTTTCACCTGGAAACTGTGCATTTAGGCCATGCATCAGGTGAAATTATAGCAGATTCAATCATGAGTGTTCTGGATACAAACCATTTGAGATTGGAAAATTTCATTTCACTTTTCAGTGATGGTCCAATTGTCAATAAAAAAGTATTCATGTTGGTCAATGAAGCAGTCAAAACTTGCAAGGGAAAAGCCCTTCTCAATGTTGAAACATGCCAGGGATTCATGTTGTTGATAATGCTTTTTCCAAACGTCTCAATGAAAATTTTTCCTTGTTTTCCACCAGCATTTACAGATTTTTCAAAGGATGGCCCGCTCGTTATGAACATCTTTATATGATCCAACAGGAATTGCATTTCCCTGTTTCTAAAATGAAGAAGCATACTGATAATCGATGGATTACTTTAGGCGCCTCTGTTGACAAATTATTGGAGCAATAGGATGTTCTAAAAAAATATTTTTAGATTTTTATACCAAATAATTGTTAAAATCAAACTTTTATTACAAATTTATTGTTGATATGCTAAAAAGTCCCACTTTAAAAGCCGAACTTGTTTTCATAAGGTCATCTGTACAAGTATTCAGCATAAAGTTTCAAAAATCTGAACCATTGATTCACCTCCTCTATGATGAAATATTGAACCTAGCTGTCAAATTGGCAAACAGAATTTTAAAAATTCCTATTGGAGCAAGCAATTCAAAAATAAAGCTTTAAAGATATTCTAGGTTCTTTAAAAAATGATTCAGAAAGTCTTTTTGTTGATCCAAAAAAATTGAAGTTTGGAGAAGAATTTGAAATCGAAATGAATAAACGTGACATTGATTCTGAAATATCATTAAGCCTTTCAAAAAAATGCTTACATTTTTATAAACAATCTTGTTCCTACATTTTAAAAACATCTGTATTGGATGATAACATAATGAAGTGTTTTAGGTGTCCTTCATCACATAGAAGACAACTAATCAGTTCTCTGAACGACATTAAGAAACTTGCTAATGTATTGCCTCACAAAATTAAGACAGATGTTTTGATAGATGAATAGAAGCTTCTATAGGCAGAAACTGTTCCTGAAAAATATATTGAAGATAGGATTGATCATTACTGGCGCTATCTCTTTTCAATAAAGGCTTCTGATGGAGTACAGAAATATTCTGTATTAATGAGTGTCATTAAAGCTGCTCTATGTGTTTGGCACGGAAATGCAAATATTCAAAGACAATTTTCAATCTCAAAGATAATTTTGACTGATGACAAATGTTATTCTTGAAGTCTCTAAATGCACGTATGATTGTGAGAAGTGGATTGCAATATCTCTAAAACAAACCATACACAGTGCCATTAACATCACAGCTTCTTGATTTGGGAAAGACAGCATATCGAAAGTATAAAGAAGGATTAGAAATGGAAAAAAAGAAAGACGAAAATTAAAAAAAAGAAAATGAAAAACAGGAATTAAAGGAAATTCATGAAAGTCTAAAGTCAAAATTGAAAAACATTTTGAAGAAAAAAGTTGGGAGTTTGAAAGTATTCAGAAAGCCACAAACCAGTTACTTGATAGCGCCTCAAAGAGAGACTTGAAGATCCCATCAATTCCAAAAATTTAACCTCGATTCATTTGGCACAGTCTTCTGAAAGCAGCTCAGACCAAATGAAATGAGGAAATCGAAAAATAAATGAATTGAGTCATCTAAATTCAAAAGTCAATAAACGAAAGTCTGGACTCATCGACCAATTTTTGAAAAAAATTAAATAGTTTTCATTTTGTCTTTAATAAAATGGTGTTTTGATGTTTTTTTGTATTTAAGCTTTTTACTTGGAATCTTTTATTTTTTTGGAAAATTCGGAACCTTTTTCAACACCAAAATGCGCTGGGATGTCTGAAGATATGACTTTAAGTATTTGAGGACTAAAAATGTACGCACAGCAGTAGCTGAGGAGACTGGTAAAGTGGCAAAGATAGTTAGAATTACATGGATATTCAGATAAAACGATACATCACATATGTTTAACCGTCGCGAACACACATGGGGTTTTTACTCCAGTCGACTTATTTAAGTCAATTTTTCTCAATAAATCAAGTATAAGACAAAATAGAAGAAAATACGTAAATTATTATCTATATTTTATCAGCTATAGATTGAAACTAATGTTCACAGTTAGAACTCCTCATTTTTGTGGTTCTTTATACTGATACGATTAATATAGAAAATATTTTTTTTCAAAAAATTAAATTATTAATTCAAATAATACAAAGTAACTTTTTTCAACAAAAAATCTAAAAATTCAAAAATTATATTTCATCAAAGTTATTTTTAGGCTCATCATATTCGAAAAAATTTTTACCGCCATCTAAAAAAAGATAATAAAATACAGTTTGTAGGCTGTTTGCTTCTGCTAAACGGTTTCCCCACAAAGTAAGTAGATTAACTATTTTGCATGACTTTGACCATAAGTGAATGGGTTTGAGTGTCGTGAAAATATGTGGGCAGTTAAATAAATGATGAGTGTTGTGTGGATGTTGATTGCAAACTGGACAGAGTGGATTTGTGTGTATTTTTGGATTTATCCACTGTGTCCAGTTTGCAATCAACATCCACACAACACTCATCATTTATTTAACTGCCCACATATTTTCACGACACTCAAACCCATTCACTTATGGTCAAAGCCATGCAAAATTTGGATCTGACTCATTTACGTGTATTATATAGTATTTTTAGCAATGTGTAGAAGCCAGCAGTACCTTATGGTGGATTTTTGCGGGTTGACTGAAATTAGACTGGTTTATCGCTGCTGCTGTGAAAGTGTAACAAAATTCTACACTTTTCCCTGAGAGTATTTGCTTTTATGGAAATACTCTCTCAGTTTAAACAAAGCTTTGTTTTGAACTGATAGATTATATTCATATAGAGATAGTATAATCTAGGGGCTAACAACTACAACATAATAAAATACAAAACAAAACGTTTCAGAAAATTTTTATGAAAGTTTCTGGATTTGTAAAATAAGGTGATAAAAAAAGTATAAGAATAATAGAAATTTCAAAATTAGGATATTTTTAATTTTCAAAACAAAAAAAGGTTAATTTACTAAATTCTTCCAAATTCACAGTAGCATATATAAAAAGTTATCCATCAAAAAAATAAACAATTGATAACTATAATTATAATGAAAATAGAAATAGAGATAACTAATAAAGATAAATAAAGTTGACAAAATTACAAATTAGAATCTCAAAAAGAATGTTTTATACACATTAACTTTTTCCAATGTGAACATCTTCTAGTGCCTCGTGTTCTAGGTCTACATTCTAAGATAGAGCAATATCCTCTGGTAACATAAATGCTTTCTATAGTTTGTGGTGCTGAAGAAAAATGATGGTAAAAAGGTTTTTGATGGGCCGTGAAATTTTGGCTTATATTTTGCGAATGCTCATAGAAATATGGCTAAAATATAGTATGGGTAATAAATAAACTCAAAGACACTAACGATTTGAAATAAAAAAATTTTTACATTTACGTTTGAAACTACAAGTGTTTTTCAGAAGCCTAATACAAATGGGAAGGCTATTCCAGGTTTTTATGGATTTTTAATAAAAAATTTATTACTTTTGGCAAATTTGTATCTTATATTTCTTAAATTGTGTTTGTTGCGTAAGTTGTGCTGATGAAACTGGCGATTTTCACAATAATTAAAATTAATTTCATGTTTTAGATTTGTACATTTATGAACAAAAAGAGATAATTGAATTTGTCTAATTTGTAAAAGATTCGCGATTTTATATAAACTACATATATACTCAGCATCCCTATTGAATAGAACTTTCAAAGCCCTGTCTTGTTTTTTCTGTAATGTTGGGAGTTTGGACACGTTAGATGAAGACCAAATAAAGTTAGAGTAAAGAATCTTAGAATGAAAAAGGGCATAATAAATATTTATTTTGGTCTTAGTATCAAGAAGATTTTTAATTTTGAACAACATGCCAAGTGCTATTGAGGTATCTTTTAAAACATTATTGAAATGATTTGAAAAACTAAGATTAAAATCTATAGTTACTCCTAAATAATTTTGAAATGAATTTGATTAGGAATTTTATTTATTTATATATAATTAAAAAATTATAAGTATTCGTCCTCTGAAGATAGTTTTCTCCAATTTTTAAAAAAAGACAAATATTTTTGTTAAACTTACTGAAAATCATATATTTAGACTTTGATACATTTATATATAGCTCATTAGTGCAACACCAATTATAAAATTCAGAGAGAAACTTATTAATAATATATTGATCCAAAAAAAGATTTTTACTTCGATACAAAATAGTGCAATCATCAGCGTACAAATAAACAGTAAAATCAGAATTTTGAAGAGCAATATGTACATCGAACAGTTAAATGTTACAACCGCCCTACCACAAAACACAACGTGCAATACAATGAACCCAGCCAAATTTCTCCCTTTTATTCATTAAAATAAACTGAAAAATACTTACTACTGCATCACTATCATCTGAATCTGAAGCTTGGTCATATATTCACTACTTAAGCAATGCAATAATATAAAGACTTATAGTTTATTCTAACTTTGCAGAACAACTAGTGCCATATTTATCTTAAAGTATCGATACACGAACAATTATATAAGTATATAAACTACATTTTCATAGAATATTATAAATAATAAAATGCTTAATTAGTTAGTATTTAGACAAATAATTTTTTTAATTAATTTGCTAATTAGTTTTAAACGTTATAATTTATTTCCTTCTAATATAAATAAATGTATTACTTACAAAATATAATTAATACTAAAAAATAAGTTGTAATATTTTAAAGTAAAGTTAATTTTTACAATATTAAATTTTCCTTTTATATATTATAATTGTCCTCTAATAGTCAAAATGAGTTTTTTTCAGTTAGATATCTTGCTTTAGTAACCTAGGGTTGTTGGTTCGATTCCCAGCTAAGGTGTTTTTTTATTCTTTAAAATACAAGATGTGCAATTGTGTTGATTTTATTTAATATTTATATAGTAAATATTACTATCAAAAAAAAATATAAATAAATGTATCATTTACAAAATATAATTAATACTAAAAAATAAGTTGTAATATTTTAAAGTAAAATTAATTTTTAAAATATTAAATTTTCCTTTTATATATTAAAATTGTCCTTTCATAGTCAAAATGAGTTTTTTTTAGTTAGATACCTCGCTTTAGTAACTTAAGGTTGTTGGTTCGATTCCCAGCTAAGGTGTTTTTTTATTCTTTAAAATACAAGATGTGCAATTGTGTTGATTTTATTTAATATTTATATAGTAAATATTACTATCAAAAATGGGAAATTAAAATTAACTGAAAGTTTGATTCAGTCATGCATTTTAAAAACTGAAGGATATTAATTTTTAACCTCAGATTTTTTACAAATAAATACCTATTACGCTAGCAACAAGATCTTTCATGGATCAGACACAGTGGAGATCTTCTTTAAAGATCGATCAGTGGAGGTTTTCTTCAAAGCACGTCCAAAGCTTGAGAGATGCGACTTTTGCAAAATCAAGCTACAATGAGTGTTAGTTGTTTGGCTCACATGACACCCTCGCCTCAGTGCGATAGTACCTCGTTTCGAGGAGGGGACTTGCATTCCTGATTTGACAAGAACACATTGAGGGGGAAACTCTAAATTATGGGATGGGTGTGAATCAATGGAATGGTAAAAAATTTAGGTCGATTTGTGCCCAAATATCCCTTGGAACGTAATTCACAGAGACATAAAGCCTAGTAATATAGTGGTTAGCGAAGATGGTAGTATTAAAATAATTGATTTTGGTATTGCAACAATGTCTAAAACATCAAAGAGTAGACTCGGTACAAATTACTACAAGGCTCCAGAAATTCAACAAGGATTTTCTTTGTACAACAACTCTATTGATTGGCACAGTTACGGGAGAACGATTTCGAATCTTCCCAAGGTGAAGCAGATGCTTAAAGAGGACCTTGAGTTCCAGGATTTACTGAGCGGTCTGATGCAGGAATGGTCATTGTTACGCTTTACAGCGAAAGAAAACAAGAAACACTATTTTTTCAAAATTGTTTCTAGGAAAAAGGGTGCTGTAAAGTGGGGGCATAGTAAATCAAAGTAAGTGGGCAAAATGTGGGTATGCGGATGGGTTTGCCATCTCAAGGAAGTAAGCAATATTGCCTTGCATAGCTTATCGAAGTGTGAGCGAATAAAACCCCATCCCAACTACGTCTAACTTCATGAGAAGATGAGTGGATATCCAGAAGGAGGAAAAACAAGACCTGTCAAAGAACGATTAAGATCATTGAGAGCTTAACGGCCCTTCCATATCTGGGGAGAAAATGGAAGCTCAGAGTAATCCTAGTCAATCGACAGACATATAATAACACCATCAAAAGCTTTAATGAAAAATTTGAATATAGAAAACGAGGAGTTCTTCTATATCACGCAGTAGTGAACTCATCCCTCTCATCAAATGTTTCTCAAATGAAATATAATTAGAGGTTTGTTTTAAATTTGAAGTTTTATTATTTAGTATCACGCTCTTCAGTTTTGACACACAAATATTGGAAATATTCTGGCTTTCTTTTACAAAATCATTGATTTTTAAATTCAATAATAAATCCTTAGTCAAAAAACTCAGAGCTTGCCAATTTTCTCTTATAAATCAGCCATTAGGAATTCGCTTAAAAACGATTGGCCGAAACAAAATTTTGGGACGTAAAATAAATTGTCAAATGAGCACACAGCACTTTTCATAATTTTGATAAATGTAAAAAGAAAGTAATTTACGACATTATTTAATAAATAAATAGAAAAATGATGAATACTTTGAGCATGTTCCCTTCTTCCGTTTCAGAGAGCAGGAGTGTACTAAATAAAACTTATACATTTTTCATACTTTAACTAGTCAGCTTTTGCATTATCTAGTTAATTTAAATGATTATATCATTTTGCTTCTTTTTAATAAATATTCTGCGACAAAAGACAATTGCGACAAATAAGCATATGAACCTCTTTAGTAAGTGATCAAGCACAAGTCCCATTATACTTATACATGCATATTTTTCCAATAAAAACATGGCAACATTGTAGCAAATGTCGATCAAAAATTTGATTGATTATAAAATTGCCTACGAAAACATTCCCTCAAATTTTAAAACAAAATTAATTTTTTTATACCAAATCGACCATGCTGCTTTCATTTATCGACTCTGTTCTCATAATTATTTGAGCATAATACTTATTATTATCCGTATTTTCATGATTTTAAACTTTTCGAATAATTTTTAATAAAAGGAAAACTGTAGTTGTTTTTAATTTGTAATGCCTAAAAGCATCGGAAAATTTTTTTTGCAAAATTCAAAAAGGATGGGTGTATAGGAAAGAAAAATTGAACTTGATAAACAGTATTTTAGAGTTTAGCAATAAGTTTGAAACTGCTTTTTAAGTATTTTTTGTTCATTATCATAAATTGATATAGAAAATAGATTTAAAATATGCAGGCCAAAAGCTTTTGAGAATTTGATTGATTTCACCCACCTAATTTTGGCAATATGCTATGCTCACATAAATCTTACTCATAAGATGTAACACTCGTTAGACAGAGAGGTCTATAGTATAGTAAAAAATGTAATAGTTTTGTTAGGAAGAAAGTTACTAGATAACTTTGAGGAAAAAGAAGTCTGAGAAAGAGTGAAGGAATATCAGGAAAAAACTAATTTGTAAATAGATCCAAGCTTTTGAAAATGGAGATCATTTTGAGGATTGAGAAGGATGATACATTTTAGGATGCATTCTTTGAGTTTATCAAATTCTAAGAAGATACAGTTATTAACTGTTGGTGGGGAAAATATGATTTTTGAGTACGCATATGTTTCTGGAAGCACCATAGCATACATCAATAATCTACATTTGTTTCTGAACTCTATAGTAGTGAATTCAAGCGTAATAGACTGGGATGATGAAAAAATATACTTATGAACGAAGACAAAAGTTACACACTAACAAAGTTTGTTCTCTTTGTGTGTTTATTTTGCATCAAAAAATTTATCGAAATGACAGTTAAAATTTTGACATTAATTTGCACCTGTTTTTTTGGTAAATGTATTTGTAATCATAGTTCAGTAAAATTATATTTTCATTTTACGACAACCATGAAGTTAATGTTATGAAGAATGGAAAATAATCTAAAGCACATATGGCTATGATAACTTTAACCATCTAGCTTCCAAAAAGTTTTATTGAAAAAAGAAAGAAAATCGTTTGGACTGTGGTGATTTTTTTATAATTAGTTGCAAAAAATAAATTTGATCGGTTGTATTCATCAATTTTCAGGACTCTCACTTGTTTGAGAACTTTGCAGAGAAGGCCTATTCTTCTCGTAGATATTCTTTAGAGATTTCGAAGCTTCAATCTCGCCCTTAATGATTCCCTTATCCCACAGAAGATCCAATTAGCTCATGGATTTAACTGATGACAATTTACTGGGCAAATACTTGTTCGTTAGCTTTGTTTGATCCACCAACGCGCACTAGAAGTTGTCGCAAAGATTTGCCATTTTGACTGGTATCACATTCATTGAAGATATTAAACTTTCTGAAAAATTTAAAAATTAATTTGAACTGTGCTCACAACACTTTCTCTGATACCAACCAGTGTTCCTGATTTCCCAAAAAAATTGAAGGGAAAAATGTTAATCTATCATTTCCCATAAAGATTATGCTTTTGTAGCTTTATTTTCATATAACATGTCACACAAAAACATAGTTTTAAGACACAGAAATTTGGGACTCCATGAGTCTAAAATACCTAATTTAATAGAAGCTGTTAAATGCTCTGAAGTTAAACTCTGTTTAGTCATTTTATTTCAAAGCATTTAACAACTCCTACCATTTTAACTTGGTAAAGACGCGTGGAGTCGGAAATTCGTGTGTCTAAAATATAAATTTGTTTGAAACCGTACTTTTCTTGATTGTTACACATAAAAGTAGACATCAAAATACTTTGTAGTGAGATAAAACTTGGTTATATTAATATATAATATCCACATATTGCAAAATTCAAAATTATGGGTCTATTTTTTATATTTAAATAGGGTATTGATAAAGGTGCTTCCATATCTTGCGACACCCGCAGTAACTCTTTAGAAATCAATACTTCTGACTCTGAAACGAGTTCTCGATTAAAGTCAAAAGCATTATTATACGTTTTATTGGTTAGCTGACATTTCACATCCCTTGTCATCGACCTTGAAAATATATTATGAGATGAACGTTTTTGTGATTCCACGTTGGTCTTAACTGTTCTCTGATGAAAAGTCGTGTGGTGAATTAACACCGTTTTATCTGCATTAGAAACAGTGTCTGTTTCAGATAAGTGGAAAAGATTATAATGATCGTCAAAGGCGTAACCCATTATATACTTGAACACACATGAAGTGTACTTTTGTGTGCGTATGCGCATATATGCAACTCTATATGAAATGACCTAATGTGGGCTGCTTTTTTTCGAATAAAATAAGGAAATCGTATGCGTCAGGACAATTTAATCAAATACAAATACAAAAATACTGGTAAATTAATATTCGTGCAAAAACTTGCGCATATTTTAGTCTTGAACTACTCAACACCGTCAATACTAGGATATCCGTAGAGTTTGTGCAAAGAGTCACCAGGTCCCAAAAACTCGATGAGAGAGCGCTTGTTGGATAGCAGAATGTGTGGAACGATGAAGAGCGCATATGATATTGTGGAGGGGGAAGAAGAGTCGTTTGACACCTCAATTTTACATCAAACTTTATATTCGATTGTTAGACTTTTGATACTTTTTTTGTGAAAACAGCCAAGGGTAATTTTTTGTAATTTAAATGGTAAAATTAATGTTAAAATTTTTTATTTTTTAAAAAAGCATCAGATCAGAGACGAAACGTTTGTTTTAGGCCAAAAAATTGCGGATCTAAAAATCTTTTTAATTCTTTAGAGTATCACTTTGAAGTGGCATTCCTCTTGTCCAAATGTTTAGACGACTTTTCAAATAAAAATCTAATAACTTACATAGACTACACCTAATAATCAAGTTTCTCTCTGTGAATGCACAAAGAGTCGGGGATGGCATTAACTCCTGTTAAAGCACATGGAAAAGAGACTTGGTTATTAGGCTAAAGTCTCATAAAAATGAGAGAAGAGTCGGGCCCCTAATGACTATCTCCTCGAACCTTTATGAAAAAATGAAGTATATTCACTCACTTTTAATTTTGTTTATAGTAAGCGTAGAATTCGCTGTAACACGTCCATTCCTGAATTTTTTATTACATTGACTTTGAATAAGTTCACAACCAGTTATCTCGGAAGAAGTTTCAATTCGTATTATACTTTTTTTTGTTTTTAAAATGTCAATAAAGGCCTTAAAAAATGTCTCTAATCACCTTCTTCGAAAGAATTTGGTGATGTTTTTTTAAATGTAATCATGAGAGAAGCATGTGTGATGAAAGAATCTCGCACTATGAATCGCTCCACCAAAACTCAGTAAATGTACATAACTTTTATCTTGATTTTTTGACTACTTATATTTTTTAGGTACAACCTACGATCATACAGACAGGATGATTGCCAGCTTAACCTCGCAAAAAAGAATTAATAAGATCCTTCATAGTTTCAAAACATGAAGTATCAAAATAAAATAAATACTAAGTAATTAGTTTTTCTTCTTTTCCAAATCTACATTTGTATTTTTGTTTTTAAAAGCAGCAAGGAATCCATAAATTTTTATTTGTAGCTCCAAATAAAAAATTAAAAAACGGCCCAAGATACAAGTAATTTTTTTTCTTCAACATTTCAACACCCTAACATCACATCTCCTCCTTCACCTTCTACTCCCATGAATTCAAACCCTCATCTTCACCTTTTTCTCCTGTTAAGCCAACTTCATCACGAAAAAGTCCATCTCTCATACAGCCTATCTCCACCTCTAACACCATCTCTTCTCTTCTCTTGTTTAAGATCTCTTCTCTCGAGGGGCGTAGCTAGGCTGGGGCATTAGGGGCCGTGCCCCCTCCTCTGTACCTTATGGTGCCTCTATGCACCTTTTTCGATATCAGTTTTCGAAAATTTCTCGAATAAAAGATTCAGAAAGTATAAATAATGTTGCTCACGTTTTTTAAGTTTTTAAATTCTGCCCCTCCCCTATCAAATTTTTTCTGGCTACGCCACTGCTTCTAATTTGTTTGTTTTTAAATGAGAGAAAAATAGTCCTTCATCGTTACAATTTTATATCAATGAATATTGTCAGACCCGCGTTTAAAATTTTTTTCAACAAATGTTACTTAGGCTTTATCAGTACATTTGTTATATTTTGTAACATTTGAAAACTTTAATTTTTTCAAGTCAAGAAATTTTTTTTAACAATAGCTATTTGGGAATGAATATTTTGACTTGCTATTCAGTTTAAAAGTAAAAATACTCTAATTGTTTAATGTTTGAGCTGAGATATTTTTTATAATGTTCGATTCATAAATTTTGTAAGTAACACTGTACATAATTAATTAAATCTTTTTTTTTAAGAAAATTTGTTGATTATTATAATAGAAATATAATATCCAAACAAAAAGTTTCAGTTGTTAAAAATGTACTTGAGGTGAGTAATATCGCGATTGCTAGGAATCAAGGGACCCAAAAACTTTATGATGATTTAAAGACAAAAGAAGGAGAGAACCAAATATACAGAATTGCCAAAGCAAAAAAGATAAAAAAGGTAATATGATCTTTGATGTAGAGACAAAAAAGAATAGGGGGCGGAATACTTTTCACAACTTTTGAATATGGGAAATGAAAGGGAGGAGTTTGTAGAAGCTTTGAAAGTTGAAGGACCAAATAAGATAATAGATCAAGATGAAGTTATGCTGCAAATCAGCAAAATGAAGAATTATAAAGCAGCTGGACTCAGAGAAATTAGAGAAATACCAGAAGACTGGAGGAAAAGCGTACTTGTACCAATCTGGAAGAAGAAAGGAGATGTTTTAGAATGTGGTAACTACCGTGGAATAAAATTGCTGGAACATCGACTGAAAATAATGGAAAGGATTTTAGACAAGCGAATTCCTTCAGTCATAAAGATAGACCCAAAACAGTTTGGATTTAGGCCTGGAAAGAGTGCAATAGATGCCATTTTTATGATAAAACAATTTATAGAGAAGAAAATTGAAGGAAATTCAGCTGTTTTTTGTGGTTTTGTTGATCTAGAGAAAGCATATAATACTATTCCCAGAGAAGTGGTGTATTGGTGCATGCGTAAAAAGGGTATTCCCGAAAAACTTGTGAGATTGGTGCAGGAAATATACAAATGTTCGAGAACCGCTATTAGAACTCCTGAAGGAATCTCAAGAGAATTTGAGTTTAAAATTGGTTTAAATCAAGGTTCAGCACTGAGTCCATTATTGTTTTTTTTAGTTGTTGATGAGCTATCAAATCATCTAAGAAAGGAATATTTCTAGGAACTTTTGTTTGCTGATGATCTAGCGATAGTGCCGGATAACGAAGTAGAGCTCGAGAAAAGAATAATAAAATGGCAAGAGAGTTTGGAAAAATTTGAGATGAAAATGAACGAGGAAAAGACAGAGATAATGGCATGTAGCAAAAATAAGGGCATTAGTGTTCATGTAGAAGACAGACACAGAAAAAAGCTGAAGCAGGTGAAAACATTCAAATATTTAGGAACCCAGATTATGGAAAATTGAAGTTGTAAAAAAGACGTCCAAGCAAGAATAAATGCTAGTTGGTTGAAATGGAAAGAAGTAAACGCGATCATGTGCGATAGAAGAATGCCAATGAAACTAAAGGCCAGGATTTACACATCAATTGTCAGACCAGTTCTAACTTATGGATATGAATGTTGGAGTTTAAAGAAAAAGGAGCAGAGAAAATTAATAGCAACGGAGTTGAAGATGTTTAGGAAAATGATGGGGGTCACGCTGAGAGAAAAAAAAGAAACGAGGAAGTGAGAAGAAAGACTGGAGTTGAAGTTAGTGTGATGGCTGTGGGCGAGCAGTGTGAGCTGCGGTGGTTTGGACATGTTTTGAGGAAGAAACAAGACGATGTAGTGCGCAAAGCTATGGAGAAGAAGGTGAGTTGAAAAAGAAGTAGAGGGAGGCAGCGTAAAAGATAGAAGGACGGACTGATGAAGCAAATGAAGCAGCTTGGACTGACCGAAGACGATGCGTAGGACAGGAAAAAATGTAGAGACAGCCACCGACCCCCAACTTGGGGACAAGGTGTAATCAAAGAAAAAAAAGTGTTTACTGTGCTGAAAATCATGAATCAAATAGTTGTTCCTTTAAAGATTGCTCAGATAGCTATACCTGTTATTCGTTTTCAGTAAACAATCATACTAACAAAAACCATCATGGTATGTCGCATCTATGTCCTTCATATTTAAAAAATTTAGCAATAGTAAAATCTCTTAATTCTTACACCTCAAATGAATAAACAAAATATAACTGATTTATATGATTTTGATATATTTTCTGAACTTTCTTTGGAAATTAATAAAACTAAATACTTAAATGAAGACGATATCTTTGCTTAATAGAGAAAATATTTCACTTACCTCATTATCCATAATACATTTAAACATCAGAATTCTTTTTGTAAATTTTTCTAACTTTTCGATTTTTTAATTTCTCTTAATCTCCTTCTCGATTTTATAGTTTTTAACAAAATATGGAACTCAAGTGATACTGTAAAATATAACTTAAATGGTTATAACTCGATTTTTAAAGAAAGAAACCGAACTGGAGGCGGTGTATGTATTTATTATAAAAGTATTTATAAATTAGTGCTTTATAATTCATGAAAATGTTGAATCACCTGCTGATTTTCTTTTAGGTCAGTTCATAGTTTTTGATACAAAGGTTTCCATACTAGCTGTTTATAGACCCCCTAACCTTTTGATTTCAGACTTTCCTTTATCTCTAAATCAGTTTATTAAATTGATTAAAAATGAGTTGTTTTTGGTTGGTGGAGATTTTAACATAAACCTCTCGAATATATATGAAAATAGGCATGCTTTGGATTTTCTTTGTTTGATGCTTGAAAATGGTTTAATCACAGCCATTTCTAAACCGACACGTCTGGCAAATTCAAAAACTTTAATAGACAATATATCTACAAATCAATTAGTGGACAGTACTTCCTATTATATAAATGCCCTTATAAGCTATCATTGTGTCAATTTTCTAAGACTACCTTTTTTAAAAAAGAGAAGCGTGTTAACAAAAGTTTTAAAAAGAAAATTTTCACCTCAAGCTTATGAATTGTTCTTTTCTAAATTGTCAGTTGCAAATTTTGAATATTGTTATTTTTCAAAAAACGTTAATCAAATTTATGAATGTTTTGATGGAATTATTCACGACTATTTTACCAAATGCTTTCATTTAGTTTCAGTCAAACAAAAGAAACCAAATTCACCGATATCTTTTCTTTAGAACCAGACGAATCGAACCTCGAAAGTTCTTTTATTTACATAGAGTCTTTTTTACCGTCTCAATTATCTTTTTTTTACTTTAGTAAAATCACAATTGATGATATAAATATAGCTGTGAGCAGTTTGAATTACAAAAATCCTCGGGCCTAGATGAAATAAACTTAAAATTACTTATATATATTTTGCCTATCATCCGTAATATTCTTGTTCATATATTCAATTCTTCTATACAACAAGATATTTTTCCAAACAAACTAAAAATTGCAAAAGTTCTGCCAATTTTGAAACCTAATAAACAGCCTACCATATTCAGCTCGTATAGAGCTATTTCTTTGTTATCAAGCATTGCTAAAATTTTTAAGAAAATTATTTTTACCAAATTGAGTGACTATCTTGACAAAATAAATTTCTTCTATAAACATCAATTTGGTTTTCGGCCTAATAAATCAACCACGGATGCCCTAACAGAACTATCATTATCTGTAGCAACAGCATATGAACAAAAAGCTAAATTAAAATATTTATTTCCTTTATTTTTATTTTAAATATTTAATTTCCTTTATTTTTTTTATTTTTTTTTTTTTTATTTTTTTCTTTTATTTCCTATATAAAATAAGAAAGTTGGGCATCAAAGGCTGTTTTTATGATTTGATTCAGGACTATTTATCTTTTAGAATTTTTTTTATATTTTTCAATAATTTTTATTCCGACGGCTATTATTCTAAGTCTGGTGTACCTCAAGGATCAATCTTAGGTCCGCTATTGTTTTAATTTAGATAAATGACATACACAATGCTTAGACAATGATAGCAACGTTATCATGTATGCAGATGATTTAACTCTAATGTTAATACAAAAAATTCTGATAATCATGTCATTCAATCTTCACTAAAAAACATTACTAATTGGTGTGATTTTAATAAAATAAAAATTAATCATGAGAAAAGTAACTTTATAATATTTTCTAAAAGACGAGTAAGCTCTACCCCATCTTTTTATTTGAATAATGTTAGCATCAAAAGAGTTAGCAGAATAAAATTTCTTGGAGTAACACAAGAAGAAAATTTTTCCTTTTCCACTCATATTAATAATATTTTCATAAAAATCTCAAGAATTTTAGGAAGATCTCTAGAATGAACTAGGAAGTGGTTTAATTATATAATAGATGCTTCAAAAAAGATTTTGACTGTGAAAAAGGAGTTCCTCTTTTACAAATGAAAAATATTTAAATCTATAGCTTATCATATAGGATTACAATTAACATTTAGCTAAGATGGGTAGGAAATCTGAAAATTTAGAATAGATCAGATTTATCAAAAATGGCACAGATGCCAATATGTGAGAATTTAGTCACTATCAAGATATTTTTAATTTAAATTGAATTTGTCCATCTTTTTCCTTTTGCGTAAAAGAAATAATTTTTTAGATGAAGAACGTTGACAACTTTTTGTAATTGAACAATGAACATCACGAATGATTCATTAGGAAAAAACCTTTGAAATGAGATTGGTTGACAAATATTCAGGCCTGATAATAAAATACACGATACTGATTAAAAAGTCTAAGATCAAGAAGATTCTTTAATCAGAATGCTTTGAGAGAGGAAAAAAGTAAAAAACTTTATATTATTACTTAAATAAAAAGTTTCTTTTTAAGATGAGCTGTCATATATAAATCAATGCTTTGATAACTTTAATGGATTTTTATAAAAAAAAAAATGAATATGACCGCTGCATTCAGCATGCTTGAAAATAGGTGTATATGTGTAAAAAACATTATATAATTATTTGGATAAAAAGTTTCTTTTTTGAGATGAGCTGTCATATGTAAATCACTTTTTTGAGAGGTTTGAATGATTTTTATAAAAAAATGAATATCACCACTGAATTCACCATGCTTGAAAATGGATGTGTAAAAAATATTATGTAATTATTTAGATAAAAAATTTCTTTTTGAGATGGGCTGTTACATTTAGATCAATTTTTTGACAGGTTTGATTGGTTTTCATAAAAAATGAATACCACCACTGAATTCGACATATTTGAAAATGGGTATACATGTGTAAAAAACTTTATATAATTATTTAAATAAAAAGTTCATTTTTGAGATGAGCTGTCAAATATAAATCATTTTTTGAGCACTAATAGGGTTAAGGGACTCTAACAATCAAACGCATCTGGCAAAACTATCAAAGTTAATGAAAAATTTCTTTTGATTGATAGTTTTATCCATTTATCTTCTCTCCTCTAAAGTGATCCTCTGTGAATTTAATATATATAATCTTCAAACTCTCCATTCAATAAATTTTTTCGTCATTTTGGTGATGAAAATTTGCAGTTTTCTTAAGATTTTTTATTTTTTTCTCTTATTTAAATGAATGTGTGTATAAATTTTAGAAATCATTCATTAATCATGTAATTTTGCTCTTGTGTAAAATTATTAAAAAAAAATTTTATTCGATATTTTCCTAACATAAATCTAAAGAACTCTCACTAATATGAAAAATTTATTTTCATTTTTTCATTCCTTTTTCTTCTAAATATAATTTTAAATCAATGGCTACTACAAATCCTCTTTTCAAAGGAAAGGAAAATTTAAACCATAAGAAAATCAAATCTAAAAATTCGGAAAAACTTTCTAATAGAATCCGTTTTCCATTTGGTCAAAATAACATAAGAAATTTTAGTGAAGTTGGGACCGAAGTAATTACTCTTTTTATTTGTCTATCTATTAAACATATTTTTAAACTCTCGCAAAATAAGCCTAAAAAATATTAAATAAATGAAAAATATTATTTCAAAGTATGCTTAAATTCTTTTCCATTCGGAAGTCAGTGAAATATTTTTTAACCTTTCTGGCAGCTTATATGATAGAAAATGGATTTAGTGCTGTAAATAAAATTTTTATAAATGAAAGAAAGCGTATAGATAATGTTAGAGTGTGATGTCAGAATTAATTTCAGTAATATGGACACAACATTTAAATTTGGAAGATGAATACCACTTAATGCATTTTCCCAATTGAGTTTTCAAAATATTTTTGACTGTGATAAAAAAGAATATTAAATATGTTAGACTTAATTTTGTTAATTAGATAAAATAGCTGTTGCCTTAAAAATTGAGTTATTTAAAAACAGTCTTAAATTAAAAAGACCCTAATTAATTTACGCTTTCCAATCCCGATTTGACGGCTGCAATGAAAAATTTCTAGATAATACACTGATTTTAGTTATAAATGACCACAGCCAATTTTGTAGTCTCTGGTCTAATTCATATCTCTTTATTTCCTTTATCTAGGATTTTTAATTTTAAAGCTAAATGATTTTCTTAAATCAAATTTTAAGTCAAAAAAGTCATATTTATATTCAAAAAATATATTGTTTAATGTGGGTGTTGAACTTGATGCTTTGAGGTTAAACTTGATATGTCGTTTTAATGAAGTCAATGATTATTTTAAATCATTGATTTTAACTTTTTCAATGCAGATAAAGAACACGACTGAACGCTTCAATTTTTTTTTTGAAAATGGGAAAGCATTCACATAACTGAGCTTTTTGCCAAGATATATCATATTTTTTTTATATTTCAGAACTTATCACCAAATTAAATATTCAATCAAAAATTTTTTTACTATCCTTTGCAAAATTTGCTGGATCTCCTATTTCAAATATTCTTTTATGGACCCATCTAAAAATATACTTAATCTTTTGGGGGTCACATGGACCACATTGAGAAAAACGAATCTAAAATATGCCTCTCTTCAGTACCACAAGGTCTCTGCTACGATCTTCCGTACAAGCGATGCAATTCTGCCCTCTTGATAAAAGTACACCACCTTATTTTTCCAATACTTTCCCCATTTATCCTTTGCTTTAAAAAGACGCCATGTACCCGATAAATCATCCTTTAAAATTAAACGTCTGTTTATCTCTTTCAACGAGTTTTGTTAGTGATGGAATGATGTTAAAGTTGTGTACGATGTCCATGTTGATTGATAACTGTCATTTGTGTGCTTGTTTTATGTGTTTGCATTTGGAACATCAATAAGTCTAGTTAATTTATATAAATAGAATTTAAAATAAGTTTTAAATTTTTACTTTTTTAAATACTCCTGATAACAAAAAGAATCGGAACGGAGGTTTTGCAAAGTACTAACGAAATTTTTCGATGTTTAAAGAAAACACGATTTGCGATTCCAATTAATCGCAGCATCACTAGTTTTGTATAACTTTGGGCAGATCATTTTATTTTTTGAAACATCGGTGTGTTCCTTTTAAAGTGTATTTTGATTCGAAATAGTAAAATTAAGTCATATGGCAATTCTATTTTTTAATTATAGGCACTACCTTCTCAAAGACAAAACGAATGTCATATGAAAAATGTGGATTATGAAACGGTACAGACAAACTCCTTTGATGGAGACGACATTTTTATAGGTAAGAAATTATAGATTCCGTTTTTCATAATCAAGCTTTCATTTTCTAAAGCTATTTATTTTAATGCCATCTCTATCATATGTTTATCATTGCTTCAATCATGCAACATCTCAAACTAAATTTAATTTTAACTGTGAGTCTGTTTATTTTTTCACCACGTTATCCAATATCGTGATTTAATGGTAGAAAGCATCACTCACAAATCGACGTGGATACTCGAACTATTTCCTTGCTTCTTTTTCAAAAAAGTTCATCAAACCAGTGTTCAGAACGTTTCAGTTTGATAACATATCTATTGGTCTAGAAATAAAATGATTGAAAAATTTTAATATATCTGTAAAGACGCTAGGAACTGACAGACAATGGGTTACAACCTAACAATGTTCTTCGCACCACCCTTCCAGTAGCACTGATCAATATTAATATTATTATTATATATTTATAAAGTTGTGGTCTTTTTGTCACAGGTTTGATACCGAAACCTACTGATATGATTGGATAACATTTTTGAATATTTTTTTGCATCAAGCTTATTCTTCCAGGCGAAATTATTCTTTTTACTTTCTCAAAATTCCAAATTCGAGTAAAGTTGGCTTTGGCTTCAACAGCAAACAAATGTCAATCTTCTGACAAGAACCGCCTCTATTGACCAGGTCTATTCTTTACCCATGAGCTTTTGGTATACGTTGACCTATTCTGTCTTCGGTTAAGACCTTAATCCCTTGAAATGTCAAGAGAATCTGTAATTTTGTTTTTTTCGGATATATTTCAAAATATTGACGCTTAACTTAAAGACAACATATTTTCATTTTCATTAATTTCTTCCGATATTTTACATACTCACGAATTCCTCGATACTGCCTTTTTTACCTTCCTCTTATCTACCGTATCCGTACAATTACTTCCTAAAACATTGGGCATAAAAGACGAAAGAAATTCTGATTTGTTCCCAACCCTTTAAATTCTTATGGATATTCCTGCGCCAGAAAACGCTCTCACTCTCAACAGAGGTTGGCTCTTACTTCAATAAGTGATTTTTAAAGGCTTAAATTTTGGAATTCGAGTTTCCATTGATTCAATATATTTAAATTCGTTGAGGAAGTTCAATTTACCTGGAGCTAAAATTTTTGTGGATGACTGGAACGATTTCGTTTTTGCCTTGCACAAGCATATAACGTTATTTTTAGTATGTTGAACTTTTTATTATCTGACGTATTCTTCATTACATTTTGGATAGAGACGGCGAAATATGGAACGATTCAATTGTTCTACATTTCGCATCTTGCAAATGAGAAAGTAGACTCACTCACGTATTTTTTTATAACGCGTAAATAAAGCCTTACCACCAGCCTAATTTCTATTGGCTTTAAAATATTGTGAAGAGCTTCAAGACCAATCCATCGTTTCTTCACTAAAATATACTATATGCTAATTCCTATTATAATTCATCAGATTGGCACTCTGCTCGCAACAGCTACTTCATTGCTTCAATCATGCAACATCTCAAACTTAATCTAATTCTAAGTGTGAGTCTAATAAATCTAAGTGTAACATTTAAATCATTTTCTATGTTAAAAGCATAGCACTTCATCACCATGATTGTGACGTCACATGATTTGCAGCATTCCAACTTCACATCACCTTCCATACAATTGCAGCCTCACGAAACATTTAACCTGCTTCACATTACTTTCACTTTTCTATAATTGCAACCTCGCGACATAAACGCATCACGCACGCATATACATATATACAAAGTAATAACACAGCCCAACGACCAGAACCCAATCACTTCATCAAAGAAAACAACCAAGAGGTGAAACCTTTCCGAGATTTGAGCTATCATCAATCAGCTAATCTATAATCCTTTGCAATAAAGTAGTTTTTTCTTTCAAATTGTCTGTCTATTGCTGGTTCAGCAATACAATGTTTGATCATTTGAATAAAGCTGTTTTTAGCTCCCTTTGCCATTATTTGGATCCTCTCATTGGGCAATTGTGATGAAGCTTACAACTCCGAAACAACTTCCATTGCTGAATTCTTGTTTTTAAAATATTAGATGGCGTTAAAACTTACAACATGGAGCAAAATGACTTTCTGTCAACAATTTTATATCGTAGTGTTGTAAGGATTGGATGTTTTTCATTTAACGTAGTTCATCTGTTTAATGTCAGATAATGAAAAATCGAAAAAAATTAACACTTTTTTGCAATATTGTATATAAACTTTAATTTATCATCTTTAAGAGTAGAACATATGGGTCTGTTTTCACATACTTTGTATTGAATTATAATATTGTGGAATAATCGTACAAAATGGATAAGTTTTAACTTGAAAATAAGTTATCAATAAATCTTATTAAAACAATAAAATCTACATTACACAGATAGTCTCTTTAATAATCTATAATATGTTTGCAGTTGAGTTTCAAATATAGCTAAGAAGGAATGGATGTCAACATTTATTATTTTTGGAATACCTACCTGTCTTGTAAATCCTTCTGAGAAAAGGGAGATCGAGGTCTTTCAAAGATAAAATAAGTGCACGCCCGATTAACAATAATCATTATACATTCCTTCTTTAGGGTTGCCGGAAAATGAAAGAATCACTTCCAAAGATCTTCCCTTGATTCCTCCTTTGACATTCTTGGAAATTAATGGGATCGATTACTCTAAATACTTCAGCGCCAACGCATTCTCATTCTTTGATAATGAAGATGAGTTTGAAAAAGCTTCCTCCACTCTTTGCAATGGTTTCATCTTTTTTATTCTCTCATTTTGCCAAAAATTGAATAGAAACAAAAAAACTGGGGAAATAAGTCGTTCTATGGCTAGATTCTGAAGAAAGTTTTTGGTTCGTTCACGACGAGTCCACCTTTTCGGATATCATTGGTCCTGCAAGAACACTGACTCCACTATCTTCCCTGTATTTTAAACCCACTTTCAACCACTGGTGCATTTAGTAGTGAGAGGGCAATGGGATTCAAATTTTGAGCATATCACTGTTTTATTCTTTTAAGTTTAGTTTGATTTTCTGAAAAAAGAATTGTGCCATTCGCAAGATGGTGTGATTCCGTGTGTAATACGAGACTCTAGATAGGATAAAATACTGCCTCAGAGAAATAGACCTTATCATGTCCAGAAGGCGAAATTTTTTTTCTCAAAATGATCCCTGTTTAAATTATAAAATTATTATTATAGTTGAAAAGGGAGAACATTTTGTTCTTGAAATATATCTAGGAAAAAATATGAGAACAATACAAAGTTCAGGAGATTTATTAATTTTATATTTCGGACACTACTATGTCCATAGTCAAAAGGAGAATAAAATAATAATCGCACCAAATGAAGAAGAGTGATGACTGCCTTGAGCGGCATACTAGAAAGCTGTGCCATATGGACTTTTGTTGACAAGAATGCTTTGTTTTTCGTCTCATTCAATACAAATTTCGAGATTGGATACTGATTAAAACTATATTTCATATAAAGTTAAAATTACAAGACAATATTTTGAGCATCCTTCTCAGCAAAAGTACACATGCCAGAGCTTTCTGGGTTGCTAAAACTCTCATAATTATAGTGAATAATGGGAAATAAGACTTGTTAGCAGAATAATCAAATGCTTGAATGTTTTGGTTTGTAATATCAAAAAAAAAATACAAAAATCAAATCATACAAATTGTCAAAATATCAAAACTAAATGCCAAATTTATAAAATAATTAAACTTGAGATTTAAAAATGTTGAAGATAACATAAATGCAAAAAGACAAAATAATACTAAAAATTGTATGTATGTCTAGATGTTTTTTGTGCCAGGCGTGTATTAATACAAATAAATAAGAAAGTTTGTGTCAAAAATGTGGGAAAAAATGTAGTATATGTAAATACAGTTAAACCTGAAAGATGCGACCGATCCAAAAAACCATGTCTGAAAACCATATCTAAAAGGTAGTTGCTATACAAAGGTGAAAAATAAAAATGTTTAAATTTATTACTAGTTATTATTAACAAAAAAAATTCTAATATCAAGTTGTTTAAGTTGAGAAAGCTCATGTTCTTCAACAATTCCAGTTGCTTTTTGGGAAATTTTTAAAAGATCTTCAGATCCAATTTGAATAGAATTTTTTTTTTAGGATATTAAGGCTTTCAAATACTTGGTTCCTCTTTATTTGCTCTTCTTTATGTGTAGTTTCTTCTTCATCATAAGAAGCCCTTTCAAAAATTTGTTCAGAATGTTCCTCTTCAAAAATTGTTGAAGTACTCTCATCACAGTTTATATAATCCATCCACGACACTTGTTCCAAGAGAACAAAGCATTCTTTTGGTGGCATTACAGATATTTGAGAAGAAGATATCTCATGCAAAAACTTAAATCCACAAGACTTGAAACAATTTTTTATTGTCGAAGCTTCAACTTTGCTCCAAGCGTAAGAAATCCATTGGCATGCATCAAAGAGATCCACTTTGTTAGCTACATCTGTTGCAGTTTCCATTCCTTCAATTCGTAAAAAAAAGGTGTTTTAAAAACTTTACTCTATAATGAGATTTGAAACTCTTAATGATACCAGAGTCAAGAGGTTGAAGAACTGTAGTTGTATTAGCGGGTAAAAACTTTATTTTTACATTTGACAATTTTAGATCTAAATGCGAAGACACATTATCAACAAATAGAAGAACTTTTCTTTTTTCTTGTATCACTTTGTTGTTGAATGACTTGAACCAAGTGGAAAAAATTGTTGATGTCATCCATGACTTTTTGTTATGGTAATATTTTACTGGAAGTAACTTAGCAGACTTGTTTTAAAGCATCTTGGGTTTTGATACTTTCCAATGATGAGAGGTTCAAGTTTTTCTCCATTAGCACTGCAAGCTAACAACTCTAAGTTTCGACATTCGGCCACTTTTGCAACTGTCACTTTTTAATACTAACGATCGAGAAGGCAAAATCTTATAAAAGAGAGCTGTCTCGTCAGCGTTGAAAATATCTTTTAATTCATAACCTTCACAAAGAGATTCAAGTTCTTCTTTCCATCGATCAACGACAAGTGGGTCAACAGATGAAGATTCGCCATGCAAGTATGAACAATGAATGTTATGCCTTTTTTGAAAACTTTGTAGCCAACCGTTGGATGCTTTAAAATCAGTTATATTCATTTCCTCTGCAATTTGTTCTACTTTCTCTTGAATGTAAACTCCAGTAATAGGAATTTTTTGCTTCGGGAGTCACAAAACCATTCAAAAATTTTCTTGTTGACATCATGTTGAGCAGTTTTTCTTAAATTCACCAGTTTCATTTTTTCACTTGAACCACACTGCCATAAAGAAAGGATTTTATTTTTAATTACATTTTGTATCTGTGTTTTTCCAACTCCATAAGATGATGCAATAGAACAGCAGTTTTCTTTGTTTTTATATTTCTCTAAAACCTCAACCTTTTGCTTAAGATTTAAATGAACGCGCGATTTGCTTTTCATATTCTAAAAAATAATTTTTTTAGCTTTCATTTAAATACAAAAAACTACAAAAACTAAGGTATATTACTTTTAACCTTCAAAACAGGTTGTGTAACAAAACAAAAATTTAAGAAAAGTTCAACTATAAAAAATCAACTAAGGAAAAGAATAACATATCAAATATACAGCACTTAAAAAATGATTAATTTAAAAGTTATACAACATAAACAAATTTTTACATAATTTATCATATTCTTTATAGCAAAAAGTCTTCTTAATTTGTCTCGATATATTTTTTTTTCGTAGATTTGTTGATACTTAATGTACAAAGTAGAGTGAAAAGAATACTGAATTTTAGATTTACCAAAAAACAGCATAGATTTTCAAACATAAATACAATAAATAGAATTATTCTGAGATACTTTTTTTTACTTATTTTTAGTTTTTTTTTATTTAGTGATCATTTTTCTCTATCAATTGGATCGCTTAAGAAACTAGATTATTTTACAAGAGATGTTTCCTATACTTATTAAAGATTTTTCGGTTTCAATTCAAAGCACCCGAAAATCAAAATTTTTGTAACCAAAACACGTGAAATCAAAACGTCCGAAAATTAGACTTTTAAAATAAAATGGATAAAAAAAATAATTTATATTTTTAAAAACAGTCTTTGATCTTTTTGTTATTGAAATTAAGGTTTTCAATGTTTTGATATTCGGGTATTGTAACATAAGAACATTTTTCCCTTTCACCGTATAAATCTAAAACTTTTAAAACGCCTTTGCTAAAACATCTGCTCCTAAACCGCCTCATATTAAAATTTTAATGTATTTATGTTTAACTCTTTTTCCTTATGGGGGTGAAGTATTTAATTACTCTCTCTAATAAGGCCATCTCTATATTACGACGACTTATGACGAGTCGTAAAGGTGGTCACTTAACTGAGAGTCTACGGTAGTTTAAAAACGAAGTTCTAATTTAATTTTTCTATCAGAAAATCCGGAGATTCTATTCAAGAAAAATTGATTATCTATAGATAAATAAAATTCAATATTCAAAAAGACACTTACATAAATTTAAAGTGTAAATTTACAGAAAGCACATTCTAAAAAACGCCATTTTAAATTAGGAAAAAAAGTCTTAAAATTGGGGGTTTTTTTTAATTTCTTAGTAAACGAGTCATTAGTTGTAACTCACAGGTACGTTTACCACAGGTAATACATAACCTTTTATTTATCAAAGAGTTGGGGAAATGTCTTACACCCTTATCTTACAGAAAGTCCTTACTAAAGGTACCGTTTCTTACAGGTTTTACTGTATATGCGTGCACGATGGTGCTAACACTAACTCTAATACAAACTAATCCTAATGCTACACTAATCCTCTAAACCAGGCAATAACTTTTTAAAGTTTAACACATTAACCCATTTAAGGCCAAGCAAAGCAGACGATATCTAAAAAAACGCAGACGATTTATATTCAAAGTCATTGAAAAAAGCAGACGAAGATGAAATTACTTATGTTCCAAAATAGGAACATTGGCCGTAAATGGGTTAAGGCACCTTTAGAAATTAGCTTAGCACTTGTCAATCAACAATTATGCAAATTGAGGAACAAATTTGAATAGTCAAAATCCGCGGTAAAGTGAAAGCGCTGCCTCGATGTTGTACATCAGCTTTATAACAAATAGAAAATGTGAATAAATCTCATTTCAGCTTCTTGAATGGATGAATTCCTGACTTAACCCATAAGTACCATAGAAATCAGACGATATTTAAAAAAAGCGCAGACGATTTATATTCAAAGTCATTGAAAAAAGCAGACGAAGATGAAATTACTTATATTATATAGAAGCACTTCCTTACATATGGGGGAAGAAATCCTTGGTTTCTAATGAGTAGCTTGATCTCAGCAATGCTAGATTCACTCCTTTCTGTTAAAAACAGCACATTGTACAAATTCTTCAGTGGAAGAAAACCAGCAGGCTTGTATGTATCACTGCATGTGACGCAATTCAGGAAAATAAAATCTATGGAAATAATGCACTTCACTATCCAACTTACTAATTGTTAATTCATGGTTTCGTAGTATATATTACTTCGTAACCCACATTTGATAATAAAAAAAAAGTTTCTGACCTAAGAAAATATCTCAGAATGAAAAATATTTGCATGTGACATTTATATGAGTAAATTAAATATTATCTCTTCAGGAAGTATCATAATAATAATAATAATTGGTTTTGCGGTTGACTCTACTTTCCAATACGGTCTATAACCGGTTTTGCAACAGTGAATAAATATTTGTTCTCTTCACGTAATTTAAAATTTTTTTTTTCGTTTCTTTCTCAACCACTTCTTTCCAGATTATTTTTGATTTATCTTTACCCCTATTTTATAATTCATGAACATTTTTTGGTAAATTCTTTTTTTGATCTCCTATTTATATGGCCAAACCATCTTATCTTTATTATTTCTTCTGATTTTATTTCTGCCTTTCCTTTTGTCATTTATTAATATAAATATTTTATAGCTAATAATTAAGAAGAAGAACATTTAACTAAATCCTACTTTTATATTTTTGATTGTTTGTGGAAAGTATTATTTTCAGTTAGCTTCAACCACAGTATCTTTTTTAAAACCAAAAATTATTTTCAGCGTCTTTATTATTTTATATTTATTATATTTAAATGCGGCCCAACTTCCAATAAAACTACATTAGAACTCCGTTATTAAGACCACCTTTGGGACTAAACTTTATTGGTCGTATTATCGGGGTGGTCCTAATTGTGAATTTTTTAGTTAACAGACGTGAATCATAAAAAACAAAGAAAACACAAAGCTTTATTTTGATTTAAAAAAGAATCAATCGTTACTTGTTTTTTCCGGTTTTCACAAAAGAATAATTGTTGCTGAAGTAAGGATTCTGCTTTTGATAGGTGCATCCAGACATCACTCATGTCCTTTTCGAGGCAATACTCTTTTACTTTCTCAATCATATGTAACGCTTCATTTGAGCTAATGCCAGACTGAACCGTTTCTTCCTCCTTATCTTCTTCATCATCACTTTCATTTTTATCTGCTTCATTAAGATATTCATTCACCATTCTTTCTTCCCAACCCTCAGAGAGCTTTTCTGACGTCTTTACATCTTCATCTATTGAGCTATACACATCAGCTGTCATTTTGTTAGTTATATTTAACCTACTTGTCACTTCGTCTATCAGTCCATTCAGTGAATGATAGTTTTCAGTTTCTTCTTCACTGGTTATTTCATCAAAATGAAATCCACTCTTTTGAAAACATTTTTGAACAGTAGACTGTTTACATTTTGAAACTGCATGTGTAATCCAGTTACAAGCTTGTAGCACATTAACCAACTTACTCATGTTCGAAGCATCTTCCGCAGAATCGATCTTCAACAAAATGTGCCGTAAAAGTTGTTTTCGATATGTTGTTTTGATAAACTGGATTATTTCTTGATCGAGTGGTTGAAGAACAGAAGTGGTGTTGACTGGCAAGAAAACTAATTTGATGTTCGTCATTTCAATTTTGGTGTGAGATAGTGCATTATCTAAAAAGAGAAGCACATTACATTTTTGACGTCCAAGTTTATCATTAAAGGTTTTCAATCATTCGCTGAAAACGCTTGAAGTCATCCAAGCTTTTTTGTTGTGACCATTTAAAGTTGAGCTTGTCAACATTAACATTTTTAAAACAGCGAGGCTTTTTGTTGTGTCCAATGATGAGTGGTTTTTCAAATTGACCATTCATATTAACGCAAAGCGAGACTGTGATTCTATTCTTCGATTTTTTTCCACCTATACACTGCTCCCCTTTCACTTTCAAAGTTTTATTAGGTAAGCATCTGTAAAATAAGCCCGTCTCATCCATATTATAGATATCCTCATATTTATCATTTTTAATCAATTCTACAACTTTCACCTTCCATTCTTCTACGGATTCCATATCTACGGATCCTTTTTCGCCACAAATTGCTCCAAATTTTATTGAATGCCTGTTTCTAAATCTATTCAACCAACCCTGTGATGCTTTAAAATCATGTTTACCCAGTTTTTCAGCAAAAATAAGTGCCTGTTCTTGTATCATTGGTCCAGATATAGGCACATGTATACTTCTGGCTTTCTGGAACCATTGCCGAGCTAGCTCATCTATATCTTCAAAGTTCGAGGATGTTGAAACTCTTTTCCTCTTCATTGATGTATTCGAACTCATGATTATATTTTTACGCTTCAAAATAGATTCGACTTGGGTTTTGCTTACATTGAATTTTTCTGCCAACTGCCTTTGACTTCTGCCAGTCGAATCTTTCAACAATTCAATTTTTTCTCCCAAACTTAGCTCTTTTCTTTTTAATTTTTTTTCACACATTTATGCTTATATCTAAATAAGATATTCAAATTCAATATTAAAGAAAGGAAAAAAAATTAAAGAGAAAAAATATAAGAATAAATGACAATGTACTAGTATTGATTTAACTAAAAAACAAGAGCTAAAAATTTTCTCTCTATCTAATAAATCTAAGTAAGATATTCAAATTCAATATTAAAGAAAGGAAAAAAATTAAAGAGAAAAAAAATATAAGAATAAATGACAATGTACTAGTATTGATTTAACTAAAAAACAAGAGCTAAAAAATTTTCTCTCTATCTAATAAATCCATATAAGATATTCAAATTCAATATTAGAAAGAAAAAAATTAAAAAAAAAATATAAGAATAAATGACAATGTACTAGTATTGATTTAACTAAAAAACAAGAGCTAAAAAATGTCTTCTCTCTCTAATAAATCTAAATAAGATATTCAAATTCAATATTAAAGAAAGGAAAAAAATTTAAAGAGAAAAAAAATATAAGAATAAATGACAATGTACTAGTATTGATTTAACTAAAAAACAAGAGCTAAAAAATTTTCTCTCTCTAATAAATCTAAATAAGATATTCAAATTCAATATTAAAGAAAGGAAAAAAATTTAAAGAGAAAAAAAATATAAGAATAAATGACAATGTACTAGTATTGATTTAACTAAAAAACAAGAGCTAAAAAATTTTCTCTCTATCTAATAAATCTAAATAAGATATTCAAATTCAATATTAAAGAAAGGAAAAAAATTTAAAGAGAAAAAAAATATAAGAATAAATGACAATGTACTAGTATTGATTTAACTAAAAAACAAGAGCTAAAAAATTTTCTCTCTATCTAATAAATCTAAATAAGATATTCAAATTCAATATTAAAGAAAGGAAAAAAATTTAAAGAGAAAAAAAATATAAGAATAAATGACAATGTACTAGTATTGATTTAACTAAAAAACAAAAGCTAAAAAATTTTCTCTCTTCTAATAAATCTAAATAAGATATTCAAATTCAATATTAAAGAAAGGAAAAAAATTTAAAGAGAAAAAAAATATAAGAATAAATGACAATGTACTAGTATTGATTTAACTAAAAAACAAGAGCTAAAAAATTTTCTCTCTATCTAATAAATCTAAATAAGATATTCAAATTCAATATTAAAGAAAGGAAAAAAATTTAAAGAAAAAAAAAATATAAGAATAAATGACAATGTACTAGTATTGATTTAACTAAAAAAACAAGAGCTAAAAAATTTTCTCTCTATCTAATAAATCTAAATAAGATATTCAAATTCAATATTAAAGAAAGGAAAAAAAATTTAAAGAGAAAAAAAAATATAAGAATAAATGACAATGTACTAGGATTGATTTAACTAAAAAACAAAAGCTAAAAAATTTTCTTTCTATCTAATAAATCTAAATAAGATATTCAAATTCAATATTAAAGAAAGGAAAAAAATTTAAAGAGAAAAAAAATATAAGAATAAATGACAATGTACTAGTATTGATTTAACTAAAAAAAAAGAGAGTTAAAAATTTTCTCTCTATCTAATAAATCTAAATAAGATATTTAAATTCAATATTAAAGAAAGGAAAAAAATTTAAAGAGAAAAAAAATATAAGAATAAATGACAATGTACTAGTATTGATTTAACTAAAAAACAAGAGCTAAAAAATTTTCTCTCTATCTAGGTAGGTAGGTATGGAGATTTCTAAGCACTTTCCAGCTGGAGCTGATATGCTTGCAAGTCTGCTGGAATTTGGTCTTCAAAGTGTAAGTTTAGTTTTGTGGGTCTTTCTGAAATAGAAAAAGAAAATTTGGAAGATTTTTATGGGTGTAGACATTAGATTGTTTTGTGGAATGCATGGATTAGTGGTGATAGTGGCTTATTGTTATTAGATATTTGAGGGAGGAATGAGTGTTTGGGTTGCAGAGAGTATAGGTTCGATTGTGGTTATGAGAAGGGAGAGATGTTTGATGAGTAGTGGATGTTGTAGAAGATCATGTAAAGAGGATGGAATATCTTTAAAAAAGAAGCGACTTTTATCAAGGAGTTGGTGTCGGTGAGAATCAAAAATTGGACAATAAAGGAGGATATGTGTAGGTGTTTCAATGTACGAACAGCTGTAACGACAGAAAGGGTTTGAGTGAAGTTTGAATTTGAAGAAGTATGCATTACAAGGGCAATGGGATGAGAGCCAGCGAATGATGTTCCGAGGGAGTGAGTGAAAGTGTTTCTTTAAAATGAGTTGTGATAATGGCATAGATGTCAGAGGTGATGTGATGGTTGAGTCGATAGATTGTTGCCACTGCAGTAGTGTAGAGTTGGTTATAGTATTTGTAAAAGTGGAGATGGGTAGAGAAAATAGGGGTAGGATCTGAGAATCGGAGATATTTGATTTTGCGATATAGTCAACGAGGTAATTTTCAAAACAGCTGGAATGAGCTGGGCACCAGACGATTTTTACTGCAAAGTGATTGGATAGGTGAATAAGTTTGCGTGCTAAACTATAAGTTGAGTGTGAGATTTTATTTTCGAGTTTTAGGTTTTTTATTAAATTTTGCGAGTCTGTGAAAAAAGTTATGTATTTGAAGGAGGTAGAAAAGGAAGTTAGGTTATTAAGGAGTATGTTGCAGGATAGTAGTACTGCGTGAATTTCAGTTTCGTGTGCAGTGATTTCTGGATCTAGGTTTGTGTGTTGGATAAGAAAAGGGTTTTTTGTGTTTTGTAGGAAGAAAGCGCATGCAGCTGAAGAGCGGTGTTGTGATTTAGAACCGTCAGTGAAAATTGAAAGTGAACAGGTATTGTTTGTTGTGCGTTGGTGAGCTATAGAGTTTAGGGCAAGATATCTGTGGTGACAGATGTTTGTGATGTAAGGAGGAGACGAAGAAGGGTGGATGAGCTCGATTGGGTGGTTTAATGGTAGTACTTGATAAGATGTTTTGTTAGGAGCAAACTGAATTAATAAGGAATTGTAATACTGCAGGGATTGGGATGTTTGAGTTGTGTATAGGCTGGTGAAAGGATGTGGTGGGGGTGTAGAGCAGAAAGTTATAAGGTAATTTTTAAGAAGCGTTTTCTTTAGATTGAGGTGTAGCGGTAGCGTGTTAGTGAATAATTCAAGTTTTGTAGTTGGTGTAGTGTGATAGGCATTGGTGATAGAAAGAAGACACAGGCGATGAATTTTGCTGAGATGAGTGATGGATGACTGGTGTCTCAACTCTGAGCCCCATGAGAGAACTCCATATTTGAGGACAGGGAAAATTAGACTTTTATGAATGAATTTTGTGATTTTTGGGGAAAGTCCCCATTTGTAAGAAATTCCGTTTTTAAGAGAGAAAAGGGTTTTGATTAGTTTTTGTGAGATGCTTTTGAAATGAGTTGAGAATTTTAGATTGGGTTGAAAGGTGAGTCCGAGATATTTTACTTGGTTTTGAGGATCTAATTTGTCTGTTGTGTTCAGTTGTAAGGGTAAAGGTTTGATTCTTTTGCGTGTAAAGTGGATTAAGTGGGATTTATTAGGGTTAAAGGAAATTTTGAATTGTTGGGCTTTGAATTGAATTTGTTTTAGTAAAGAAGCAGATTGTTTAAGATTTTCGTTTTGCTCAGAACTAGAAAAGGAGAAAAGAAGATCATCGGAGAATCCCTGAGAAAAGTCAGACTTGTTGTTGATAAAGGCAAGAAGTGGATTGATGAGTATTAACCAAAGTAGGTCAGATAAGTTGCCTCCTTGAGGAGTAGAGAGAGAGAGCTCGCGAATATATGAGTTGTTGTTTTCAGTTAGAATTAGAATGCGATGGTTGAGGTAATTGTGTATGAATTTTATCATGTATGTGGGGTAGGTGTTATCTATGAGATTATTAATAATAGCTGGGTTCCAGGCAGTGTTAAAAGCATTTTCAATATCTAGGAATAAAGTTGAGGCTATTTTATGATTCTTTAGTGCGGACTCGAGGAAGAGCGTGAGGCGAGAAAGTGCTAGTTCTGAGCTTTTGTTGGGAAGATAAGCAAATTGATTAGCGTGAATGAGACCATTTTTTAAGCTATAATGTAACAGTCTCTTCCTCAGAATTTTCTCTAAGATTTTGCCTATTGTCGGTAAAAGAGATATGGGGCGCCAGTTTTTTATGTTATTGAGATCTCGATTTGGTTTGGGAATTAAGATTAATTTGCTAATTTTCCAGATATTTGGAAAATAGCTTAGTCTTAAGCAACTGTTGAATAATTGAAGTATGTGGGGATAAATAATATGGTATGCTTTGCGAACGTGTTTCATGGATATGTGGTCGTAACTGCAAGCTAGTTTGGGTTTGAAGGAGTTTACGGCATTGTTGAGTTCTGTGATAGTGATTCGTGGAAAATCAAAGGTGTTGGTGTTGCGTAAGTATGCTTGAGTTTTAAGTCTTATGATGGAATTGTGAATGTTGTCGGTTATTAGTGAATCAGATGGAAAAAGTGAGGTGAGAAAGGAGGGGTTCAAGTGTGATGCTTCATTGTTGTTTGCTGGGAGTATATGGGGAGGCAATGGAGATGAGGATTTTTTATTAGTGATTTTATGAATAGTGCTCCAGGGGTTGGAGGGAGTTTGAGTGGTGAATTTTTTCCAGGCTTGTTTTTTAGCTTTATTGATTTCTTTTTTGTACAGGTTTTTTAGTAGGAAGTAATGTTGAATGTTATCCTGGGTGTTTATTCTTCTTATAAGTTTTGATGAGCGTTTGATTTGGTGTTTTAGGTTGTTCAAGTAGGGGTTCCAGAAATAGGCGTTTTTGCGTTTCGGAAATGGGTTGTTAGGAGTGGAAGAGATAATAGAAGTTGAAATTGTTTCGTTAAGGAATAATGCTGATTTTTCTAGTTCTGATGTTGTATTGGTTTCCATTTCCGTATTGTAAAGTTTTGATTGTAGGGATTTTAGGAAGGCTGACCAGAAAATGTGTTTGCCAATGGGGTGTTTGTGTTTGATCTTTTTAAGTGCATTAAGATTGGCTTGGAAAGATATAAAAGAGTGGTCTGAAGCTGAGGGTGTATCACAAATCTTCCAATTTTTTATAATTTTAAGTGATTCATTTGAGATAATGGTGATGTCGATGTGGGATTGATATATTTTGTCTAGGTGTTTTCTTTGAAAAGTTGGTGATGTGCTAGAATCAGCTATAGTGAGGTTATGGGCAGAAAGGAAATTGAGGGTTTGCAAACCACGAAAATTTTGTTTTATATCCCATAAGTATGAACGTGCATTTAGGTCTGTAGAAATAATGAGGTAAAAACTTTTGTTGATGTAGTTTTTTATTTGGGTTAGTGTATTATCAAAACGATAAGGAATAGGATGTAAAGAAGAGGGTTGTGAGTAAAGAGAACAGAAGATTAGTGGCGTAGTAGTTGAGTGGATAAGAGTGAAGATGTAGTTAGAGTTGGAGAATTGGTATAATGGTGTATTGAGAATGGAAGTTTTTATTATGATGCAAGCGGAGTAATCGTTTAAAGGGGGTAGGTGTATGAGTTTGTATTGGTCAAGTAGGTGAGGTATGCGTGTGTAGGGTTCATTGATGGATATTACATCGTATTGTTGGGAGAGAATTATATTAATAAGGTTATCCCATGCCGTTTTAGAATGATTTAAGTTGATGTGCAGAAAATTTAACATGTGTAATTATCTATAGTTTTAATGTGTTGCGCTAGAATTGAGTTACTGTGATTGATATAAAAACTGCATGTTTTGGATGTTGCAATATGTGGTAATTTACAATTGATGCAGGTGATCTTGGTTGAGTCGTTTGAGTGTGTGCAAGATGTTAGTGAATGTCCTCGGTTGCCGCAGTGTGCGCAGTTTGGGGATGAAGCATTACATTTTTGTTTCAAGTGGCCGTATTTAAGGCAATTTTCGCATTGTTTAGTTCTGGGTTTAAAAAGATTTAGGGTTAACAGATTATATCCTAGAAAAATTTTTGGTTGATTGCGGAGATATTTAAATAATTCAGGATTGCTTGGCTCAATTAGTACCGTGTAGGAGAAGGTTCCTTCCTTGCCTAGTTGGGTAGGATTCACTAATTTTCCTATACTTTTGAAGTTTTCGTTTTGTTCTTCTAATGTGTCTGTCAGATTATTAATATTAATTTCTTTAGGTATACCTCTTAGAATAAATTTGGGTATTGGAGTGGGTAAATCACAAACGCTGACGCCGTTTTTTAAGAGAGAGGATTTAGCTGCTGCTTTTTGTTGTGAATTTTTGAATTGAAAGTAGATGGTTCCTGTATGTGAGGATCTGGTTTTAGTAATAGAGAGGGAGTTATTTTTGGTTTCAAGGCCTTTAATAACATGTTGGCGGTGAATAGCTTTTTCTTTCTGAGATATGATATTGTTGGGAGGCGAGATTTTTAGAGTAAGGTTGGGTTCCAAATGCTTTTTGATCAAGGGGGTGTTGGTAGTTTTCATATTGGGTGTAGAATTTGGGGCTAGTATTGTTTTCTGTTGGGAGGACGATACAGGTAAGGATTTATTACTAGCGTTAGCATAAGATTCTGGTGCTGTTGTTTCTACTATAGGATTTTCAAAGGTTTTTATGTAATGTAGAGCTATATTGTATTTGAGATCATTGAATATAATTTGGTCACTTGGGGAAAGAGAGGTTTTAGCAATAAAATCATTGAATAAATTGTTTAAAGTTTCGGTCGTTTTGTTCAGTTGATCGGATTCCGAGCGTGCCCTTTTGTTGGACATGTTAGTTTTCCTAGAGGTAGTGTGAATGGAAGATTATTATGTTTGTATACAAATTGATATATTTGTTATGAAATATAATATTAAAGATAAATAATCAAAATTGTCCTGAAATTCTTCTAGAAACAATTTGAAGCCATTTTATAAAAGTTGGATTTAAACTCAAAAGAAAAAGGATCCAAAAAAGACTTAATGAAAAAAAATTTCAAAAATAAATTTATTATCTTTCTCTCTATCTAATAAATCTAAATAAGATATTCAAATTCAATATTAAAGAAAGGAAAAAAATTTAAAGAGAAAAAAAATATAAGAATAAATGACAATGTACTAGTATTGATTTAACTAAAAAACAAGAGCTAAAAAATTTTCTCTCTATCTAATAAATCTAAATAAGATATTCAAATTCAATATTAAAGAAAGGAAAAAAAATTTAAGGGAAAAAAAAATATAAGAATAAATGACAATGTACTAGTATTGATTTAACTAAAAAACAAGAGCTAAAAAATTTTCTCTCTATCTAATAAATCTAAATAAGATATTTAAATTCAATATTAAAGAAAGGAAAAAAATTTAAAGAGAAAAAAAATATAAGAATAAATGACAATGTACTAGTATTGATTTAACTAAAAAACAAGAGCTAAAAAATTTTCTCTCTATCTAATAAATCTAAATAAGATATTCAAATTCAATATTAAAGAAAGGAAAAAAATTTAAAGAGAAAAAAAATATAAGAATAAATGACAATGTACTAGTATTGATTTAACTAAAAAACAAAAGCTAAAAAATTTTCTTTCTATCTAATAAATCTAAATAAGATATTCAATATTAAAGAAAGGAAAAAAATTTAAAGAGAAAAAAATATAAGAATAAATGACAATGTACTAGTATTGATTTAACTAAAAAACAAGAGCTAAAAAATTTTCTCTCTATCTAATAAATCTAAATAAGATATTCAAATTCAATGTTAAAGAAAGGAAAAAAATTTAAAGAGAAAAAAAATATAAGAATAAATGACAATGTACTAGTATTGATTTAACTAAAAAACAAGAGCTAAAAAAAATTGAATTTAGAAAGTTTCAATTACAAAATTGCAAAAATCTTAATAAATTAAAAAAAAATTATGATGAATCTAGCTAAACTAAGGAAAGTTTTAATATCATTTAAAAAATAAGAATAATAAATTGACTAACTATGTTAGAAGAAAAAGAAAAAGTTTATGTATGAAAAAGATATCTTAAACACGTGGTAATATAAAACATAAACCAGATTAAAACTTGAACAAGATGAACTGAAAATTTATTCTAAAAAATGTTTTTTGTCAAAAAATTCAAAAATTTTTCCATCTTATTTAATAGTACTAGAGGAAATTTTCAGATTTATTATAGCATTTTTGGAAAAAACTTTTTATGAAAATTGTTAGGTGTAGTTAAATGTTTTCTACAAAAATTAGTGGTCTCAATAGCGAAATATAGGTGGTCTTAATACCGAAACTTTACTATGTGTGTATGAATACATTTTTAAACCGGTCCATGAAAAAGTGGTCGGATTTGCGGGGTGGTCTTAACATCGGGGTGGTCGTTAACCGGGGTTCCACTGTATTTCCTTTCAAAAAATTAAAAAGTATCTTGAATTTTATATCTTTAAAATATTTTATGAGAAACAAATGTATGTTGTAGAAAAGATAGTATAACAAAATTGTCATGTTTTTCGTATGCAACAAATCTAACAAAATAATAATAATGGTTGAGGACGACGTATGTATGTTTGGTTCATTTGCTGCCCAAAGATTTGTGAAATAAAGGGGTTCAATGCAACAATAAGATGTTGTTCACTATTGACGTCAACCTTAGTGAGGAAGGGGAGGGTGTCGTAATGTTGACAAAAGTTGAAATTAAAGGTAAAGGTACCGCGGGATGTTTTCATCGAGAAGGCACAATTGCGTCGCTTGTATCGAACTATGAGGAGAAAGTAGGCTTGATGCGGGATAGAACCCTTAGACCTAAAAAATTAAAGCAGTCATGGTCTAAGTTCTATTAGAAGGGTGGTCTAAGGTCCATTAGAAGTAAAACAAAGTTGACAATAGGGAAGAGAGGGCTTGTAATTGTCAAAAATGGTTGGGCGTCAATTTTGAACGACCACTAAAACCTCCATTACATATAGTTGGATACCAGCGGACTAAGTTAATTTTTATTTTTGGATGAAAAAATCTCATGCTACTTTTTTCTCTGTTGATGTAAAAAGAGAAATAGTCATACTAACAAACAAAACTTTAAATAACAGTATTATCACAAAGAGATTTATTTTCAGCTTTTCTATAATATTACTTTTCATAAAGAAGGAAGGAGACAAAAACTAATTAGAAGGATCAATTTATTTAATCACAAAATTTCTGTCTTCAATTTTAGTGAGGTTGTGTATGCGCGCACTAATTTCAAGAGGGTAATAAAAATTAAATTATTCAAAGATTTTATATTCGACTTTTTTTCATTTTTTCTAGAATTAAAGGGACCTCACGTTTATTATTTTGAGTTTTGTGATTTCACGTTTTTAAAAACTTAAATCTGATATAATCAAATTGTTTTTACTTTATTTTTATTCTAAATAAATTGAAAAAAAAGAAAATATGATATTGATTATCCCGAATACGGATTTGGATTTCTTCAAAATGGGGATATGCAAGTCCCTCAATGTGTCATTTGTTATAAAACGTTAAGCAACGATGCAATGAGATCGTCTCGTGTACAACGTCACTTGAAAACAACACATCCTACACTTGCAAAGAAAGCACTGCCATTTTTGAAGCCAAACGTCAATCATTAAAGCAAGTTAATTTGGATGCTCAGTCTTCTTTCCTACAACAAAATTCAAAAGCTGTTCAAGCTTCTTATGAAATAGCCATGTTAATCACAAGGACTAAAAAAGCCATGATATAGGAGAAACTTTGATAAAACCATGCTTACTTCGTGCATCTGAACTCGTTTTAGGAAAAGACTCTTCAAAGAAACTTTCTCACATTTCTTTGTATGGACTTTCTCACGACATCAACGTTCAAGTTTTGAAGCAGATTAATAACCCATTTAAGGCCAAGCAAAGCAGACGATATCTAAAAAAACGCAGACGATTTATATTCAAAAAAAGCAGACGAAGATGAAATTACTTATGTTCCAAAATAGGAACATTGGCCGTAAATGTGTTAAGGACTCACCGCTTTTTGCCATTCAATGCGATGAAATAACAGACATAGCACAGTGTTCTCAATTTATGTTTATGCTAAATTTTTTTAGCTAAATGTTTATGCTCGTTTTTTCAAGCAATCGTATAAGAGAAGAAATGTTGTTTTGTCATTCTTTAGAAAGCTGTACAACAGCATCAGGCATTTTTCAAGTTGTCCCAGAATTTTTCGTGGAAAATCAACTTTCATGGGATTCACTTGCTGGTGTGTGTACTGATGGAGCTCCGGTTATGCTCGGCTTGCAGTCTAGGATTACTCTTGTGTTAAAAGAAAAGAATGAATCCATTGCAGTTACACACTGTATAATTCATCGTGAAGCTTCAGCATCTCGAGTCTTGCCTTCTGAACTGAATGAGGTTTTGAGTTTAGTCATTAATGTTGTCAATTTTATCAATAGCGGAAAGTCTTTTCAAGCTTTTGTGTGAAGATAAGGGATCAAAGACACGCGCATTGCTTTTTACACAAAAACACGTTGGTTATCAAAAGGTAACATGCTTGAGAGGCTTTATGATTTACGAAATGGAGTAGAAATTTTTAGAAAAAATAACTTTGTGTTAGGTTCAAATCATCCCCTTTTCAACTATCCTTAGCTTATCTTGTGGATGTTTTTGAAGCCTTAATTAAATGTTATCAATCTTAAACTGCAAGGAAGAAACACATCGTGACGCAATTCGAATCTTCTTAGCTAAGCTAGATCCCCCTAAAGTGTCAAATTAAGCAAGGGGATGTAGCCAGCGTTAGTCATTTGAATCATGATTTGAAAAACAACCAGATTTAGATAAAAATCGAAAAGCCTGGAAGTTTATTATAAATCCATTTCAATGTGAGGTTGAAGATGTTTTGGATGATTCGCAAGAAGAGTTTCTTGAATTAAAATTTAACTCTATTGCTGAAAATGATTTTAAAGAACTGGATATCGAAGCTTTCTGGATAAAGTAGCTTCCTATTTATCCAAAAATAGTACATATATCTCTAAAGGTTTTGCTCCTTTTAGGATCGACCTATCTTTGTGAAGCCGCGTTTTCCGCTTTATTTTCAATTAAAACAAAATCGAGAAATAGACTCAACATGGACGTATTCAAGAAATATTGGAAAAAAACAATGTCAAAAATCGCACTAATAAAAAATTAAAAATAATTATGCTGACTTTTTTTAAATAGTCTTGAATAAGAATGATAAATATTATAAAGAGTTTGAATCAAACTTATAAGTTGGTTATGAATGAAACTTCAGTTATTTCTTGATTGAAAAAATTAATATAATAAGATTTGAAGCTTAATTATAAATGTTTTAGTTTTGCCAACGTCAAAATTATTACTTGGTAATTAAAATGTGGGTAAACATCTAAATCTTAAATTAGCTTGGGAAAGAAAGGCTTAAGAAGCACATCTAAAATCCCTCCTTTCAAGAAGTACGATATGAAATAATTGTTTCTGAAGGCCAAAAATCAATATTTGTTTCAAAAAATATTGATTAGAGATATATCGGATATCCGCAGAGGTCAATTAAGTTTCAACATCCGTAATTTTCAAACATTTTTATGATAAGTACGTCTTTATTAGTATGAATTATTTAATACCTTATTAGTTTCGAGAACACAACATCTCTGTCTAAATTTTTAAAAAATATAAAACTTTTGTTCGCTCTTAGTAGTGCAATTGTGATATCCGCATGCGTTAAAAACATTTGCAAAAAATTTTCCATCCCATACATCTCTAATATTGATTTATAAAAATGATCATTTTTTTATATCTTTTGAATCTTTGACTATCTTTTTATTCTACCTAGGTGCTTTCTTGGAGGACGAAGTTGAAACTCCTTTGGAATATTTAATACAGTAATCCTTGGTTCTCTTGTGATATTGAAAGAAAAAGTGTTTTAATTTATCTAAATTCTATTTTCATATTAATGGTATTTAATGGAAAGCATATACACTTTTGTAACTCTGTTGAAATTTTTGTTTACTACATAATTCCTACATAAATTCCATTTATTTATTTCTCAATGTTTAATTAACTCTTTGTGGGCCGTAATCTTGAAGACTAAAATTCTCTGCTTTCTTTCATTTAAGAAGATGATTTTCATTTTTTTTAGGACACCCCTCTCCCATTGTCCCAAGAAATGATTTTGAATTTGCATTGTACAGTACTCAAACCTTCTTGATGCGGTTTTCTTTTTCCGAAGAGCGCTATGTCACAGCGATCTATAGATGGACAAATCTCGTTTAAATTGACTTCCTGAAACTACTAAAATTTCCTTGTCGAAAACAAATGAACTTTTCGAAATATGTTTTTGTTTCAGTGTCAAAGTACATTCTATAGACTCACTAGAGTATTTATTGTATTCTTGAGCTTCTATATGTTTACCTTCTTTGTTCTATATAAGAAAAATATACTGCTTTATTGATTTTTACATACAATCCAACTTAAATTACTATTCTTTAAAATGTTTGTATGTAATTGTGGAGAAGACATACCCACAACCTTATTTATGAAAACCCTGTACTTCTTGCAATATTGTGGATAATGGTTAATGCTAGTCTTGCTTCTAAGTAGCAACTCTGCACTCATTTAAGTGGTATCCTGGCTTAGCAAATTTTATTTTAAACTTTCAATTTCAACTAAAGGTCAATTTACCATTCACGACTTCATACTTGCCAATTCTTGTACCCAAGTTCTAAATGTATTTTCAAACAATTTACCTTTTGAACTGAACATAGGAGTGGGTAGCAATATTGTTAAGATTTTATAAGAGTATTCTTTACTCTTCTATGCTTGGTTTGGCAAAATTTCGTGACGAAATGTCCCAGTACAGAGCAATTAATCTACTTAACCTATTCATTTGATATTAACCAGACCTGCTCACAATTGGGGAAAGGGTCTTTTAGGTGCCCCTTTTTCATCATCATCATCCATTTTGCTAAGGTGCCCTTTTTTCTGTGTAATAAATCGATATCTTGTTTGAGACCTTCTCCAATGAGTCGGTTGCCTGGCTCAGACCCAACTTTTAATGGATAAACCACAAAACTACTTATATATATAATTTGCATTCTGATATCCTGACATCTTTTTTCGTTAGAGAAACTATAATATTTTTATTCGAAAGTAAAAGAAAAGATGACAAGATGATATTCTGGCATATTTACTTCTTTAAAAAGTGAATGTTGTTCTCGAAAAGGCAGAAGTCTTCAGAAAAAGATCATCCGATCTCCGAGCGACCATCTTTCCTTCTGCTTTCTTGTACTATCAGTAAGGAGACATCCTTTCTATACGCTCTTTAGAAAACAGATAAGTTTGAGCATACAGAATCGGCTCAACCAACAATTCTCTTCCCTAAAGATTTACAAAAGAGAATTGAGCATGGAAATATAGAATTCTCAAAAAATCGCTCTCACAAAACTGGATCTCTACCCTAAACCTGTCATCTCGGAAAGGATGACATTTTAATTGAATTTCAATAGCTACTATAATAATATTAAATCCAATTTTTTGATCAGTGTCGATTCTTATTAGCTATGTAGAATGCCGATTGTGAAACGATACTTGAATTAGTTTGAAGTAATTCGTATTTTTGATTTTAAACTGGCAGTCATAAGTTGAAAAAAGCTACTAAATGCTTCAGAAGAATGCAGTGTATGATTGTTTGGACTTGCGTATGTTTTTTGTCCAGTTGCATCTGAGTCATTTTTGTGTATTAATTTAAACTGGCAGGTACAACCTTAAAAAAGCAAGAAGTAATGTGATCAAATTCTAGTATTTATTATAACAGTTTTTTTCGTACTTAAATTTGAAATTTATTGTATGCCCCCGCGTAAGACTACTTTTAGGAATGCACTTGCGACTCTAATAAGGATCGCGACAGAACCTATGTTTCAAACTAAGACCGATTTGTGCTGTTGTTTTTACAGAAAAAGAAGCAAAGAAAACCCTTTCCTCAAAATTATGTCATACTTACGAATGTAAAATTTACAGAAATAGTTGAACAAAATGAAAGTGTCATTTTACTCTACCTCTTCGTCTCAAGTAATTCGAGAATAATAAAAAAAAATATTGCTGATCTAATCACTATATCGAAAAAAATAATTATTAGTAACTGGCTTGAGACTCAGACTTTTTGCTACTAAATTTCCATTGCGGTTATTACGCTTTTGGTTATGCATGCAGTTCTTTCAGTACTAGAAAATCCAAATCTGAAAAAGCTATTGACCTTGGATTTCAATAACGGGAAAAACAATATGAAGGGATAACGTCTTTAGTAATGATGAGTAGTGATCACTGTTTCTCCATGTTCCGATCCTAAAGTTGCAAACAACCAAAATCAGAGGTAACTTGTTATATTTATTCAATTTTGGATTTTGATCGCCAAGTTATTTTGTTCGAAAACCGTAAGTATTCAGTATTGTGTATTTCTTCAAATTATGACATGTCCTATCGCAGGCATGATCAAAATGCTGATTCATCGAACTTGTGATAGATTATATGAATTTTTCATTTTCATGCTAGTAGCTTCAAATCCTACTTTTAGAGAAGTTCATGAGAAATGTGGGGAACACTTTAAATCTGCAAATATAAGTCATTTTTTTACTTGTTGACGTAGAAGATGTGTTGAAGCGAATATCGAGTTTTAATAACCTATTCGGTTGCAAAATTATTATATTTATTTTTTTTACAGCTATCATTTATTTTTATCTATAAAATAACTTCTTAAAAAATTTGAGCATTCAAAATTAAACAAGAAAGCTTTGTTCTTTTTTTTTATTATAAAACTATTTAAAGGATCTTTCTGATTCATTGATTGTAGTAGAGGCTTTATTGTCAATAAGGCAGAATAAACTTTTCCAAGTTATTTCCTTTAGTTAGAATATTTTTTTGCAATGAATAATAATAATAATCATTAAAATTTAATATCAAAAGAAATATTTTTTATTCTATTTTTCATTATTGTATAAAATTCTGCTTAATGTTTCAATGTTAGAACCTTGAAGTTTATTTGATTCTTATTACTGTAATTTTACATAAGAACCGGTAATGTAGTGGGATTCAGAACCGTATTTCAACACCAGTATAAGGAAGAGATCGATCACTTTTATAAACGACTTGATATAATTCCTTCATTTATCGATAGAGATGGTAAGATTGCAATCTGACGGTAAAAGTGTGATGTCGGGTAAAAATAGTTGTGTCAGAAATTCTCTTATAATAAATTTTGAAAATTCTTAAAATAATTTCGCTCCTGATATACATAAACAGTAACGTAGCCAGAAATTTATATTTGGAGGGGCCAAATGGGGCACTAATATACATGCTTACCTACTGGTTTTGTTTGAAATTAAAGCATCAAATGCTGCTTATAACAACTCTTCTCTTTGTGTCCTATTCTTTGTTAAGTTTGTTGGATTTTATCATGGTTAATATTTCTTATCTTCGTTTCCCATAGCAAAGAGAAATTTTTTATTGTAAATTTGCTTTCTTATTACAGGTAGAAGGTCCATCTTATAAAGCAGTTTCATCGTTAACGTCAATGATATCAATAATTTTTCCTTATTTTGATTTTATTAGCTTTATATTGTTCTTATAAGCCCATAGTCAACAATTAATTCATTATTTCATTTTAATTTGTAAATTTCAATTTTTTGATGGTGGGGGGGGGGGCTCATAACTTAGATTGAGGGGCCCGACCCCAAGTGCCCCACTTGGCTGTATATAAATATATATTTCGTTTTTGATTGTCACTTTTCTTGAAAACTTGACTCAAATTTAATTTTGCATTTTTGGAATTTTTTATCGCTTATGGTATGTTGTGTATTTGGAAATGGGTCTTTTACCTTTTCTAGAATATGCACCAATCATGTTAATCCTAAATTGTGAAGCACTAAAAATTATTTTTTCTTCTTGTTTCTAAATATACCTGAAAAAGTTTTAAATGGGCTGATGAACTTTTTGAAAAGGTTTGATTTCACCATGCTGAAGAAATTTGGAGATCGTTTGGGTAACAGAAAGCGTCAAGCAAGTATTCAAGTTTTGATCTGTTAATCAGGATTTATATTTGTTTTTTAAACATTATTATCATTGAATACGATCCTGCAGATCTTTCCTGGTTTTTTTCTTCTTGAAAACCGCTAAAACGACTGCCCAAAGACTCTTCCATTAACTTTTGTGTATTCTGAGTACACTGTAGACTTGTATACATTTTATTTTGTTATTTCAAATGAAGAAAGGTGCTTAGATCCAATTTCCCCATTTGTCTCATGAATAACGTAAACTTCAATTTAGGTGCATTAACCCTATTAGTGCTGGGCAAAATTTGTCCGCTCAAGTGCTGGGGCGTAAAGTGCGCCCCCCCTATTTTTCTCAGATATTAATAAGTTTTTATAAATATTTTTAATGTTACATATATATTTCAACTATGCTGAATTCAGTGGTGATGTCCATTTTTTATCAAACCTGTCAAAAAATTGATTTATATTTGACAGCTCATCTCAAAAAGGAACTTTTTATTTAAATAATTATATATAGTTTTTTACGCATGTATACCCATTTTCAAATATGCTGAATTCAGTGCTGATATTCATTTTTTATGAAAATCAATCCAAACCTGATTTATCCCAAAAAAAGAGGCAGGTATGAGAGAATATTTATAAAAATATGGGGAAGGAGAGTAAAATTCTAAATGTTACAGCTCATCTCAAAGAGGAAATTTTTATCTAAATAAGTTTATAAAGTTTTTTAGACATGTATACCCATTTTCAAATATGCAGAATTTAATGGTGATGTTCATTTTTTTATGAAATCAATAAAACCTGTCAAAAAATCGATTAAATCGATAGGACCTCCATCTTTTTGGCTACAAATTCGTTATCGGCTCGTAGTCTCTACGTCATATTATAATTTACAGTATGTAATTTTAGTATTCATTCTATGATGATCCTTTCTTGGTAGCTCTTTTTTCATTAGAAATTTATATTCTTCAATGTGTATTCGAAAATTTTTTTAAAATGATAAAATAACTTTTTTCCTCTCAGGCTTGAATATTTGTCAACCAATCTCATTTCAAAGGTTTTTTTCTGATGAATCATTCGTGATGTTGATTGTTCAATTACAAAAAGTTGTCCACGTTCTTCATCTAAAAAATTATCTCTTTGACACAAAAGGAAAAAGATGGACAAATTCAATTTAGATTAAAAATATCTTGATAGTGACTAAATTCTCACATATTGGCATCTGTGCCATTTTTGATAAATCTGATCTATTCTAAATTTTCAGATTTCCTACCCATCTTAGCTAAATGTTAATTGTAATCCTAGATGATAAGCTATAGATTTAAATATTTTTCATTTGTAAAAGAGGAACTTCTTTTTCACAGTCAAAATCTTTTTTGAAGCATCTAATATTATATAATTAAACCACCTCCTAGTTCATTAGAACGTGGTAGATCTTCCATTTAGTCAATATACATTTTTTTTTAATTATTTGTTTTGATCACATGTTCTCTTTTCAATTAGTTTTTAACTTGGTTCCTTCTCTCATACAAATTTTCAAAAGATTTTATAATACGTTTGGTTTTTTTTAATAAATATTTCATACTCAAGATGATTGTAGAAAGTATTATAAGCCAAAATATAGACAAAAAAAGTATATTTTCACTATATATCTAATATGCAGCCGTTTTTTGAAAATTTTTTACAGAACTGATTTTCAGGCATACATTACTAATTCAATTGCCACTTCGAGATATTTTTTAACCGTATTATCCAAAATCCAGTAAAGAAATAAAATAAGCATAGTCGATTTGGTATAAAACAGATATTTTATTTTTTTGAAAATATTTTTGAAGACAGTATCTAGAAGTAAACCGCAAATCTGATTCAAGCTTTCAGATATTTTAAAACCATAAATGCCAAACCTGAGTCCAAAAATAAAACCAGCATCTTCCATTTGGCATAAAAACAGATATTTTATTTAAATTTCAAAAATATTTCTGCAGACATTAGACGTAAATCGAAAATTTGATTGACACTTTCAGACATTTAAAACCTCTAAATGCAAAAAATGATTTCAGAAATAAAAATTATCATGGTCGAATTGGTATAAAAACATATATTTCATGTAAAATTAGAGAGAATATTTTGGGATATAGTTTTCAGACATAAACTGCAAATTTGATTGACACTTGCAGTAAAACCTCTAAATGCGAAAACTGTGTTCAGAAATGAAATCATCATGATCTATTTGCAAAAAATCGAAAAATATTTTTAAAAACAAATTTTAAAACTAAACGCAAATTTAATTGATACTTATAGGTATTTTCACATTCAAACTGCAAAAATTGAGTCCATAAATGAAACTAGCATGGTGGATTTGGTATAAAACATATATTTCATTGTAAAATTTGAATGAATGTTTTTGGAGACAATTTTTAGAAGTAAACCGCAAATTTGATTAACACTTATAGTTATTTCCAGATCCTAAACGTAAAAAATGAGTCCAGAAATGAAGCCCGCATGGCCGATTTAGTATAACACATATATTTTATGTAAAATGTGAAGGAATGTTTTTGGAGACAATTTTCAGAAGTAAACCGCAAATTTGATTAATACTTATAGGTATTTTCAAATCCTAAATGTAAAAAATGAGTCCAGAAATGAAAACAGCATGACCGATTTAGTATAAAAATATTTATTTTGGGTAAAATTTGAAGGTATATTTTATTAGATATATTTTTGATCAATCAAAATTTTGATTGACATTTTCTAAAAAGTAGCCAAGATTATTGAAAAAATTAAATATATAAAGTGTTATGCGTTCCAAACTGTATATAATTATAAATTTTCAGGATATTATATAATATAGATCCTAAGTTATAAGGTTAAGTACAGATAATGTCAAAATTTTGCTGAAAAATTTTAATTTTGATTGACAGTTTTGGACATGAAGGGGTCATTCAACTACCATGAAAACGGTTTCAAAAGATGCAGCTAGCGATTTTAGGAAAAGTCTCAAAATTTGAAGGGATATGATTCAGCCAATTTTCTACAATTAATTTTTAAGTCTAATAGAGTTAAGAGAAATAGCGTAAAAGTAAACTTAAAATTTGAGCTTTCTAATGAATATAAAGTTTATATTGATAAATTATATTTTTCTTTACAAAATCATTTTATATAAAGTTTATGGAAGTTTGGAATTAAATAAAAAAGTTATTTTGAATAGGAGATTTATACTATGCGCCATTCTTGAATACGCCATGCGTTGGCCACCCGTGGTCTCGGCTCTTAACCCTTTCAGGACCAGAATCTAAGCAGATTATTTTTATTTCTTCGTACACCGCTATCACACCAATCCTCAAAGGGTTAAAACTTTCTTTTCTAAAACACTTGTTTCCATGCCGACAAATACACTTCTTAATTAATCTTTGATATGTTGTGCTAATTTTTTCAGAATGATAAAATTTAAGCGCGTTTCTATTGCATCGTTCTTTGTCTAATTGAGAATCCTTCTTTTTTGTTTTGAAGCTGATCAATGCTCTTTTGCAAACACGGTGAGAGATAAGTATACGAAAACAATGTATTTTAGCGGAGCGCTTATTGGCATATTTAATTTATTTGAAACGATGGTATATTGGAGGGTAAATTGAAATCGGTATCGATTCTTGTTGTAACGAATTCTTTCTATAACGAAGAGATCTTATCCATCTCCTCAAGCTTATAGCAAACTTTCTTAAAACTCTGGTTATAACAAAATGGCATTATAACGAACAAATTTTGGAAGAAAAAGGATTTTCTACTAAAATTTTTTTTATAAAAGTTAGATCACCACAAAAAATGAATGCAAAAGTTTTAAATGAAAAAAAATGGAAGCTTTTAAAGTGAATCTACTTAATGAAAAATTTTTGTTGAAATCAACTTGTCTTTCAGTAATTGAAGAATCAATTTTAAATTAATTTATGGTTCTGTTTTTCAAAACATTTTTTTTTCAGTTTTTTTTAATTTTTTATTTGCCCGTTTATATATGGGGTCAGAAATTTTATTGAGACTCATCTTTTTGTTTTGGCAAAAAAATGTTCTATGTTATATATGTTTCAAATTTTGAAAGTAATGTTCATGATCAGATTGATGAAAAAATTGAATATGAACAATTTATAAAAGTTTACTTACTTGATAAAAGTTTGAACTCATTACTATGGTTGATTGATCATCTTGCTACCCCTAATTTAAATAATCATCATTTTGACACCGATGAAAACTACCTGGATACGTAAGACAGAGAGGAGGAGAGGGAACTAAACGCGAAAATAAGACTAAGAATTACAGCTTTTAAAACAAAAGAAAAGCGAATGAACGAAGAATATGCTTAAATCAGAAAATATATTATTTCTACAAAAAGACGAAAGCGCTTATTTTATGGAACATATTTTTCCCATGTCTTGTGAATTTGATTTGGATTCAGCGATTTGCGGATTTAAAAACAAATAAAAAATAAAGATCCCACGAAATTTCTTTTATTTAACCCATTTACGGCCAATGTTCCTATTTTGGAACATAAGTAATTTCATCTTCGTCTGCTTTTTTCAATGACTTTGAATATAAATCGTCTGCGTTTTTTTAGATATCGTTGTGCTTTGCTTGGTCTTAAATGGATTAACTCGTTCGACCACAATAATCAGACGATAACTAGTATAAAAAAGCAGAAGAAAGCATTAATAAACGCAGACGATTCACATTTTTGTAAAGTCGACATATATCGACTATGGTCGATAACCACTTAAAATGTTCACTTTCTCTCTGTCCTACATGCACCTTATCCTCAATCTGAAAAAGGAAGAAATGTATTTGCAAAAATGAGACTCCTATTACAATTATCATTAAACAGTTTAAATATTTAACTACACTACAGCTCTTCCTTCCGGCTATTGCTAAACGAGAAAAAAGAGAATGCAAATCTTAAATTTTATCAGATGCGCGCACACACAAACATTCACAAAACACATTTATTATTTGTCTTAATTTGAAAACAGTGGGGAAGCGAGGAAGGTTTGCGTGTAGTGGTTGAACAGTCAACTTTAAATGCCTCTCCACACCTTTTCAAAGTTGAAGGAAGTTTCGAACTTTGTGTTTGATAGTGCTGAGCGTAGTTTGAAGTTTTTGAATTCTCTTTTTAAGCTCAGTCTTGAAGTTGGTGTCGAAAAGGCAAATGCTAAAGAAGAAGACTAATTCACTTATGAAAACTAAGTTCAAATTCTTCATGAATATTAGCTCATGCGTTTGTTCAAAAGTAATTTCGTCATCCTTTGAAAGGAAGATAAAATAGATGAATTCGTATAAAGCGCTAACTGCACTAAGGACAAATATTGTGGCTCCAGAACAAATCGTTGCAATCAGCATGTACACATTTTGGCCCAATTTTCCGCTTGAGTTTGATCTTCCAACGACTCGTGTGCCATGTGACCTTATCCTATTCCTTTGCTTTATGTATTTAGTGTATTGGAAGACAAAAGTGATTGACACAATGAAAATTCCAGATGAAATAATCAATTTAAAAGTTTTTATAAATAAATAAAAAATCTTCACAAATATCCTATTTTTAAGCACAAATTCTTTAACATAGACACTGCGATCCCCACACACAACTTTGTTTACACTGAACAAAAAGGGAGATATACTTACAGCACAAAGAAAGTTTAACCAGAAAAGGAAGTATGGCGCGTAAGTGAAGGATTTGCTTCTCACGATGCTTCTGTATCTTTGATTGAGTGTTGTGAGGGACAAGCGCTCCAAACAGATGAAAAGTGTGAATACGAGGAGGGCATAAGAAATGCTTTTGTTTATGAAATAACGAATGTATATCGCGTACATGTTATAGATCCTTGAGAAGAAAAAATGGGTCCTGAATCTTAAAACAACCATTTTTAAAATAGAGTCATTTAAATTCACAAAGCCCATCAGAAAGGCTAAAGAAGATGCTATGACAAAGTTTCGGTATGTGTTGTGAACTTTGTTTAATTTGTAGAAAATGACTAAAATGACGGAAACCCATAAACTCGCTGACAAGTAAAAGATGAGTAGGAAAAAGAAGCGTATTTGGATGCGGGAGTCATTTCGTAGCCCTTCAAAAATTTGGCAATTTTCTTCTATATAAAAGTGTCGAAATATATTACTATAAAAGTAAATACTGTCATTCATTCCAGCTCCCAAGAAGAAGAAACGAGTGAGGTTTATTTTATGCAGGCTTTACGTCAAAATGGTATCCACTCTCATTTTATCACATCTTTGTCCTACGTTGTAATTTAGAGCAGGATACGGCATGATTAAACATGCAAATTGTCATTGATTTGGTTTATTTTGGTTGCCTTTCTTAATTGTGTACTTAATTTCGTTTGTGACCTTGACTTATTCAATTACCCTGTCTAAGTGTTTTCTCATCTCCTCCTATTTTTGTTCACTGAATAAGTAAACCAAGAGAGTACTTTGACAATATTTAAAGGCAATAAAGCCAAGCTACTGCGAGTGAAAATGGAGAATATTCTATACCTTCATAGTCGGCGCTGGAGTCGAAGGCATTTGAGAACTTGTTGGCTTGACTATCTTCTCACAAGGAAGGATTGAGTGTGAGATGCAAAGCAACTTTTAACAGAAATTGGGGTGGCAAAGTTAGAGAGCTCTGAGTCCTTGTTTTTGTTGCGAGCGTGCTATGCAATGTTCATCATTCACCTCGAAGATTGGGATCAGTGTTGCCGAGTCAGAGAAAAATTGCTACATTTAGCGATTCTTATTTTAACGCTTTTTTTGTTTTAGTTTTTTTGGGCATAATCAAGTCTCCTTTGCTCATAGTTCGAGGTAACGTCTACAATTCCTCCTTGTGGTGAAAGCTTTCAACTGCGCATATTTTTACAAAAATACTTTTCAGTCTAAAAACTCGATACAGATGAATGGGAAGAAAAACAGACACTTCAAAATTTTGGCAAAAGTTCATCTTTTAAAGATTTGGTTAACTTTATTCAAAAAGTATTTTCTCTACTATATTTAAATGTGCCTCAATGGTTGTTAGGGTGTACCTCTCAGCTTAACGGTTCAAGGTGAGGGTTCGATCCCCAAGACCCCCAACTAAATTCACAAAAACTGTGATTAACAATTTTAAGCATAATGCGAGCATATAGCCTTACGGCTGAAAGTGTTTTGCTATCTCCAACCGTATTTAAATGAAGAAGTAGAAGGTTTGTTTACTCAACTTAACAAATAAAAACTAAATATGGAAATCAAATGGATCTTGATACTTTGAAAAGTATATTGATTGTTAAGTGTAGTTTGAACGTTTGCAACAAAAGCTCTTATGAATAACCTTTGCCTTGTGAAGTTATTGCAAAGATTGCCAGGGTAACAGCATATAAAAATTTTAATTTGTGATCTGCTTTCGGATGACAAAAACTCGAATAGAATCAATCTCGAAGTAATATTATCCGATATAAAGTTTTCTTCTCTCAACAAATTGCCTTCCCTTTAAAAAAAAAGAATTTCCAAAAAAAAAAAAGCAATATTTCAAAATTTTTAATCCAAATTTGACAAAATTTTCAAACAACTCTCTACTTACTACTTTCTGCAAAATTGAGAAATGAATTTTAAAGACATTGGCCAATGGTTTTGCATTCGAAGCCGCTGGGTGCAGACAGTGTTCTGTTTATGACATTGGCAAACAGTGCGTGTATACTGTGTTCATGGACAACAAAGCCAAGTGAATCAAAAGTCTACACCTAATGTGAAAAGGTGTTCATAAAATATTTTGGTGTTGCGCGATAATAAATTCGAGAAGAGGAAAATTGGGAAAGTTAATTAAAAAATATTTTAATTACATGAAGTATGTGCATTTTTTTTTTCATAATTTGTCCAAATCCGCGCTCGTCCGTTATTATCGACGTGTCTGCTTTGCATATTTTAGATGAGAAGCACAAGGATAGGAATTTGGTTGAAATTCAAATCATTGAAGCACTCAAATTTTGGAAGAAGTTAAAAAATATTTTACTGCTTCAAGCTTTTATTCTTATCAAATTTTTAATGTTAAAATTAAAACTTGTGCATATGCATTTCATCCAAATATAAGATTATACAAATTTTGACCTTGAATTTGCTTAAATATTTTCAAATTTTTTGCACTCTTTTATTATTCATTCAAATAGATGCTCTTTTATCTTCTTATAGTAAGAAATATAAATATATATATATGCTTTCTGCTAATCGCATTCATATTGAATACTTTTTCCATCTCCAAATCTTGAAAATGTTATCCGATTTAGCCAGAGTTTGATATCTTTGTGCGTGGCTAGTCTTATTTGATATTGAACTGTGTCAATACTAATACTCTTTAATTATTTTTTATAAAAATTATTCAATTGATTGAATTATAATTGCCAATTTTATGATACAGTTTATATAAGGTGTTATTAATTTAAAAAAAAAAAGGTCAATTTTCAATCTTAGCGTCATTATGTTACTCCGTGTGTACCGCATTTTTTACTGTTTTCTTTAGTGAAAGGAAAATTAAGGGCGAGGTGAGAAAATTTTTTTCATATGGTATACTTCCATTCCCAAATGCCAGCGTTGGCATTGGTTAGTTAGAGCAATGAAATCAAGCTAATTAGTCTTCGTTTATTTAAAAAAATGAAACTTATTAAAAGATCAATTCTACCTTAATTCTGAAATACAAAGAAATTTCATATGGTAAATGTTTCTCCACTTTTTGTGAGTAAAATCAGTATTGCTTTTCCTAAGTAAAATTATCTTTACATTTTAAAACCAGTCATTACTAGTGCAGCTCTAAGCCTCGATATTTCAAGATGTTTTAAGTGGTAAAACTGTTTAAGAAAATTTTTCCAAAGCTACTACCTAAAGTCTGAAATTATGCAGAATCTATATTATTATCGTAAAAAATGCTTTTGGCAAAAATAGAAAATTTTATCTTGTTTCTCAAGCACTAGTTTATATTTTTTTTTATATATTTCTTCTTATTTTAACAAAATATTTTTACAATTTACATTGAAAATTGAACAAATTTTTTATCAATTCATTTTTCAATAAAAAAACACATTTTCTTACATTTGTTTCATAAAAATTATAGATTACTAATTATTATTTATTTAGTTCAATATTTTTTATTTTAGTTAAATTAAAAAAAGTCAATTATTTGACAATTTTTGGGTCAATTTTTACTGCCCTACTGATTACAGAATAATTTTTTTTATGAGTAAAATCAAATTTTTGAAGTCGTTAGGTCAATTTTTGTTGCCCCCATAGTCATTACTGACGTATAAATAAATTTCGTGATAAATTATGAGTTCTAATTTTTACTGGCTTTCAACAAAAGTTAAGTCTTCAAGTTGTGCGGAATCAAAGTAAATGTCACCTTATTTTTTAATTTCTATATATTGGAATTCTTTTTGAAAAGTAAGACGTGTCAATAGATATCTACATTTATTTAGTTGAACATAGGTTTGATTTGATTTTACAAAAATTTGTTTTTATTTCAACTTTGACTTCTACTTTCAATTCAAAAATCAATTAAAGAAGCAGTTTTCTTGGAGATCTTTTCACATATGCTGGATTTAAGGTTTTCTTTTCAAAATAAATCTTTTAAATTTCACTTTTGGTGAAACTGGTCACAATGTATTTATTCTTTTTAAATGGTTTTAATAAATTTTGCAAATTTCATTTGTTTATCAGTTTTCCTAATAGGTGATAATATCGTTAAAATTTTTACGACATTGAATAAACTTCGATTATATCTGAGAATTCACACAGAAATTAGTCAGAAACTTTCTGCTGACACTACTGTGTCCACTTTAAGGTCTTTTTTTCATTCCCCGGGGAACGAGGACCTCGTAATTTTTGAAATATTTCCCCGGGGAAGAAAAAGCGATTTTTTCACAATAAAAAAACTCTTTTAAAATGAAAAAATATAAAGCATTCTGAAAGTGTTTTATTAGTTCAAATGTTGAATAAAATTATTTTTAAAAAATGTAAAAATTATTCATGTTTTGAAAAAATATCTAAGAAATACTAGGTCGTTCAAAGTTTCATCGTTCAACTTGTTTCCTATTTTCGTAGAAAAATAACTCATTGATGAAAACACTCGTTCGGAGTCTACAGATGTTGGTTTTATGCTTTTTAAATTCTTGAACAAATTTTCCAAAACTTGGGCCTTCTTTTTGTTTCCAAATAAAGGTCAAACGTTTTTTTCATTATTTTATTTCTGCTTTAATACAACTTTTTTGTTTCATCAAAAAATGTAGATTTAAAAATTTGATTTGACTTAAAACTATAAAATTAGCCTAAAATTTTCATCAAACAGTTCAGCACAGAAGCAAATTGAAAACTCCTCGGAGAGTCGAGGAATGAGTTTCGAGCACGAGGAGTAAAAATTTCAAAAATTCCCCGGGGAATAGGCGATGAGGATCCCCGGGGTGGACACCCTAGCTGACACTAGATGATAACATCACTTGGTTTCACAAACACTTGATACACATGAGGAAAGCTTATCCATTTCCCCTCCCATGCATCCTAAATATAGAGGAAATTCTGATTTTATTTGCACACACAAAAGATAGAGCTGTTTATTATATTTTTTTATCGAAATCTTGTATGTTCAGTTTACCTCTTTGTGTATGCCTTCACGCCTTGATATACAAAAGGGCTTTATTAGGCTTTTCTCCCTTATGGTCTTGCCAGGTCACTCATGGTGAAAGAAATGAATTATAATTTTTCACATAGTGTGCGATAGGAAAAGACTTATTACCTTTTTTCAAATAGGATTTATAATTAAACGTTCATCACATGCAGATAAAGTGGAATTATACGTCCTTAAAATTTTTCTATGTGATTTACTACATATATTGAAATATTTTAAATAGAAAATAGACATGTTTATTTTGGCAGGCATTTTCAAAGTGGATATCTGTGTGATTTATATAAGCAATAAATTTCATGGCTAAGATGGGCGTGTGTACGGTTGGTTAGAGGCTCGTGTTTGCAGACTCAAGGTCTTCGGCTCGATCCCGTATTAAGCCTTTTCTGATATTTCTATACAATCGGTGTACATTTTTTTAAATGAAAGCAGCGTAGTACATTCTTTATTTCCTCTGACTGATTTTGACCAAAAAAAAAACTTTAAAATTCACACCACCGAGTAGGCTATTTTAATTTCTTATTATTCGAACCTATACTCTCTCCAACCCCAACACTCCCCCCCCCCCCAAATCTCAAAAAAAAAAAACCCCTCCCCCCCCCACCCCCCCCCCCCAAAAAAAAACCAATTTTCTACCCCCAAAAAATCTTCCCAATTTTTTTTTCTTTTTTTTCAAAAAACCCCAAAAAACAAACCCAACCCTAAAAACACAAAACCCCCCAACATTTTAGAACATCATCCCCAGCGGAAAAATATAGATATCTATACCCCCCCCTACATAAGTAGATAATGATCATCAAAGTAAGTGTTGACGGCTAGTTGGTTGATGCTCACGCACAGCCACTGGACATCAGTTCAAACCTCATAATTTGAAAACACCAAGGTGGAACTGATAAGTCTTTTTTGCCTTTTCATGAAAAATTACGCTGAACCTAATTCTGCCTTGTGAATTAAGGTTAATATATTTGAGGCCAAAATGTCTTGAGGGTGACCCAAAAATTGCCACACACAATTTCCCCTAAGATAATTGCCCTCTTGACATTTAAATTTGAAATTATAGTTTAATAATTTTTTTATTTTGAAATGTTTTTCATATTTTTTATTATAGTTAAACGCTTTTTCATTTTTTTTTTTTTAAATAATCACATTTTAAAATAAATAATATCGAGGGCAGTTTACCGAAAGGAGGAGATCTGAGTGGAGAGGAAATTTTATGGGGCAATTGTCCTGGTAACTGTCTTGAGGTAAAATTGATCTACTTCCTAATTTCCATAGGCTTTTTGAATAAAATTAGCTTTCCTCTTCTACTCGAAACCGGCTTGTATTTAATAATAAAGTGTAAAAGTGAGGTCTATGCCTACTTTTTTACTATATTTTTTTGAATTATTATTATAGCTTGCAGGTCTTCAGAGATTAGCGCTCTTACAAAGTGATGATTATGCCTACAGATTATGGAGCAGGGCTATCAGAGGACCTTCCAATAGAGCTATTGGTTTAGATGGAACTTTTGATAGAGATTGGGTTTATTATTCGTATCCTGGCTATTATGATGACTATGGCGGCTATGGATGCTGTGACTATGGTTCTTATTATTATGATTATCCATATTTCAATACTTGCTATTGTTACTTCTGAATTTAAAGCATTTTAATTTGGTTTTCATTTTAAGTTAAATAAAAATTTCTTTTCTTGTTTTTTAAGAAATAGAAGAGAAGAAGAAGAAAGTTGATGGCTAAAAGTTTTAGCTCTTAATTCTTTATTTTAATTTTCTTCTTCGCCATCGTAGATTAAACACCTTTAGTTATGACAAAATTTCATCTTTAAAGTCATCCTATAAACTATTTTTGATATACTTAAATTAAAAATCAATACATTTATAATTTAAATCATTAAAAAATCTATCCCCTAGGCCCTAACATTCTTACATGAATCTAACATGTTAAAACTACTCATAAAAGTTAATGATTTAAAATCATTTTTTATGACTGAACAAATCGCATGATATTTCTAAATTTTAGCCCTATCTCCTCCCTCAACAAAAGAGATTTCGGTTCCGCTCATGAGGTTATTATGATATTATTAATATTTCATTTAAATTTCTTCTATAAAATGAAACAACAACCTTTCTCGACATTGATAATGTTTTCAACTCCGCATGGCATTCCGAAATTCTATTCAACTTAATCCAGAACAATTACCCATTATACCTGAGCAAGTTCATTCAAAGCTATCTCAACAAACGCATTCTAATCCTGCATCATAACAACAACACTTGCATAAAACAATCTACCCCCCAAGGCGGCTGCCTCTCAGACATTTTATAGCTCATCCTCATCAATCCACTCCTAGATCACATTAATTCCAACTCACACTTCGCACAATGCTACTCTGACGATATTCTCTTCACCTTCTCCAACGACGACCAAGAAACCAATTTGAACAGCGTTACCACCCTTTTGACAAATATAAATTCCTTAGCCTCAAAATACAAAATTCAGTTTAACCAGAGTAAACTGAACATCATACATTTCACTAGGAAAAGAATCTTACCACAATACCTAGTCGTGCCATCATCCACACCAATCACACCAGTATCCCAAATAAAATATCTCGGAGTCATTTTTCAATCAAACCTTAAATTCTCAGCACACACCAAAAACCGACACACTAAACTCACACCTATCATTTTCTTCTTCAAGAAAACCATCTCCTACAAATGGGGACTAAACCCGAAAATTTCAAAATATATTTATACATCAATTATTTTACCCATAATTCAATAAAGTATCCTCTCCTGGGGTTTCTCCCTAAAGCTGCTTAATACTAGAATCATTCTTAATAAAATTCACCGTACCTGTCTCCTCACAATCACTAACGCGTATCACACCACGCCTACCTCAAAACTTGAACTTCTTACACACACTCTACCAATTCTATACAAACTACACCTAACTCTAGTAAAACTATACTCGAAAAGTCTCAAATCCATGCGCCCCATTCACGCTTTCACCACACTCTACTCAACTTCATCCCTTATACTCTCATTTTACGAAACCATATGTGCCAAGTACATACCAAACCTAGCTCACTATTCCATATCATCTGAAATCCATCCCATCTTCCATTTCAACCCTTCAGATGGATTACCCTACACATTAACCATATGAAAACATAAAAAAATTGCTACCAAGCTAATCAAAATGCAACCAACGCACTAATCCCCACTCATCATATAATCTTTTCATCTTTACTGACGGTTCCAAATCCTCTCACCATGCTACTGGCGCATACGGTTTACGGAATAAAAGGGCAAGTGGAATAAAAGGGCAGATACTACATCATACCACCTTGCAGCAAAAGAGAGATGCAATTAGATAGAATAGCATGACGTACATTTCATTTAACATTGCTATTATGAATATGCAGTCTTTACAATGTGTGCTCTTGCATAGCGTAATAATATGTAAAATTGAAAAGATTAATTGTGAACTTATATAATTTTTGTTATAAAACTGTTATTTGAAAATATCAATAAAAAAGGGAGAGGGTACAATAAATTTTTATAATTTTTTTGAATTATCAAAAAAAGGTTGATGATCTTCTATGTCCATGTTTTTGGATTTTGAGATGAACTGTGAAACTTTGTTTAAATAAGAAAGAACATCTTTGTCTTTTCTAAAGTTATTCTTCAACTCTGTCAAAAATATTTCATCTTTTTTCCATTTTGATTTACTGATGTTTTTTCCATTCTCCATTTGATTGATGTCAATTCTGATTTTCATTTCTTCCTTTTGAAAAAACTCTAAAACTAGGATGAAAAAAATGAAGCCAAGTTTTTTCAAAATAAAAATAAAAACTTTCCATATCAAATACATTTTTTGTCAAGGCTTTTATCCTTTTATATACCTTTTCAACTTAAAAACCATAATAAAATAAATTCAAAATATTATACTTATACGAGGGTACTTCATTTAAAGGGAGAAAAGCTAATGAAAGAATCAATCTTATAGTTATTCGAAAAGTGAGGTTTTTTGAATACTTCACTTTAAACCCTTGGTTTACTAAATTTTTGTAAACAGAAGATGTAAAATGGAAATAACATCCTCTGTATTCACTATCAGGATACACCTATCATAAAAATAAAAAGTAAATTTAACTTAGTTTGTAACTATACTTTTTTGGCCGCATTTTTTTTTGACAGGGTGTTTCATGCAAGGGAAGTAGAAACTTCCATATCTGCACTGATGAACTTTTTATGATAAGTCGATGGCATCGCCGGGATTCGAACCCAAAGGCTTTGGATCCGTAGGCGACGCCTCTACCTATCAGCCCTAAAAACCTAAAAACTATAATAATAAAGTAAAAATTTATAATTGCAACTTCAAAATCACCGTTGATATACTTAGGATTGATTGATAAATCTTTCAAGTGATTAAATATTATTCTAAAAAATAAAAAAGTTTAATGAGAAAAAAATTTATGTGCTTAAAAATGAGCAAATAAAGTTACTCATAAGATTTTTCTCTTTTATCAGGTAGTAAACAATATAAAATAGGAAGTTCATATGTTTGAAAAAAAACATGAATTGTAAAAATTTGTGCAATATTCGGGGGACATTTTTTAAATGTTCCATCTACAAATATTTCTTCAAGGCTCATCATCATTAAACAATATCTAAAAAAAACTTGAATTAGGAAAATTATTTAAAAAATTGTTAAAAAAAAACCTCAAAACAAAAGCTGAAAAGCAGAGCAGTCTTTTATTGCAATCTAACATCAAGAATAAATTTCTTTAGAATAAATTTCTTTTGAAATTCGGAATAGAAAAGTCTTTGAGATATTTCAAGAATACACTACAAATGTTTTTGTTAAATAAATATGATCAGACCTGTACAAATAAAAAATGTTTTGTTTGTAAACTGCAAATGTAAACTTATCATGTTTTAATGTTCTTTCGCTCCTCTTTATTATACATATATATATTCAGTTTTATAAATCAAACGCTTTTTTATTATTTTTGCAATTATACAATATCCTTGCCAACCAAAGATGTTCCAACAAGCCTTTTTTTCCTTTTATTCTCAACCGCTTCTTACCAAAAAGATTGCTCATGGAAGTGATTACACAACGGCTGACGCTTTCAAATCGTCCATGATGTCTCTCCAATCCTTAAGAAAAAATATATATATATATCATTTTAAACATAAGGCATCTTTTTTTTCTATTTCCATAGCAGAAAATGATTTGCATGTTCACGTATCATCTAGTTGTATATATATATATTTTTTTTTTCCTGTCCATTATTTTATGATATAATAAATTTCTTCTTCTTCTTCTTCTTCTTCTTCTAACATCAAGTCTAACTTCAAAAATACTTCCCGGTACTCAGAGTTTTCATGTCCATAGGAATTTCAAAATCTAAGTTGGCTGGTTGTTTTTTTCTATCTCTATCTTTTAACACTTTCTGGCTTTGGTAATTGATCTCTTTTCTCTTCACGCACGTTATTTATGATATCACTTTTAAAAAATTTAAAGTTAAAATACAAATAGATCAAAAAATAATTTTTCGATTACTCATATATCTTTTTCGTTGGTGTGAAAGCTTTTGCACTCGTATCTTTCTTGATTTTTTCAATGATATATCTTTTGAAACCATTAGCATCATGATTATGTTCAGTCTGAGTTTTTATTATATTAAAGTCACCTCTAACATCTTTTTTGTACCTAAATTTTCTCATAAAAATATGTTCCTCAAAAAAATAATAATTTTTTACCTTTACATTTGTTGCTGCTATGTAATGTACAATACAATGTTTTTGTTGTTTTACCTTAACTTATAAAATTTAAATTTGTTGATAAAAAATAATCATAAAAACTTACTTTCACTTTTTTATAGTAAGTGTAGTTGTTAATTATAAAAAACATTTAAAATAAAGAAAACAGGCAAAGATTTTAATAGTCACCGTACTTGTTATGTAAAACAATATATGAAAAACTTATAAATCAAAAACGGACATATTGATGTACAATATCCTACTTAGTCTCTTACATTAAATAATCGTATTAGTTATAGAGTTATAATAAATGTGTTTTTAAGTTTAAAGATTATGTATGAGAAGAGATATAAACAATAAGTAAGACAAATACAACATGATGAATACATCATGCTGACTGTATGCCTCTCTTTCTCTGCAAGATGGTATGATGTAGTATTCGCCCTTTCATTCCACTTGCCCTTTTATTCCTAGAACCGGCGCATACGCCTTCTTCATCACCAACTCATTAACCCCCTTTTTCTCCGAAGTCCTTCACACCGAGAACAAAACTTCATCTTATGAAAGAGAAGCGTTAGCAATTTTAGCGGGCTTACAGCCATCTATTTGACAATATCGCCACAACTTTAGTCACATCCATCTTTACATAGACGCTCAAAAAATCATTAACGATCTCAATCATAAAATCCCGCAGTCATGTTACAGAATACCCACCAAACTCACCCGACTCGCTCAACATTTCAACATCACAATTATCTTGTCTCCCGGATATTCTACATGCATCGAAAACAACATTGTGGATCAATTAACCAAAACATCAAACAACCTCAATTATTGTACCCTCTATCTCTTTATCCTGCATCAAATTTTCAGCCCACATATCTATCTTGAACAATTGGTCATCCCTCAACATTTCTCCTTCTCTAATCAATTTTGCGATTAATAATAAAAACATTTTTCTTGCACGCAACACAATCAGATGGCTCTCTTTACACTTACCCAACTTATGCTTATTTTTACAAGTTCAAACTACACAACAACCCACTTTGCCGTTTTGTTTCCACAGAAATATCAATACACATCATCCTTCTATGCCCCATCCTTCAAAACATACGAACCAAACTAATCAAATCCTGACACTTATATTTCAATGGTATCCCCAACTCCTGACTTTCTATATCACCCTTCAATTCTCCAAGAACTCTCAATCCTGATAAACACAATAGAACCCATTCTTAAAGCACACCAAAATCTTATCTCTCCATCACCCAACTCCTAATTCCACATATCACCTCTTTAATACAACACTTCTACGTTTCTTTTCATTTTTAGTTGCTCCTTTAGAACATAACAACTAATTCGATTTCCGTCACATAGAAACAACCAATCAAAGCCATCCAAATCATAGCAATAGAGCAAGCATATCAGCCAACGCTGGAAAGTGCTTAGAGATTTCCCTCACTCACTCACTCTATAAAATAAAAATGGCCCTTTCTATGTGATAAATTTTGCCTTACACTGATGTTTTTTAAAATTTCTACTCTATTATGGCTGCTTTACGCAGTGGCGTAGCCAAAAAATGGAAGTTGGGGGGCATGCAAGGAATTTAGGGGGGCAAGCATATTGGAAATAAAATTATTTGGGGGGGGGGGGGGGGGGGGGGGTGGGCAGAAAAGGTATTTGGGGGGGGGGGGGGGGGGGGGGGCACTGCCCCCCTCCCCCCCCCCTCTGGCTACGCCTCTGCTTTACAGTGGCGTGCCTAGGAGCGGTCCGCCTTGGGTGGCACTTTTTTATGCGCGGTATTTTTTGAACTTACTTAAATGTTGCAATCAATATGATTTTAATATTTTCATAACAATTTGGGTTATAGGAGATGGTCAATTGAAAAACACAAAAAATAGAAGACATATAAAGCACATTTGACAGCTGACATCTGAAAAAAGCAAATATCTAATCCCACATAAGCGAGAGAGACAGGCAGAGAGGAAGATATGAGGAAAGCTGTCAAAATTAATTTATTGCGTTGAACAGCTAGAGTAGCGCTTTGTTTGAAACACAAAATATTGCCTATTTGTATATATTTTGCATTGCTCAGTTAAAATTGTTTTGCAACAAAAGATCAATTGATTCATTTAAAGCGTTGCCATTTTCCGTATATTTCTTTTTACTTCATCTGAAATCTAACTGTCACAATTTTCAACTTACAAGTATTCTTTCATAACATATTTTGTTCAGGTAAGTAATCTTTTGATATTAGTTAAATTTTTAAAGAAAAACGCAAAATCTTTCGTTTTTGTCTCTATTACAAATTAAAGTTAATTCTTTATGTGGGCAAGTAAATACATATATTCCGTTGGATGGAAATTCAGTTAATGTATGGACTACTTTGCCCGGCCAAAGTGGGGGTATCAAAGGAAGGAGTATTACGCCTACGCGTTGTTAGCAAGATTTTATTTATTTTTAAAATAAAAGAGAGGCGTCAAATTCATTAACCGCCCGAGCGGTAATTTTTATAACTAGGCTACTGCTGCTTTAAGTCAAAATTTAATGACAAATGATATGATAAATATTATCAATGTTGCAAGAGAAGATGGAGTTAAATCTCTTCCCTCATGGGACAATTCTAAAGAAAATATCAACCAGGCTCTCATATCTTATCAAAGAGTTTGACCATCATAAATCTGCTTCTTCCTATTTTAATAACAGTGATGATTTTTCAACTTAAAATGGAAATGTTTCAAAAATTCAATCAGATTTAAGAAATATTAAAGCTAATTTGATCAAAGCTCAATTTCTACTAGATGAAAAAAAATTTTAATTCAAGAAAGTTAAAAACTTATTTCCCAAAATAAAGATTACCTTAGCGAATGATGTTGATGAAGATGATTTATTTCGTGAAATTACAGAAAAAATTCAAGTATAAAAAGCTTGATCTACGATAAAGGTACTTTAGAATATTCAAACTCTTTTAAATCTAACATAAAAAGTTGTATTTTTAAAAAGATTTCTAAACAATTATCTGCTTAATTCTAATATTGTAAGTGAAAGTGTTATAATTTTTTTTATGTTGCTTCTGATGGGCATGTATTGAAAGATTGTAGCTTTAAATCGGATAAAAATATGCTAAAATGTGGCAATTGTCTAAAAAATAAAATTTCTGAGACTAATCATGCTAAATAAGTTTGAGACTTAAGTTGTATTTGAGAAAATTCATGTGTATTTGCGTTAAAAGTAGACTTATATTTCCCGGAACTGCGGCCTTTTCCATAGGTTAATATAAATAAACTTTCGTTCATTTCTTCTTTATTCCTTGTGGATTTAACATAACGTAATTTTATTAGCGAAAAAAGAGGCGAAAAAAAGCATATAAAAATATTCGCATCATTTTTCATAATAAAGAAAAAAATTTAACCGTGATCAAACATTTTCTCTTTCCAAAAATTATCTAGCTTGTTCTTGAAAATATTTAAAGACGGAGAATTAACAACGAAATCAGGCAAAGAATTCCAATCATTTATCATACGTTGTAAAAAAAATCTTTTCAAAAATGACTTTTTGCAATGACTCTTTCTAAATATATTCTAATGACTTATTGCAATGACTCTTTCTAAACTTGTAAGAGTGAAATCTTTGCAATCTAATCTGGTAAAACCTGTGAAATTGTTCTCAAATTACTATACTTAAGTCATTATCTATCAAATTTAACTCAAATGTCTTCTAAAATTTCATTCCCCACTTATCATTATCATCGTCATTATAATAGATTTTAAGTTTTTGAGTAAAAGGAATAACCGGACTTAAAACAGTCTCGGAGCTTGTCTCAAAAATATGGGTTGCTTCCGTAAAAATCAAACTAGGTTTATTAATAGAACAAAGTCTATCGCTGTTGCTATTGCGACATGACTATTTGAGTTTAGGCTGTGATAAGTAGGTATGAGATATCTAAGCACTTTCCAACATAGTTTGAAATACATGCGTCAATTGTTAACTTACCAATTAGTAAAGTTGGGAAGTGGGTTTATGTTCTAAAATAGAAGTATTTAGTGAGGTGAAAAGTATGATCTAGTTTACTTGTGTAACGTTATACTGTTGGATGTTGTTTGATAAATGTGGAATTACGTGTGGGTGGATAGAGAGAAGAAGAAGAAGAAGAAGAAGAAGAAGAAGAATTTATTTTGATTAGCAAATAATTGCACAAGCATTACAAGAGTTTTAAAAGTAAAGTAAACGAAACAAGTTCCATATCAAGCTGAGATGGACATGTGGAATCTTTTCACAAACGAAGGATTGAACGCACATTAGGTGAGGAGAAGTTGAATGAACACGAGCAAGCATCAGGAGTTCAAAGAAGCAAAAGCCATTGAGATAAACGTCCAGTTGTATTCGGAAGCCAGTATAAAGCAGGATTCAAGAATAACATTCTTTATAGAAAGAGCAAAAAAATGGAAGAGAAAGAGAAAGAAAAAAGAATGCAAGCAGAAGTTAAATTTGTACATAAAGATTAAAGATTGATTATTGCTTTTTTAACAGCGTTTTTAAATCTAAAGGGGTTAGAGAAATCGAGATCACTATAAAATCTATTTTTATTGTGATAGATACCATAAATTATTTTCTTAAAGCAGCTGTTATTGTCAAAAGACTGAAAATGAAGAAGATGATTGGATCTAGTGAAGTGGGAATGGATACTATTATTATATGAAAAGATATCAGAAAAATAGTGATTTTTGAATGATAGTTTATAATAAAGCATGCATAAAAGATAGGTGTTAATTTCGTATATATTGAAGAACGTAATTAAGTTTTTTTCATTATTGTTCTTGGTGAATTTTATACACTTTGTTTGTACTCGTAGTAGTTTATTTATATATGTGAAATTACTTGTGCACCAAAAGATATTGCAAAATATTAAATGAGGGTAAACGTAAGAATAGTATAGAGTAGTCCTGGTTTTAGAAGTTAGAAAATGCCGTAATCTAAAGAAAGTTCCATAAAGACGTGAGATTTTAGTAATCAAGTTTTTTATGAGGTAGGTCCATGAGAGATTCGAAGAAAGTGTAAGTACGAGATAGGTATAATGTTCGAGACGCTCTAATTTATAATTATTAATAGTTATTTCATGAGAATCATTTCTAATAAATTTGGAAAAACAACATATTTACATTTACTCAAGTTCAAGTTTAAGAGATTGTTATCACACCAAGTATGGACTAATCCAAGTACATTATTGATCTGATTATTATCATACTTCAAATTACTAAATAGGTTAAAATGTAAACAAATATCATCTGCATATAAAATGGGTGAACAGTAATCCAAAAAATATATAGGTAAGTCAATAATATATAATAAAAACAGGAAAAAACCTAGTATGGAGCCTTGGGGAACTCTAGTTTGGATGGGCCTAGATGCGGACTTAAAATTATCTTTGTATATGTAAAAACTCCGAGATTCAAGATAGCTTTTAAACCAGAGGAAAATTTTTGATCTGAAACCCATCCTGTAAAGTTTGTGAAGGAGAATTTTATGGTTAATAGTATCAAAAGTTTAGAAAGGTCGAGAAAAACGCAAAGCGAAGATCTCGGACTATAGAAAGAATTACAGCTTCTATTAAGAAGTGTTAAAATGGCGGTTTCAGTAGATTTACAGTTAAGGAAAGCAAATTGATGGTTGAAGATTAGTTTATATTTGTTGACAAATTCTGTAAGTCTTGTGAGGACCATCCGTTCGAGGATTTTTGAAAAATTAGAGAGAATAGATATGGGTCGATAATTAGTAATAGATGAGTAAGGTTTGTTTGATTTTAATATTGGAATGACTTGGGCACGTTAATGGGCCGGAAAAATGCCAGAGAGATAGCTTAGATTGAAGAGGTGAAGAAGGGGAGGGATAAGCAAAGGAAGTACGTTTATGATCAAACGAAGACTGATTTCGTCGTCGCCCTTAGTTTTGAGATTTTTTAGAGACTTGATCGCAATTATTATATCATTGGTATCAAAAGTATCTGAATAAAACGAAAACTGGTTAAAAAGGATAATTTTATCACAAAAATTAAAACATTGGGAATTGGCTACGTTTACCGGAAATGAAAAGGCTTGAAGAAACTCATCGTGGGTGAAAGGAGCCCCTGCAGATTGTTTTGGTTTAAAGAAGTTATTTAAAGTCTTCCAGATATTTTTAGTGTCAGTGAGCTTTTCGGAGTAATATTTGCTTTTAGCAAGTCTAATTCGTGACTTATAATATGATAAGAAGGATCTATAAGCATTTAAATTATATGTATAAGGAGATTGCTTGTTCTTTTTGAAGAGATATTCTTTTCGCTTTTTATAGGCAAGAAGATTACCTTTAGACCATGGATTGGTATTTATAACGTAATTATATGCAACTAAAGGAAAGCTCAATTCAAAATTATTTTTAAAAATCTGATAGAAAGTATCAAATGCAGAATTAACATCAATACTTACAAAAACATTCGTAAAATCAGCATTCTGTAATTTTTCATAAAAAACTTCATAGTTGAAGTTAGAAAAATTTCTTCGATAATAAATTTGCTTGGTGGAAAGAGTTTTCTCAAAAAGGTTTTCTATTGAGACTAAGCTACCATAGTGGTCAAATATGTCTGTTATTACATTGGTGGTCGAGAGCGGACAGTTGAAGTTGATAAATACATTATCTATAAGTGATCCCGAAAGATGACTCATTTTTGTGATAATCGGTGCGAAACCAAGTTGGATAGAGAAGAATGGTTATATTATATTAAGGAAGAGAGGGATGCGTTGAATGATTTGGTGTATGATAAGAAGTTTAGTAGAGTGGAGGGAGGATCTTTAATTCAATATGAGGGCAGCTAAATCTGCAAAAAGGGTTAGAGTGTAAATTTAAATTAATAACATAGAGCATTGTGAGCTGAAGCATCTTATTATTTTGCGAGGAAGAGTAATGTTTTTATTTAGCACAAATTGGGATAGGGGGTAGGTTTGTTGTTTGAGTAAAGCCATTCGTTTATAATTGACTTATTTATGGATGTTTCAAAAGTGAATAAATGGAGTGGGGAGGGAGGGGGGTTAAGATATTTTGTGATGTTAGATATTTGGATTTGGATAAGAGGTCTACTAAAAAATTGTGAAAGGAAGAGGAATCAGCAGGCCACCAGAATTGTTTAATTGATAAATGATTGCTAATGTTGATTAATTTTTTGGCTGTAATATAAAATTGCAAATCTCCAACTTGTTACGTAAATTTAATTTTAAATTTTACAGCAGTGAATCTTAACATATTTGACAAGTTGTTTCAAAGATTTTACAGCTATTAGCTAGTTCATAATCACATAAAAGAAAATATAATTTGTTCCATTAATCCAATAAAATTTCTCTTCTAATATTTTTAGTTAAATTAAATCACTAAAAATAATACAAAAATAATGAAGGCATACAAAGTATTAATTTTTTTAATCGCCAATTAGGGATGTGATAATATTTCATAAAAGTAAACAAGGAGTGAAGAAGGATAAAGTACTGATTAAAAAAACCACGAAATTAGAACCCTAGGTTAAATTCTATCGATTTTTAATATATATATATAGAATGCCAACTTTTGCAAAAATTTTGATTTGTGTAAATAAATAAAATTCTTCTTCCCAATGACAACAACTTCTTTCTAATAATTTTTCTCATATAACTCATACAGTGCCCGCGCTACCTATATAATTTTGGAGCACGTACCCCCCCCCCCCCCCTGTATTAATCTTTGCCCCCCCCCCCCCCCCCCCCCCCCCCCCCCTAAAATTTTTGGTTTTGCCCCATGCACTTTTTAAAGGAAAAATAAATAAGCAAAAATTGTACACAATAATCTTATATAAATGCTGGTGTATGTGTATGTATAATATGAGATTTCTATAGGTTTTTATACAGAAGTACTTCATGCTTTTCAGCAAAGTAATATAGGATATAAAGTAATATAAGAAATAAATTTTTTGCAAATGTGTTTTTTTGCCCAATTTAAGCCTCTGAAATTTATCTGAGTTCAGCGGGCACTGAACTCATAATATAATAGCTCTTATCTTATATTTTTAAATTATTGGAGAATCAAGTTAAATGAATTTTTTAAAAGTCGTAGAATATTAGATCCAGATATAATGATTGAGTTTAATTAAACATACTTCCTTTTTCAACATACCTAAATAGCAGGAATTTGCTTTTGGTTATTAACTACTCCCGACATACCTTTTTTTTAAAGAAGAGTACATAGCATTTCATCAGAAATAGTTAATAAATGATAAAGAAAGATATCATATTTATTTTTATAGTTTATAAATTTTTTTACCTCCAAAGTAAAATGGAGTCTCTACTTGAACAAATGAGACGTTTTCATGAAGAAAAAGAAAGATATATAGAAGCAATGTTAAATGAAAAAGTTAATCGCAGAATCAATATGGTAAATTCTTTAAAACTTTAATTAAAATTTTATTTTTTCCTTTTATTGTCAAATTATATTTACCTATTATAACTAGTTTTTTTTCATATTTTTTACGTTTAGTTTTATTTTTTGCTTTTTTAATTGTCTGTTTAGAAGTGTATGGAATATAACAAAAAATTGATATTTTGTACATTTTCTTTTTTTATATATCTGTTTAATTTTTAGTCTGTTAAAGAGAGGGTTAATAGTGATGTTAGGATGCGCTATTATTTGGATAAAGCATCTCAGATTTCTAATTTGCTCAATGACTATTATGATGATAAAGATGGGTATATTTTTATTTTAATTGTTTTAATCACTAAATTTAGGCATCATAAAATTTTTAGTCCTCATTAGGAGGAAATCAGATATTTTCCCTCAACCTTTAATTTTAAGATTTTGGATTCAAATTTTTCTTAAATAAATTTATTCTAAGTTATCGAGGCTTTAATGTAGCGTTTCTCAACCGGTGTTAGATTTCGCGAGAAATACTGGGGTACTTTTTAATCAGGTATCAAAGAAGTAGTAAGGATCTTATCTCGCACTAAATATGATAAAGAAGTTTTCTCAAACTAGTACTAATATTATATATTTTTCTTTCATCCTAGATTACGTTTTAATTATTATATAGTTTTAGAATGACAAAATTTAAGCTAATTTTATTGCCTTTTTTCGTTAGTTTAATTGAGAATCCTTTTTTGTCTTTAATCTAATTCCTTATCTTTTACTGTGACAAAAAAATTATGAAAATATAATTGTGTATTTCTTGAAAATTTAATATATTTCAAGGGTTAAGCAGAGAATTTCTTTAACAAGCAAAGCTATAAATACACGGTCAATTTTTCAAAATTGAGGTCAAATTCCTCCACATTTCACGGCGAACTCAATGTTTGAATCATTTTGTAATTTTTTAAACTTGCGTATATGTATTTTGGCTAGACCAAAATTAACATGAAAAGAAGTAGTTCTTAAGGATATAAAAAATGAAATTTAAAATAGGAGAGGAACAAAATAGGGAATTTTAGAAATGTAAAATTAGATAGTCTTTTTATACGCGTTTTCATAGTCGAAACACCGGCTAGAAAGGACTAGTAAGGTCCATCGCATCTTTGTTCCAATAATCTCTATGTTCATGTGAGTTGGTAACATGAAATTAAAAATATTTAACTTTTATAATCTTTAGAAAAAGTGATGTAGTTTGCTAACTTTGACAATTCATTTCTCAAATCAAAATATTTCTTTATTTTTCTCAACTTCTTGCATGAAGAGTTGATAATTACCAGATGTAGCTTGTCGTTAAAAATGAAGCATATAATGTAAACATCTTCCTGCTTTCTCTGAGATGAGTTTTTGTACACCACCATGTTTACTTATTCAAATGAAATTTTCAATAAATTTGTTTAAAAATTAATTTTTTGATACCCGACATCACTGCTGCGCCATCATAACACTGTGACAGAATCATTTTTAAGTTAAGTCCTAGATCATTAGATCTTGGTTATCGTACATTTTTTAACAAAACGCAAAACCTAAGTAAAATTTGGATAAGCATATTTTTTGTGAATATTCATAAGTAGCAGTAGGATTGCTATATTCTCTTCTTTCAAACAAAATTTTGAAATATGAGAACCTTTGATATTATGCATGACTTTCTTCAAGACTATGCTCTTCAGTATTGAAATAAATTCATTTTGCGCTGAATGGTATCTGTAAGAAGCATATTTAGGTATTTCTTCGGAGATTTAAAGAATATAGATAATAATAATTAATTAGGCCTCCATTTCAACTTTCTGTTTTAAATCTTTCATCGATGTCCATTGTGTATTCACATAAGCTTAAAAATAGACGCATCTGGTTCTAGAAGCCGAGCATCTATTTTAATAATTCTTTGGGGATAATATCTAGAAAGAGTATAAAAGAATATAATTTATATATATGATTATTCTGAGAAAAAAAGAAATCAAATTAGATTTTGAAACATTTCTGGTAAACTGAATCATTTGCACGGTTACAATTATGTTCAAAGATTACTGTCTTTTTCGGCTTACAAGCGATTTTAGGGCGTATCACCTGGAATATTAACCTGGAATAATTTTTGTTTGTTTTGAGTTGGCAGGCTTTATAAAATGTGTAGAGATGGCTTACATGAAGTGTGTGCCCCTGCAGTCGTTCCATTACCTATCCCATATAAGATACAGAAAATTTTTACCTATTTTTCCCTATCTGTTTTCTAGTTAAAGAATACGGCATTTTTCTTCGGACTTTTGACGCCTCAAATAATCAAAATAAAAAACCTCGGATTCTTTGTGAATCTCAGAATCTTAAAAAATATTTTACCCTATCATTAATAAAACTTATATGTTTCGAAATCTATTTTTTTCTAAGGTGGTGTGCTTCCAATTTTTGAAGCCGTGTTTTACAAAAAGTGAGATATTTTCTTTTCAGCTTTTTCTCATAAAATTTCTACAGTAGAAAGAATGCAAAGCATCAATTTGCATATAATACTCGGGCCAGTTTCTTCCCGCTAACCAACATGTTTGAAAATTTCTACTACACCACCTCGATAATTTATACATGAACATTTGCCAAGTTTCGATTGATAAGGACCAGAATCTTTATCTCCCAAATCTTAAAAATTAAGTCGCGAATTCAGGCAGGCCACGTCAATCGAAAATTGTCATGCAATCATTGGATATTTAATTGTCAATCAAAAAATATAAGTTTCAGCTTATGTATTTGGTTTACACCCACGATCTAAATACACACACACACACACACCATGAATACTTATATATATTTTATCGATCATATGCAATTTTTCAAGTGATATCAGTTTTAAAATGTATTCATGGGGTAGTCGGCTCCGGGTAAGGCTGGGCGGAGGTGGGAGCTCATGCCCAAAAATTTTATAGGTTGCGCGGGTTCTCGCTCTGCTTAAATAATACTTTATGAAGTACTTAAAAAAATTAGTATATAAAACAAAAAAATAATTGATTCAATTCGAGACAATTTTTTTTCTAATTTTCAAAGATAATTGTTTATAGGTAAAAAGAGAAAGTGCTTATTTTTTTTATTTCTTGCTCTTCTTTTTTCAAAGAGGATTTATATTAAAAGAATTTTTCATTTTCAGAATTAAGAGTGAGGAATTGAAAAATATATCTGGAGAAAACGCGTTTCCCACTTTTTATTCAAGATATAGACGAATCAAGGAGTTTTTTAAAAAGCGCCCTAATCAGGTAACTTGTCTTTGCCTTTTGACTTCAAGTGTGTGTGTTTTGAATTTTGCTTTTGGCTTTATATACGCGGGAGTATTCTAAAATTGACAACTCAAAATAAATCTAAAACATATGAATGCATAGCGATTATCATCTTTATGCTTTCCTACATTCGTGACCAGTGTATCATATATGATACATAAACAATTCCTCCTTCTGCTTTTAAATAAATATCGTCTGATTTTTCTGGTCACGAAAGGGTTATAAGAGAAATGTAAATATTTTTGTATTTTTGTTAATGAGATAGCACAAGTTGAGGAAGGGCAAGGGGCTTTTGCTTGAACAAATGCTGCCCTATTAACCCGTTAACGCCCAGTGTCGACATATCTCGATTTTACAAAAATGTGATTCGTCTGCGTTTATTAATGCTTTTTAATACAAATCTTCTGCTTTATACTAGAAATCGTCTGATTATTCTGGTCGTTAACGGGTTAACATTCGGAAAGCCAACATTTGTACCTTATAGGGCAAGGGTAAAAATTTTTACTAAATAAACTTGTTCCCTTAATTTAAATCGACTCACATAGAGGTGCAATTTGCAATTTGTGTTGGTACCCAAACGGGTCAATAATTACCGCTATATTATTGATAAATCCAAATTTTTTTACTCTTCTCTTCCGATACTATTCATTTGTAAATTAGTGTAGAAAATCTTTCAAATTAATCTTGGAACTTGGTTCTAAAACGAGACTTTTGAGTATTTTCTGGGGGTAACAAAATTAAGTTTAATTCGATAAAGAAATATAGTTACAGAACACAATGATAGTGCTTATAATTAATAAATAAATAAAAAAAAACATTTTTTTAACTTAAAAATTAAAAACATTTTTTTTTAAATAAGATACTTTATATATAAATATATTTCTTTATTCATAATATTCTGTTCTCATTTGCTAAGGTTGCTAAAATTGCAGAGTTTAAAATTATGCGCTTAGTAGGCGTGATTTTTGAGACAAACTTTTGAATAGCAATAAATCATCAAAGTAGTTTGCTTTAACATTTAAAGCTATGAAATGTATATGTCGACGAGCTGAGAAGGCAGAGTTATCAATTAAATCTATAATTATTTCCTTAGAATCCTTTATCATCCAAAAACGATATCTCAAATTTAATACAATCGGTTAAAATTCAAATCTTATTTTTGGCAATTTTTCAAGATGTTGACTATCTCTAATTCGGACCTTTGTTAAACCGGAACATTGATTATTCGAGAGATCTTTAATTTAGTAAAATTATTGAATGATTGATTCAATTAACAACATCTCAAAGATTTATAAAATAAAAGTTTCATAAATGAAGAAGAACTAAGAATCTTTATATCTTGAAAGAACTAATTAGAGAAAGACCAAAGCACCTAAAACAATAATTTTAAAAGAAATGTTCAAAAATTGTCTACACCCAGTAGAATCAGCACATTTGAAAATAACTTGCAAATTCTAATGGCAATAATTTTTTGTTCTACCTTGTAAACGTGAGTAAGGTTGGTTAGGTACTGGGTTTCGATATCTCAAGGTCTTGGGTTCGATCCCGCATCAAGCCTACTTTCTCATAGTTCAATACAAGCTGCGCAATTGTGTCGACCACAGTCGACATATGTCGACTTTACAAAAATGTGAATCGTCTGCGCTTATTAATGCTTTTTAATACAAATCTTCTGCTTTATACTAGATATCGTCTGATTAATCTGGTCGTAAACGGGTTAATCAATTGATTTTATATTTTTTGATAAATTTTATGCGTGATAACGTCAAAAGATTTCTATTTATTAAATGTAAATTTTATTGATAATAATTTACTGGCTATGTTCTCAAAAATTTATTGATCGAAGTATCGTTGGTAATTTGAGACCTCTACTTTTCAATCAAATCACCACTTCACAACTTAACCCATTATTGGCCAGAATAAGCAGACGATATCTAATGTAAAGCAGAAGAAAGCATTTATAAAAGCAGACGATTCATATTTTTGCAAAGTCGACATATATCAAAAAATAATTTATTTAAAGATTGAATTTTTTTTCAATAAAAAATTTATCTTTGTTATTGGAAATTTCTCAAAAAAATTAACTTATACGTTTAGGCTGTTGTTTAAAATTATGTAAACTTTATTTCAATTTACGAAGTCAGTGTATATTATAGAAAATAGAGGTCTATTTTAGGTATTATGTCTTTTCTCTCTCCAAGATTGGCTTCTTCCAAGACTCCTTTTTTTTAGTTATACTTCTTACCTTTTTTATTTTTCAGCTAGCTGTTCCACCGCCCTCTCTTGAATTTGAAAAGATTGTAGAAGAACTGAATAATCCTTCAAAAGGTAAAACCCTGTTTTCTTTTGTTGATGGACTTTTTCTCGACTGCCACCATGGCAATAAATTACGTGGTTGTGGGGAAAAATATTTGAAAAAATAAATAAAAAAGTTTATGAAAAAAATAAGGATATCGTAAGTCTCTCTAAATCAACTAATCTCTAATTATTATCTAAATAACCAACTATCTTCTTATTCTTTGTTTACACCTTATCCAAGTGTTTCCACTTTTTCACGCTTTCAAACCGTGGCAAAAGGATATTGGAAAAAGTCAAGAACAAAATTTTGTACTTCCTACAAAAATAATGAAAAATACTTTGAAAGTAAGACATGAGTTTTTATACTAAAAAAGCGATAAAGCATCACATTTCGAGCTACTGTTTTCCAAACTCCTTTTTTTGACATATAAGATTAGTGAATGAAAAACCAGGATTCTTATAAATCCTCCGAGATTCCCTTGTTAAGCGACCGCAAGACTCGGACAATCCCACAAAAGATTCTGTGACGATTATACTTTATCTCAATTTCTTTCGATCTTGAACAACGCCTTTTACGACCGAATAAAACAGACTACTTTAGCAATTCCGATTTAATTTCATTAACAGTAAGACTACGTCTGCGCTTCCTTTGGGAACATTGGTATGGAATGGGATGATCCAGTTGTTCTTAAAAATTCCGTTTCGTTGTCTGTCCAGTGTGTGTCTTATTACGGGACTAGTCCGGCAATTGTCTGAGGTCATTCATTTTTCCTAATAAATTTATATAAAAATCAATAAAACCTTTTTTTGTTTCTCGCGTAGAAAATACCTACCTAGGTTCGATCCCAAGCGTGACATCACTATCCGTCCAATCAGGGTTGTCGTGACGGAGTCGGTGATTTTAGAAGGATAGGAGTCGAAGCGGGAACGTTTTTTAAATAAATAGTTTTACGGCTATTGTCCCTGCAAGCTAAGGTCTAGCCGGATTTTACGATTATGGAAATAAGAAAGTATCTAATTTTGTTTCTCCATTCATTTACATTCTGTTCATCTCCTACCGTAATTCATCTTTTTTTCATATCCCTTTTCACTATTTTTTTCCGACTATTTTTGCTCTACCTCTCTACTTGCCCCCTATTTTTCTTCATATTGTTTTTTTAAAAGTAATTTTTTTTATAAAAAAATAGTTTGATTTTTGTGAACATATGGCAGTGAGCCTTCTTTAGTTGAAGTCGGAAGTGAACAGTTTTACGTTGCATTTTTTAAATATTATTTCTTTCTTTCGATGCAAAACCGATAATAAAAAATAAAAAACATACCTAAAATTCAGTTAGCTTTGCAAATATTTAATTTTAGAATGTTTTTAAAAACTGTTTTGTAAAATCCTTTTTACGTAGAGGCGAGGCGCTGTTAAAGATATACCAGCTTATACTTTGCTAAGCTTGTTACTCTATTCTCTTCCATTTTCTCTTATCTTCTGAAGAATCCTTGAGAAATTTTCGTATTATTGCTACTTCATCGATAAAGTTTTTTACCAAACTGTTTACTTTATTTGTTTACTCACTCATAGGCATAAACCTACAGATTCAGAGAGTTTTAGGTCCCTTATTACCGTGTGGCCCAGGAATCCTTTAAACTGGTTCTACACTTTTCATTTGTGTTCCAGTTCAGCCATTTTATTTCATTATTTTCTTAGCGCTTGTAGAGTGCACCGATGAAGAAGGCTATGGCAGATTTGTAGATATGCATTCGTGCTTCGAAAAATACATCAACTTAAAAGTAACTTTTCTATTCTTTCTTCTTCCATTCTCAAATTATTATTTGTCTTTTTTACGCTTTTTATCAAATTTGCAAATGCCTTATTTGCATAATCCTTTAATAATCAATTTAGTATATAATTATTTTCGTTGACCTGTTTTTTTTTAATTTCTTCCTTGCAGTGGTGTACCCAGAGTCCTAGCGCAGCCTGGGATAATCTTACCCAAAATCGAATATGTGATGATTTGATCAATTCCATTTATAGATACTGAACAATGCTCAAACTTTTGAATTTTGTTTTAAGTATGAACTTTTTACGCATACCGATATCTTCCCTTGCTAACTTTCTATGATATCGTTTTTTTTTTGTAAATTTTAATGGAAGAATCAAAAATGTAATACTTGATTAAATTAATCTTGTTTTCTACTCCTACATAGTATTCTTGTGAATTTCCTACATCTTGCGTCATTTTTTACAAGCTCTCATTAAATCGCATATGCCTTATACTTGCATATTCCTCTAATTTATTCAAAGATGGGTTTTAATTGTAACATAAAAATTGCTTCAAATTTAAAGTGTTCAAATTGTTTTAGTAGTATGAAAAATATAATTCTTGAAAACAGAATTCAAAGCTTTTTCAATAGTATACATCTTTTTAAGTAGCCCCCCTTCCTTCAAAAATTGACGGCTACTAATCTTTTTGTATACATTTTGCAATTTTTGCAAACATTCCCATAAAGTTTCAGCCATCTTCTCCCATTCCTCTTTTGTATCTATCAAATAATACGATTTTTTAATTTAAGCGATACTATACTCAAATCATAAATAATTTGAAATATATCTTAGATCTAAACTCTGGATCTGTTTTTTAATTGTCTATATGCTTAGGATATTCCCGCAGAAGAAGTTGACTACCTGACTTACCTGACGATCTTCGATAAGTTGTATGAAATTCCGCACACTGCCCCACTCAAACTTTCAAGTGAATACAAAGAATACCTTTTATCGCTGATTGACTACTTTAGGAAATACTCTATTAGATTTAGGCCCATGTTCGCTGTCGACTCCGAGCTAGAAAAGTGTCTAGAGCAATTTGAAGAGGATTGGGCCTCAGGTTTTCCTTTATAACATTTTAGCGTTTATCCAGAAATACCTGCATCATGCTTCTTAGGTAATTTTCCTGGATACCCAAAAGAAGATATTGAGAGTTTGAATAAGACAGAGGATGCGGATAAAACATGCCTTATCGATCTAAATGTATATTCGTCTTCAGAAGAGTTAGCTGGTCTTGGCTTAGCAAAGTAATCCTTCCTATCTTTGTATTGTTCATTGCATAACACAAGAGACAAGAAAGGGTGCTAATTATGTATTGCAATTGAAGTTAGCAGTCAAGAAGTTAAATAGGGAACGAATCAGTGAAGGAGTCCTTAGGTAGTGGGGAAGTGTTAATTGCAAAAATTGATTGTGTGTTTGCAAGGCACCTTGAGTTATTACTCTAAAGATACTCGCGTCTCTTAACCCATTAAGTACCATATAGAAATCAGACGATATCTAAACAACGCAGACGATTTATATTCAAAGTCATTGAAAAAAGCAGACGAGGATGAAATTACTTATGTTTCCAAATGGAAGCATTGGGACTTAATGGGTTAATTGAAGATGTAAATTGATCAACATCACACTTTTAAATACAAAGTGCAAATTTTGCAAGTTAAAAATTGTAAAAAACGACATTCAGACGAACTAAATAATAAACGCAACTAATTTGCTAACTATTACGTCCTTAGACTTATCCTAATGTGCACCATTCTGGTGTGTAACATTCACTATCATATATTTTCCTATATATCATATTTTTAAATACACCCACATGGGCGTCAAAAGGAAGTATTGTGTACAAGTTTGTCGGTGTATCTTCACTTCTTGTTCAATGATGTGTTTAGATTATTCTAACTGTTCTTGCTTCTATGTAAGTGTTTACATGTCAATCATAGTTATCCATCTAATTCAGTACTTGAAATGGTTACAACCTTGCAAATTTATTTTTGACCTTTGAAATCCTATCTTTTTTGACTTTTTAGAAAAAAACCTAACCCCGTTGAAATACTATCTCATTTTTACAAAAATAATTTCATTCTGACTTTTTTGAAATAAACTCACAGATTGTAGTATAAAAATTAATTTTCCTCACTTTTGAATTATTTAAACTTGTATCTACAGGAATTTGATAAAATCAAAATCTTCGATTACCAATATGATAAGGTGTGTCGTTATAAACATTCGAAAGGTATGATAGGTCAGCGTTTTCCGAATTGAGGTGGACAACGAGCATGTCCAGCGAAATTTGAAAGAATTGGTTTGATGAAGACCCTTATATGTGGGTGCCACCTTATTTGGATGTTGTGGTGTTCATTTTTCTCACATCATGGCAGTGCTATTCCTAAATGAGTAATGACCTTGTTCTCTTGTCATGCGAACTTTTATTGTGACTGTGATGTACTGAGCTCTCACATACTGATTGTGAAATTCCATGCAGGGACTGTTATGTTATGCCTTACTCGTATACAATCATGAAAGTCACGTCTCGTTAATAAAAAAACAAACTCAAGGTTATCCCTTAAGTAAGCATGTTTTACTGTTATTAAAATAAATTTTACAAAATCAGAAAAATAATTTCTGAAAAACTGACTACTAGTTCGTGTCTGTTCAAATTTTGATTTTACCTTCTTAGAAGATAAGATTTCCACAGTGAAAAAGATTGGGGAATCCTGGCAGAAATACTGAAAGTCTATAACAAATTTTTTTATCCTTCACAGCGTATTTTGTAAAACTAGAATATTGAAGAGTAAAGAAAGTAGTTCCTTAAAAATTTTAGATTTTAAGTGAGTTTTCCAACTTCTAGCTATTTTTGTATATACTGTCTTTAAAGAATACTCCCCGTAAAAGACAAGATAATTTTTTGTTTTCTGAAAAAAGGTTTGCTGTTTTAATGTCTAGTAGTACTAATGATCAAAACTGGAGAAAATTGTTTGTTGCAAGCAACTTTGTTTTTGACAAGTTTGATTGTATTTTAAGTATAATCCTTCTAATTCTTTTAGACTGAAGGAAGCGCTTTCTGCAATGAGTCTGAAGTGTGGGGGAACTCTGAAAGAACGTGCAGATCGTTTATTTTCGGTGAAAAATCTCGAAAAATCAGAAATCAATCATAAACTTTTGTCAAAAACAAATAGCGCACAATCAAAAGAAACACTCCTGGCGCGTAAAAAAAAGGTTTTTTTGTTTAATTTTTTTTTGTTTTTTTTAGAATGATCTCTACAAGAATTCCTAAAATATCCCTTAATAAAAAATAGTCTAATTTTACTTAACTTATTGCATTTTCAAAAAAATATTTTCCGTCGCATTTTGACACATGAAGACAATCTCAGTTTACGCAAGGACTTCTTAAAAAGACCCTTTATTTCGTTTTGGCTTCTTTTCTTCTTAAAGAGTGTGCAATATGAACAATATTTCTCCCATCATTTTGAAAAAATGGGTCTAAATTTTTTTTCATACGCCAGGTGTTTCCTAAACTTAGAAGACAATTTTCAGAGAAACGCTGGCTAGGCAAGATTATTTCAAGGAAAAAATGCTTCTTACTTATAAAATATATTTTGCTTCTGAATAAAAAACTGCATAGACTTCCATATGGCACTTACATTTCGTGTGCATCTTCCAAGTTTAGATGTTAACTTTGATTCTACTGAAATTACTTCTGATATGACACCACTCTCACATCATCTTTAGGCTTTCTTTCATTACTTAATATTTTAGTTACTTCCGAATGGCGTGAATAGAATTTAAACTTATTTTTATATCTAAAATTTATAACTACTTATATATCTTTATACTTCTATCAAGCAATAAACTTAATACATCATACTTGAATAAGTATACTTACTAAATGCAAACTTTCAAAAGAAAATCTTTATTATCTTGACTTTACAATTACAAATTAGGATTCAATATTTCAACCTTTCGGTCTTTATCAAGAGCGCATAAATAAAGGTAAGGTGTGTAGGGAATAAGGATAAATAAATAAATTTACTACCCCTAAGAATTTCAAAACACCGCCCCTAGGGGTGCTACCAGGAACTTTAGGAAGCACTGAGAATGATGCACCACACGTTTATTATTGTAAAATCAAAGATAGTATTAAGAACGGGTCATTTGTCATAATTAAACATATGTAGCATCCTAAAGAGAATTTTCAAAGTGTATTATTATTAGCTTAAATTCTCTAAAAGAGAAATATCTATTTATTTAATTTTAAATTATGAGAAACCTTTATGGGTTATTTCAAAGGAAAAAATATATATGTGTGTATAATGAAAAGACAGAAATGGATTATGGAATAGCTGTTTTAAGAGGAAGAAAATTATGGCAGGAAGAAGAAGAATTAGTGTGTTTTGGGATCTTTGTTTGGAAGTTGGGAAAATGTGATTCGCTGAAGAAAACTAAGGAATACCGAGAATTGAAGGTGAGCTAACTTTGTTATGGAGGAAAAGAAAAAAACAGAAATGTATTTATTTGTCTTGAAAAGAAACTTCAAAGGAACTTCATTTGAGGAATTTTTATATTATCTGTTCATTTTATGACAATAAAATAGTCTTTTTTATTTCATTTTTTGGTTACTTTCATTCGATCATGCTTTTATGGTTGGATTCAAAATAAGTTGCTCTATTCATAACGACTGATTCGAATTGTTTAGGTAGGATCTTTGGAAGCACAGGTCTACTTCTTCACTGAGCTTTATTTCGAGGAGCGTTTCGGAACGATAGAGAACGTGGAGAGAAAAATCGCTTCAGGCGGACGCACAAATCTAGACGATGAGGAAAGTGATGAAGAGGATGTTAACAACTTCATGTCACAACAGATCAACGATGACAGTGATGACAACGAAGAAATCCTCTACAATCCCAAAAACTTGCCTCTATCCTGGGATGGAAAAGTAAACAACTCGCATCTCATTCCCCATACTTTCTTTCACAGATTCCCATCCAATCTTTTTAAAAAATGAGTGAAACAAAAGGATCAAAAGCTGGCAGTTAGTTAGATCATTGCAATTTTAAAATTGAACACGATTTTTCAATTTAGAGAAACAAAGAAATTTCATAAACGCATTATTACCACCCATTATTGTAAATCCATTTCGGTTTGCAATTTCGGATTACGATATTCTACTTGTAGTTTTGAAACTGCTTATATATAACTAACTTTAAAATAAACTTTATCCATCATAAACAGCGTATAAATTGGAAAAATTAGGTTAGTTTATTAAAGAAAGTTGCTAAAAATGATAAAAAAAGACTAATTATTATTTTTTTTCAAATGCACATTACAAATACTCATTTTTCTCCGAATTCCTAGCTCCAACTTATTACTTAATAACAGTATAAAACTTTGTTATTAGTTAATAGCAGAATGTTTTAGCGTTTACTTACTCTAAAAGTTTCCTATAAATAGCTGTCTTTTAAAATTATTTGAACACTTTTTATATTATAAATGAGTTCATCGTTTTTTTAGTTTTAATTAAATTGAAGAATCGGTATTTTTAGTTTTGCTGATTTCGATTGCATCTTTCATTTTATTTTATTTCCTTCTTTGTTTTGCATTGAAATGTTGATTTTGTAGCCTATTCCGTATTGGCTGTACAAATTACATGGCTTGAACTTGTACTACAAATGTGAAATTTGTGGGAATCAGAGTTATCGTGGTCCTAAAGCATTTCAAAGACACTTTTCAGTAAGCGCTTTTTTCTTCTCTTCTTAAACCCAACATCCTCTAATCCCCTTAGGAAGCCATATTTAAAACATGGAGGGGAAAGGGCATAAAATGTCTCAAATTTGCACATGATATTGTGATACTGGTAATAATATAAGCTCATAAATTTCATTTAACCCATTTACGACCAATATTCCCAAAGGGAACGCAGAGGAATTCCTACTTTAAATGGAATTAAATAGGAATTACTAAAGTCATCTGCTTTGCTTGGTCTTAAATGGGTTAAAACTTGTGCGTACTAGTCGCCAGGATTGCAACAAATACTGATTTCTGAAATCTCAAAAGAATTACATTGATATTTGATACGCTTTCACATATAGTTTATATAATACTCAAAAAATATACTTGAAAAAATATTGTATGAAGAAAATGTTGAAAATGATCCAACAAAGTAAGATACCAAATGAGTATAGGTTGATTAGCTCTAATCCGGCATCATTGAGACTCAGAGTGTATCAGATTAGATTAGCCATGTATTGAGTTAAAATTCAGTCATAGCTTGAATTTAAAATTTCTAATTTAACTGATAAACTTTTAACAATTTGTTATAAAATTTTTAGATCAAACTTTTCTTTAAAAGAACTTAAAAAAATTTTGCAAACAAAACTATTGCCTCATTACTGATAGTACTGGATTACTAATTTCCGAATTATTAATATACTATATAAAAGTATGAATATACACTATACAATACATGTATTTATTTCATATATATATATATATATATTTCAGATGCGAGAATAATTTTTTTAACGAATGCTGATCTCATAATTGCTGTTCTAAAACAGTAAAGGCAAGTTTTCATGCTTCTTAAAAATTTAGAGAGAAAATGAAATCTGTTATCATAAAGACGTATTTACCATATAAATTTTGGAAAAAGTATGAATTGAAAAATTTCAAAAAAACTTTGTCGTATATAGAAAAAAGAAAAATGTTTGAAAATTGCGGATGAAGATGTTGAAACTTAAATCATTCTCGAATGATAATGTCAAGGATGTAAAAGTTTTTGCAGATAAAATCAACATCTGTGGATGCGAATATCCGATTCATCTCTAATACATACATACATACCATTTTTCATTCTTTTGTGATATTTTGCAATTTCATCTGGATACAATTTTCTGACTTTGTTGTGTCTACATTGCTTTGACATATCTCCTTTTTGAATATTTTTAGATTATTATTTTCACATTAGATTTTTCACAACGAATTAGCAATTAAATGATAAGTTTTATTATTTCTTCAATAATTTTTATTTACCTTTTTAATTAAAAATTTTTGCATTTTAATTAAAAAATGTTTTTAATTGACTAAATATTATTTTTAAAAACGCACGTGATTATTTAGTTAGGATTGTAGACAAATAGAAATGCAATGTTTGGTTGTTGGGTCTATCAAAATTGAAAAAAAGAGAGTGAACACTAAAATATGGACGATCATTCAGCCACATTCAAAAAGTCGTGTTCGAGAGGAAGGCTTTAAAAATATTATGCTTTTTTGATAACGTCACGACAGTATTTTAACCTGCTTATTTTTTGAATCAATAAAACATAATTTGTTTTAATATGCATGAAATGAACATAAAAATCAATCCTATTGAAATGAAAATTTTTTTTTAATTATTAGTATGAGATATAATTAAAAATAAGCATGTATTCGTTATACGTAATATATCAACATTTTAAATTGATGTCGTATGTGAGGAGTTGACAAGTCGTTTAACGGCGGAATAATTAATGTAAACATTATTTGTGTGAAGGCGTATCTTTGAGGAATGCGTATTGTAGAGGGGGTGCTGTATACATATAAATAAAAACACATACCTTCATTTATAATAATGAGCAAAACCACAATTATTTGTTTTTTCAGGAATGGCGGCACGCACATGGAATGAGATGTCTTGGAATCCCAAATACAGCTCACTTTGCCAATGTCACTTCGATTGAAGATGCTGTCGCGTGTACATTTTTTTATTTGCCATATTCCTTGTTTGTTCCGAGGGAAGGAGTGAATTTTTTTGTGGGCCTACATGATTTAAAGAAACCGTTAGCGTTATGACCTGTCTAAGAAAGGTTGCTTATGTGGTTTAAAGAAAAAAACTAAAAAACACATAGATTATATATTAACCCGATTGTATATTTTGCATATATATGCGTTTTTCAATAACTAGGGGCCTATGTTAATCTGGCCCTGCATAGGGGTGCAGTAAGATCTATTTAAGTGTGCTTCCAAATATATTTAAATTGTTTAGAAACCTTCCATCTAAGCACTTTTATATATAAAAATTTTACTATTGTTATAGTAAAATTGTTTAGATTTCAATAAGTATAGTTAGTTTTAAATTTTCTCAAAATTTTGCAATAAAAGTAAAAAGCAAGAAATTAAGTTTATCTAATTTAATGCGAATACAGTTATGTATTTTGCAATCTCAACGTATACATTTGCATCGTTTATCTTCCATTTGTTTTACTTTCATGCCATCTATAAACTCTTACTGATACAATGCACTTTGTATGCAATGCCTTTTTATACTTATTTTATTACGCTAAATGTATGCAAATATTTTGTATTTAAACTACAAGATTTTTTCATATGGGTTTCCCAAAGCTTCCAACTTTAACCCATTAAGTCCCAATGCTCTCATTTGGGAACATAAGTAATTTCATCTTCGTCTGCTTTTTTCAATGACTTTGAATATAAATCTTCTGCGTTTTTTAGATATCGTCTGATTTCTATGGTACTTAATGGGTTAAACAAAGGTTCCCCAGTACAAAAAAGTTTGGAAACTACTGCCCTGTGATTCAATAAAATGTTCATTATATTAAAGTATGCATTGTTAAGAAGCCATGATAGTTGAAATTATTTTTTTGTCTGGTTTTTCGTATTTTTCATTTTCAATTTATTTTTTCAAACTTTCCAATTTTTTTTGTATTTTACTTTTATGTAAACTTAAAAATTTTGCATTCTATCAATTTTAATAAAATTTTGATCCAGACTCCGATGTATGTGCACGCTTTTTCTGATGAGACACTTTTAAATTGTATGTGCCATTACTGATGAAGTTTACAACGAAAATTTTATTAGCAAATTAAAATACAAAAACTTATTCAGACAAAATTAAAAAGTGATTCTGACTTTATTTAAAATAATATATATAGTTATTTATAGAAAATAACGCTAAACAAATAATGATTCAAACACTGCCCCACTGCCTGAAATTTCTTGGAGGGGGGGGGGGGGGGGGTTACTTTAGCTAACTCCTAAAATGACTTCAAAAATTCTTCGTGAAGGCATTCACCCGCTAACGAGAATAATCAGACGATATCTAATGTAAAGCAGAAGATTTGTATTAAAGAGCTTTTGATAAACGCAGACGATTTTATTTTTGTAAACTCGAATATAGTCGACATTGGGCGTTAACGGGTTAATGCTACGAAAGTGAAATAAACCGTTGAAAGCAAAAAATCTGTGCACGGCTCAAACAATTTAAAGGGCATACGCCTCTTGGAATGAGATTAAGAGGGCGGTGTCGCTGGGCCTTTTCCTTTCTAATGCAACACGACTTTACAAAGCAAAGATATCTATCAAAATGTTTTGTTCTGTGTAAATAAAAACGCGATTTCAACTTTTTCCGCTTATAATTTTGTTTAATGTCGTGCATTTAGACATCTTAAAATTATTAGTTTGTTTCATTATTCTTGGGAATGTTATGAGGCAAAGAAATGTTAATCGTGAGAATGATATCACATTGTTATTTGATCCTCAAAACATGAACTTTGAATGATGGGTGGGGCCAACTGTGTTCGAGTAAACACTCCAAAAAGATAAATATGTCAGAGTGATATACAAATACATGCAAAGAGTAACGAAATATGGCATCCGTATTGTCTTATCCTCTCTTTTTATATTTAGTGTGGGAAAAAATCAAAGTGCAAAAATCAGGGATTCGATGGAGACCTGAAATAGAAGTAAGTCAATTTTTTATGTTCAAGAGTTTTTATGGGTGAGTTTTTGGGGCAGTAGCCGTGGACTCCGTTCACCCTAACCTAAAAGTTGGGTAAAAGCCATATGCAACTTTCAAGCTTCCTTCAACCATCGCTTCTTCACAAAGACCAGTTTTGATGCTTTCCCTTGATAGATGTGTGAGTGAATATCAAAAGCTTTTTAAAACAATTTTATTGATTAATTAAAAAATTATAATTAAACATAATTGCAGCTTTCTATGTGTGCATAAAGTTTCTCCTTTTAGATATTATAAAAATTCTGCTCTCATGAAAAGTTCTCCCATGTGTGCTATTTTAAGTAGATACGTAATTTTGTATATACTTAATTTGAACGAAAAATCACAGATGTGTTTTTGTTGAGTTATGTTTTTTCCATTTAGATTTTAATATTTTTTTTTGTTGTTTTTCCATTTCAAGAAAATACGAATGAGTCAATTAAATTTATCTACAGTGATTCTTTTGCATTTTCTTCATAATAAATTTTATAAGGTATAGCAAGAATAAGTATTTCTATTAAATACATGAAATTAATTTTACAAAAAAAAAAATTAATTTAATTTTATCAAAATTAATTTTACACCCAAAAATTCTTGCCATAATATTTGACCCTAAGCTCATATACAACAAACACACAAGAAAAAGCAAATAAATCAATTAACATTATTGAAGTAACTAACCCGAACAAAATGGGGCAAACACAAAAAAGTTTTGACGAATACCTTTAAAATTATAAAACTAATTACGGATCTACAATATGGGGTCCAGTAATACCTTGTTTTAACATTACAAAATAGCATAGCAGCAAGCACTACTTTAGATACCCACACACAACATCTGCACATAGAAACTTCTATACTACTTCTTAAAGAAGACATAAACTTACACGCATCAAACTTAAGGACAAAGGCCGCGAATAAGCTACACCCACTCAACGACTTTTACCACCTCAAAAAACTACAAAGACACATGAAAAAGACAATTTTTGAAAACAACGATCTCATTCTCTACAGCACATGTCAAAACAGAGAAGATAGACAGAAACAAACGAACATAAATAAAGTAATTCATACACAAGCAGTAACGAACCATCTCTCTACACTTAAACCAAATAAAATATTTCTCCAAAAATTGATCCAACAGAACAAAAACTAGCCATTAAAAGTAGACACACACTTGCACAACTCAGGACTAATAAATCACCGTTACTGCGTGAGTATCTTTATAAAATCGATCCCAAAACACACACTAATCCGCGCTGTCCACTTTGCAATCAACACACACCATCTTTTCAGCTGCACTCACATTCATACAACACGTAAGCCCATTCATTCATGGTCCAAGCCATGCCATACGAGGTGTTAACTTACTTGTTAAGTGAGGAAACTATCTGTTTGATGCTTGGATCTAATCTATCTATCTTTGTCTTAAACAAAATTAACAATTATTCAAAAAAAATTTCAATACAGATTGAACAATTATTCAAAATTTTCTTTATCTTTCTTCCTCCAAAACAGTGATTCGTAAGATGCCTAGATGTACCATAAAACCGCGTTTATCTCGTTTCAGTTCGCCTCTAAATCCGCCACTGTGGCATTCAAAAAATTATTAGAAGCATCTAAAGCGCCCTATTTATACACTCTTTTAGGATTACCCTATGGTCAAAGGTACACCCTACTGTTGTCCATATAGATGTAAGCAGAGAACGAAGTTGAGAGTGTACCCTACGCGTGTGTGCAAAACTTCATGACTTAGATATGTATGTTCATAGTGTCAATAAAACATCTTTTGTTGTCTTTATTTGATTTCTTATGTTTGTTCCCTTGTATAGAGATAAAATGTTTAGCCTTTTTTCCAATATCAAGCACATTTTTGCTAGATTTAAACATAACTTGTTTTAAACCGCAATGGTGATTCATAAGTATAAAATGATCATCAAAATTAACAGAAACAACTAAATGGTAGTTCAAACCTTACGCACATAGAATGGCTTTGATTCTGATTCTAATGCGAATCATAGAAATTCCTAGAATCGTAATCAGGATTTAGTCATTTTTTAAAAACTAAAAATCAGACTTAGAGAACCAGCTTCTCTCAGTAATTGTAGGGCTGTAGGCTTCGCGTTTATACACCAGACAAATAAGCAGAGTTTTGTGAAAAACTAAAAACTGATCTCCACAGTATTACCTTCCCTATTGAGGTAACGAAATTAAACGACAATCCGCATACTGAGTAGGAACGAGGGGTAGAGAAGCAATTTTTTCCATTCCTACAGCCAGAAGTCATGTAAGTCTTTGACAGTTATGGCGAACAACTATATGCATACTTCAGCGAATCACGCGCCAGCATAGATGATAATCTAGTAAGCTACTGGAACCTAAAACAATCCATCTCTCCACAGCTAGCTAAATTCGTTTCTTAACCTATTAAGTCCCAATGCTCTCATTTGGGAACATAAGTAATTTCATCTTCGTCTGCTTTTTTTAATGACTTTGCATATAAATCGTCTGCGTTTTTTAAATATCGTCTGATTTCTATGGAACTTAATGGGTTAATATCTAGAAGTATATTTTTTACTAATCAGAAAGCTTATTTTGAGAATGAGAATTGTAATTAAACATTCAGAGAATGATATTATCTAGAAACGGCCCAATCCTGGTTTGGACATAAAGTGAAATTAAAAAGGCTTCAATGAGCGAATGCTAGATTAGGGATTTTGATCGAATACTAGAGCGCTTACAATTTCCAAATTCAAGATTTGTATTCAAAAAGTATAAATTTAACAATTTAGAAAAACACTATGAAGGGCAAGCATTAATTTTGACCCCGATCATGTTTTGAATTTTGTTAAGTAGTAAAATGTATTCTAAACAAACATTTTTTCCGTGAAAGATCCTTGGTCAAAGACTGCAAGATTGTTGATAACTTCTTGAAAAAAATATCGACTTTATATAGTCGGAAAATTGTGGTAATCTTTTTTGTTTTAGCATTATGCTTGATTATTATTTGCTTTGATTTTTATATTAAATCTTAAGGAAGAGTTTGAAGATTCTGATGGCAATGTGATTAGTAGAAAGATTTATGACGACCTACGTAGACAAGGACTTTTATAACTTTCTTAGGATTCTTCCTCTTTTATTTAATTTCTATGTAATAAAGTTTGTCCTACTTTTTATTTAACATTATATTTCAACAAATTTTTAATTGTTGAGGCGCTTTTTCAGTCCGTTTAAACAGCATCGTGGCTCACCGAGTATTTTTGACAAAGTGTACTCAATCAGTTAAACCTTGACTTTTCCACTTTACAATTGACTCTGCGATGAAACTTTTTAATCTCGCGAGAACAAAATTTCGCAAAAAAATATTTCTAAGATTTTAGATACCTAGCGTGAAAGCTGTTTGGTCTCTAATGTCAGTAGCATGAATGTATTGTGTCTAGATGTTTTTTGTTCAATACAAATGAATAGGAAAGTTTGTTTCAAGAATGCCCAAATTGCATTAACCCCAACTCTAATTCTATACTAATCTCAACTCCAAAAATAGGTTTTCAAAATTTTAGACATTATAACCCATTTACGGCCAATGTTTCTATTTTGGAACATAAGTAATTTCATCTTCGTCTGCCTTTTTTAATGACTTTAAATCGTCTGCTTTGCCTTAAATGGGTTAGGACTCTTTATAAATTGGTTGAGCGCTTGTCATCAGCGCCTTGCTTATACTTTTTGAACCCCCTATCCCGTCGCAATTTTGAATATTTTTATAATGATAAAGAATTGTCTCTATTTTGTTATAAAGAATATTTCAAAGATGTTAACTGAATGCTAAATATTCTAATAAACTTAATGTACAGAAATACAAATGTTGCCTTTAAAGGTGTCAAAGTAGCGCTTTGAATGAGGGCTCATATGGAAGATTTTAAATGTTATAAAAAATTTCATTTAAAAGCCTGAAACTGGAAATAAAGTTCGCGGAATTTATTTTCACAAAATTTTTGCTAAATTAAATTCCTATCGAAAATTTTTTACTTTAGTCAAGTATCCGAAAATAACTTGATCAGTTTTGAAATTGCTTTCTATGTTTGCTTGGCATGACTTATTTTGTGAGTAAATAATTATAATAAGTAAATTAATATCGAAAAATGTGAGAGCATAGAATAAGACTAACAACTGATCATATGAATATTTTATTAGTTTCTGCTGCTAGGAATTCAACTGTAGAGATTTTGATGAAGCTGTTAAGAAGAGATGTCAAGTTTCTGGAAAATCTGAAAGAAAAATTAAGAATTAACTTTTCAAGCATGCTTTTTAAATACCTGCAATCTTTGAACCCTTGAATCTTATCTACGCCGCAAGAGCTGTAAATATTTGAAATGCGGAACGCGAGTGGTTATATTTTTCTTAAAGTCACTGAAATGTTAACCTAAGAAAAAATGATTTGGTTTAGTGAAATTAACTGGTACCATATGGTAACGCTACGCTAATAAGAAAAGGAAATGATAAAAGTATATAAATTGGTTAAAGAAAGTTTACTAGTACATCATCACTTTCTCATTAAAATCCATTATTTATGCCCACATGAATCACCTTAAATCCCCCTATCTTCTGTTTGATTTGGATCCAGACCATTATTTGATAGATAATTAAATTTTTACAAAAATTATTTCGGATTTTGACCCTCTACTTTTACATTCATATGTTATCATTGTTGTAAATAGAGTGCCTCACAACATAATTGGAATGTTGTAGATAAAGTGGTGCCTCACAACATAGCTTCCATTATTGCGCGCGCTTCTTTTCCTAAACACGAGTGTGGTTTCTCATTCTTTCGCAACGTTCTAGCGTGAAAGGCGATTGGTTGCCCGTTTTGATTAAGTGAAGCCGCTATAGCAAAATTACTAGCATCCGTTTCCACAACTAGAGGTTGTTTAGGATCTATCACGCGCAGACTAGCTTTACTAAGTAATCTTTTAAGTTTTGCAAACGCAGCAGTTGCCTCTTCGCAGAGTGGAAATGACGCAGCTGTAATCAAAGGTCTTATGTGATCTGAATAATGAGGAATCCAGCGCGCATAGTATGCAAAAAGACCTATGGCCCTCTTTAATGATTTCAGATTATCGGGAGGCCTCATTTCAAGTAGCGGTGCAACTCTATTAGGGTCAGGATTTACCACATTATGACTAATCTTGTAGCCAAGAAGACAAATTTCGTTTTTAGCTATTTGCGATTTAGCTTCATTGAAAGTAATGTTAGCTTTTCTAGCAGCATTCATGAAGGCTTCTAGGTTTTTGTTATGTTCAATAATACCACTGCCTGCGATCGTTATGTTATCTAGATACGCATACACACCCTTTAATTTTTCAGCGTCTATGATTCTATCAATAATTTTTTGAAAACATGGCACAGCATTCGTAAGACCAAAAGGAATTCGTGTGAACTGATACAACTTATGTTTCCACTGGAATGCAGTATACACTTTATCACCTGCAGCGAGCTTTACCTGATGATACGCAGACTTAAGATCTAAGCTAGTGAAAACTTTATTGCGCGCTACTTTATTTACTATGCATTCAATTTTAGGCATGCGTAAACCTGTTTACGGTTTTACTGTTGTCTATAACGATGCGCGGTTTGTGATTTTCGCTCTTACTAACAAATGGCTGTGCTCTCCACAGGGAAAGACTTTCCTCTATAATGCCATCCTTAAGTAATCTTTTCACCTTCTTCTCTATAAATTCACTATCTGAATAGCTATACTGCCTAGATTTGGTTGCTATAGGACGGCAGTCTTTAGTTAAATAGCGGAATAACGATGGAGACGGTGGTTGTAATTCCGAAAGGGAACACACCTGAATGCTAGGAAGTTTTCCTCCTAAATCGAACTTAAGAAATTTGTGAGCACAAATAAAATCTTGCCCAAGAACTATGTCACTTACGCGATTCTCTAAAAAGTTTAATTTAATGTTATGATATGTGCTCTCTTTGATTACCAAACTTTCTAAACAATAGCCTAATATTGGCACAGTAAGATCAGATGAAGCCATACTCACAACTCTATTAAGTGGAAACACCCTTGATGAAGTCATTTGTGCTTTTGATCAAATAAATCAGCTGGATATAGCGGATGTTGTTTAGAAATGTTGAAGTAATTTAAATATGAAATCGCTGAAGTTTCAAAAAGCTTAGTTCAAAATATATTTGAGACGGAGCTTCTATTCTAAAAACCTGGAATAAAAGTTTATACCATTATATAAAGGCAAAGGAACTATAACAAATTGTTCAAATTAGAGAACAATAAAACTACTAAAACATGATATGAAAATTGTAGAAAGAATTTTATTGAATAGACTAAAAAAGAGTGTTCAAATTAGTAAAATGCAATTCGGTTTTATGCCGGGCAAGAGCCCAAATGACGCTATTTTTATTCTTAGACAGCTTTTCGAAAAGAGAGCAAGAAATGGGCATAGTCTGTATCTTGCTTTTATAGACCTGGAGAAAGCTTTTGACTGCGTTTCTAGAAGTCTCATTGAGTGGTCTTTGAGATTATTTATGGCCTTGTACAAAAAAATTAATAATTCAATTTCTACTAAGTTTAAAATAAAAGTAGGCTTACATCAAGGTTCGATGTTAAGCCCCTTTTTATTTAAATCATTCTTGATGAAATTCTTAAGGATTTAATTGAAGAAGATACGAGTGAGATTTTATATGCAGATGATATAGTATTAATAGGAGAATCTTCTGAAGAATTAAGTAAAAAGATTAGCACATGGTATCAGACACTAGAGAAAAAAGGTTTAAGAATAAATACTAGCAAAACTAAGTGGATCAAAATTAGCGATTCTTTTAAGGGTACTGAGAACACAGTTTCCAAAATAGATCCATGTGGAGTTGGCCAAAAAAGAAACTCCATTCTTTGTGTACATTGCAATAAATGGGTACATAAAAATGCTCAAACATTAAGGGCAGTTTGATAAATACAACAAATTTTAAGTGTCAACCCAAATACCGATGTAGTATTGGAAGAAAAAGTATTAGTAGGCTGCGTAGAATCAGAAGAGGTTAAACAATTTTGTTATTTAGGTGAGGTTTTAGACAAAACAGGTAGTGTAAGCAACTCTGTAGGTAGAACATAATTTAAAGAGTTAAGTGGTATTTTATGCAATTGTATTTTTTCGTTAAAATTAAGGGGTTTTCTATATAAAAGTTGTATTAGGTCTAGTTTAGTGTATAGTGACCAAAGTTGGGCTTTAAAAGAATCTGAGAAAAATAGACTAAACACCACAGAGATGAGGATGTTAACCCTATTAGTGCTGGGCAAAATTTGTCCGCTCAAGTGCTGGGGGGCGTAAAGTGCCCCCCCCCCTATTTTTCTCAGATATTAATAAGTTTTTATAAATATTTTTAATGTTACATATATATTTCAACTATGCTGAATTCAGTGATGTCCATTTTTTATCAAACCTGTCAAAAAATTGATCTAAATTTGACAGCCCATCTCAAAAAGGAACTTTTTATATAAATAATTATATAAAGTTTTTTAAACATGTATACCCATTTTCAAATATGCTGAATTCATTGGTGATATTCATTTTTTATAAAAATCAATCAAACCTGTCAAAAAATTCATTCAAATGTGACAGCTTATCTCAAAAAGGAACTTTTATCTAAATAAGTATATAAAGTTTCTTACACATATATACCCCTTTTTAAGCATGCGTAATTCAGTGGTGATTTTCATTTTTTTTATAAAAATCAATCAAAACTGTCAAAAAATTGATTTATCCCAAAAAAAAGTATCAGGCACGGTTTTTTGAATTAGAGAATTACGTTTAATAGAAAGTATAGGGAGGTTACGAAGTTTACCGTGTATGGCATTTTACACACATATACCCATTTTCAAGTAGGCTGTGTTTACTGGTTATATTCCTTTTTTTTATAAATATTAGTCAAACCTGACAAAATAATTTAAATATGACAGCCCATGTCAAAATTAAAATTTTTATACATTTCAAGTATGCAGAATTTAATGGTGATGTTCATTTTTTATGAAATCAATAAAACCTGTCAAAAAATCGATTAAACGTGTAAATCAATGTCAAATATATAAACATAAAAATAACTTCTACTTGCAGTATTTCTCTGGTAATTATTTTCTTAATTTATTTAATAAACCAACTTTAGGTGTTTAATTCCCTCAAAATATTTCATTCTACAGTAACTTATGTAACTCGATAGGACCTCCACTTTTTGGTTACAAATTCGTTATCGGCTCGTAGTCTCTACGTCATATTATAATTTACAGTATGTAATTTTGGTATTCATTCTATGATGATCCTTTCTTGGTAGCTCTTTTTTCATTAGAAATTTATATTCTTCAATGTGTGTTCGAAAATTTTTTTATAATGATAAAATTACTTTTTTCCTCTCTCAAGCCTATATTTGTCAACCAATCTCATTTCAAAGGTTTTTTTCTGATGAATCATTCGTGATGTTCATTGTTCAATTACAAAAAGTTGTCCACGTTCTTCATCTAAAAAATTATTTCTTTTACGCAAAAGGAAAAAGATGGACAAATTCAATTTAAATTAAAAATATCTTGATAGTGACTAAATTCTCACATATTGGCATCTGTGCCATTTTTGATAAATCTGATCTATTCTAAATTTTCAGATTTCCTACCCATCTTAGCTAAATGTTAATTGTAATCCTATATGATAAGCTATAGATTTAAATATTTTTCATTTGTAAAAGAGGAACTTCTTTTTTACAGTCAAAATATTTTTGAAGACAGTATCTAGAAGTAAACCGCAAATCTGATTCAAGCTTTTAGATATTTTAAAACCATAAATGCCAAACCTGAGTCCAAAAATGAAACCAGCATCTTCCATTTGGCATATAAACAGATATTTTATTTATTTCAAAAATATTTCTGTAGACATTATACGTAAATCGAAAATTTGATTGACACTTTCAGACATTTAAAACCTTTAAATGCAAAAAATGATTTTAGAAATAAAAATTATCATGGTCGAATTTGTATAAAAACATATATTTCATGTAAAATTAGAGAGAATATTTTGGGATATAGTTTTCAGACATAAACCGCAAATTTGATTGACACTAGCAGTAAAACCTCTAAATGCGAAAACTGTGTTCAGAAATGAAATCATCATGATCTATTTGATATAAAAACAAATTTTAGAACTAAACGCAAATTTAATTGATACTTATAGGTATTTTCACATTCAAACTGCAAAAATTGAGTCCATAAATGAAACTAGCATGGTTGATTTGGTATAAAACATATATTTTATTGTAAAATTTGAATGAATGTTTTTGGAGACAATTTTTAGAAGTAAACCGCAAATTTGATTAACACTTATAGGTATTTCCATATCCTAAACGTAAAAAATCAGTCCAGAAATGAAACCAGCATGGCCGATTTAGTATAACACATATATTTTATGTAAAATGTGAAGGAATGTTTTTGGAGACAATTTTCATAAGTAAACCGCAAATTTGATTAATACTTATAGGTATTTTCAAATCCTAAATGTAAAAAATGAATCCAGAAATGAAAACAGGATGACCGATTTAGTATAAAAACATATATTTTATGTAAAATTTGACGGTGTATTTTATTAGATATATTTTTGATCAATCAAAATTTTGATTGACATTTTCTAAAAAGTAGCCATCATTATTGAAAAAATTAAATATATAAAGTGTTATGCGTTCTAAACTGTATATAATTATACATTTTCAGGGTATTATATAATATAGATCCTAAGTTATAAGGTTAAGTACAGATAATGTCAAAATTTTGCTGAAAAATAAATTTTTTTTTATTTTGATTGACAGTTTTGGACATGAAGGGGTCATTCAACTACCATGAAAATGGTTTCAAAAGATGCAGCTAGCGATTTTAGGAAAAGTCACAAAATTTAAAGAGATATGATTCAGGTTAAGGATTATGTGTAAATTTAATTTAAAAGCTAAATAAGTAATGAAAAGAAGTTTGTGTCAAGTAAATGAAATAAATAAAGTATTGGAAATACAAAGGTTAAGGTGGTTTGGGCATGTAAATAGAAGACCTTCGGGTGATCTAATTGAAGAAGCAAAAGACATTTAACATTAGGGGACGAGCAAAATAGAGATGAATGGAGACGCAAAAAACCTGCTAAACCTCAGCGTGCTGGGAACATTAGCCTTAAAATTTATTATGATTAACGCAGGATAGAACATGGATGGTAGACCCACTAAAAAGAGTTTGGTTTGAAGAAAAAATACCTGAAGACTGGAGGAAAAGCGTAGTAGTACCCACCTGGAAGAAGAAAGGTGATGTCTTAGAATGTGGTAGCTATCGTTGACTGAAGTTACTGGAGCACGGACTGAAAATACTAGAAAGAATTTTGGACAAGCGAATAGGTTCAGTGATACAAAACAGTTTGGATTTATGCCTGGAAAGAGTGCAATAGACGCCATTTTTATCACAAGACAAGTAATAGAAAAGAAAATTGAAGGAAATGCAACAGTTTTTTTTGTAAATTTCTAGATCTAGAGAAAGCATATGATACTATTCATAGGGATGTAGTCTATTGGTGCTTGCGTAAAAAGAGAATATGCGAAAAACTTGTGCAAGAAATCTACAAAAATCCAAAGACATCTATTAAAACGGGAGAAGGAATTTCAAGAGAAGTGAAGTAAAAATAGGTCTGCATTGAGTCCATTATTGTTTACGTTGGTTGTTGATGAACTATCGAATCATTTAAAAAAGAAAGACTTATGGGAACTTTTATTTGCTGACAACAAAGAACAACTTGGAAAGAGAATTATAAAATCGCAAGAGAGTTTGGAGAAATATGGATTGATGATGAATGCTGAAAAGACAGAGATCATGATGATATTCAAGTACAATTAGAAGATAGACAGGGAAATAAGCTGAAACAGGTAAAAAATTTAAAATACTTTGGAACCCAAATTATGGATAATGGAAGCTGTGAAAGGGACGCCCAAGCAAGAGTCAATGCCAGCTGGTTGAAATGGAAAGAGGTTAAAGCGATCACCAGTGATAAAAGAATGCTAATGAAACTCGAAGCGAAGATTTACACCACAATTGTTCGACCCGTCTTGACATATGGTTGTGAATGCTGGAGCTTGAAGAAAAAAGATGAAAGAAAATTAATGGCGACTGAGATGAAGATGCTTAGTTAGAATGCTGATGGGATAAATCTAAGAGACAAAAAAATAAATGAGGAAATTAGGAGTTGAGACTGTGGTGGTACGGGCATATTTTAAGGAAAAGGCAATACGATGTGGTGCGCCAAGCTATGGAAATGAAAGTGAGTGGAAAAAGAAGCAAGGGGAGACAACGAAAAAGATGGGATGAAGGAGCTTGGACTCAGCGAAGAAGCCGCAATGGAGAGAGAGAAGTGGAGACAGCGGATCTCAACCACCGACCCCCAATTGGGGATAGGGTGTAAGCAGCAAAGGGGAAGAATAACCATATATAAAAAAAATAACATATGTGCATTGTTTGATTTAATACCCGGTTATCCGGCTTTGTTGCTATCCAGTACATCCCTATTTAAAACTAGCAAACTTTACTAATTCATTGGTGCTATTTGGACAATATAGCTCAGTAGATGAGTGGAACTAATTTTTTTTCTGGTTTGGCAAAAAAGGCTGTTTGACCAAATATCCATTCGAAAAAAGGTCTACGCACCTTACTGTTATATTGATGATAAATTTTATTTTAGATTGTGCTTTTTTGTTCATTTCATTTTCTCGTCTCTTTAGCATCCATCGAAAAAAGAAAAAAACCTAAAACTACTAAACAACATATTTTTTGATGCAAATAAATCAGTCGTCCACAAGGATAAAATTCTTCAAATCAAGAATTATACGGCCAAAATTTAACCTAGAAATACTCTCATAATTCCATTTTTGTTAGCTCTGATGAAATGTTAGCTCTGATCGTGTGCAATTATGACAAAATATAACCACGGTTTCTAAATGTTTCAAATTTCATAGCCATAATTTGCCAAAACATCTTCCATTACCCCACATCCATCGTTAAGGCTAAGGTACCATAGGGGGTTTTCATCGAGAAGGCACAATTGCGCCGCTTGTATCGAACTATGAGAAAAGCAGGCTTGATGCGGGATCGAACCCAAGACATTGAGTTATCGAATCCAACATATAACCAACCCTACTCACGCCCCCACACATCCATCGTTAGCAGAATTTCAAACAGACTACCTAACTTGGTCATTGTTGGAAAGCGAATTCCCTGTCATCTTCTTTCGGAAGTAAATTGAGCAAGAAAGATTAGCTAAAATATTTATTTGATTTAATATTCACATACATAAATAGGTATAGGTATACAGATAGGTAGATATACAAAACATAAAAAACGCAAGAGAAGACAGATGCTGCACTATCATCACTAAAGATGTGTTGTAGTTGAAAGGGTGTGTTATGTATGGAGTATGTACACAGAGGCAAAGTGATAGGGAGTTTGTGTAACAAAGAGAATGAATGAGAGGTTTTCAAATTAAAATACATATCACGTAGACTTGGTCACAGCGAAGCATACACACAGTTGTATCGCCTATAGTTTTTTTATCATCATTATCGGAGTTAATTGAAAACAGCATCACAAGAATAGATATCAAAGAAATGGGAGTTTGAGGATCGCGGCTAGTATATATTATGTACATATAGGAGAGAGTATATTGTAAAAGTGAAGGGCTGAGATGAGAGATGCACACATCCCATCTTAAGAATCCTGCTTGCTCTCACTCTCTTCCTTTTCTGCGGGAGTATCTGCAGCATCTAAAAAGATTGAAACAAAATTTTCGTATCAAAATCGTGGGGATTAATCGCAATCAGTAGAAATTCGTCGATTCCTCATTCAGGCTTAAGTTTAGATATAACATTTTTGGACACAACTTTTCAAGGCCTTAATTTTTTGGAGCAAACAAAAAAGTGCTTTATTTCAATGTATTAACCATTTTGTAGTAGTGGGACTATTAATCGGAATCGTAAGAATTCGGATTTTTCATGAATCGGAATCACTCGGAAAAATTCATTGCTACCTCGCGATTCTTAAATTATTTTTTGAAACAAACATAAATAAACAAAGTTAACATTCTATGTATAGCAAGACCTATTGTTGACTAACTACTCTTTCTGATAAACATTTTCCACATTACTGACTGTAGTCAAAAACTGTAAAACGAGCATTATATGTTTTAAATTTAAATGCTATTTAGAATAACACCTTTCTGCTTGATTAGTATAATAATATTCTAAAATCTACATAATAGTAACACCTATGAATGTATAGATAACAAACAATACTTGATTGAAAATACTCTACACTTCAAAGAGGTCACAATTCCATAAAACCATTTATTAAGATTTTGATGTTTTTTTTATGTTTTCTCAACGTAATCAAAAATCATTACTAATTGAATACTTAATTGAGTTGTGAAAAATAAATTTAAAAAAATCGCGATAGTACAAAACTTTAGTATCATCCCATCACTACCATTTAGAAATGGAGAAATTCAATAAGCAAAAAAAGATTTTTCATTCTAGATAATTCAAAACATTATTAAATCGCCTTGTTTTTTATTTTGTTTGAAAAAGTCAAAATCTCGGAAGATTGTGCGATTTTGAACTTATAAATGAATAAGAGGTAAAAACATATTTTTCTTTTTAAATACACAGTAGATACATTACAACAATTTTATGGGCATAAACACGTGTTCCAGTAGATCCCTTATAACGCAGGTTCGTGGTTTGGACCTCACCATCCGCCTTATAAAGGATATACTGTGTAGTTCAAAACAGTGAGATGCACGCCATTATTTTTAATTTGCTTTAAAAAAATCTAAATTTGGGAAGTTTTGATTTATTTCGGTAAAAAGTCGAACTTTTTTTTCATTGGACACTGTTAATAGTGATTGATGCACAGATCTAATATTTTCCACTAGTTATAAAAGATGGTATCGATGTCACAAATTCAGAATTAGCATTACACTGTTTACAGAGAATCCGAATTCAAGATTTTAAAGACAATGATGTATATCACAAATCACTTTGAGAGTCAAGCTTATTTCTTTCATCACAAAGATATACTAAAATCCTTTATTGAAAATTGATATATCAAACTGTCTAAATTTTTATACTTCGAAAAAACATACATATTTTGAGTTTACCTCGCCCTAGAGGACAGCTCTGGAATGACCGTTAAAATGCGTAGCAAAAATGGAATTTGTAATGAAAATAGGAAAACATTTAGGCTTCATCGCAGTGTCGGCATACGATACGTCAAGTTTCAGAAGTTGTACCTATGAAAAAAACTAAACTACCAAAAATATCGATCTTTGGTACGTTTTATTTTATCGAAGCTATGCGTTGTAAATAGGTTTGTCAAATTCAAGCCCTTAACTTGAGTGATGCAAACACATTCCAGTCAATAAGGTTTGTTGATATATTTCTTCATCACAAACATATGTAATATACTCCATAAAGAATATCACATGTTATAAAGTACCTTGGCGAAGCCTTTTTAAGATTTGACAAGGCGAGACCAAAAATATTTTTAAGGGATGATGTTGCAATAGGGGAAGCAACATTTTTAATTGAATATACTAGCGTGTTTTTAAGGAATTGAAATAGTCAAATAAGTTCAAATAACAATTATGCCTTTTTTGGAATTGAAGTCGCCAAACGGGGAGACAGTCTGATAAACAATTAAGACTACCACCTACCAAGTTATACGATTTTCTCTTAAAATAAAAGATGAAAGAGTAGATACTCAGAAATTATATTTTTAATGTCATTTTAAATAATTAATTAATTTAATTAAGTGATAAAAGTTTGATCACCATAAAAAACGACAATATTGAGAGCATTCACTTTGACGTTGCAAATATTGAATTTTGAATAAACTTTTTCGCCATTTATCTAACTGTGTGTGAATTTCATGTTTAACATTTTGAAATTTGAAAAAATATATCAAATTTGATGTTTATGAATTTTGCTTAGCAAACTCTATTATTTCAAATCAACTTCCTAAAAGCGTCTCTTTAAACGGTGTACTAAAGAATATTGGAGGTAATTATTTATTCTCAAAGTATGCACTTCTTTTTCATCATGTTTGATGAAGAATTACTTTTCGATTTTTTTCTCAAAATTTGGATACGAAACAAATTGAAAATACGAAATTTCTTTTTGAACCGTAACGAAGGCTATCACTGCTTCCAAGTTTTAAAGACACGACAATAAATATTTTGGGTCTGGTTAATATCTCTTAATAGAATATTTCTTCTTCAATCGAGAGAATCGGAAAAATTTTGATTTAGTTTTAAGTTTAGAATCTAAATTTTGCTCATTTATTTTTAATGTTTTTAGCTTTTTGTGAAATAATTGTATATTTTTTGACAATAAATTTCATTTATAACTTCTATTAAGTATTTTTTGTTTTTTAAAAAAATAAGAATATCAACTTTAATATTTTATATTCCAATAAATAAAAAACGATTTTTTATAATAAAAAAAAGTAAACATAATTTTAGGACCATCAGTTACAAAAAATTAAAGATGTTATAAACCAAATTAAAAATGAGTAGCTTAAAAGTTATAATGTCATACCCTAGACATGTCACTCTTCATACTAATAATAATTAATGTTAGTAGCGAAAAAACAGGACGACTCAATGTTTTAATTTTACGAGTCTGGGATGGTCAGCGCTTTTCTGACTCCAACTCCTGAGTTTCACCAGATACCAAATGCGACACCTATCCGTTAATAGTCCGTAAAATTTTTCCAGAAAAGATGAATGGTGGGTTAACTTCACCATGACAAAACACTGCTAACTGTTCATTAATGGAAAATTGTTCTTGACTAGAAAGATACGATGAGAACAGATCAAAAGAAATCACCAGCTTCGTTGTCTTCTTGCAAGTCGGCGGCATCTCCTTCGTTTTCTTCTCCGTCATAAATGTCATCTTCTTCGTCCTCGTCTTCGGAGCCGATACCCATCTCATCACTCACAATTCCATTTTCATCAGCATCCAACTCTTGAGCTAAAAAGTATTGTAGAGGATTCGGCCACAAATCATCTTTGATTGCCTGCGGGAAATAGAGAAAAGATAAAAGCATATGAATCTTGCGAAACCGCTCAATACATAGAAATTAAAGGTAAATTTCGGGTAAAAAGAGGCGAGCAGTATTGCTTTCTAGAAGCGTTCCTGAAAATAAATACATTTCTCTCCGAGGTATGATGTATAGTGAGTGCATCGATTCAAATCTTCACCCTCGTTTTCTATTCTTACCATATGTCTCTAATCCCTCGATATAGAGGTGCAAGTGACGCTTCAGTCAAATCCTCTTTTGTCGTTGCATGCTTAACTTGTAGAATCAAGATCAACACGTGGTAACGTACAGTATCGCCATTTGATACAACTTATCGTATCGTTTAATCAAACATTTTGTGAGTTAAAATAAAAAGTCACTTTCTTAGCTGATCAGAAAATGCACAATTCCTTGTAAACAAGAATCTTCAGAGCTCTTTTTTCTGATGGGTCGACAAATTTTAAAGCACAATGATTAACAAAAACATTTTATATTATTTTTTAAAATATATACATTTGGTTTTGGTATTTAATTTTTGGCATTTGAAATGAAACGATTACACGTGGTATTTAACTAAAAAATAAATTTATTTTAGTGTGCTTAGATAAAAACGTGTCACTCTTAACAATATGGCGAAATTCATGGAGGCTACTTTCATTGGTAAGGTGTGCACGAAGCTAGCCATAAAACACCTTCAAATCAAAATGGATCAAATTGACAAAATTTTAAAATCAGAGCTGGACAATGATTTCCAGATGCCAGCAGCATTTGATTTGACGACAATTTTAAAATCAAGAACTGCAAATATTCATGTCTAAGCAGAGAGAGTGTCCGAAAAATGAAGCAAGAACTCCTTTTGAGACTTGATTTTCAATTAGAAGCAGAGCTATCATGATATTTATTTATAATTGAACAAAATGAATTCCTTTTCATTAAAATTAAGTTTACACATCAAAGGAATTTATAAAAAAAAATAAATTTAGAAAAATCCAAAAAAGATTTACATTCATCACATATTCTCCATTCATTGTAAAAAATATCTGGATTTGACCCCATTTTGGGACAGCCTAATGTCTCATTTGATGTACTATTTGAGCAAAAATAAGAAATTTTAACGCGTTAATGAACCGAATATACTCAGAAGATATCTACTGTAAAGAAGATTTGTAATGAAAGGAATTCATAAACGCATGCTCTCAATTTTTGTAAAGTTGACTCTGCTCACCAACCAAGCTTCAGCAGGTGTTATTATTTTGAATCCTTTTCAAAATAACACTTCATTTTTAAAATTAAAAAAAAGGACGACTTAAATTTAATTCAGCTCTTTTAAAGGCAATGCTTTTTGAAAAGTTATGTCAGCCATTCTTTTTGAACAAACTTCCATTCAACTTAAAACAAATGACTTTAATTTCCTTATAAAAATTAATTATAATTCAATTTTTTTAATATACTTATATTTAATTTTTGTTTTATCAGGATTCTAGAAAATCAACTTCCACTTTTTGATATTTTAAAACGAATCTACCGTCATCTAGAAAGAGCTGATGGGCAGCAACTTGCGCATCACGGATCTAAATAAAACGTTTTTCGCAGGGACCTTTTTAAAGAAATCATGAAGTGGGAGTCTCCTTGAAAAAGTAGAAATGAAAAATTACTTCTGCGATATCATCAGTGGAAGGATCGCCACATTCAGAGTACCACGAGAAGAAGGTTCTGGGAAAGTCTAACTTTTTGGTGGAATTTCTAGAGGCGGCAATCGACTTGACCTTGTTTGCGATCTCATTTCTCTCCTTCCAAATGATTGGCGTGCATTTGGTTACAGGGTCTGTTAAAGAATTAAAAAGCTGAAATTAAGATCGCGAGGCAAATGACGAAAAATTTTATCCAAGTCTTAGAGGTGTATCGGATGTGAATTTTTTTACATCCTTGGATGCGGATATTAGATTTGACATCCTAGAGGATGCGGATATCCAAACAAATTTTTATGCGAATATAAAAAATTATGTTTTATATTTTACAGTATCTTACTATATTAATCCCCTTTTCCCATTTTTTACTAGAATTTAAAGACATAACAAATCTTGTAAGTTTTAAACAAAAAAATACGAAAAGTTACAATAGATATTTATAAAAATTGATTTTAAATCGCGAAAGCGGATGTTAACATGAAAAAAATAGATGAGGATGTAAATCGGCTGTAAAATTTTTGCGAATGATCCACATATGGGAAGCGGATATCCGATACATCTCTAGTGTAGCTTATCAAAATAATTGACCTCTGTTGATGAGCAGCGAAACAAAGTAATTAAATTTTGGTTATTGGTCGATGTGGAAACCAAATATGTTCTCAATATCATTTCCTATTCAGGCACTAAAGAAAAAGAAATGGAAAGAGTCTAGCAGAAGACGCTGTTTATCAGAAATAAAATAATCAGATCAAATTGTACAGTAATTATAAAAGAGTTAATTTTTATAGTCCCAGCATTAAAACAAAAAACCCGTTAATCTTATTTCTAGAAAGCACGATTCTCCATTTGTTTCAGACAAAAGAAAGCAAAAATCATATTTCATATTGTTTTATAATAAAAACAAGGTTGGTGTGGATGTACTTGATCATATGGTAAGAATGTAGTCTACACACTGTGCATCAAGGTGGGCATTTAGCTGCTATTTGACCAAATATATTAGACATTTCCTTGTTGAATGCTTGACTGGTTCCCTATAAGATCGCTTTGAAGACACAAATTCCTTGTAAAAAGTTATTAATAACCCTTTCGTGAACATTGTATCATATATGATACATAAACAATTTTACCTCCGTCTGCTTTTTCAAATAGTAATCTTCTGCTTTTTAATAAATATCGTCTGATTTTTCTGCTCACGAAAGGGTTATAATCTTGCTTAATGAAGAATTAAGAGAAACTTATGTAAAAGGTAAAAAGCATTTGGTAGCTAAAACAAAAAAAATGTTGAAAGAAAGGACGTAATAATACGAGTGTAAGTATTTGTCATACTTATTCAAAAATAAGCTGTGGTGGCAGCTGTTCCACCCAGCATTCAAGATTGATTACAGTTAAATGCAAGGAATCTTTTGGATAGTCTTTTTTTCTCTATCTTTTAATGCTTTCCCAATACATTTTTTCCTCTATGTTGTCAATTTATTTATACCTTTAATTATTTAGCGTCGATTTCGACACACTGGTTAAGCTAGGCAGGTAGTAAAATTTTCTGGCCATTCCAGTGTTAAATATCCCAATCCAACTCTGCAAACCGGTTTTTTCCCTTTGTGATTGTACAGCTAATCAGACGTGATTTAGATTTATAAAACCGACTCTGGTGATCTCTTACTTTGATTAGATGATCATTTAAAAATGAGGTGTTAACAGTTAAATATTCTCATTTAATTTTGTAACGACCACAAGAAAATCGGTTTTGGTCCCATTTTGGGCTTCGAAATAGCAGTTTTCAAGCACTATACATTGTAATAATGAAAATCAACAGGGTATCTCTATACACTAAATGACAAATAAAAATTTTTTTATAAAAGTGTTGCGAAAATCAGTGAATTTTTGCTTCTGGAAATTGAATAATTAGTGCCACTCTGAGTTAGATCAGTTTTAAGCTAAAAGAGAAGAAAATATAGTAAAAATAGAAAATCTTGATAGTGAAAAAGGTGAGTGTTCGGTGAAATTAAAACTGGCGAAGAAGGCCGACTAATACATTTGTAACCGAACCGTAATTCACTGGTTAATCCAATTCGCAAAATCTTTAGCAAATAATAATATTCTTACACGCATAAAAACTTCTAAACTATTCTAACACATCTGCCTTATGTAATTGTCATGGTTTTTTAAAAACCTACATTCCATAAACTTGGCTTTACGTTCTCTTTCTTGTAATTATGTTTTAATAAAATCTCATTTGATTTTTTTCGTTTTCAAAAGAAATGCTTTTCAATTAAATAATCTATATGAAGAAATGTGTGATCATTAAAAATCGCTCCTATTATCATGTTTGGGTTTCCTTCCCAATTGGCGCAACAAATATTCGTCCATCTTGAAATAATTCGCTATTAATCGCATAGCGTTAATATAAATGGGTTATTTACCATTACTTTGAAACTATTGTAAAGGAATGTAACCTATTTGTTTATATTGAAAACCTCTATATAACGACTACTTTACTGTGCATATAAAACAAATGGTAACAAGACAATTTGGTTCTGAAAAAATGTATTTCTTGGTATAGGATAATATGGTACAGAAGAATTTATAGTACTAGAGCGCATCACTAATGTTTGAAGGGAAATCCAAGCACCTAACTCTGAAGCATTTAACAGCACAGTGTGAATAAAAGCTGGACACTCATTAAGCCCTGAAAATGAAGGCTGATTAGCAAAAATAAATTGTGAAGCTGAAACAAGACCAAGTTATCGGGGAGCGAAGAGTGGGAGAGGGAATCCTCTAGTATGTAATTGATTTAGCAACAACACAAATATTATCTGTTAAAAATGAAGGAAGCACCTTTAGAACAGATATGGAACTCTTTGCACAGAACTCTATTTTCAAAGAATGGGTTTTCGTCGAAATAAAATTTTATGAGGTAACCAGATCGAATATCTTCAAATTCAACGACTTCCAGCTTGAAAAAGAAAAGAACATAAGTGAAGGCCTTGCAACGCATTAGGGTGAAAAAGACATACTTTGGTCATGTAGTGCAGGCATTCTTCCTCTTCTTCATACAAGATAGCGGATATCTCAGGCTGATTTACGAACTAAATTAGGCAAATACAAAATCGACTTTAAAAGATAAAATGTGTAAAAGCATTGATCATAATGTGAATGGGCGAGCTTGCGTGCACCAGACACTCCTAGCAATCACAGAGGCTACGACAGGGGGCGCCAAATTGGGTTTCGCCTCTCAATAATTTTGGCGCGTACACACATATATCTTTTATATATTATTATTTTGAATTTTGAAAAAAAAATAAACTTTGCTTAAAAAAGTGGGAACAAAATAAATTTCTATACTATATAATACTAATAAAAAATCAAAGACACTAGTAGAAAATTTTAAAATAAATCTAATTACATACAAGTTCACCCCCAACACCCAAACACTTCAAAAATGTGGCTTCCGGTGTTAGAGACTCTATAAAGTGATTGGGAGTATAGAATTCCAATAAAAATAAGTATATTATGAGAACCAATAAAAAATTAGATCAAGAATATAATGCTTTTCTCTTCCATTTTCAAATTTTTTCAACATTTTAAATTGAAAATGGAAACATATCCCAAATGATTACCAATAAGTTTTTGCTGGAAAGTTTTCCAAATATTTCCAACGTATTGACATTTGACTAAAATATTTTTTAATTAAATGGCGATATATGATATTTTCGAGACTTCAAGGGCTTTTAAGCTTTTTAATTCTCGAAGGAATAGACATCAGACCCAAAAGAAAATTAATCTCACGTTATATTGTCATTCCATCAAAAAATAAAATCTTTTAAAATGATTAGCATGATTGAAACTTCCAAACTATCACTACTGAGCTATCCACACAACCTATTTCTTGTTAATGCAACAAAAATTTTCAGCGGTATCTAAATTATGTCAAAAAATATAAGATATCATACATTAAAAGAAAAGTTTAATGTTGAATTTATAATTCTTGTTTCTGAATCAACTAGGAATTGCAGAATTATTCAGAGAAAATGAAGACTGTTTCGAACACAAAAAATGTTCTTTTTATGGATAAAGTTGAATTTTTAGTGGAAGCAAGACCAAAAATGACGTGGGTTTGTCAGGAACCACTTCTTATATCAGTGACAGGTGCTAGGAGCTGAAATAGTTGAATTGTAGCTGCGATGAATAAATATTCAATGATCGATCATAGATCACAAAATGATTCGTTGAAATTAATGACAAATGTAAGGAAGCGAAAAATGATGAACCCCAAATCGATAATGCAAGAATTTATCACTACAAAGGATCAGTATGAAAAATAAAAGAATTGCATATTGTAATTATCCAACTTTTTCCTTTTTCTCCGTTTACAAATCCTACCGAAGGTATTTTTCAATATGGAAAAAATTAGTTATTTGAAAAATGAGAAAGAATTTTCCTGGCAACTACACTACCTTTTAAAAATAAATAATATATTTTTGCCTCAAAATCATATTTACATAGTGAATATACTTTCTTAAGGACAACCTCAAGACGAGGTATTTGAAAATGAAAGTACTGGACTACTGGTACAACTGCATAAGATGGTATAAGAAAGCTAAACAAATACATACTATACTTTTTGAAAAAAGATTAAAATCATTTTTTTCTTCAAAAAAAATCATAATAGCAAAGGATATCATAAACAAGTTCTATATACATGTGATTAGTTAGAACTAATAAAATCATTTAACCAAAAATTTCGGGAATTTACAGATAATCTAGAATTTTCTCAAGAATTTACATTGATAAAAAATGTGTCCGTTTTATGAGACCCAAAATTAACACACAAACATAAACCTTCAACATTTTTAGCTCATTTTATTGGAAATCTCTGAGAAAAGTATTTTTAGTGATCTTTTCATCAAGAACTTAATGTATTGAGAAATTTTGTTGACTCCTTCAATTTAGTTAAAGCGTCAAGGATTTAATTCCTATGTATTAATTGTGGATTTATTGAGGCCAATTTTTATGTCGTTATTTTGAGTTGGCGGAGACAACAAAGAAAAAGTTCAATTTGTCAAAATACGGTTTCTCAAATTAACTTTTTTTCCCGAATTTTAGTTCGGATATAACTAATCTATTAATTCCAGCGTTTCGGAGTACTCCATATGGTTACACAAAAATTCAGCTTCAAAATTCTATTCGATAAGGAGTTCGAATCCGTCACTTTTCCTTGTAAAAGCTCTAAATCGTGATTAAACGAAATAAATTGAACGGTTCCTAGAAACAAGTCGTTATATGCAGCTTCTAATATTTATATAATTATGAAAAAAACTGATATTACTGAGAAAGACAGCGATATGTGTTTGGCGTGAAATAATAAGTATTATTGATGAGTGGTGAGTCAACAAAAATGCTGTATTACAAAAAAAGCGTAGTAATTATTATAATGAAGAAATGAATTACAGCAGAAACCCAAAAGTTGGGAATTTCTTGGATGAGTTTGTTGCGCTCTTCAAAGTGTGGCTTCCTCAGTTCATTGTAGGTTTGCTCCACCTTCAAAATTTCTTCGCTCGCTTTCTCGTTCAAAATGTCAATCTTGTTTTGACAAGCATCAATCTTTTCCAAAATTAATTGCGTGTGCGAGTCATAATCATGAGAGCCATTGTCGCCACTGATAGCTGCTTCTGAAGTATACAAAATTATCTGCTAAGCATATATTGCTCACATAAAACAAATTTCTATATACAATATTCAAATATAAAAATTAGTAGAACACAATATTCCTTCCACCCTCCCTTATAAGCAAATACCCCCCCCCCCCCCATGTAAAACATAATACAATTAAACTTCCTCTCATATACTCTCTTAAAGTTTTGTCTCCATTAAAACAAAATGAAATATCAAAGATCTTTGCTACTATGGAGCAAAATGACGAATATCGGAGGAAAAATTTTGATTTAAAAAGTTCTGCCACAGCAAATATTTTCATTTCCTTTTTTATCATATTCCCTAGGAAAGCTAATTGATTTAAGATCTTTAAGAAAGGGCACAAACTGAAGACTTACTCATTTCCACTAGAATTGACTCAATTGTAAAACCTGCACAAAATCATCATATTTAAAAACAATAGGAACTAAATTACAATGTAATAACGAAGCATTTCCACTAAAAAATTTACTTATTTAAATAAATCACAAGTTAAAAATATCTTAGTCTTCCTATGAGTAGGGTTGGTTTAGATGCTGGATTCGATAACTCAAGGTCTTGGGTTCGATCCCGCATCAAGCCTGCTTTCCTCATAGTTCGATACAAGCGGCGCATTGGGCCTTCTCGATGAAAACATTCCCTTTAGTTTTCCTATATTTTTTTGACTTTTTAAAGAATATTTCGTTATTCTATGATTAATTGAGAAATGTGCTATCTAAAATCGTTCAAACCTAGTTTATCAATTCTTAAATCTAGCAAAATATAAACAGAAATTTGATCCTGTCTCATTAAACATTTGTATCAGAAAACCTTTTGGTTGGAGATGACAATCAAGTTGTCTACCCGCGTTCAACCGTACAGGTTATATATATATGGGTATATACAATATATACCGATGTAAGTTAACATTTAAACACCTTAAATATGCCTTCAAAAATAGGCCACGACAACAGTCGCTAGTCTTAACGATTGAAACAGAGGCCCCCCTCATAAATTAAGTAGAAATTTGATATTAAAAATAGTCTTGTAACGAGGCTAAACATGAACGCAAACTTCAAAATGACTAGTATATCATATATATCGGCAAAGTGGTCGATATCGACACCTGGGGGTCCATAACAGATCTTTAGGGGTCGATAAGATAGAAAAACTTACCAAATTGTTCTATGCTTTTTTTAGTTTATAGTAGTAATAAATCTCATTTTTCTTTTAAAACATAGTTTAGCACATTGTATAGGGTAGGATATATGAAACATTTTTGGTTTATATTTCTCTCTTAATTGTTGACATTGATTAATGCTTTTATGAAACATTTCTATGTGGGGTGGGGGTCGATGCGAAGATTTGTATATTAACCCATTTACGGACAATGTTCCTATTATGGAACATAAGTAATTTCATCTTCGTCTGCTTTTTTCAATGACTTTGAATATAAATCGTCTGCGTTTTTTTAGATATCGTCTGCTTTGCTTGGCTTTAAAATTTATGTTTTAATTAAATTGTATTAAATTTGTATTAAAGAGAATTAATAAACGCAAACGATTTTATTTTTGTAAAGTCAAGTTTGTCCGTTAACCGGTTGAGAAAGTAAGTTTGTATATTCAAATTTTTCCTACGCTTCACCTAATATTAATGATTCAATCTTTTTGAATTACACGGTCATGCTCTCATAAATCCTCATAGGTAATATTGCACTATCCGTGCACATGTAGTAAAAACGAGTTGACTTCCCAGTTAAATGAACGTGAATCCACATTTTTTGAGTTGGATCCTTCATTTTATCATACTTTTTCGATCCAAAGAGTTGTTTTTTATTATTATTAAAATTAGTTCATTAGTTTTAATGACTAAATCAAACGAAATGACGTAACAAAGAATGCTTTTGAAAAAACTTCGTAAAAATGGGCAATATCCAACTAAATAAAAATTTCTATTTGCTAAAACCTTCTTGTACTAAATATTTATTATATTCAGCTTGTGCACGGATAGTGAAACATTGCCCTTCTCATAACATACAAAAGATTTTAGATGAAGTACATTTATGAGCTTATAAAGTATCTTATTGTTTTACAAGTGTAACATACAGTGGTCTAGCATGTATTATTTTTGTGAAAACATTTTACAACACTTCATTGATGCAGACAGATTTATATTAGCTTTAAATTTTTGAGAGAATAGAAATAAGGGGTGGAGCATTGCACCACAGGCCCTGTTCTAGATATACAAGTGGTAACATATGATAGAGTTTATTCATAAACATGTGAATTAAGTTTGAAACAATTTAAATATTACACAGAAATTTGTTAATCCGGTTTGTTCTCATTTCTGGCTGCACCACTAATTGCTCATCTAAAATCAGCCTTAAATCCCACAATGAGATTCAAAATTTGCCGAACAGTGGTGACGAAAAAGAATAATATATCCATTCGAATAGAAATTAATGTCAAGTTTTGTTTAAATCGTAGCACTGCGCGCATATTCAAGATATAATTAACGACTATCCCAGTATAAAAACTAGCAATCCCAAAACTACGTGACAAGAAAATTGAACAAGGAGATTACGAGTAAGCAAACCAACCAGTTATCCTTTGGAGGAAAATAAGGCATTGCTACACCGTGGGTAATTAAAGATAAACAAAACCACCTTGATAAACTCAGATGAAAAGGTTTTCATATATTTTTCGATAAAATATAGGTCTATATTAAAAAACTATTATGAACCCATAAACAATACTGTCGAGGGATTATTTAATATGAACAGAAAAGGACATGACAACAAAAAATAATAGATAATTAGAAGAGAATAAAAGCTAAACATTATTGAAAAACGAGGACATTCTAATCTGAATTATAAAATTTTTAGATAAGGAAAAAGCCAAAAAATTTTAATCCAGTAAATCAAGTCAATAAATATTTTGATAAGAACATTAAGATAAGAATAAAAAACTTACCGTCAGATTTTCTCATCTTTTTAGATGGTGGAGGGGCTGCTTTATTTTCTGACTGAGAAGACATTTCAAAAGAAAATAATGGAGGGCGAAAAGATTACAACGGGAAAATGTTCAGCAAAAGAAACAATAAGTGTGAAACGGTAGATGAATGCGCTAAATACAAAATCTACGCCTAAGTAAATTATTTTTAAAATTAAAGAAAAAAATATTATAATAAATAAAAATAAATTAAAATTTTCTCTACTAAAAATAATCTTTAAAATTTACTTTCTTTTTAAATTTTTATATTATTTAACAGGAAACGCAATTAATTATAAAAAATGTAAAACGGTTACAGTGTAATAATATTTTAAATAATAAAGATATTTTTTTAAATAATTAAATATTCATAATAAGTATAAATTATTTGTATTTATACTCTTAAATTTATAATATCGTCCTAGATGGACTGCTATTAAGTGTCCCCTTGACTTTTTTCTCTTTTAAAATTTTTATATTTTCTTGTAATTATTTCTATTAACTGTTTTGTTTTATCAATAAAATTTTCTTCTTCTTCTTCTATTATTGAATTTATATTATTGTATTTATATAATTAAAGATTTTTTCCCAACTATAAATATGCAATGTCTTTTTCTTTTTAAATTCTTTATTTAATTCTTCATTATATGTGAGCATATCAGCACACACTGGAAAGTGCTTTGAAATCTACCTACCTACCTACCTTATATGTTTAGGCATGTATTCCAATTTAAAAAATATTCCAATTTAATGTAATAGAACAAAAAAATATATACAATTATTACAAAAAGACAAAAAATAACTTTATAATGATTTTAATATTTTTATTAATAAAATAAATTAAAAAATAGGATCCAACAAAGTTTTTTTTAGCCACCTTAATCTGCCTAACTACCAATTAGTTCCAGTCTAAAAAGTTTGTAACGACGTTAGAAATAAAAAAACAAAAATTCATAAGTTTTCATTCTAAAATTTTAATGATTGTCAGACTTGTGATTTGATTAATAATTTAAATTTCGAAACCAGGCTAATTAAAATAAACAGATATATTATTTTTAAAATGTAATATAAAAGTTCAAGAATGTTTTGTCTTTTTGAGTGTGATTTTCTTATTCATATATCAATTAATACAATAGGTCTAGCTTGTCCGGATCAATTAGTCTTTCGATAATTCATTGAAATAGTTCAACTGTTCTTTGTTGCTTTGGCTCGTTACAACTGTTTGCTCTTGGACGCATTAGGTTGTGTTTCGAATGTGTCTACATGTTTAACAGTCAAAATACAGGTGGCTTAGAGGATGTGAGATATTGGCCCTTACATTAGAAGTAAGCATGTGTGAAATTTTAAGGCTACGAGTGAGGTTTGATCTTAGCTAAGGTAGATCTAAAGTTAAATGTTTAATCTTAGCTGTTTATTTTTTAGATTTTAAACTCTCTACCGTTGATTTATTTAAGATCCTTCCGTCATGCTGCTTCCAATGACGAGCTATTTGTCATCACGGGGATTTATGTTATTGACCCCATAGAGTTATCCACAAGCCCAGAGATTTCTATCTGCGTTTACAAATTATGTCAGCCAATTTTTAACTATTTTTGAACATATCCTGTCAACTTTTGACAAAATCATTCCACCTCCCTCTTTCTAACTTGATGTAATTTTATTTTTCTATCAATGAAAAAAATGTAACATGTTCCTAAATAACAATAGTCTTAGATATTTTATTTCGATTTTTTATAATATTATTCATTTATTCAATCAAGACGAGAAAAAAACATTTACATAAAAAAACGATGAAATCAGTAAGAAGACAGCCAAGTATATCCTAATGTTTCTTTCATTCTTCTGTCTATATGTCGATCGGATCAAAAATATTTTTAGTAAAAACTTCAATAGTTTCACTCTCTTCCTACTCTTTGTCTTCATCATGATACGTGTCTTCCGAAACTACGCCTGCATCTGCACTACGCACTCTCTCTTGTGCATTTATTCCTTTGATGCCCGAATGATATCGATTACATTTCAGACCGGTACACATCTTCTTTACCGTATGACCCTTCTAATCCTTCTTCTGAAATGAACTGCTGAACACGTCAAAGCATTCATGTCTCAAGCCCAATAACTTCATAAGCAGCTCCTACAATTGTGTGCGAAAGTGGACATTTTTGGGTCAAAGGATAGACCCAAAAATGCATCAGTAGCACAATATGAATTCATTGAGGAAGAAAAAGTGTATGCAATTGTTATGTATTTCAGGCTTGGGTCATTCTGATTTTATCATCGTAGCATCATCTATATTTGTGAAACTTTTTTGTGCTAGTTTAATATCCATCAGAGGCGTAGCCAGTGGGGTCAGTGGCGCAGCGAAAAATATAAAATGGGTTGGCACAAAGGACACATTTTTTCATCTCTAATTTATCAGAAACTTAAAAGTCAAAAAATTTTTATTAAAAAGTTGAAGACTGGAAATTTTTGCAAAAAAAATTTAACACTTCATTGATGCTGATAGATTTATATTAGCTTCAAACTTTTAATCTTCATGGCTTTTTATTCCAATTTCACTAGATGTATTCGCCTTTGGCTTTGGGGACAGCCCCGTGGGTGGACCTATCTCTGCCAGGCAGACCTGGGTCTTTCAGCTGGTATAACAAAGCGATGAGTTTTGCTTCCACACGTACAGCATACCTGCAGCTACTTAGTCTTAAGGATTTGACTATCATGTTCAGAAAGTGGATATAGAAGAAATGGTATCATGTGATGTCATCTTCACTATTGAAGATACTGAAAACCGTGGTTTCAATGTTAATTTTGTCTGCAATGCTTAGGGCATGTCTTTGAATGAGGCAGCGAGCAACGTGTAGTTCTCCGAGTTGATCTGGTCTTAGCACAAGCCTTTCTCATAGGAGAAGAAGTACAGCATTTCTGATAGATTGTCTTTTCCTCATCTTTATGAAAGGTAACGAATCTAAATCTATATACCCTGCAATCAGCCATTTGGATTCATTGTTGATGATCTTCCAAAATTAAGCAAAGAACTTCGTCGTTCTAACCGCGTCAGATCACCGATCATGCGTTTTTCTCTCTGTTTTCTCCCCGTTCTCGAATCCTAAATCTTTCAATTAATTTCTGACATTTTCTACCATCATCAAGTTGATGCTGAAGAAGTCTAAAATCTCCTTATTTGTCCTCCTCTCTGGGATTCTAAAGAGATGGAAATCATTTAGAATTTAGATGAAAACATAACTGACAACGAAAGTAAACCAAATGCATAAAATTAGCAGTTGAAAATTGTCAATAAATATCATATTTACCCTTACGTGTCCGAAAGGACTTTGGTTAGTACAGAATCATTAGCAATAGTTTGTATCATTGCACTTTACAATTTGCAGCTGCTGCTGTGATTGACAAATGTGGCAAGTCTTCGAACTTTTTGAGTTATTGGACCCAATGTCCACATGTGCTTTGGTCTAGAATCTAGACGAAAGCTTGTTAGCTTCATATCGTTACCTCTCCGTTACACTCCTTCCGTTAGGACAGAGTCTTTATAGTTCAGTAAACTTATGATATCATTCTTTCCTCATTCTGGCATAACAATCTTTAGAATTACTTGATAAGACTTTCATGGTGTCTTCAAACGGAGGTGTGCCAATGAGTCCCGATTCAAGTTAGATATTCTCAATCTTATTAGCTTCTGCGTGTTCTTGCTTAATCTGCTTCAATACTTTTGCATTCTTCATGCGACTTTCATTCTGTTCTTTGATTTTTCTCCTCTATATCTTATCTTTATCATCTTATTTTCTGTAACTCATTAACGCGCTCTTTGTATTCCTCCTCACTCAGACGTTTTCTCTGCAATTTAGATTTAACTCGTTAGTTTTTGATTGATGCCTGCTTGTAACATCAAAATGTTAAAGTACATATAAAATACAATTCCGCCACATTTTCCCACCTTATTCCATACTCATCATTCATACCCGGGCATGAGTTATCATTGATACATGATAACTTACTAGACATATTTTATTCAACCTGTAAAAAAATAAAATGTATACAAAAAGTAATGAATATATCGACAAATTATTGTCGTGCTGCAAGACTAAGAGGTATGTTTTTGTAAGCAATATATATATACTAATTGTAAGCAATAAAAACATACCTCTTTGTCATGCTCGACCGTGTAAAGGTAAAGAAGGGTATTTGTATAATCGGCTTCTTTCTTTCACACGGCCGTGCTGCACGACTTTGCAAATAAAATGTATATCCGCATTTTCGGGCCCTACGACATGGCGTATAGGCTAATCGGGCCCTGCTCATACATATGAAAAACTGACAGACCCCTACATCAACGCCTCCATGAACACCAATACCACATCATAAAACACATAAGTGCAAACCCATCACATTCTTTTGATTTCACCTATGCCAAAATTTTATGCACCTTCTCATCTGAAAATTTACTATTTCTAGAAGCCTGGCACTCCCTATTAGAACCCAGTGCCATCAATCAACACATAGATACACCTAATATAAATCTTAACACAATTCACACTCATCACCTCCACCATCCATCCTTATATCCAATTGTTAACAAAACGAACCACACTACCTATTAATTAAACATGTGCAACCATGACTACCCTTTACACTATGATCTTCATCATTTCTTCTTGATAATGAAACGTAGTTGTTCTGAAATATATTGTTTATTTTCAAAAAAAGCCTTACACAATGGAACAAAATATTACATTTACTAAAACTGGAAATCAAAAATGTAATCGCCCCCTTGATGTAATAAATGCTGAAACAGCCTTGTAGCCAGATTCTCAACACTGGACCGAGTGACAAAGCTGATTTCAGGGTGACTGAGGTAAAAAATTATCATGCTTTCGGAAATTCCTGTTGGTGTTTGATAACACATGGAAGAATCTATAACTGAGCGTTTTCCAAAATTATTAAAAATTACTTTTCCTTTTTGGAATATAAAATATAATATTATGATTTCAAGTATTGGCGTATTAACACTTATTTGGCTTTTTAGCTTTCAAATAATCGTATATTTGCATATTTCCAGGTTATGGAGTTGTTGAAGGAGTAAAAAAACAAAAAGATTTCAAAATTTATTTCTGAAAAAATTGAAATTTTTTAAGAGCAATCATCGTTCTTCAAAAGTGTAGTATCAGTGTATAAAAGAAATGCTAGGAGGGAATCTTCAGCAATGGATGGAGTTGAAACTAAGCCAAACTTTCGTATACGAAAAGCATGAGAGTGATGGAGAGCGCTAAAAATAGAAGAAGAATTTGATATTTTGGAAAAGAGAGCAAACTATGGATTCATTTCTTAACTTGTTAGACCAATTTACAGAGGGAAGGGCCGGTCATTCTTTAAGGGCCAATGCCCAATGAATGAAAATAGTCTGCTTTATATATAGTATACTACAGTTAACACTCGATATAAGCACTCAGTTGGGACTGCTCAAACTGGTGCTTATATCCAAAAAACATGATAGAGTGAATTACTAATCACAAATAAAATTTAAAAAAAAAACTACTATTTTTTTTCAAATAACCAATGACTTCATTAAAAGAAGGCAAATTTAAATTACTTTGAAAAATAATCACTAATAGGAAATTGTCGTAATCGTGTACCATCAATAACTTCAACTTGAAATTTTTTCGCTTTTTTTAGATCCAATGTTGTAACCTTCTATTTTTCAAACACTTGTTTAAAGTTGATTGATCGATCATCTGTGAGACTTCTAAGAGAGATATTTTTGATTCTTCCTGTTCTTCTTCTGCGGGTTTATGTTCAAAAGTTGCATTAACTAAAACTTCTTTGACTGTTAAAATCAAAAAAATTCTAAAATCTGTTTTTTGCTTCTTCTTGTTCATCCAAACTAAAACATTAATTATTGTGTCAATTGAAACGCTGTTCCAGAAATCTTTCAGCAAATGAAAAGCATCAAGTATTGTGATCATTCCCGTCACCAGACTCCAAACACAGGAAGGGTCAAGGCAGTGTATACATTTATATATTTTAGGGGAATTCCAGTGAGGACAAAATAAAACCAAGGGGGCAAAGACGCCTTATCAAAGGGCCTGGTTGTGATAGACTTTGCAGCCTTCTTCATTGCTTCATCTTAGCCACTATCCAAACGAGCTGATTAAATTTTTTGAAGGTGAGTCTTAATGCTCCGTATATGCCAGCATCAAATGGTTGTATTATGGAAGTTGTGTTAGCTCGCAAGAAAAAGTTTCGATATTAGAAGTTTTAATCTAAAAACTGAACCATATGTATACAATTTATAAACGCTAGAAAATTGAATTAGAGATGGCATAGAAACAGAATTTTTGGGAAAATATACAAATAGTATTTAAGGAGAATGTTGATCTATGTATGTTAATCACTATAGTAGTAGTTACCTTTATGTTAATATCTGTTTCCATCCATCGTTAGCAAGCACTTAAAATGTCTATTTCACATTTCCACCCTCAACCACCCAACGTAACACATAAAAATTATGATTTGATAAAGAAAGAATATAATCTAAATGCTACTGTTTATTTTTATGATGTTAGATTTAGAACAGCTCTGTTTAAAAATGCAATATCTTTGACGGTTTGGCTTTTTGAAGCTGATTCTGCAGAAATAAGTTAGCCAGCAAGACTAATCAGCACTTGTTACTATAAAACATTACGCGCAACAATGGAAGGTGTAGGAAAATTCCTTCAATATAATAACGTATTGTATGTATGCAATAAGATTAAGCTTAAGGTACCGTGGAGTGTTTAAATCGAGAAGGCACAATTGCGACGCTGGTATCCAACTATGAGGAAAGTGGGCTTGATATGGGATCGAACCCAAGACCTTGAGTTATCGAAACCCAGAATCTAACCAACTTTACTCACGCCCAAAAAATGCCTAACGACAAAATGGAGCTTTGATGATGTAAAAGTGGCAGTGTGCGTGAAGTACCTACTGATGTTAGACTTTATATAATCGGATATGAACTATGAATGAACTGAACATCTTTTAAATTATATAATTTTTTAAGAATTAATTCGCAAATAGCCACAATAAGTTTTTAGCAAATGATGCACACACCCCAAATTTATTATTGTTTATTTATTATTCCTGATCTCGGTCCCTTCTTCATTATGCCTATACAAATAAATTTTTTATCTTAAAAATTTTCCTTCTCTTTTCAACGTTGATGACTACAGGAAAAACAAAAAGATGATCATTGTTTTTTCACAATCTGGAAAATTTCATAAAGCGAAGCGTTCTTTTACATGTTCTGTATTGTGGATGCACTATTAAACTGCCATTTTAATTATTTGTAAATGAAGCACACACATGAGTACACGAGCACACTTTATATATTTCACACACACAACTTATCTTACAGTAAACGTAGAAGGAAATGGACTTTTATTTAAAAGGAGAAACACATATGGCAGATCTCACAATGCTGGAGAAATTTTAGAAGCGCATTCTTAAACGCGTGACGTTAGGTAACAGCTAGATAATAATTTTGATTTCCAATTCAAGCTGGAGTAGTCTTTGAATAGCTTTTTAACTCTGCAGAAGTATTATTCATATCATTTCTTCTTTTCATATTCATCATAGCTTTTGTTCACATATTTTGTTGGACTCCCCAGCAGCGAGGTGTTGTAGCTAAATGCATGTTAACAATTGTAAAAAGGCTGACCAATCCATCAGTAGTTCTACCAGAGATCTAATACATTTGAGCAAATTAGGGTATCAGTTAGAAGTTCTCAGATCAGTTAGGAGAAATTAGGAGTTTAGTGGATAAGTGAATTGTATTATTCACGAATGTTTGATCAATTTAGAGTGCTATATTTTGATGACAAACGAAAAGCAAGATCGAATATTAAAAAAATTGAGTGAAGAGAAGCTTTTAGAACTGATTGAAGTTAGCAAGCTATATGAAGGCATAAATAGCAACAATCCCAAAGATAGGCAAATACACTTAAAACAGTAGATGCATAGCGCGCATCGAGCAACACCGCTGGAATGACATGCGCACGCTTTTTTGTGGAGAAAGTGTGAAGAAGCTTGGTGATAGTCCATCAGGAGAAAGACAGACCAGCGATGATATTCTGGATTCAGGTAGGAATTACGATCAGCCTAAAAGTATAAACACGGAAACTTCATTCGTTGTAAAGAATGGAGGTTTTCTTATGTAAGAAGAGGCAGCATATGGTGACAAAGCTACTAAAGACTTGAGTCAAATAGGGGAAGCAAGGCTTTGGAAGCAAATTAAGACGTAGAGCGAGGTGGGTTTGCTTTTTGTTTCAAACAGTCATCTTTTGAATAAGTGACCTAATTCTGTTAGTTTTTGTCGTAGGAAAATCCTAAGTCTAGTAAACAGGATATTTGCTACGATTAGACTTCTCGCACGATGTATAGTTACGGCAAAAATTCTTCTAAGAAACAATTGGCGAATTTTTTTTATCAGATTACAACAAACTAAATCTTAATTTTTGACAAGAACTTTGAGGATAGGTGAAAATATTGAAAATATATGTAACTATTTTCTTTGGATTGGATTTATCATTATGTGATAAAATAAATCGATATTAGTACTCTCTTATACGCAAAGATGTAGACGGTTTTGGTGGAAATGGTACATGAATTTTTGGGCTTTTAATCAATGGAACGAAGAACGCGGTGCAATAAAAGCCAGGTGAAAATGTTTTAGTAAGAGAAAGCGTTCAGTTAAAAAAGGAGGACGCTAAGAAAGATCATTGCGGTTGACAGAAAAGTTTTAGTTAGATAGAGAGATTTATGTGAAATAGAATCATGCTGAGTTTCTGTTGTACAGATCATTATAGGCAAATGAGAGAACGTAACATTCAACCAAAATGCGAATGCATCATTTCATGGCTATTTGAAAATTGCACATTTGTGAGATCCAAGATTTGTTACATAAAAGTGTGTTTTCTTTTACGTCTACCACAACAAAGTTAATCTATTTCTTGATAACTTTCAGACGTGTTGCAAACTCCGGATGTAGTAAATTAACCAACTTTCTTCAACCAGCTTTTTTCGTGCTGAGAAAATCTTGAGGATTATTTACAAAAAAGAAAAGAGCTTTATGATTTATTTCCATCCATAACAATATTTGATGCATCTTGCCGTCTAGTGAATTTTTCTTAATCAACGCTATGATCACCGTTCCTTTTAAGATAGTTAGTTAATTAAAAAGTTGATTCTTTAAAAAACCAACCATTCATAAAATGTGTATTAGGCTGCTTCTTAATTTTACGATTTTTTCATTTTCATCAAAAATTATGCTTCTAACTCTCAAACTGGTTCATATATGGATACTGATTGCACAGATAAAGTTTTATTGAAATATAAGCTCAACAACAAAAAAAAGGGAAACTAAATAATCCTTTGTGGAAGCTCTCATTTTCAGGCCATGTGTCTGAAGTTCACTTTGCAAGAAAAATGGATCGATAGCAATTTCTCGAGAGAATATTTGTATTTTCCGTGACAAAGTCTTCCAACTTTATATCAGGTATCACGCGGAAAGGAACCTTGATTCTCTTGACAAGTTCATTCCCTCTTTTTTAGACTGATATGTATGAAATCTTTAGTGTCCGTGAATTTTATATCATTCGCTGTTTCAATCGCAAGTTAGCTAATACGACTACTATATTATAATGTATGTTTGTGGGTATTTTTGAAGCTCTTAAACGAATTTTTTGCTTTGACACTTTTGGATATTCTTTTAACTTTTCAAAATAAAAAGGCTTAGATATCATATCTAAAGAGTTTTCATGGTCAAAGCGATTCTAATTATTTTATCAGTCTGCTCTTTTTAATTTTTTTGAAGATTAATTTTATATTCACAAAAAGATTACTTTCATAATAGATTACACAAATATACTTGATGGAATTGAAACCTTTCAACTAAAGCTCCGGGAGCTCAAGATACAAAATTTAATCACGGCTCTTTTACGGAATATACAAAGATGTAGTTACAAAATACTCATTTATAATCTCATTTGAGCACACAAAGTATCCTTACATGATCATATGGATACAAAATATGCATATGTCATCTCCTTTAAGTCCGAAATGTAGATACGGAATATTCATATGTGTAATGGCTAAGAAAGTGTAAAAGTATAAAAAGGAACTACTTGATATGATCACAGGGCTCAAAATACTTTTGACAGAACACGACTCGAAGATGAGTGCTTCTGACACAAAGTGCACATTGGCGATGATGAAGGAAGCGAGTGTGCACCAAAAAATACTAAAAGCAAAAAGATTTCGTCATTAATTATGAAGAGCACTTTGAGAATGGAAGCTGGAAATCGTGAGAACTTCAGAATAATAAAGCTAATAAATTTTATTTGCCAAAATGTTTGAAATACTCGCAAAGTTGAAGATGCCGTGTATCTATAAGGAAATATGAATTGACGAAAATTTAAAAATGAATTTTATGAAATGTAACCTTAATAATACTTTACTTCAATGTAGAAATGGCGGGCAAACATACACAAATACAATGCACATCATTTCTAATGGGACATATGCTTTTGAAGGAAAAATTTGGGGGGAAAATATACACATTCATTGAGAGCCTTGACATTTTAACGCAAATGAATAGAACACAGAAGCATGGGAGTATGCAAGGATTGAAAAAAGGAGTAACTTGCTTCTCTTGGATTTTAAATACTTATATTATATAGTTCATTTTATACAATGGTAAATGAGTTTTTAATTGATCTTTCATCATAATCTTGGCCATATATTTATAGTATACTTTAGTTAACATTTATACCTTTATTTTATTGAATACTGTTAGAACAGTTGTTTTTGCAAAAACAAAGTGTTTTATTTTAAAAAGATGTGAAATTTTCAATAATCCATTTTTTTGTTTTTTATAACAGATTTATTAACTAATTTTTATTCTTTGCCCCACCTGGTAGAGTTCCAGTCGACTTGCATGCACACAAGTATAGATATTTGAGTATCGATGATTTGTTCAATGCCATCGGGTCTATTATAAGACAAAGTGAGGAGATTTTAGAACTTGTTTTTGCTTTATATCTATTTTGCTTTTTTTTTGCTTTTTGCTTATATAATTTTTTATATTTTAGAGCTGGATTTTAGCGAAATCAAAAAAAACAAAGAAGGATGATGATATTTACCTTCTATCAAAGATAAAAAGCGCGCACAAGATGCGAGAGATGGAAGCGAGAAGAGTCCACAAGCCAAAGAGTCTTTGAGTTAATGGAGTCACTTTGGGCAAGAACAAAGAGAAAATGACATTAAAAAAGGGTGCATTTTCGCAACAAAAAAAAAGATACTTTGATTGGGAGAAAGGATGTAGAGGTTGTGGGTCAAAAATCTCGGCTTCATGAAGGAAAAGTAGGACGTGAGAAGGGCGATGCATCCGATCAAACAGAGCCAACAACGAACGAAGCTGATCAGAAACTCCCTACTCAGCATTATGTGTAATCTAAGTTGAACAATAGAAATAGCAGTTTGAATCAACTGGCTGGGAGCAGGAGCTTACGAAAATTTTAACATATTTGAAACATTTTTCAAAAATATAAATATCAGTTGCCGTTATCCTGATAAAATGCATACATTTATAATGGGAATCCAAAGAATTACCCAAATTTTAATAGGAATCAAATTCATCAATTCTTCATTCATACGTGGATAGTGGGAATATCGTATAATACCCAAGTAAGATATCAAAACCAATCTCATTATTTTCCTTTGCAATTCTATTGTCTATAACTTAAATTTGTATGAACTATCATTTGTTACGATATATTGAAAACGATATATAAGTACTTTAACCCCATTTGTAATCGGGCGCGTAAAAAAATAATAGTACAAAATTGGCTCAATTATATCCCTTCAAATTTTGTGACTTTTCCCAAAATTGATAGCTGCATCTTTTGGTATTATTTTTATAGTAGTTGAGTGCCCCTCTCCTGTAAAAAACTGTCAATCAAAATCAATAATTAACATTTTCAACTGTAGTTAACCTTATAACTTAGGCCACAGGGGTGGCCAACCCATGACGCCAAATTGGTGCAAATCGAGCATTCAAAATAACTTTGTATTTAATTCCAACCTTTAATAAATTTCATAATTAAATTATTTTGAAAAAGGGCAATTTTGGATACATCATAACAGATAAAAATTGAATTTTAAAATTTATCAATATAAACTTTATATTTATTAGAACGCTGAATTTTTTAACTTTTTTGTTATTTGTATATTTATCTTAATGCGTTTAAATTGAAGTTGAAGTTCTTCATTACACAATAGGGAAAAATTGGATCTATGCAACTTTCCTCATTTGAAATAACAGTATAAAAGTGTATACGTACACGTCTACAGTGTATTTAGAATACTTAAAGTTATTGCCAGAGTCGTTTGGAAGTCGTTTTTAGCGATTTTGAAAAAGAAAAAATATCTTGATTAAGGAAGATTTGCTGGAAATAAAGAAGTTTTTTCAAAAAAAGCTTTTCCATCAATGATAATAATAATGATTAAAAACAATCATGCTTAACAGATTCAAACTTGAATACTTATTTGTCGCTTTCTGATTCTGAAACGAACTCTAAATTTCATAGTGAAATCAATCCATTTCAAAAAGCTCATTAATTTCGTGTTTATCGTTTATTTTTTTAAACTTAATATCTAGACAAAAAATTCCCATTTTTTATTTTTTGCAAAAGTTTAAAAAGTCGAATATAAAAAACCAGTTAAAACTTTTAAATGAAAGAGGAAGAAAAATAATTTTTTAGCGCCTTGCAATTTGGTATTAACATGATTGGCGCATATTCTAGAAAAGGTTGGAAAAGACTTAGGGTCTATATTATATACTGCCTTGAAAATTTATAATTATATACAGCTTTGAACGCATTGATTTGATCAATTGATTATTGATTTTTCAATAATCATGGCTTCTTTTTAGAGCCTGTCAATCAAAATTTTGATTGATGAGATATATATCTAATAAAATATTCCTTCAAATTTATATAAAGTGTAAGTTTTTATACTAAATCGACCATGTTGGTTTCATTTCTCGACTGTTTTTTTATTTAAAAATATCTACAAGTGTTACAATAATTTTGCTGAATTTAGATAGAACATCTTTATTCGACCAGGGAAACAGTTTCTTGATGGTGTATATCCTACCTTTAAATTTATAACATTAACATAGCTTAGTTTTTTTCTAAACACTGTCTCCAAAAATCAGGAAAATATGTCAATGTCATTATACTTTGAAAGCTTTTTTTATTATATTTTTCCATGGATAAAAAAAGAAAAAATTATATTCTTTCATTTTAAAATCCTAAGAAAATGAGAATTTGTTCTTGTTAAAAGTGGAAGCATCATACACAAAACTCATGATAAAGATTAGTTGATCTAGAAGAGGGATCAGCAACTTTTTTACCCCTTGACCCCTATAACATTTGTTTTCATATCGACCCCCACCCCACATAGAAATGTTTCATAAAAAGATTAATCAATGTCCGAAAGAAAAAAACCAAAAATGTTTCATATATCCTATCCTATACAATGTCCTAAGCTATGTTTTAAAAGAGAAAGGAGATTTATTACTACTGTAAATTAAAAAAATGCATAGCACAATCTGGTAAGTTTGTCTATCTCATCGACCCCTAAAAATCTGTTATCGACCCCCACGGATCGATATCGACCCCCACGGATCGATATCGACCCCCACGGATCGATATCGACCCCCACGGATCGATATCGACCCCCACGGATCGATATCGACCACTTTGCGACCCCTGATTTAGAACAATAACTTTAATCATATATATATATATATTATGTTGACTATATTTTTTAAGGTATACTCAGTAAAGATATAAACTTTATTTTAAATAAAACTTCATTTGCAAACTAGAGTTAGCAAATAAATTAAAAAAATAATTCATTTTTTATTTTGCAATATTTATCTTTATTCTAAGCCCCTTCTATTATCCTTTTTATGATCCTGTCTACACTCTCTTCTTTTTCTAGTATATATATGGGAAAAAAGAAAGAAACAAAAAATAGAAAAGAATTTGGAGTCTTAGCAATGTAAAATTGAGTTATAATTGGCAACATTTATTTACAAATACATAAAATACAAATATTTTTGCGAAATGATGTTTTATTTATAAGACTAACTTGCTAATACAGAAACCTATCTTATATTTTTGCATTGCTGTATACAGTTAATCAATCTTTAGTATCACTATATAACGGAGCATGAGATGGTGGAGAAGAATATGCTTTTATTATAAAATGAATAATAGTTTTTTACTCATACATCAGCATAGATAAAAAGACACAATGTTAATAAATGATGCTCTTTATTTTTCATTTTTGTGTGCTCAATTTTTTCTCCTTTTAAAAATTGTTGTTATAGAGATAGATACCTATGTTTTCTAAACTTAGCATAAAATATCCTACTATTACTGCTGTTGAACTAAATGTAAAATGAAAATCAGAAATAGCTGATGATTTTAAAGTAGTGCTAATACACTGCTAACTTGGTTGAAATCTTAGTATAAAATCAAAGTTTTTTATTAGAAAAGTTGAGCAAAGCGTAAAAGAATAAAAAGAGTTTTTACACCGACGTTGAAGAGGTTCTTTTTCTTTGGTACAAAAATGTTAGATCATAAAACATTCTTATTTCAGGAGCTGTACTTTTGGCTAAAACCCAAAAATTTTACCTTAAATTTAAATGCAGTGAGGTTTGACTTCACAGGTTTAAAAAATGGCATGATATCACTTTTTGGACAATTTTTGGTGAATCAAAAGATGACTCGCAGAATCATTAAACAAATTGTCTGAAAATAGTTTGCTTCCCATTTTGAATACTTATGCACATGAGGAAGTTTATGATGTTGACGGAAATATTTGTTTTTTAAATTATTAACGTCTTCATCATTTATGCTAAAAGAAGAAGAATGCCATGCCTGCAAATTTTCTAAAAAAAAGACGAACTATAACAGATAGGGATAAACTTCCTCTGTTGGTAATTGGCAAATCGTTAAAACCCATTGTTTTAAACCTGTCAAAACTTTGCCAACACAATATAAAGCTAATAAAAAAGCTTGGATGGGTGGAAAAATATTTATTTCATGGTTGGAAAAGCTAAATAACCGTTTTCGAACCCAAAGCAGCATCATGTTCTTGTATTAGTTAACTTAACATCTAATCCAAAGACAATTCTAACAAATATAACGTTAACGTAAATGTAAGATCAGGTATCCAACCTATGTGTGGTGTGAACAATGCTTGGGAATATTTGGCTTCTATTCTAATATAATTTACTCCAAGTCATTCCTCATTCTATTCAAATGGCAAACATTGCGAGTATTTGGCTTCTATACTAACTCCAAGTTTTTCCTCATTCTATTCTAAATTTTGTTGATTAATTTAAATGCTATTTTGTGAAAAAATTGTGTATAAATAGTATGACTTCTGTATTTATTCCAATAAATTTAATAAAGGCTTGTTAGGTTTTTCCTTTCCTTTTTTGCTAATTCTACATAAATTTATTCATCATCAATTTATTTCTTCTATGTACAAAGTCATCCGTTTGGAAAAATTTGATATATCTTTTCCTCATCCTCAGGCTTCTAAACTTTGGAACAGGAACTTTACCACTTATTTGTCTGTTATTGATTCGCACAGTCCTAATAAGCTTGAAGTTCCTTACTTGTACCCTGGAACATTTGCTGCAGACATCATTGAAGGATTTTAGTTTTTACCATGCAATTGAGCTTCTCAAAGAGGCCTATGAAAAACCATCAAGTATCGTTAAAGGTTGACATTTGTTTTCAACACGCCTGCAGCAGAAAAATGAGTCTGTGGATCAAAGCCTTTCAGTTTCAGCCCGTTTGCTGACGATTGTTGTTTTAAAGAGATAAGTGCTACAATATACAGAGATGAGTCTGTTCAGGGTTCGTTCATATGTGGACTCCGCTCTTCTGCAATACGTGTTACATTCTTAGAAAGTGATGATTTGGTTCTTAAGGATGCAACATAATGTGCTAGCGCTTTGGAACAAGCTCATCTTCGTGCTGAGACCTAGGACTCAAAATTTCACCTGTAGCTGCTGCAACTACAACAACTGGTCTTGAAGAATTACCTATTAATTCTAATTTTTATGAGAATATTCTGGCTGATTTTAACGATTCTCAAAAGGTGCCTCAATCAGAAACGCTTTCTGTCACATTTCCGATAAGCCATTTTTTGAATGGCAAATGCTCCAACTACGGAGGAAACCGTAGATAATCAGAGAAACCAAAAGATAATCATTGTTATTGTCCTTCAAAATATAAGGTATATCTAAAATGTGGCAAACTGGGCCACTTTACTAAAGCATGCCGTTCTGCTTCATCAAACATTTGCCCTTCTACTTCTGCTGTGATTCTAGTTCACTTTGGCGAAGGCCAATGTTCTTTTTCCTTTACCAACATTGTCAAAGTAAAGAATAAAATTTTGAATGTTAAATAAAAGAAAATTGATTTCTCTTTACTTTCTAATTCTTGCACTGACATAATAGTTGGAATATCTTTTCCAAAATTTCACATTTTTCGACAATATGTGGTGAATCAAAAAATGGATCTACATATCTTTTGGAGGATCACAATATGCCCTCAATGTGTGTGCTCTCATCAAGATCAAGTATAATCCTGTGAAACTGTTTCAAAATTTAACTCCTGAATGCACCCTAATTGCCACTAGATCTAGAACATATCACCCTGAAGATGCTAAATACATTGAAAAGGGCGTTCAAAAGATGCACCGAAAGGATGTTATTGAGCCTAGCCATTTTCAATAGCGTACTCAAATTGTTGTGACCTCAGGCTCTAATAACAAGAAAAACTTTAATGGTTTATTTCTCTAAAACCATCAACCGTTTTACTTTGCTCGATGCCTATACTTTGCTACGAATTGAAGAGATTGTAAAGCAGATTGCTCAATAAAATATTTCCAGTGTTATTGACCTATCGAAAGCTTATCACCAAATTGAAATTTGGAAGGAAGGTCGTCGCCACAATGCTTTTCTAGTTGGAAACGAGCTGAATCAATTTAAACGTATTCCTATGGGTGTGACAAACGGAGTTTCTGCTTTTCAACGTTTCATGAAATCGTGTATATCAGAAAATAATTTATCAGGAACTTTCGCATACTTATACGATATAACGATTCGTGGAAAAACAAAAAAAGAACAGGACGATCATTTGAAATGTTTTTTAGAGGCTGCTTCAAGTAGTATTCTTAAAATAAAGCATGACAAGACAACGATTTGCGTTTCTTGTATTCATTTACTTGGATAGAAAGTTTGTAATGGACTCTTCAGCATGATCCTTAGCGTATGAAATCCCTTCTGTAAATGACTTCTCCATCCGATTTCAAGTGCTTGCAAAGATGTCTTGGCTTGTTCGCTTATTACGCAAAATCGTTACCAAATTACTCTTCAAGAATTCAACCACTTGTCCAAAACAAGCTTTATACTTTGCCTCCTTTGGCTATAAAAGCATTCAAAGAATTGAAAAATATGCTGTGAAGAAAACCATCAAAAGATCAAAAACAACAAAATTATGCGGTGGACAACAGAACTTCTCCCATATTCTTACGATATAAAATATCGTTCTGGAACCGAAAACACATTGGCTTATGTTTTATCCCGGACATGTGGTGCTACTGCTCCCTTGAGGGAACTGAAATCTCCGCATAATTCATCCTGGAGTTTAACGCGTTTGGCACTTTTTTGGATCGCGTAATATGGCATATTCAATTAATTAAGTAAGTCATGTTAACTCCGAGTGTCTTGCCTGTGCTAAATTAAAACCCCATTTCTTCATACCTCGAAGTACTCTAATTCAAGTCACAGCTCCATTTCAGCGTCTTTCTACCAACTTCAAAGGACCAGTCTCTTTATCTTTAAGTTGTCGCTACTTATTCACTGTTATTGGCGAATAAAGTACATTTCCCTTTGTCTTTCCTTGACAGGATTGCACTTCCCTAACAGCTATGAAATTCTCAACCACTATATTTTCTATTTTTGGATTTCCTTCAGTTATCATTCTGATCGAGGTGCTCTTAGAATTAGTTCAAGTATTACAACTGCATACAATCCAAGAGGAAACAGCCAGTCTGAAAGATTCAATGGTATTATCTGGAAAACCATCATGCTATCATTCGAATCGAAGCAGTTACCACTAAGCGCTTGGCAAGATGTTCTATATGAATCTCTTCATGCCATCCGCTCACTTTTTTACACCTCTACTAATGCCACCCCTCATGAACGTATCTTCAGTTTTGAAAGGCATTTTTCGAGTAATGTCCTACCTTCCTGGCCTTGTAAACCAAGTGAAGTTACTGAAGCATTTTAATAGCAGAAGTAAGTATGACCATGATAGAGAGATTGTAGAGCTTCTTGAAGCTAAGTCCAACTATGGAAAAACCCGCCATTAAAATGGACAAGAGAACTCAGTTGCTTTAAAGTCTCAGTTGTTCATTCGATCATTTTAAAGAGTATAAATTAGGCTCAATATGAATGGCTAATTAAGATTTTAAAATAGTAGCACTTCTTAATTGACAACAGATCCCAAGTTTATGTGCTTTTTCTGCAAATGGGATAGTCGAACTAAATCGGAACAGTATGTTCGATCGAAATGGCCTGCAAAAAAATATATGACGTTTGAAAGTCATAATGCATTGAAAAGTTTAGTTAACAAAAGAAAAAATCATTTTCCCACCATTACATATAACACTTGGTTTAATGAAACAGTTCACAAAAGCACCGCAACACAACCAGCCATGCTTCGAGTACCTCACATCGTTTTTCCCTAAAATAAGTGTTGCAAAGGTAAAATAAAGCATATTTATAGGTTATAAAATTTTTGAAACAACAATGGATGAAATTGAACTAGCAGCTTTTAAAGATACATGCAAAGGATTTTCGGAAAGCAACACGATAGCCAAAAAGAACTTATAGTAAAAACCGAATTAAAACTTTCCAAAGTTTAGGATGCATTCTCTCATTTCCTACATTCTCATCTTTCCCAACAAACACAGGGGATGTGAGTGATGAGCATGTAGAAAGATTCCATCAAGACATAGTGGCCTCAATGGAAAAAAGATATAAAGAAAAATGGAACTCTGCTAGTTAGCTGATTTTTGTTGGAATCTTAAGCGAGACAACTCTGAAACATCTTATAAACAAAAAACTAAATAAAAAATATTTTGAACAAAAAGCAAAACTTTTCATTTTGCTTTCAAATACTTGCATACAAGCAGGTAAAATATAAAAATCATTTTACATACATTTGTGATTCCACAGCTTTTATTGTAAAAAGACACGTTATATTTGATATAACAAAATATTGAATACTTTTGTTCTCATCAATTTATATAAAAATAAGCTTGGACTGAAAGTGTTCATTTTTTATCTTCTCATGCTTACAGCCCAAGCATAGGTCTTGTGGAAATTATATACATATGGCTATTCCATTAGTAATCAGTTAAAAAATGATAATCTTTATTTTGGAACATAAACAATAAAATTAATATGTATATATACAATTTTTTTATCATAAGTATAACACACGTCAGAAAAGCGAGACACTTAAATAGTTTCCTCTTCATCATCTTCTAAGAATTGCTTCCATGTGGAAGATGCATCATTAGTGCTATCACTATCATTGTCACCACCAATATTTGATTTTATAACAAATCTATCTCTGCCATTCCAATGGTCACATTGTAACTTGCGACCACCATACCACCTCCCATTCAACGCAGAAACACAGACATCTGCTTCCTCAAATTCTTTAAACGTTATCGTGGCAATTCCTTCACTGTTTTTCTAAAAAATAATATTATTATTATCTTTGGCAGGTGACAAATTAGTAGTTCATTTGAACAACATTCGGACACCCACCCAGTTTGTGAAATTGTCCACTTCACAAAGTACCATAACTTTTGCTTAATTCACGAAGTGGACTTAATGAAATGAGCAACTTCATATATAAATCTTAAAACTTGTTTATAGACTATTTTAAGTCTTGTATTTAATAAAAAAATTTATTTTTTCCCGTTTTTTATGAAAACACTTCGTTTTATGCAAAAAAACTGACTCGGTATTGATTGGTTATCTCTCCAATCAACTAACTTAATTTACTGTTAAAACGAACTAATTAACATTTAAGTTTGAGTTTTAATTAACTAGAAAGTTAGATAACCAGTTTGTTAGTTAATTGCACACTTTGGTAAGTTTTAATAAATATATAATTTATTATTTTTTCAAAGTAAAATGATTGTAAAATTAATTTTTTTTATAGAGTTAAGCAGAAACTGTTTATAAAGGCGATTGTAGTAATGTAAAATAATTTGACTTCTATAAAATGGTGGTAGTAATATAAAAATATTTGCATTCCTGTATGAAGTTGCCCATTTCATGAAGTGAGTAAACTTAAAAAATTGAGCAAAGCAATATACCTTTCACAAATGAAGTGCAACATACACCCATGGCGATATTGCATCGAATGCATACCCCTCCTAAAGGGTCAACGGTGAAGTCTTTTCCTCAGCACACTCACTTAAATATTTATGTGTGTGCGAAGATTCCTAAAGAGACTTAAAAAATTGTTTTTATAAACATGTTCTTATTATACAAGAGTATTTCGTTATTTGCACAACCATATGTGCTTATCGTTTTATATAAAAATAGTTTTGCAAATCGCAATCTAACACTGGATTACATTGTATATATAAATAAGAAACGAATTCGAAATATAATAGAGACAAAGATATGAGGAAATAATAAAATAAAGAAATATTACATCATACACCTTAACTCTTTTAACTAGGCCATATGTCGCACATTCTTCTCGAAGATCTTTAGAAAATTCAAGGATTAGAGTCGGGTCTTTCTAAATGGAAATATAAAATACAATTGAGATTATCTTATTATTCGAAATAGAACAGATTAAAGTCAACACGTTGAAGCTGAGTCCAATATTTAAGAACTTCAAAAAGGAAAAGATGAGGACAATAATTCTAATTGGATGAAGTATCTTCTACAAAAAACTTTTTCTACTAATCACAAAAAAATCAAATTAAATTAGCTCAAATACTCAGAAAGATGTAAAGAGGGTGAAAAAAAAATCGATGCTACACACAAATTCATCCTACACTATACATACACGCGAGTACCCAAATCTTTTCTAGATGTAACAGAAACTGGACTTGGCCATGAAACACTAGCTGAATAGTAATGTCCAGTGGCGTACTCAGAGAAGGGGTCATTAACCTCTTTATTAAAATGAAGTATCGATCTTTTATATTTGTTTGACTTTAGCAATTCAATGCACCACAAATCAATTACCTTCTAAAAGTTCAACTACCTACTTATTTTGATTATTTTTTTATAAAATGATGAATACGCAACAGGCAATATCCTACATAGAATGAAGGCACTCTCAAAAAGCAGCCTTCACGTAATGCCTCGAATTAAAAACATTGGGACTGATTAGTGATTGTATTGGGTTGAGTGCGTAAAATATTTTTTTATCTAAAAAGCTCGAAAGCTTTTACTGGCCACCAGAGTAGGCTATCCTAATATGATAGTACTAGTTCGATAAATAAGATGTCCACTTATGGCTTTCAATTTATCAGTGTTTTTGATAAGTTGCTCCGAACCGTATGGTTCCGCAAATACTTCTAGTAGTTGGCCGGAACTAGAATTTTTTTTATTATTAAATTTTAAACTAGAATCAAAAGGTTTTATTTGCTTATAATAGCCTTATACTTTCTGTACCTATTCTGCTTTTTTTTTTAATTTTAGTGTAAATGGTAAGTTGTGCATTAGAAAAAAGTCTATAAAAGTTCACAACTTTCTTTTCCATATCATGTGGGTCAGTGCTTTCTAGAGTACACAGAAATGAAAATAATTGTGGATGCATCCTTCACCAATAACATTTGGCAGTTTTTTCAGAATTTAAAAATATTTTTAGAAGCAAAAATTTTAAGTATTTATTCTATTATCTTTTTCAACTTCAAACACTGCGATAAAAATATACGAACATAATATATTTTTGCGCAGGCTTCCTTGATAGAGTTTCCACGAAAGTAAAATGGTTGAGAAATATTGGGTTAGACCACAAATCAAAGGGTGTTAGTGTTGTGTCCATGTTGCAACAATTAGATACCATGTATCATATAGAGCAAAACATAATTAGTCTATGTGCAATATAACCATCAAGGGAACACACCTTCAAAATTTTGGCAAAAAGTCGAAACTTTTTTTTATGTATATATAATGTTCAAAATTTATTACTAAATAATTTTTGTACAGTGAACACAGCGCATTATTACTACACTGTTACTACCAGCTTCCAATTCCGATAATTTAACAAGGTAGGATAAATGCCTTGATCATATTTGCTAATAATAATCCAAAGAAGCAAACATTGAGAAGTCTTTATTCAGTTATATTCTAGTTTTTATTATTATCAAAAATGCCTTGAATTTTAGTTTTTCGTGTTTTAAAAAGCGTCCAATGTGGTATTGTGGATAACATTAAATGTTAGCTTTGCCTAAGTAAGATTGACTTAAATCTGTTTGGTACCGCTGTACTCATTTGAGTAAGGTAGAAGTGTTCTAGGTTGTTTTCTATAACTTAATTTGTTTTGCTTTTCACTGGATCTAATGAGTTAATTTTTTAGTTTATTTTACGCTAGTATTATTTTCTGAGCAAACTTTCATGTAATTATTCTGTAGCATTTATTTAGGGAATGGGCTAGCAACTAATTCCTATAAATTTTACATTTTCATTTTCAACTAAAAGAGTCACATTTAAATTCACGACTTTATATCTCTCATTTCCTAGAAAATAATTCCTAGCAATAATATGGTTTCTTCTTTTTCTAAATTACTAATCTGGTTTGAAAACATTTAGTTGCAAAAAAATTTAAAAATTAATTTTCAGTAGAAAAAAGTGTCTCAGTGCAGAGTAATTAATCCACCTAACCAATTCATTTGATATCAACCCGGTCTGTTAACAATAGGTGAAAGGAAAGGTTGAGAAAAATCTTTTAGCTGGAGTCTTTTTTTGCCATAAATAGACCTCTTGGAGTGAAATTGCTTTTTGTTTCAGACCCAATTTTTTTATCTCTAATAAAATGTTAAAACTACAAAAACTATTTTAACAAATAATATATCATCTGTATTCTGTAAGTATACAAAAATGACTCAATGATCAGAGAAATACAGCATCAAAAAAGCAGAAGTCTCAAATAAATTCATAGGGATGTGATAGAGAACGCTAATGACAGAGCCACAATCGTCTCTATCATGTCACAATTGTTTCACAGACATTTTTGTCGGATTAGGATGCCAGATTCAAAAAATTCAACACCGTATACGAAACATAGGGAGCCTGCGTAGTTTTGCCAGTGTATCATTCTTGATGAACTGAATGGCGTTGAAGTCCCTGTCGAGCTGCTTTGGTTTTCATTGATTAAGTAAGGAGATGTGTTTTAAGCCGTGTGATCCCATGGAGTGCTACTATCTTCTGTTATAAATGGCGCTCTCAGGGAGATGATTTCTTGCTATCAGCTTGTTACCCCTTTAGATAGCTGTATTGACATTTGTGCAATCTGTTACTTTAATAATTATTTCAATTACTGATCTAATGAAAAGAGATTGATCAAAGAATAAAAGAGTGTTGGTGTCGGAGTCTGAATGCCAGAATGACGTGGGAGAAAAATGTTGGAAAATTTAATTACACTCAATATTGTATGAAGTAATGGAGCGAGGGATGAACGAGGTCTGAAATTTTTTCACAATGAGTCTTCTAATGCAAACATTCCTATGCAGATTCCAGAAGACAGAGACATTTTTGAAGTTGGAACACCAAATACTAGACCGGATCAAGTTAGAATTCTGTTCCTTAAATATTTACAAAAGATCGTTTTAAGCGCCCTGGTATAAAACATTTACTTGGTTAGAGCATAGTATATCTAGTGATAAAATCTGAAAATACGATAGATTTTGATAACAGACCAAAAACAGTATAGAGGGATAAAGCTTTATCCCAGTGCTGGTAGTCTTTCGATATCGCGATGATAAAGTCTTAAACAAATAAAATCAGGTGCAACTTGTTATATTGATTTCACTTTGGATCCAGATTGAAGGCCTATTTTCGTCAAGAACAGTAACTCTTATGTTCCACATACATAAATTGAATTAAATTTTCTTTCAAAAAATTGAACAAAGCAATATATTTAAAAAAAGAAATAAAATCAACAAAGAAAAGTAAATTTATTCAAAAATAAATGTTCTAGACGCTGAATCGTCTTCTTCAAATGACAAGCTTGTCTTTTAATTTTTTATAAAGAATGCGATTCTTTGCTAAAAAAACAAATGAAGCATTTATAAATGGAACTACAGTGTGAAATATCACTAAATTGAACTGTCAATAAATAATGAGAAAGGAGTCAGCATTCCATTTAAAAGTTGTTACACAAATTCAAAAAAATATTAGAACTGGATAAATAAAGTTACGTCAAAATCTTCTGGTGCAAACATATTTTTAATGACAACGCTTTTTTCACTGTTAAATCGCTGGCCTTTCACCTTATCTGGCTTCCATTGTAAAAGTCTTAAAAAAGAAAAGAAGTGAATTTATCATTTTTTTGCCTATCCTAACTTTTAAGATTCATTAGATACAAATTCATTTCAAAGCATACTTGATTCGTAATTATTAACTACATACTTTAATTCTAGATTTATTAACCTTCTCTAACTAAACGCTTTAAGCTTAGGATGACCGAGTGAAGACTTTTTGTGTAAAACAAAAGCTTCAAACTCAATTTAGTCAAAATAAAATATACCAATTAAAACAAATAATAAGAAACACCGAAATTAACACCATCTACATTGTCCACAAATGGTTTTGTTTATTGAAAAACTTTATTTTTCTACACTTTAGGAGAAACGATTAACGGAAGCATTCAACAAACAATTCACAAGATCTTTACCCAAGCAACCCGATATTTCAAAAAGGAAAATCAATAAAACGCTAAAGAAATTAGAAACAAGACAGATAGCTATTCATAACAGCAAAGTCCTTGGTCCAGGCCAAACACATATAAACGGATAGAGATGCCAAGGCCAAAAACATAAACAAAACCATCGACACACAAACTGTCACCAATTACATAGAAACTACAAAACCAAACAAGATCACCAACAAACACCCTAGACAGATTATTACACACGAAGCTCAACTAGATACTCAAACGTGTGGATCTTTCGCACAACAAATAAACCAAATAAATCCCCATTCCTGTAACAATATGTACACAAAATCAGCCCTCACACACCCTAGCCGGTCGTGCTCTTTGTGCAAGACTCATCCTCACAATACAGCACACCTACACAAATGTCCCTGCCTATACACTCAACGTTCCCTAATGGACCTGTGGTCGAACCCTATTGCAGTTAGTAGTCTGCTAGCAAGTTGGAGAGAGTGTCTGGCCTTCAAGAGAAACAGCTCCGCCACCAACCAACACACAGTGGACACCGAGATGACAGTTTGTATGGACGGAAAACAACATTGCATTGCTTTTATACTCTATCATACTCAAGAGTACTTTACTTTTTTCAATATCAAGTATTTCTTTGAATTTCTTTTCACATACTTTCAATAAATAATAATCAAGAAAAAAAGAAACAATTAGTTATTATTATAAAGATGCTGTAAAGACGGAGAGAAAACCAAAGCTTAATACCATATGTTATAAAAAATTGTCCACCTCATCAAATATTTCTGTTGCTATTGTTCTTGTTAAGAGTTTCTCAATTTTTTTATTATCATATTGTACGTAGACGCAAGACTGAATTAAGTTCCGAATCAATAAATCCACCTCGACAGTATGCCATTAGACATCTCTCGTATTAACCTTCTTTAACAGTAGGGTATGCTTCAACTTTTCAAGTCTTCTTGGCATATTCAATATGATATCTTTTGCAGCAAGGTTATATCAACTGTTCTCCTATGTTGTGGATTTTTGAGGACATTTATTTTTTAAAAAATTTTATAGAAGGCTTTAAAACCCGCATTTAATATTTTGCAAAAATATTCCTATGTTATCAAACGTGGATTGTGCAATTTTGCCTTGTTTACCGAACATGAGTGCTCCACTTCTAAGTGTTTTTTTTAACTTACCGGGGTTTATAAAAGTGGATGTTAGCGCTTCAAAACACAAACAACAGTGTGGTTCCTTTTCCCCACCAGACGCTAATGCAGTAAAAACAAATTACAAATATGAGGCGCCATATTTCTTTTTTTAGGCCATTAAGAAAAAAACACATTTACATCCATAAAATTAGGCCTGAAAAGCAATAAAAATTATAATTTAACTCAATTCAAAGACTAAATTTCTTCTAAATGTGACTTATTGACAAAAATGGCAAATGACCCAATATGGATGCAATATGTTGCGCAAAATGATGCACTCATTGACCCCTTCGAGATTCCCATGAAACTGCTTTGCAATCTTCTAGGGAACTTCGGACTCCTCCAGTGTGAGAACCAATGAGCTAGAAGGTAGTAATGCAATCAGAATTACAAACAAGGTAATTTGACCTGAGAAAATCCGCGTAGTTATAACGGAATTGGGAGCTTACTTGGTAAAATGGTGAAGTGTTTATTAGATGATAAATTCTGAAAAGTAGTAAAAATTAGTTTGGTATTTAAAGGTGAAACACCACTTTCGTGTTTCTAGTCGTAAAAGAACGGAGAAGGCGAGGAATTAAATTAATTTGATTCCAAAGGTACCAAGAAAAATTATGGAATAATTCAGTTAATAAAAACAAAAAAAATAAAGAAAAATTTTTTTCCAATGGTTTCCTAAAACTAGAAATAAAAGAGAATCGTACACTTTAACCCATTAAGGACCAAAGTCAACTATAGTCGACTTTATGAAAAATACGATCGTCTGCTTTTATAAATGTTTTTTAATACAAATCGTCTGCTTTACACTAGATATCGTCTGATTGTTTTAGTCGTTAATGGGTTAATTGAAAGAAATGCAATTTCAATTTAGGTGATTGGAATTTTTTTTCCTGATATCTCATATTTTTATTTCGAACAAATCAATTTTGTCAATCGAATAAAAGAGTTTCATTAAGAATGAGGCAAGTTTGTTTACCTCGAAGAATGAGTAGTAGTGTGGGAAAAAATACTTTTCTTGTCCAGTTGGCTTCTTTCTATTCCTTTTCCTCTTGGCGGAAGGAAGGGGCTTCAGCTTTGGGTTGTATTCGCCTTTGAGGGTGAAGGTTGCTTCGCCAGCGTACAAAGTCGTGCCATCTCTATAACTCATTCCATCCAGCATTTGCTTCGCGAGATTCACAGACTCAATCTTCCCAAAATATGAAAGAATATTTAAAGCCGGCTTGCGTTTGCAAATCCTCCCAAGTTTTTGGGAAATACCTCCCACTCAATCAAATAAAAAACATACAAACTTTGAAAGAGTTCCTAGTTCTGTGAATGTGTCCAGATGATTTGAATCGAAGGTTAATTTCTCTCCCGATATTCAAAAGAAAAAGTGCAATTAATTATAATGATACAATTTAGCATTTCAACTTTATGATTTCAATTAAAAAAATAACCTATGATTTATACCAAAATCTAAAAAGGCATATATACTTGCTATAAGGCGAGCAAAAAATGGACATACGCTCTTTTCAATTACTTAGACATCGAATGTCACAATAGTTGGATTGTTTCTAAAGCAATTCTTTTAATTTGCATTTTAAAGTTTAAGTCTGTCTAAGTTTCATGTCTAAAAATGTCTTGAAACATCAATGAAGTTAAGATCTCAAAACTCACGGACTCCTAGAAATATAATGAATATTTTGTTGATATATGCATTTAAAAATTTATAATCATCAAGCTTAACCCATTAAGTACCATAGAAATCAGACGATATTTAAAAAAAACACAGACGATTTATATTCAAAGTCATTGAAAAAAGCAGACGAAGATGGAATTACTTATGTTCCCAAATAGGAACATTGGGACTTAATGGGTTAATTCGATACACGTACAGAGAGATAGTTAAAAATGAGGAACCAGAAAATGCAATAAGTGTCATGAATAAAGACAAAAGACTTTTGTCCAAACTACCAATGCTTGTCCACAGAAACGTACAATATGCTTATACTTTTAGTCGAAATTTTTACACAACGTAGTGTCGTGTACTCTCAAGCACTAATTAACGTCTGCCTTGCAAGCATATCCAAGCGCTCATCAAATGGAGAAGTTAATTGAGAGCATCTGACTTTCAAAACTCAACTAATGCGCACAGATCACCGCCACTTTTTGCTACTATAAAAAGACGCAATGATTCGCCATTTCTTTCTTTTCACTAGTTGCTATATTTAACTAAATTAAGAAATCCTAGTTGCGCTTAGTGAAGAACTTCATTTTCTTCATCTCAAATTGATCTTTTCTTTTTCTTTAATAAATGAAATGGGAATGCCCGAGTCAAAAATAAAGATGGCGATTGAATATCAATCAATATATTTAGTTAAAAATTTTATAGCACAACGTAAATCAAACAAATTTTATATAAAAAAGCCCAAAATTTTCCAAAACTAATAACAAATATAACGAAAAGTATTTTACTTTTAAAAACTTAATTGATTATTATGTACTTGTTAGTTAAGTATTGTTTCTGCCGCCCCCATGATATCCTTCAGATATCGTGGTCCCGCCCAGAATGCCGAGTTTAGGACTACCTGGACTTTCCATCCCACTAAATGCCTAATACCCAAATGTTTGTCGAAATCGCATCCAAGAAAAGAGCGTTTTTATGTGCTTGGACAGATGATAGGAATGATCATGATGGGGAATTGAATCCAGGATCATTCGATCCCAACCATATGTTCTCAGCATTAGACTATCTGTCGACAAATATAATTAACTGATTATGTATTTGAATGCATAATTCGTTAAATTTGCATGTTTTTGTTTTAAATCTCATGTGCTAATGCTATATTAAATTGAATCAAATCACTCCATTTTTAAACTTTGAAAAAAAGTGCATATAGAAAAAACTTATAATAATAAAAAAGTTATAAAGTGTAAATCCAGTAGCGTAACGTGTAGCAATAGCATGATTCCCATAAGGAAGTCAATTTAAACTATAATGCCAACCAAATTTTATTAGAAATTGATTAGAGGTCTCGATAGCAAAATAAGAGAGAGGGAGTGGATATTTCTGTTTTGAATCCTTTAATTCTTTTATACTTCTATTTCTAAGAAATTAGTCTAAGTAATTGAAAACTGTATCTTTAGCCATCATTTATCTTTAGTGTTAAAGCCAAATACTCACCATTTTGTTTTTATAACATCATTTTAGTATATTTGGAGGGTGGTGTGAGCAAAGTGAAACTTGCTGTTGGCGATGTCTTAGATGTGAATAGCAGGAATTGGGTGTGTAGTCGGTATGTGGATGGCTTATGGGTAGTGTGTAGATAAGGAGGTTTATTTGTATCTTATATCCATTTTGTTTAAGGAATAAAGGTAGTGTTTACGGTTTTTTCGTTTATCTATGGCTGAATATATTGAGGCGTCATATGCCATACCTTTAGGTAACAACAGCGTCCATCTCCTTTGTAATTTCCAGTTTCCGGATTCTCGTACAACTTCAATTTGGGCTTTTTTGTTTGCGGATCTTCCATGATGATGCCGTACTTACCCATTAGTTCACTAAACTCATCCAAAGTTATATCTGTTGGCAGCCCAGAAACATAAACTTGGGTGTTATTCCCAGCATCCACTTGAAACCATTCTAAAATTATTCAAAAAGTTGAAAGCATTATTTACTTCGCTTCTTTGCAAAGAGAGAATAAAAACAAATTAAAGGGTTAAAGACATTCTTCTAAGATCTCGGATTCGCGCCAAGGAGAAGAGAGCCTTTCAACATAAAAAATTGAAAAAGCATATCAAATTCAAGGTCAAAGAAGTCATAAATAATAAAAGATACAGATGATTTTAATAGCAAAATGGATTTTTGCTTCAAAAGAACAAGTGTTGTTTGCTTTCTTTGACAAGAATTGATATGTGATGAAAATATTTTGTTAGTGTGTTGTGCGAGTGTAAAAATTTTGTAAGGCTGAAAAATCACCAAAATGTGTTTCCAATATAAGAAAAAACTTAGACCAACATGCATGCTTTCAGTAATCAATTAGATTGAATCAAAGGCTGTACAAGTTGTATTTTTCCAAAAAGATTTTGAATATGAGAATTCAACATCAAGAATTAAAAGAAAAATTTTATTCTTACGAGTTTTTGGTCAATTATTTGGAACAAATTTTGCGGAATGTTAATGTACCAAGATTGTCTCTAGAAGCTACTGATATGAATTAAGTCAAAGCCACGCATTTGATTAAAACTTTCACCATTAAACTAAAATTGTGGAAATTAAGCATTACTAACAACACCTGGTCTAAATTTGTGAAGATACAAATGAAAGAACTGAATGAGGAGAATATAACTATAATTTGCAATGATCGGGTATTTCTGCATGACAACTTCAATATTCGATTTCACTCATTTGTTGATGCTTCACTGGAAACAACACCATGAGAAGAAAAATGTATACTGATAAAATTGTCTGACATTTTGGGCGAGCTTCGCTCTGAAATCGAATAAGAAACCCCAATTTATGTGAACAAGCTTCTTCATACTTCATATTTGACTGACCAAGGTTTTTTTTATGGTTCTTCATTCATTCAATCAATCAATCAATTAATCAATCAACAGAGAAAGTGCTTACAGCTGGGAAAATATTGCGCATTACTCATCTACAAGCATGAATGTTAATTCGGTTGATAAAGAACAAACTCATAAGGAGAAAGCATGTTCGATTGTTAGTAAAATAAATTTCATAAATCTCCAAATTTTTGAAAAAAGAAAGATAATTTTTATTTTAACCGATTAAGTCCAAATGCTCCCATTTGGGAACATAAGTAATTTCATCTTCGTTTGCTTTTTTCAATGACTTTGAATATAAATCGTCTGTGTTTGTTTAGATATCGTCTGATTTCTATGGTGGGTTAATAAACTAGTTACAAGAATATGTCTGTTCAAAACTCACTTTCAGAACATTGTACATTCATACTACGAAGACATCTTCTTTTTTCAAATCCTATGTATTGGCGGCGCTCAAGATATTTTTAAATTTTTATGGGGTTCACAGCAAAAAAAGGTGGAGGAATCATGGCTTAGTTACATGTAAAAATTGACTTTTAATACACAAACACAATGAATATAAGGAAACCCAGAAGAAATTAAAATATTCAGCAACACGTACATGTGGGCGCAGATAACTTTTCGCTATTTTTCCACGATTCACTCAATACCAAAAAATGTTAGGGGCAAAAAAGAAAAGAACTTGCCCGGTGTTTTTTTAATCTCAGGCGCGCTTAGTTCCTTCTTGTTCTTATTCTTCTTTTTCTTTTTGTCGTTGTCTTCATCACATCTTTTGGTGAAAGGAATCCATGTTTGAAATGTTTGATCAAACTTGAAAGATTTTCCTGTTTCCGAATCCGCCCAAACGTATGCCTGGACTTGGTCGTCAAAGACCGGCTCATTAACTTTTTGGTCAGAGGAGGCGGGTTGTTGTTGCGATAGCATTTCCCCACTTTCCTTATCTTTCCAGCATTCTCTTGGAAAGAGAAAGAATTAAAAAGTGGGTGAGAAAATGATTTAAAATACTCTTTCTTATCCCAAATATAAAGACGATCGTTGTTAGTGTCTTTGTACAAAAACTCGCCGTCTTTTTCTTGCACGCCATAAGAAGCTTGATACTGCGCTAAATAGTAATCTGAAACCTAAATATTCGTTCAGAAAAATAGTGAGATGGTAAGTAAAGCAAATGAATGAATGAATGTCATGGAAAAAATGTAGGCCCACAACCAGGGTTAGAAAACTGGATTTAACCTCATTTCATTGCAAATTGTCCAGAAAGTTTGAAAAACTTTAAAGAGAAAACATAAAAGGTTAATCAGATCTAAACTTTAGTATGAGGATTTATTATAAAAACAGCATAATGTAATAATTTTGGCAAAATAAAAAAGTTATATTTTTTATTTAAAAATTCGTAGGCATTTAAATTTCGTTGATTTTTCGGTTAAAAAAGTGTTTTACCACAGATCTGCAACGGCTAGTGGAATAGACACAAAATCAAATGTCTACAGGCAAAGTCCTATAGTTAAAGGATTTTGATTGGTTCGTTTTTCAAAAAAGCAAGTTATCATTTTGATGCCATTTTTAAACTTATAAAAAAAAAGATAAAAAATTATTAAACTAAAATCGCATTAATTTTCATCTGAAATCAAAGTGATCGAGTAAGCGTGTAAAAATATAAATGTTCTTTTTTTTCAAAAAAGAAAAAAAACGGATTTTATTGGGTCTTTTACCCAAAATAACATATATGCGGTTTTGTACATTTATTATTGATTGAGATTGATGATTGGGTACATTATAATACATTTATTTAGATTGAGTACATTCAGGCTTATTTATTTCATCTCTAATCACTTGAATAACACTTTGGGCTAAAAAAGACTCCAATGCTGATAAAGCCAAGGCAGGGGATACTCTTATCATCATAGAAATGTCTTATAGGCGCGCGTCTCAAACAGCCTCTGACAGGGAATCTCTAGATCTGCCTTCTCGTGGCGGAGTTGTTTATAAACTAAATAATCTATAGGCGAAAAAATAGGAGTTTAACCTATAGCTTCGGGTAGATTCAACTCGTAAGTTTTTGGCCAACAATGATTCTAGGATAAAGATACTTCAAAATAAAAATTCCACTGCCTTGTGGGTGTAAGCTTGATTAGTTTAAGGCTAAAGATTTCCAAAACATTTTATGGGCGCGGTACAGCCCTAAGTAGCGTGTGGGTTTTACCAACTCCCTACGTCAGAAAGAAGGTTGTTAAACTGATGAAAAACGAAAGTTATGATAATTTGAAGTTTGGATTGCGATTTGGGTACTTGAATGTTGGTTCGCTAGTAGCAAAGAATTACGAAGTGGCAGAAATGTTGGAAAGAAGAAGAATTGACATTGCAGGAAGTTCGCTACAAAGGTGGAAAAGCCCAAACAATAGGCTCCTATAAGTTAGTTTACAGTCGAAATGATAACAGTAGTGCAGGTGTAGCAATTATACCGAAAAAGGAATTGGCGCGCAAAGTAGTTGATTTCATTTCTGTGTACGCTCCTCAAGTTGGACTAGGAATTGAAGTAGTTACTGAGTCCTACGAATATCTACATACAGTCTAGAAATGAGTTCATGGGGGTTATGGTTATGGTGATTGCAATGAGAGTGGAATAACCTGTTTATCTTTTGCTGAAAGACAGGATATGTTTTTAACAAACAAGTATTTTAAGAAAAGAACAGAGCACCTTGTTACCTACACGTCTGGTGAGAATTCTTCAATGATAGAATTTATACTGATACCAAAACGCATCAGAAAGTCAGCAGTCAGCATAGATTTGTTGTAGCAGATATCGTCTTCCTGAATCAACTGTCAGTGTGTGCAAGTCGAACGTTCTGGAGTTCCAATTTTGCAGAAGTTGTTAAGAAGGGCATTTAGAGAATGGCAAAAAGTTGGAAGTGAATTTTTGAAACATGAATATATAAAAGCCAAGAAAGTATGCAAACAGGTTAGAACTCAAGCTAAACGAGCTAAATTGAATGAGTTGGAAAAAAATGTAAATAAGCCAGACGATGAGAATAGAGCATTCAAAATTGCAAAACAAAAGAGTAAAGTTGAAAAGGACATTTCAGGTATTCCTGCTATTAAAAACAAAAACGAGAAGTAGTTTGTTCCGTGAGAGAAAAACTATAAACATGGAAAGATTGAGCTTCTTAATAAAGAAAATGAACTTGTAGAATTGGCAGAAACGGATGCCATAAAGGGTCCCTGTGAGGAGATTACCTTTAGTGAAATAAATGAGATCTTGGATTCAATGAAAACTGGATAAGCACCTGGTCTGAGTGGAATAACTACTGAAATGTAGAAGTTAAGCAGAGCTCAGTTCCTAATAATTTTAAAAGAGCTTCTAGAAGATATGTTTGAAGGTAACTCTATTCCAGATTCATGGAAAAAAGTCTCTCAATACCTCTGTACAAAGGCAAAGGTTCTAACTTAGAATGTAACAATTATAGATCAATCAAACTCTTAGAACAAGGGATGAAAATAGACGAAACTGTTTTAGAAAAAAGACTGAGGAACGCAGTAACAATTGATAAAATGCAGTTTGGGTTTATGCCAAGAAAAGGAAGTAAAGATGCAATATTTGTTTTAAGGCAGTTAATGGAAAAATGGCTAGAAATGGTAATGCATTGTACCCTGTGTTTTATTGATCATGAAAAGGCATCTGATTCTGTACCAAGGCTTTTGATTAAATGGGGTCTTCATAGAAAAGGTGTAAACAAACATTTGATACACAGTGTTTTGGCTTTGTATGACAATTCTGAAAGAACAATTTGTATTGAAAGTAAATTGTTATCAGAAAATTTCAAAATTATCGTTGGTGCGCACTAAGTGCCAGTTTTGAGCCCTCTTTTATTATAATAGTAGATAACGTTTTTTTCTGAAGTAAATAAGAATTGCATGTTTGAATTAAAATGTATGCTGATGATATTGTTTTGATTGGTGGTACATCACTGGAGGAATTAAAATCGAAGCTATAAAAATAAAGCTTCTAATCGAAAACGATGGAATTTTAGTAAACATGAAAAAAACGAAGTGGATTGATAAAAAGAATTCCGTGATTGCCAAGATCGATCAATGCGGCATATGTTGTAGCAGAGTCAAGCATAACTCTTAAAGTTAGAAATATCATTAAAAAATGAGATCTCTTTAAGAGCAGAGTCAAGTTAGAAATGGGTTCATAGATGTTTGAATATCAAAGGAAATCTCATTAAAGCCAAAAATTTTACTTGCAAACGTTTTAAAGAAGAAACAAAACATGTAGTTCAACAAGAAGAAATTTTGGTTGTCTAAAATTATAATGTATAAAAAGTGGATGAATTTTGTTATCTAGAGGACGTGATAGATGACAGTTCAGGTGTCAGCAGTGCAATTGATTTCAGAAATAAATTAAAAAGTAGAAGTAGTTTTTTGTGCTGTAAAGGAAGTGCGCTTAGATTAAAAAGCTTGGTTTATTCGTCTTGCGTAAGACACGTTCTTAGTTGTGGAGCCCCAAAAGAAATTGATAGAAGAAAGCTACAAACAAATGAAATGAGAATGTTAAGAATGCTATGTGAAATAGCTTTGAAAGATAAAATAAGTAATGAAAATTTGAAGTCAAACTGGGGTTATTTATATCAATAAAGTTATAAAAACGCAAAGACTCAGATGGTTTGGACATGTCTCGAGACGTGACAGCGGAGAACTTATAAAGGATGCTTCAGAACTAAGTTTTAATAGAAAAGTGAAAGGTAGACGCAAAATGACCTGGACAGAAAATATAAAGAAAGATATGATAAGTTTAGAACTAAAACTTGGTTATGAAAAAGAAAATCAAGTTTATGTGAGTCAGTTTTATTAATTTTGTTGCTTCGTGAAGACAAATAGTTTGGAGATTTATAGCCCTTGATAAACTTCATTATGCATTTCTCTGAAATAAGGATTTATAGCTATCATATGAGCTATAAGTTCGATGAATAAACAGTTATATTATGCCAGCGATAGAAATTTCAAATAGTTACGGTTCTTGACGAAAAGATACTGGCAAACAGGATCTAAAATAAAATTAATCGGCAGATGGCTTAGTGGTAGGAGCGTAGGGTCTTGATTCAGATGGTCTGGGTTCGAATCTGGATCGTGACTATCCTTACCATCCGTCCAGCAGTAGAATATTATTCTTCCCTATAGATGCGATACTGACAACTAAAAAAAATTGAATGAATAGCACAGGTTAGGCAAGATTTTTTTGTTTAGACTTCCCCATTAGGACATGGAAAGACAGTGATCGCAAGCCTTTATCCGTTCTTATAGCTTTTAAACAGTTATCAAAATCGATGGTCACAATTGCCCCTTCATATTCGGATGTTCTCGTACTGAAACAACTGCATGCCTAACAAAAAGTCTTATCGCTAGCTATGCTATACTCTGATCAAGTAAGGTTTTATACCATGACTCTAAAAACAATTTCTCTTTGTAAATCTTTAGGAAACAGAATTCTTGGCTAAGCCGAAGGTGTATTAAGTGTTCGAATGTTAGAAATGTCTTGTATTCTGAAGACAGTATGGAAATGCGTGCATTAGAAGACTTATTGGTAATACAATCAGTCATCATTTATTCAGCATTCGATTATTCGAAAACCCAGAGCTATTCGATACAATATTGATTAGGAGCAAAAAGATTTTTCTTCCCCTCTCCTTTCACCAATTGTCAACAGATCCATTTCATATGAAATAAATTGGTTAGGTGAATTGATTACTCTGTACTGAGACACTTTGATGCTTAAAATGAAATTTTAAAAAACAAAAAAATATTTTATAAAATCTTCAAACTACACATATATTGAGTTAAAACAGTAAATTATTTGAAAATATATTTATTACTTGAGTCGATGAATTGACAGGTATGAAGTTTGGTTTTAAATTTGGCCCTTTTGAAAAGAAATTGAAAGTTTAATATGTATGAAAGAAAATTTCTACCAAATCTTAAATTTATATGAACTAGCTATTTAATTCCGTAAGTTATATGCGATAAATCACACGAAAACTAAATTATTTGTACAAAGTTATATTAACAAAAATTCCAAGGAAAGTATGAAACATTGCCAACTATCCAAAGTTTAAATTATGCTTAGAAAATATGATTAAGCCATTTTTCCTAACTTATGTGAATTATATTAATTTAACTCTTTCAATTACAGTAATCAATAGGGATAAACGTTTTAAGCTTAAAATTATAGAGAAAACTTTCTTATATAGTTATGTGCAATAAAAAAATTGCACGGCTGAAAAAATTATCCGCTCTAGTTCAAATTAGTAAAAAATTGATTTTAAATATTCATTCTAAGATTTAGTCTTAAAACAAGAAAAAGTCTTAAAAGTCTTAAATAATATAAAAAAGATATGGAATTGAGAGAAATCAAAATTATTGGGAGAAGGTGGCAAAAGGCTTTTTGGCTACCCCTTCTGGATGGAATAGCCTTTCTTATGGCTTTGTTAGTGGAGATACCGCACAGAAGGGTATTAGCCCATTAAGTACCATAGAAATCAGACGATATTTAAAAAAACACAGACGATTTATATTCAAAGTCATTGAAAAAAGCAGACGAAGATGAAATTACTTATATTCCTAAATGGGAGCATTGGGATGGGTTAAACTTAAAAAATCTTAAAAACTGTCTTATGTTTAATTTTTTGAATGAAATGCATAGCAAAACTTTTTAAAATTAAAAACTAGTTTACATTTTGTGGATAAAAAAGACAGTCATGTAGAGCTATATTTTTTTTATGTCGTCCAATTTCTTTCAGTAGGGGGTCGAACTAGACTAGCGAGGGAGGCCCACTACTATTAATTAAAGATGTATTGGATATCCGCCTCCAGATGCGCAGGTGCGAATTATCCGAAATTTTTTTTATATCCTCTTAACATCCTCATAAGTTTTCTCCATAAGTTGGGTTTTAAAAGAATCTGAAAAAATAGACTAAACACCACAGAGATGAGGATGTTAAGAATTATGTGTAAATTTAATTTAAAAACTAAAATAAGTAATGAAAAGATAAGAAGTTTATGTCAAGTAAATGAAATAAATAAAGTATTAGAAATACAAAGGTTAAAGTGCTTTGGGCACGTAAATAGAAAACTTTTCTATTAACTTTAAAAAAAAAAAAAATTTTTTTTAATAGAAAACTTTTCTATTAACTTTTATTAACTTCCTTCGGGTGATCAAATTAAAGAGGCTTATAAAAATCAAACTAGAGTAAAGGCAGGCCAAAGATGACATGGATAGAAATAGTCAAAAAAGACATGAGCAAAAGACATTTAACATTAGGGGACGAGCAAAATAGATATGAATGGAGACGCAAAATAATGAGAGATCAGTTTAATTTTGTCTAAAATGCCATTGTGGTAAAAAACAGACAAAACCTCAGCGTGATGGGAACATTAACCGTAAAATTGATAATTATAATCAAAAAGTTTTTTCAGAATTTTTACTTTATCCAAAATATTTATGACAAGTATTTCTTTATGAGATTGACATCTTCTCTCTAAATTTTTAAGAAGTATAAAATTTGCGTTTGCTTAGAAAAGCAATTATGATATCACTCCGCATCCACAAAGAGATACAAAAAATTCCACATCCGATACATCTCTACTATTAATCTTAAAAAACACCCTACCACGTAGAGGCTTTAAAATAACATTTTCGGGCTGCGCTACTGGATATAACTATGCACCTTGAGAAATTTCAACGCGACAAATATAAATACATAAAATTAAAAATCAAAGAAAAAAAAGGTTACTTTCGGAAACCAAGCTTTGTGTCTTTCATCCCACTGATAGACAGTTCCATCATCATCTTCCCGTATATTGCTCTTATCTACATTCAAATTTGCATTGAATGAGGAGAGACGTTTCTGTTCAGCAGATTCTAACAAAAGTTGCTCTTCAAAGTCTACATTGCCTGACATTTATCGATATCGTATTTGCTTGTTAAACATTCATAAAGGAGATGTATTGTAAAATCTTTAAGAACAAGACGTTTACCAAAAGTATGTAGTCTTTTTTTTCCTTATTAAAATAATTAATCTAATTTAATTGCCTAAAAAATTATAACATCATAAAATAGAATAACATAATCTAAATCTAAGAAAGGATACACGTTTATTTTTAGTTTGAAAATTTGCAACAGAGAAAGGCCTTTTATAACGCACAAAAACATTTTACCCATTTTATTTATATATTGGCATAAGAAATATATCTACCAAAAATATCCATGCAACAAAATAATATTAGATTTTTGCTATGTTGGAGATCACTTTTTTTAAATGTCAAGTCTGAGTCATATTTATTATTACGACTCCGATTCATTCTAAAAACGTGAAACTCCATCGACTTCAGAAGTCTGGATTTAGCCAAGTCTATTGATTATATAAGAGTAAAATATAGGATGCAATTATTTTTATCAAAATTTTAACTTTAAAAATTTAAAAGATACTATATTTAAAATATTAAATTCAGAACAAATCAAGGAGTTGGTTGGTTTTGAGATATCAAAGCACTTTCAGCAGTTAAGCTATATGCTCGCATTATGCTTAAGATGGTTAATCACAGTTTTTGTGAATTTGTTTTTAGAGTTGGGAGCCTTGGGGATCGAACCCCTGACCTTCAACTGTTAAGCTGAGAGGTACACCCTAACAACCATGAGGCTCCTAATCAAGGAGTTGAAATCCAACTAAATTTTAATAAATTTTAAATATACCATCTCATCATTAATGACACTAGAGCAAATTAAACAGGATTTTTAAAAAAAATTAATGCGAAAAATGTTTTGAACAAAATTTATTAGACTATTCAATTATAAAATTTGAGATAGTTTTTTTACAAAAAAATAAAAGGATCATGAAGGCGAAATAAATTCCATAAATGGTATCCCCTCACAAAACGCATATGAAACGAAATCAGTTTATGAGCTTTATTTTAACGTCAAAACACAAGTGTAGAAAATCTGAATGGATCAAACCTAAAATTTTGATATTACTTCTATGTATTGATAAACTAATAGCAAAGCTAAATAAAGTTTCTTGATGCGCCATCATTACATAGGAGATTTAAACTGGTTTACATGCAACTGCACGCTACGCATTTTATTTATAGCTTGTCTGAAATGCAGTTGAAATTTGTTAAAATGAAATAGCTCTTATGATTATGGAAATATTTTATCTTTGAAATAAACTTTTGATCATTTTATAAAATTCATTCTAAAAATAAAAAAGTGTACAAGTTAAATACAAACAATTATGGTCATATTTCTCAATAAGCATTACTAAAACAGAAGAAAGCCACTTTACTGAAATCGTGTAAAACTTTCTGTATTCTATTCTGATATTTATAAAGTCACACAATTGCAAAATAATTTTTTTTAGATTTTTTTTATTTTATAATTTTAATATCTTAGTTAGATATCTCCAGGACTTCTTTAATCTTAACTGATCTATTCATTTTTGCTGCTTATCTTATATTTATATTTTTTTTATTTTTATATTTGTTTAGTATCTTATTTTAAATTCTTTGTTCCCCATATTTAATATCAAATGTGAAAATAAACTTACCATTTTACAGACTAAAATCTTCTAAACAATCTCTTGTATGGAAATTTACATAGTTTTGGAATGCAAACTTTTCCGTTTTTTTTTGCAACAATTCTTCTTATAATATTTAAAAAGATCAGCTATTAATGAATTGTTACAATAGTATTCTGATCCTTGATTTTACTATACCTCTGTAAAATTATTGTTTTCTTTTGTAAATGTATAGGCGATATATGGTATCTTTTTTCATTTTAACTGGAAAAATCTTATTCACGGCCATATTTAGCTATTGATTTTTCGTATAATGATAATCTTGAAAAAGATGATATAGTTCTTCATGTGAATATATATTATAAATATTAACATATATACACATTGTTTGCTCCACTTTATTATTTTTGTGAACTCTCTTTTTTTATAATAAAATTTTCTCTCTCTCTCTCTATTACAATATTATATATAATATTATATAACTAGTAGTGGGATTCCGGTTATGTTGGAAAAAGTCAAATTCTGTCTTTTTATCAAATGTATCATATATGCTAGCTTGAACGTAAATGATAGTGAAAATCTAGGTATTATATAAGATACGTTGGTCATTAACCGGATAAAAACATAAATGTACAGAGAAAACATGTACGATACAAATAGTAACAAACCTGGTCATCACTTGTATAAATAAACTATGCACTAAATCACAAACGAAACGTACCGTTCCAACGCTTTCGGTTCTTTTCGGATGAGAAGCAGAAGGTTACTGACAGCGACTAGTCGGTTCGTCGAACTCACAAAATTCTGTGAGACGGTTCTAACGAACCGACTGTATCCCACTGCTTAACCCTTTATCGGCTACAATAATCAGACGATATCTATTGTAAAGCAGAAGATTTGTATTAAAAAACATTGATAAACGCAGACGATTTAATTTTTATAAAGTCGACATATGTCAACTGTGGTTGATAACCACTTAATATAACCATGCTACACTACAAGTATTATTTTTATAATATATGTGAAAAATAATTGATTCTGTCTATTATCTCAACAAAAAATTATATTTGCTCGGATTAATGTAGTGTGTGCAAATAAATGCATCCTTCTTTTCTTCAAAAAGAGCCTCAATGGTTGTTACGGTGTACCTCTTAGCTTAAGAGTTGAAGGTCAGGGATTCATTCCTATAAGCTCCTGACTCTTAATAACAAAAACACAAATTTGTGACTAACCATCTTCAAGCATAACACGAGCATATAGCCTTACGGTTGAAAAAGTGCTTTGATAATCTCCAACCAACCAACCTTATCATAATATTTTTCTCCACATTTTATGGTCCCATAAATATATACACATATTTTTCAATTTTCCATAATGTTATAGAATAGAGTATTGGAAAGTTTTGCATATATATTTTTTGGTTTTTTCTTAAATTTATATTTAACTATTTTGTATAATAATAGTATTTCCCAAAGTGGGGTTTTTTATGAAAACCTTTTAAAATACTCGCAATCGCATTGTCTTATTTTTTTCCATGGGATATTAGTTTTGTTTACCATGTAATTGTGTTATTTGATTTGTTTTTTTGCTTGATGGATATTCTTCTTTTTCATGTTGACAATTGAAGGTCAGGGGTTCGATCCGCAAGGCTCTTGATTCTTAAAAATAAAATCACCGATTAATCATCTCGAGCATAATGCAAACATATAGCCTTGCGGCTGAAAGTCATTTGAATGTTTAATTTGCGTTATTTTTTTAAAATGGAGTTTTGCAACAATAAAATCTAGAAAAGAAATTTTTATATTTTTATATTTTAAATTTCAAGTTTAGTTATTAGATATCTATGGCTATATTATCGTATAAAAGATTATTTTTTACAATATTTATTTAAAGGTTTTTTTTGAAGTAAACTTTATTTTAGTCTTTTATTTTTTGATGAATTAAGTACATAACTCAATCTATACTTAGAAAAACATTTTTATTTATAACGAAGAGATATAAGTTAATTTTTTTTGAATATTACTCTATTAGTGGAATTTAGATTAGTTTTTCAAAAATCTAAAACAAATAGCTAATTTAACACTATCAGTGACGGCTCCTTCAACTAAAACTTCTATTGTACAAAATTGCTTATTTATACGCCATCAAACTGACTTTTCCTAAAAAAATCAAATTTATATTATAAAGTCTATAACTTAGTATTTATAATACACTCTTGAAAGTTTATAGCCGTATATATTTTTTAACATAACCCTTATACATGCATATTTTTCGAATAAACAATTTTTTTAGCATATATAAATCAATTTTGATTGATGATAAAATTGCTTACGAAAACATTCATTCAAATTCTAAATAAAATTAATTTTTTTATGCCAAATCGAAGATGCTGATTTCATTTCCGAATCAGTTTTCATAATTTGGATGTCAATAATCAATTTTGCGGTTTATGTCTGAAATTTTTCTCCAACTATATTATTCAAATTTTAATTAAAATATACATTTTTATGCTAAATCAATCATTCTCATTTCATTTCTGTAGTCAATTTTTGCAAATTAATGTCAAAATATCAATCAATTTTTGCGGTCTGAGTGTGATATTTTCCTCCAAGAATATTATACAAATTTTAAATAAAATATATTTTTTACATAATCAATCATTCTGCCTTCATTTTTGTACTTAATTTTAGCAATTAGGATGTAAAAAATTCTGAAAGTGTCAATCAAATTTGTGGTTTACTCTTGAAAATGCTATCTAAGAATATTATCAAAAAAACGATTTATTGATACAAAATCAATTATTTGGTAGGTTTAAGGAAAAATATTCAATATTTTAAGAAAAAAGACGGTGACTGAGGTTAAAATAGCCATTTCATATTGTTTTGCTGAGAGCGGATCTAAAAACGGTTTAACCTTAATTTTCTAATTATCTACATCATTTACTCGTTCCAATAAAATATACTGTAAAATGAGGGAATATTGATGATAACAAAAAGATATCCTAAAAATTACAGTTTGAACCGGTATGTCTTTTCAACCAGTTACACACAAGTATGCCCAAATAATTGGACTGATGGAGGTGTTTTGAGTTAGTTATATGATCCAACAAAATTAGAATGATTGAACTAATGGAGATGTTTTGAATTAGTTACAAAAGTTTGAATTAACTTCTCAATCAGAACAAAGTTTTTTATATACTTACTCTTCAGTTTCCAAAGTAATTGAATTATTTTTTTCAGTGATATAATACTAGATAAAATAATAAAATATTCCGCTGTTAATGTCCGTAGAGAAAATAGTTAAAAACATATCTAAAAAAATCAAAAGAGAGTGAAATTAGCTAAATATGTAACCATTTAAACCAAATTGAAATTTTGTACTCATTAAGATAGAGAGGTAAAGATACCGTGGGGTTTTCATCGAGAAGGCACAATTGCGCCGCTTGTATCGAACTATGAGAAAGTTGGCTTGATCTGGGATCGAACCCAAGACCTTGAGTTACCGAAGCTGGTTAATTTCTGGAAAATGGTTAATAAATGGTTAAGAAGAATGAAGTTGTGATGAAATAGAGAGGTCGATTTGCTAAATCGGAAGAAAATTATTCAAAAATCATAATAAAAAAAATTGATCACACAGTAACCGTAATTCATATCTAGAAGCAGGCTACGGGCCTGAGTGACAAGAAATACGTCAACGTGGATGCGGTATTACAGAAATTAGATACATATTGTAAAATTTTATTGGGAAAAAATATAGGCACTTTGTCAAATCTTTTCAATGCAAGAATTTCATGTGAATCAGTGAGAAGGTTAAGGTTGTTTGTTGAGAAGAAACACTTGGATATTCGGTTCGATGGAGAAGGTGGAGAGCACGAGAATGTCATGTAGATGTCGATGTGAGAGCTGGGAACGGAGGTGTATTTCATTTTTGAGAATAGCTGCTTGCAACAGTAGGTGCTACAAAACATGGCAATACTGCATTGAACATGCGCAACATATGTAGGAAATTTGTTAAGAGGGAGAACAAAGTTGCGGAAAAAGGACAGCGCAAAAGCGTGGAACTTTGTTTTGAGTTCATCGCTGCATTACAGCTCTACCAACTGCATCTGCAGGAAAAGGGCGCGTTGTCGACAGGAAAATCAAATGGAGTCGTGAAAAGTTTGAAGTGAGCAGCCAATGACTTTTACTTCTGCGAAACGAGAGGCAAATTCATTCATCTTGCAGAGAGGTGACTACGGCAGTGCAAGTTTCTAGGTCTGCATCTTCAAAGGCACAAGTAGCAAGGTGGAGAAAATGTACCAATTGACCATTTGCCAACTGACGCTTCTACAAACGAACCTTCACTTCAAAGGCGGTCATGTGTGCATGCATATCTGTCACAAGACTGTTTTTGCCTTACAACTTTGCGTTAAGTTCGTCCATGTGCGTAGAAATGTCTGTGAGAAAGGCCAAGCCATTGAGCCAGCCAACGCGATCCTGAAAAGTTATCTGCGTAAGATAAGTTATTCTCACAAAGGAAGGTGGCATTTCCTGCTTCAAGTCACATGCATGGGACAGCATAGCTCTACGACTCAGGCCTAACCCTTGTCCAGTAGTGGTTTTACGCAGGGAGACAAGTTGAAGGAATTCCTCACAAACCTGGAGGTCAGCACTAACCCCACGGGTAAAAACTGCCAATTGAGACATCTTATTTGTTTCGATGCTTTTGTCAAAAGCGAAAGAAAAGATGGCAGCGGGTCTTTAATTGGTCATCCACGTTGTCTGACATCTCTTCGATAAGACGCCAAACAGTGCGGCACAAAAGACTTATGCTCTCCAGAGTTGAGCGTTGTTCTGCGCAGATTGAGTCATGTACAGCAACTTTCAATATTTCAAGGAAAAAAGAGGGAAGACTAAAATAGCCCGGCCCGTTCACTGAGGAAATGTAAATAAACGTTACGGATACGCTTAGTCTAAATTGTGATGAAAATCAATTAGTTTAAAAAACTTTTGAGTACAAATTGGAGATTCTTTCTTTACTTCTACTATAGATTTTTTTGCTTTATACTTCCTGGAATCCTTGAAGATATGGAAGGAAGCAGTTCGACTTTTCATTCACATTTTCTATACTTTCAAAAAGGATGCTTTGAAAATCTAGCTGCAAATGTCAATAATATTTAAGTAGAAAAAGTCATAATTTCAAAATGGGGAAACAGTTTGAATAATGACTTTTCTCTTGTATATATTATTAAGTAAAAAAATTTATTTGCTATTTCTTCTTTTGTATATTTAGAAAAAAGAAGCAAGGGCGTATCAAGGGATCGTGGCGCCCCAGGGCAAAGGTCCTGAATGGAGCCCCTCACCCCTTGCTCTTTCTTTTCTCACTCACCCCCACCCCATTCTGGCTGAAAAAGTGATTTAGAAGAAAAATGCTCACATTTTGATTAAGCCATATAATTCAGATATATACTGACTGCGTCGAAAACAGTCTCCATTAGATGTTCATTTTTCGTGTTTTAGCAACAGCAAAATTATCGATGTCTTCCTCAAAATCAACGCAATCGAGAACTTCTTACTCAATGCTCATAAGAGCCAGACTTTGGAGGCAGGCTTGCCCCATAATGTTTCTTAGGTAGGACTTAATAAGTTTAAGCTTGCTGAATTGACCTTTCACAGGATGCAATAGAAGTTCCAATTGTCAGTATGATCCTCAGAGCCACTTGTAGATTCGGGCAGAGTCCTGAGTGTGAGGACAGGAAACCAAGTAACTCCATACCGTTTGCCGGTTTTTCCTTCCGATGTTTCAAAAACATTTGAATGTCCACAATTTCCATAAAAAAAATAAAAAGTTAAAAAAAAAAGTTAAAGGTACATAATATATGAATTAAAGTATTAATGGAATTCAAACGCATAAAGTGTTAGAACATAAAGTTAAAAGAAAATAGAAGGAGTTTAAGGGGATACTGCAGGTGTGTTGTGCGTCTCTGCATTGCAAATATAACATCGACTTGATGTACATGCTCGGTAGCTGTTCAAAATCGTTTCTTCAATTAATGCATCTCACCTTTTGCAAGCACATTTCCACCAAGAAAATCATTTATAATGTGACTAAAAGAATTCCAACCATCACAAACTTTAAAAACCATACTTTGCTTGGATACTTTCTTTTTTCGCACGAAAAACATGAAGCTTGTAAGGAAATCTTTTTTCATATTTGTCAAAACTTCCTGATGTGTGAAAAAGTCAGCAAAGTTCAAGGGGCATTGACCAGAAAAAAACTTGATGGCAGTTTTAATCAACTTTATTTTATATAGATAATTCTCTGGAATATGCTATCACTAGGACACCAAAAAGTTGATCGTATAAACATTTAATTAATAAAATAATAAATTTATTTTACAAAGTTGAGCTCACATGATGTAAACTATCACAATTATAATCCATGGAAAGGTATTCATTCACCCACAGTTTCATCATTAAAATTTTTATTTTATATTTTGCTTGAACATAGAAAAACTTCTCCTTACTTTTACTGATGTGGCTTGTCCATTATCTAGTAAAAAGTATAGAAAAGGGTCAAGCTAACATCAGACTTCGTTCTCTTCATAATTTTCTCAACGTTTTTTATCTTCTAATCTTTTGCTAATGTATTTATTTAAATCATAAACAAGATTGAGTATGTTCAATTGTGATATATCTTCATATATGCTTTCTGAATACAATGACCTTCATCTTTGCGTTTTTCAACCAAATCCAGTAAAGGTTTATACTTCAACATTTCTTTCAAATCTTCACGTAGAGAAGGAACAACAACAGCTTTCTTCTTTTTATCAATTATAAGTCCAAATTCAGAAAAGTCTTGAACAATTCTTTTGACTTCAATTAAATTTTCTGCATAACCAGGATGCCCACCATCTTTTTACAATGGCTTTCGGTGATAAATAGATTTTGCTGAAAAACGTTTGTCTTTGCTTATCCAAGAGGGCGTGAGTAGGTTTGGTTAGATGCTGGATTCGATAACTCAAGGTCTTGGGTTCGATTCCGCATCAAGCCTGCTTTCCTCATAGTTGGATACAAGCGGCGCAATTGTGCCTTCTCGATGAAAACACCCCGCGGTACCTTTACCTTGACCTTGACTATTAACATTCTGATACTACCTATCAAATCATCTACACTTTCAAATTTTAAATCTCACAGCTAAGCAACAGTTTTGCAATAAATGTGCTAAGCAAAAAACATGAAACAAACGGGGGTACAAAATTTCTAGCGTTTTTCCACCTGTCATCTAGTATTCCTGCTGCATCAGTTATGGGAAGCACAAAATTTTCTCTTTCTATTTCTAAATACAGTCAAGCCTTTGTTAAGCGACTACTCAATGGAAGACTTAATCATGGTAGCATTTGACAGGCGGTCGTCTAAAACAGGGAGAAAGAAAAGCATTATATGCAAACTGTATATAATTTGATATACTATAAACGAAAAGATAACAAATTATATATTTATTTATAGATTAATACAATTCTTGAAAAATACAAAAAAAAAATTTATCCAAATTTTGAAAAAAATCACTTATTTTGTTTTGTTCAAAAACGTTAGCTTACAATTTGTCAAGCTCGTAACCTGTTTTCATCATATTGTCTCCACGCTTTTTAGACCGTGATGAACCATATCAATTGCTTCTGTCAGAGAGTATGCATCACTTTGTTCAATTTCTCCATCATGTTCAGATGCGATTATTTCTGACTCATTTGTTTCCTTTTCCATTTTTTCTAGTATTTCTCTTGCAGATAAGTCCAAAACTTTATTTTCAGCCTCACACGTGTACAATTCTTTATCAACATTGGCAACCTCTTCATATTCCATCCCGAAAACGTCTTTATTGCAATAGGAATTGTCATCTCTGTCCAACTCGGGATTGCACATAGGAGAGTTTGCTTTACCACAAAATCCAGCCTTAATAAAACATTTTCTAATTGTGGCTACTTCAACTTCCCATACTGCACTGCATCTAAAAGATTTCTTGATTTCAAAAGTTGACCCGCACTAACCAATCTTGATTCGTCTTTGTCCATTTGTCTTACGATATGAAGAAGCTATAAAAAATATTAATGAGTTTGAGATTTGGATGGAAGGAGCATTGTCGATGAATAAAAGAACATTCCTTTTTTTGGTTTTCATTTTTCTATTAAAATTGTGCAGCCATTCTCCAAAGACAAAACTTTTTTATTAAATTTGCAGTCGACTGGTAATGAGCTTAATTTTATCTTTGAAAAGCATCTAGGCGATTTTGATTTTGCAATCACTAATGGTTTGATTTTTCCTCCAGTCATACTGTCACAGAGTGCTACTCTTATCCTTTCTCTAGATCTCTTTCCACCGGGACACTCTTCCACTAAAAATTAGCAAAGCGTATACTAATTGAACTGTTTAAAATGCTCTTTACCTTCTAAATGAACCCTCTTTTTCTTGTGTCTCTAAAAAAGTCCAGTTTCGTCCTTGTTAAAAATGTTTTCTTCCATATACCCCTGATATTTTTTTGGAGCTTTTCCCTCCATTCTTCAACTGTTGATTGACAAACATCATCTCTTTCACCTGTCATATTACCAAAAACCATGTTATTTCTACGAATAAAACTCTCCAGCCAACCCTGACATTTTTGAAGCTCTGAGAGCATATGTAAGGTGGGCTTGATGTCTAGCACTGGAATTTCGACTCTAGTTCTTTTTTCTCTAACTTTATCTTGATAAAAACTAGTTCTAATTTTAATCTGACTGTTGTGTTTTTCTTTTGGCGAAAACATCCTAAGTTAAACTTACCTTTTTCATATGAAGTATTAGCTGAAAAAAATCTCCAGAAAAGATTGAGTTTCATTTTATTATGAATGTACATAAAAGAGAATAACGGAAACATACACTTTTGCTGTTGCAGAAAAATACCTTTTCAGTCATTGAAAAGTGTATATGAAACATATTATTTTAGAAATATATTATTAGATGATGAAACAAGCAAAATATTGAAGTAAAGCATAGTAAAACCAAGATAAGTTTTGGAAACATATCATTTGAAATAAAAATATTACAAGGTTTAGATTTTGCGACAATATGTTCAAGAGTTACATTTAGGGCATAATAAAAAAGAATGCCTTTTACAAATAAATTTTGCAAAGCGAACATTTACGCGTATCTCTTGGTTGTTGTTGTAGAAGCAGATATATAACAGCAAACTCTACTCGAGAAACCGCTTTCTGAAATTTCTTGGGGGGTATGGAATCCGAAGTATGACAAAATACTTCTTATTGGCATGGAAATTTGAGAAATATCCAAAACGAAGTAGCATAGATTGTTCGCAAAGGCTTGGAAATAATCTTTTAAAAAAAATCTTTCCACCTCCTTTTTTTAAAGAAAGAACTTTTTCTGGGCAGTTATGCTAGAAAACAATAACCCAAGTAGTTAACACAGCCATAGTCCAGCTTCTGCTCGGTTTGTAATGTGCATATTCTCTTGCCATTCGGTTAAAACAATCAACACCACACTTATTTTCATTATAACATAATAAAGACTCTGGTTTATTTTTATTATTTGTTATTTTGACATCTCTTGTATGTTGTGATGACGAAACATATACTGGTTTGAAGTTTTTTATCGCATATTTCAACGGCATATATATGTTGAAAGAGATGCAAACTCAGTGTATACAACTTTGCTCTCAGTTTCTTGTAAGTTCAGGGTTTTCAAATATTTTGGTTTTAGCAACGTAGGAACAAACCTTCGGTTAGAATTTACTGTACCACAAACTGTTAAATTTAAGTCGAGAGCCCATTTCGCGAGTTCATGGGAAGTGAAAAAGCTTTTTTGAAAACTACAAAAGTAGCTTCCCAGAAATTATAGCTCAGGTTTCATTGCATAAAGAGTCATTCAAATGATACATTTTTAGTCCATAATTGTAACAAAATGTTAACAAGAAAATTTATTGACGGCAATCGAGGATCTCCAAAAGATGCCAGACACCCACTCTGATCTAGAATTGGAAGCTCTTTGGCGTTATCTCCGTATGCCTTGGAGTCAGTTGTAGTAGCGAGAGCTGTTGCAGAGTGGTGGAGATGCTGGGCTTGAGTTGAGATCTTCGATTACTTGGTCTTCTTCAGGATGTTTGTGTTATATATGCTGTGTTGCCAATGTGATGTGTAGTCAATGTCAGTTTACAGAAATTGTGGCTTCACGTAGTATACATCGTGAATTGGATAACCTTGGATGTTTTGCATGTGTGTGTGAAAGTTGTGATGTACAATGTGCTTGAATGATTGAAGGTCCAGTAGGATTGATGGTGATTTGATGAATGAAGTGAATGTTGCACTGTTGAATATTTACATATAACATCGTGATGTTACAATAATGACCAGGTTTTATCCGGTCGTACACTTTTACAGGACAACCACCTCTGGCTTCATTCTTCTTTTTTCTCAGATTAACACTCAATTTAGTGGACAGACACACATGAACAACTGACATCCAATATTTATATAAAACACACACATAGAATTGATAACACATTTACACATTATATATACACTAACAGTGCGCATAACATATATAATGATTCTTGCACATAACAAATCATACTCTCATTTTTTATAATTTACACTTGTCACTTGAGTTTTCTTCCCTTTTCTCTTAGTAGGTAAGAGCTTATAAAATGAAATTTTTATGACATATTTTTTATTTAGATACAGTGCTAATTATGTCTTCTAAGTGACGGTGACAAAGGAAAGCGAAGAGAGTAACCCTAGAAGTAAAGAAGGAAATGATAGCAAAATATGAAAATCGAGTTCATATTTCCAATCATGCTTCAGAGTATGACATACCGAAATCGACATTATCAACGTTTTTGAAAAATAAGGAGATTATTATTAAAGCTGCTGCTCAAGTTGCAAAAGGATCTAAAGTGATTAGCAGAACAAAAACCACAGATAACAATTGAAGAAGTTGAAAAGTCATTGCTCGTGTTTATTAATGAGAAAGAGTTGAAAGGGGATCGTGTGAGTGAAGCATTTATCTGTGAAAAAGCGGTAAATATTTATGGCGATCAATAAAATCGATGGTGCAGGTTTTGAAAAGTTGGATTTTAAAGCAGGCAGAGGATGTTTCCAAAAGTTCAAAGAAGGAAGGAGCAGAGAAGTTTAAAAAAGAATTTAATGCTTTCATAAAAGCGGAAGGAAGGTTTTCTCCTAGAACAGGTTTTTAATGGAGACGAAACTGGTTTGTTTATTTTGGAAAAAGTTGCCAAAGCGCACTTATATAACAAAAGAGGAAAAAGCGCTACCAGGTCATAAACCTATGAAAGATGGTTGACTTTTTTGATGTAGGGAAACACGGTGACTACAAAGAGAACAGTAAGCATGTTCAATGACAATGTGATGCCTCATTTTAAAAAAAATAATAAAGAGCCGGCAAAAACAACAAACGCTGGAAAACATTTTAGTGAAAAGGACACATACTCCAAAGAAAAATCCTACCTGAGCCGAAAAAAGAAAGATTAGTTGTAGAACAAAATGAAAACTGTGATTCCGAAAAAGTTACTATATAGAACAGGGCTCTACTCCTGAGTAGTGTGACTTGATCTGTTATTCACTTGTATGTACGTTATGAATAAAGATTTTTTCTTTAATTTTTCCTTTTAGCAATACAGTGGTACTTTGGTTTTTGAAGATGATTTGTTTGTACAAAGTCCTACATACATGATCAGTACAGTTGATTTGGTGTTTGAGAACGGATTGTTTGCTTTTACATGAATTCCTATGGGAATTAGTGATTCGGTATTCGACCAAATCGGTTTTCGAACACTTTGTAGGAAGGAATTGTGGTCGAAAACCGAGGTACCACTGTACTAGTTAGTAAGTTTGTAATAATAGTGGGCCTTTTTTATACAAGCAAACGAGTTGCTAAGGGTTCAGGCCCCAAATCATGTCAAAAATTGGACAACTTGCTTAGCAACATCGTCTTCATTTCTCCCCTTCCCGAAAAAATTGTTAAGTTATAAATAAAGTTATAAAAAATAAATTTCTAATAAAGTTATTATAAAGTTAAGCAACTTGAGGCCTGGAACAGAAAAAAAGGTGTATCCAAAGAAGAAGGAAATTTATGCACAAAGCTTTGAATACAATGAATAAGTTTGTGGTCGAAAATGATTTATGAAAAAAGTTATCATGAATAAATCTTATGAGTGAACTTTTGCCATTTCTATCCCTAACACTATTATCATCAAACCTAATGGAAATGTTTATAAACATAAACATACGTCTACCGATGGCTGCTCTGACAAATGGATCTCCATCTTTTGAAAAAGTTGCGTTGTAATAATCTTTTGGTCTTTGGCTTGACCAAAGTGCAGAATACAACCGAAGTAAGCTAAGACATGAGAAACTCCAAATCTATGATAGCAGTTTCTCAGTTCTTCCCATTTACAATGGACATTGCTAATCAAAAATTAGTGAAAAGCTCATTGAAAAAAGTAATAAATAAGGAAAAACAAATCTACTTGTAATTTTTTGCAGCTTTTTTATAGTCATTTCCATTGTGTGATTGATGAAGGTAATGTCGAAAAAAAGTGGGAAAATTTCACAATGATTTTTCAAACCTGTTGCTTCATTTGAAGATCAGAATGGCCTAGATATCAGATTACGTCTATTCCGAGTCAAACTTCGACCAGAAATCCAATTTTGAGAGTACCAAGTATCTGCCGTTCCATCAGGAGCCAACAAGCTGTCATCTATATTTTCCATTGTTACTTCTTGATCATCATCATTATCTTCCTCTTCGGATTCAATAACAGATTCTCGGGGAGTGAAATCTTCAAAAATATCGGAAGCCATATCGTCAGAATATTCAGAAAATTCTTCTTCATTAGAATCAGAAGCACTTGAAGGTGAAAAATTCATGATAATGACAAAGAAATGAGGTAGTCTGATTATTACAATTGAAGAGATCTGGTATCAGACAATTGTGTGTGAAAGAAAATCAATATTTACGCAATACGTACCACAAAATAATGTCAAATCACTGCAAACGTTGTTATTCATCCATTTGTTTTCACTGACGACGATTGCATATTTTGTAGCGTCACAATGAGTAGTCGTCCATCAATGACGTTTATATTTCTTGTTCAAAACTTTTTGATGTTGAAGAAAACATCATGAGAAAAATGTGTACAAAAGGTACGGCATCAATTCTTTAGCCTTCTTAACTGAAAGGATGGATTCTTCTCAATCCAAATTCTATTCGGTTGTCTGCTATATTTTTCTCATTTTTTTATTCATGTTTTTTCCATAATTAATTATTGTTTGACTGTTTTTACAAATTTAAGTGTATTCCTATGGGATATCCCTTTTTTCTTTGAAACTGAAAAATGTTTTTTTCCGAAAATAGAAAACATAGTCTAGATGGATTTAATTATTTTATCTGATGAAAAAGTTGGTTTGAGAATAGATTACGTTGGTTTGGTCATGTCGAAAGGATGTCCGAAGGGAACGTTGTAAAGAAGATAAGAGAGGAAGACCAAAGAAGCATGGAATGAAGTGATTCACCACGATATGGAAAAAAGAAAGCTTGTGCGAAGTGATGCTAAAGAAAGAATGAAATGGCGTAGTTGTTGCAGGAAACTGGTTGACCCAAACTCTTTGGGAACAATAACCAGGCCTAGAAGGCAAAATGGATGATGATGATGATGATGATCTGATGGAAAAAAGTTCTGAATTAAAATCGTCCATTTTTCAAATTTTAGACTCATAATAATTTTAGGTCTACAAAAAAGAGTAAGAACTTCAATTTATTCGTCAGTATTTTTATCAAAAGATAAGTTCCTTTAAATTGTGTATCAGTCTTTGTTCTTTATTAATTCGGTTTAAGTATTATTTCAAGTATTTTACTATTGTCCTCCTCTATATCGAAACCAAATGACTTGATTACTTAAGTTTATTAATAAAAAAAATGTTTTTATCTTCAACCCCATCCTACTATTTACTATTATTAAATACAGTGATATTTTTTGTCTCTATGTTTCAAAGTTATAGATACAGTTATTAAGGAAGATATTTGAATTTCTCTAAAAAAAATTCCTAATTTGAGATATCAAAGAAGATATCAATATATTTTGACTTTTTTTGTAATAAATGTTGAAAATTAACTTTATTTTTTCCTTTGTTTTAGATCTTATTAAATTCCAAATTATTGTTTCGACTTTTTAAAAAGTTTCTTGTAATTAAATAAAAATGGACTTTCTCGGATTTGAACTTGATACCCACAGGTTCGATAAAAATCGTACCAAAGATTGAAATCGTCCCTAACTTCGCTATTTTTCGTACTCTATTTTTTGCATACATTATTTTGAATCATATATAAAAAAAAGCTATCGTATCGTACTGTAATTTCGAAACGTCATGTGCATTATGCCCCCACTGAGTATTTGAAATCCGAATTGAATTTTTTCCTTCAAAGCTGCAAGCCCGCCTATGCGTTTATAAAACAAAATGGCCGATGAACTCTATTTAACAAAAATAGTTTAAAATATATTATGTAAGGAGAGTAAATAGAGGTGCCAATCAAATAATATTATCCAATCGCAACCTTTTCAAAGACGTTTTCTCGGTAAAAGCCTTCCACTGAAAAATGGTGCTGTTTGCTTTTATGACTTTATTCTTGACTTGCCATTGTACATTTAAGAAAGGATTTAACTACTATTTGTGCTTTTTAAATAAAGAATTATTTGCTTTAAGATTTGCGATTTTGTATCTTCTTTGCTTTTCTAACAAGTTGTTATGACACGTGCAGCAAGATTACTTTTAGATTTATTAAGATATATTGTAAATTGCTAGATACCAACATTTGTCAAAGACACACCTCTTCCATATCAAAAGTCTATGCTTGCTAAAGATTTTTTACATGTCAGTAAAACTTTTATCGTACTGAAAAGATCGTTCTTAGTGAATAAACTGACTTTTAAGCCGAAAGCTTTGTTGAATATATTTTACAATTCTTTTTTTGTGAAAAGAAAATATCCGATAGAAGATTTGAAGAGACTGACTCCAGCCATGTACTACATTCTATGCGGACAGATAAACCATGCCGACTTTTTTGTCAAGTTCAATCTAAGTGATACCATTTTTTCTTGGTACATCATTACTGCCTTGCACGTATGGATGTTGATGGTTAGAAATGGGGCTGAAAAGGGTGAAGGCGACACGATAAATGAAATCGTGAAAAGGATTTTCATCCAAGACATCAATGACAAGATTAAAAAAGTGGGTGTGTTCGGTAAAACCAAGTTCACAGGGGTAGCTGAGATGGACATCCATTTCCAGTACCTGATACTCGATTTCGATGCAGCAATTCGCATTGACGATGCTCGATTGGCTGCGGCTTTATGGCGAATGGTCTTCTCGCTAAGTAAAGTGGATCCTGTCCAATTGCTTCTCTTGGTTGAGTACATCCACAAAAATTTGCAATACTTTGAAAGCCTGAATTATGAAAAAGAAGTTCTGAATGCTAAGTTCGAGCTCTTCCCTTTATCCTCGATTCAATTGAACGTGTAATTTTGCTTTCAAATTCGTTTTCACAATACGGAATCGTTTGGAGAGGGGGGAGCGATGAAGTGTCAAACTCCTGTAAATGTGCATTTCAATCGTAAATATATTTTTAACTAAAAATCTTTTTTCCTTTTTTTATCTTTTTTTTTGTGAAAAAAGTAAAGAATCCTTGAAATGAAGAAGGAATACAATAATGTTGAGACATTTTTCAATTAACCTATGTTACCAAAGGGAACACAGGCGAACTAAAGTCAACTGCTTTCCTTTGGTCGTAAATGGGTTATATAAACCATTAATGACCAACATTTTTATTTTGTGCAATTTTATCAAAAAAATATATAGAAAATAAATTCATATTCGTAAGATGAAGTTTTTTTCCCAATATTTGCACAGTTTTTAAAAAATTTATAGAAACAAAAATCATAACTTATAGATTTGGAAAACACAAATGGGTACACATAATGTTAAATATATACGCATTTTTTGCTCAAGTGAATAAATATAGAATGAAGTCAAGATTTATTATATGAGCATTACAAGATATCGTAATCTTTCTCTACTTCTGAACATTCTTGTTTAAGAAATAGGAAGCCTTAGTAAAGAGATTCATCATAATAATACTACTGATAAGCGTCGTCAATTTCTTAAAAGACGAAAGTTCTCCAAGGATTTATAGATTTTTAAAAGAATAAATATTTTATGACGCTTTGCTTTGCTCTGCCTACTTCCCCTATTTGTGGGGCGGATTGGGTTGGGGTTTTATGATTATAGCGCGGACAATCTGTTGGTTACCCTGTGGGCACTGACTTGTATGCTGGTTATATTGAGTGCGTGCGTCTTAGTCTTTATGCAAATAGCTTATTTTTAATTGTTATGTGTTATATATATTCGAAATTGAGAAAATAGTGTATGAAAGAAAGATAGAACACGTTTGATTAGTCTCGTTGATGGGTGTAGATACAGGGGTCGGCAAAGTGGTCGATATCGACCCCTGGGGGTCCATAACAGATCTTTAGGGGTCGATAAGATAGAAAAACTTACCAAATTGTTCTCTATTTCTCTCTTAATTGTTGACATTGATTAATGCTTTTAGGAAACATTTTTGTGTGGGGTGGGGGTCGATGTGAAGACAAATGTTCTATGAAGGAGTCGACTGGTAAAAAAAAGTTTGCCGATCCCTGGTGTAGAAGATACGGTTCTAGGAGAAGGATGATGATATGTGGTGAAGAATGATACAATTTTTAATCTTTTGATCTTACCGATTTTCTACCATGATAGAATAGTCTTAAGTCTTTGATTTTTCCCTCTCCTTCTAGCAAAATTACGCGGGCCCCATATGGGGGTGGGATTGGGGGGGGGGGGGGGGGGGGGGGGGGGGGGGGGGGGGGGGGATTTCTACTAAATGTTTCAGAATAAGAAATATTACTTTGAGAACCAGTATTTAAATTTAAGGAATCCTAATCATTATTCAGAATCGGCCCCATCTCTCGCTACGGGCGTGGACTTAAGTCTCTAAGTTGCTATTTGTTATCTCTAAGTTGTTATTTTTTTGAAATGCGATCCTTGTTCCATTTAATAAAAAATCAAACTATTAAATTTTGAAGAAAAAAAAATTTATGTTTCAAGGTCGGCCTGGACTGATTAAGTGTCCAAATTTATGAATTGTGTCAATATTTATTACATTCAATCATAATAATCAAAAAATAAAATATCAATATAAGTAATGTAGTTTTGATGAATTTATTGCGAAACACAAAAAAATGTTCTATCATAACGACTTCAGTTTTTAAAGGATAACAGACGGTTTACGGTCAACTCTCACGAATCAACCAATCCCTTTGTAACACCAACTTCTTGTGATGTTTTAAAAGATTTTGCGTCAAAAACTGAAATTATTGTTCTTCTATGCTAAGTTTTTTGTTTAATTCTTTTACCAAAGCGGCAATCGCCAACGCACGCTTCGTATTTTACATGCAGGTAACGACAAAACTAAGAACAAGAACAATCACGGAACGGAAGATACTTCCGAGACAATATGTCGACTCAACATGTAATTCCATTCCTAAAAAGCTCAGACATAAAAAGAATCACATTTCTGCACGATCGGGCTCCGTGCATGTGTGCTTTGGCAACGCAAAATATTCTAAAGTCAAACAAGCTTGATTTTTTCGGAAATGATGAGTGCCTGGAAGCATCGTCTGACTGAACATTTGGGAGCTATACTCAAGGACCGTTTCCAGAAAAACAGGAAAGACCTTTCGCTTACTGTAGTTTGTGTCACGCCGTTGAGCACACCAACTATTGATATAAAATCTTGCACATGCGTTTACAATCAATACACGTTTTTCTGTACTCTCTGTAGAATCACACGCATTTTTTGAGTTTTCTACTGCTTGCATGACATCTTTATCATCAATAAAGGAGCTATTTCCAACAACATTTAAGAGTTATTCAACTGATATGCGGCTAGTAAAAGGAGTTTGCCAGTAAGTGAATTTAAAACATTTTGGAATTGTTATATGATTGAGACTACTGCATTTATGCCATCACTTCTACTTTAGCTATTAGCATAATGTTTGCTTATCCAATGCTTATTTTTTAATTAAATCTAGCCAATCACAGGAGTAGCTGAACTCTTTAATTTGCATCTTTTTGCCAAAGGATTTAGGCTTTATCCTGTAACATTAAGCCAGTGATCAGGGCATTTCTTGCTTGCATTTCACCAAACCAATCATCACGGCCTCTTCTAGATTAACGTGTTAAGCTGACACCCAGAATCGAAACCTGATTCTGTTTTCCACTTCTTGTTATTTCTCAAAATTTCTGCAACTGTTGTACGACCAATTGTTACATTCCATTCTTTCGAAAAAGCGCAACAATTTCACTTTGACTTGGTGATAGATGATCATGTTTCTTGTACACACAAATTTCATATTTTTCTACAGTGCATGATGTTTTAAATCCTTTCAAATTTGAAGGCATTAAAGAATAAAAATATAAGAACAAGGATTTAATTCTAAATAAAAAAGACAAAAAAGAATTCAATAATTTTTATTAAGTTTTTTATTTTTTTGTGATATTTTTTTTACATGTGAGCAAATTCATTCCTCAAACAATATAAAATATAAAAGGTTATTTATTAGTATTATTAATAATATAAAAAATAAGAAAATGATTATATTTTTAATCTCTTCAGATATTACAATGTGTTAAAAAATATTCAAATGTAACTTCTTCAAGACAGAAATCATCACAACAATTTAAACTTTACATAATAAGAGAAATCATTTAAAATGTGTTTGAAAAGCCAAGAAATTGTTATTAATTGTAAATGGTGTAATTAATTACAACAATGTGCGAGCAAACTTGACCGACAATCGAGACATTATTCTTATTACAATAACCCATCGGTTACTAAGATTTAATGACGCTGACGGATTTTCGAGGCAAATACAACAGACAAATTTCCGTTATCGAAAAAAACCTGACGGATGTTGAGGGTCCCGGAAAATCGAGGGACGAATTTAATTATGTAGTTGATAATATCAAAAGAAATATGAAAAATTTAATTTAGAATTCAAAAAAGACATGTCACCTAAAGATGATGTTAGGATGTGTGATGTGAAAAATTTATTTAAAAAACGTTACTTTTTAGATGCTTTGCACTCTGAAGATGACAGTAAGCACATCTTGTTTTTTTTCTTTACTGACAATGAAATGACCCATTTGATCATTCTTTATTTCATCCACAATTTTTTTGTTGAAAGGTAACTTTTTTTTTTTGAAGTTTTTGCCAAAAATTTGAAGATATTTGACTTCTTTGTCTCTTGTTTTTTGCAAAATGTATGAGTTAAACATAGAAGACTGAATCAAAAATATGGCCAATGGAAACCACCATTTCTTAGATCTAATGCTTGGTCGATTACAAGATAATGCATAATTTTGTAAATCCGCTCCGCCCATGCCTCTATTATAATTTATGACAGCAGCTGGAACGTTAACATCAATCATTCTTTTGTCCCTTTGACTCCAACGTTATTTTTCCAAGGGATGAATTCCAACGCAGTTTGAACCAATTGTTACAAGACCATTATCCTTCCATCTTATAATTACTATTTCGTTTTTCTTTGACGTGCACCATGATTGGAATCTCCCCTTTCAGCTTTCTTCATAATTCTCATAGGACAATTTCCGATCATATCAGAGCGAAAAGTACCTGTCACAAAAAACTTTCTACCAGATAACTCTTCAAAAAGCTTCAATGATGTGAAATAGTTATCCAAATATATATGATGTGTCTGATCTTTTGGAAGTCGATCCAAAAGTTCTAAAACAGTTCCAGCTCCTACACTAAATTCTTTTTTATAAATGTTACCTTCTCTATTGGAACCTTGGTAGACTTTAAAGGTGATAAGATAGCCATCACAAGAGTTTATGTATCATACTTTGTACCCGAACCTGGTGGGTTTTTGTCGCATTGCTTGTCTTATCTGGCATCCATACTTTCCAAAGTAAGGCACCATCATTTCATCAACATCAACTTCTTTTACGTTTGGACGCTTTTCAATAAATTTTTTGTTAACATATCAATAATAATTGAGCGAATTTTAGCACCTTTGGATCTTTGATATCAGGATTATAAAAATAAATATATTTAAAAATTTCATCAAATCTGTTTTTAGACATTGCACTTGTGATGGCTGTATTGTGCGTATCAGTCGCTAGTTCCCAATACATTCTACGGCTTCTACACTTGACATTGTAGCCACTGAGCAAAATAATTGAAAAAAAACTTTGAGATCAGAATTTGAAAGCTTGAAGCCAAAATCTAGTTTTTTCTGGGCATATTTTATACTAAAATTGCAGATTAGATCTAAAATATCATCGCAGAAAAAAAATACTTCTGCAGCTTCAACACATGACAAAGAATCGACAAAATTGACTTCATAATTTTTATTCATATAACTTGTTAATAATAAATTTTTTTCAATATCTCTTTCATGCCATTTATTTATGTCTCTTTTTTACTACTTTGCCTTGCTGATTCACTGAAATGGTCATCATCTTTGACATGATACACAACTTCAGCTTCCAGCATTCTCTTAGAAAAGTTATCTATACTTTGATTTTCTTCGCAATCTTCTTCTCCTGAATCTTCTTCGGTCTCTTCATTGTCATTTGGTGGAGAAATATATATTATACTTACTTCCCTTCCTTCAGCACAAATTTCTTCAGATATATCACTTGCCAATACTAATGACTCAACTCTTTCAAATTTCGCTAAATTTCATTTTGATTAGCCATTTGGAAACAAAACTGGCAAACGCACAATACAATTATTCAAAAAGAGAGTGAAAGAGCTTATAAATATACCAACGTAGTGAGCAATGAGTGTGAGCCAATATATGCGGGTTCCAGTTTTGCCAAATCAATTACTTCCTCTATTTATGAGTGAGTAGATTTGTTTTGCTTCAGTGAAACATCTAATACATCTTTTATGACATTACAATAAAAATAACTATTGTTGCATGTATATTTATCGAATAAACTAATTTTACAAAAAGCGTGGGTGCAAAATAATTTTTTCGAAATTTAATGTAAAGTTTAGTCATTCTTTAAAAAAGCATTACAATTAAATTATGAGATTTAGATGAACTTCATAACGTTTCCAAAACATAAAATGAAAGATGTTTTTGAAATAAAAAAAAATGGTGTTGAAAATAGTTAAATTATAGGTGACGTTGAGCGTATACGGGTTTTCAGTGAAAAGCAAATGAGAACGTAAGAGGGGAGAACAGTGTGTATATATTTTCCTTTGATTTTCATCTTTGCATATGATTTTTGCAATCCTTTTATATTCTTCTTCTTAAAATGGCGATGGCAAACAACAAAAGAAAGCGCAAATATATGGACGACTACATTAACTTTGTTTTTACTTGCATTATCTCAGCCACAAAAGAAAACCCTCAATGTGTGGTGTGCAGTGAAGTGCTCTCAGAAGAATCCATGAAGCCGAATAAGTTAAGACGTCACTTCGAATCGAAACACCCAAATTTCAGTAATGAAAGCCCTGCGTTTTTCAAAAATAAGTGTGTGCAACTAAAAAAATCTCGTCTTGACAGTGATGGAACTTTCCAAAGATAAAGTAAATCAGCTTTGATAGCGTCTTACACCGTGTACCTGAGAATGGCGTGTCATTCAAGCAAAAAAACCACATGTCATCGGTGAGGAATTGATTTTAACTTGTGCAAAAGGCATCGTTCATCACATGATTGGAGATAAGGCAGTCAAATCTTTAAAAAGTATAACTATTTCTAATAATACTGTACAGATGAGAATTGCAGATATGTCAGGTGATATTTGTTCTCAAGTTATTGATGAAATTTAGGCATTTCTACTTGATCTCTTTACATTGCAAGTTTATGAATCAATAGGTGTAGGTAATCTTCCTCAGGCATTAGTTTTTGTGCGATATATAAATAATTGTGATTTTAAGGATGAATTTCTCTTTTGCAGACCATTAGAAACAACAACTTGAAGCATTGTCATATTTCAAAAAATAGGTATCTTTTCTTAAAGAACATGGACTTGGGGGAAAATGTTGGTGGCATATGTACTGATGGTGAACCGTCTATGCTTGGCTCTAGATCTGGGTTTCAACAGATGGTAAAGAATGTTTCACCACACGCTGTTGGAGTTCATTGCATTATACATCGTCAAGTATTAGCTTCAAAATCAGATTTGAAAACTGTTATGCAATCAGTTGTTAAAAGCAGTTAGCTTCATAAAGTCAAATGAATTGAACAATCGCTTGTTCGCTAAACTTATGCAAAAAATGGATTCCAAGCATGAAGTTCTTCTATTGCACACTCGTGGCTGTCAAAAGGAAAAGTATTGAAGAGATTATTTGAGTTAAATGCTGAGGTGAGAGGATTCCTATCTCAGCAAGGAAGAATAGAACTTTCAAATTTCCTTGGTGACTCGAATAATTTGGCAAAAACTGCATACTTGGTATATTTCTTCACAATTCTGAATTTCCTACTTCAGCGAGAAAATTCCAATATACTTGATTTTGCAGAAAAACTAACTGCCTTCCAAATGAATCTGGATCTTTGGCTGTCAAGGATAGAAAAGAGAAATTTTTACATGCTTCCCACATTTAAATATATTTGTTGAAGAAAATGAGACTGATGTTTCATTCAACAACAGTTTTTAAAGTTTGCTGATCCAACAAATAGAAGAGTTTAGTCGTTATTTTCGAGAAAACCTCTCTGCAAAATTGATGATGTTCCTGAAAGATATCAAGAGGAATTCATTGATCTTATCAGTTATCACATCTGACTGTGCAAACACTGACTTTGAATCCATAGCAGTGAATCAATTTTTGATCAACTACTTATAAAATCGAAGCTAAGAAGTAAACTCCATGCTGAAGATGGCATACGTTATGCTATCCAAAGCAACACCACGGATTGAGAAGTTGCTGATAGAAAAGCAGTACCAAATATGACATTAAAAACATTATTGTTTATTATCAAAATAAAGCTTGTATTACTCGTATCAGTAACATCCAATTATGTAAATAAATGATATATTTTGAGCCAATTATATTGTATATTATGTATATTTCCGTTCTTGCTATGATGAAACAAGTTACTGCAGTTATGTAGCATTCTTATGTATACCTTAATCTTTGGGTGGGGTTGCAGAAAGTCTGGTGAGACTTAAATAGGGTCGCCACTGGAAAAGGTTGGGAAATATTAGTAAACCATAATACTTCATTTTGCGGAGAAGAATCCTATTAAAAAGGAGATCAAATACTCTTTAAGACATCATGACGCAGTTTAAAGTCTAATAGTATAACAGTATAGTTTTGTCTTTTTTTCTAAATCCAAATATTATATTTGAATAAAATTTGTTTATTCTCAAAAAAATGTTGTAACAGAAAATATTAATTTTTCAAAAATTTTTGTCAGGACCGAAACTATGGATACAGGTCTAAAATTCTTTATTTCATTTTTAAAGATCGGCACAGATTGCTAGCTTTGAATATATTCGGAAAACTGAATATTCTATATACGAGTTGAAGCCTATAAGAAAAGAAGAAACTGGGTATTTTTAGATTTTTGGTCACATCAAATTGACAAATTAAAAACATCGCAGCATGGCTTACTTTTCATTTTACTAATAAGAAACAGAATATCATTCTGGTCAATTTTAGAGAAACTAAAACTCGATTTAAATTCTTCGGTGTCAACATCAGAGAAATAAGAATTATGTTTGATAATTCTGATTTCTTTTCAAAATACTGTTTAATTCTATCCAAAGATTTTTGGGATCAATAATAGTATTAAACTTTTTATTTCAAAATTTTAGCCATGGATTTTATTTGGTTATATAACGAGGTATATTTAGCTAGTAAATTGGGTTTGCAAAATAGTTTCAACTTAAAATAAACTTTTTCGCCTATTTTTATTAAAACCAACAAGTCTTCAGAAATCTAAGGATTATTTATGATACGGTTTGACTTTCTGTTGAATACAATATTTGTGTTCATTTTTCCTAAAAAAGGTAGTTTACTAGTTAAATGGTGAAAATAAAGTCTAAGATAAGAGAAACAATAACATTCGTGGATGCAAATTTAGATTCAAAGAATTTTGTAATGGATAATGATCTGAAATATTAAAGGTAAAGGTAAAGTAAACATTTTATAAGATTCGGAACGTAAAATAATTTTTGGAATTAAGAAATTGAACAATAAGATATCCGTTAATTGTTTAACATAACTATTATTATTAATATTATTATCAATTTCCAGTAAATCTATGTTGAAGTGTATGTCAATTTAATTATTTGTAAGAAAAAATTCAAATAGGAAATCTATTTCATTCACACAAGAAGAAGGTTTTCGATAAAAGTTGTACAATTACAAATGAAAAGAAATTACAATTTAATAGAGCTCCTCTATATAGATTACCATTTGATCGATTCGTATTCAACGCAAAATCAACAGACTTGTCGATATAAAAATCAAGACCACAATGAAAACGTAGTGATGGGAAGATGTAATCAAAAATAAACATAAATGTCGAAATAATTATAAGAAATTAAATCTAACCAAATTTCTTTACATGTTGGTTGGTTGGAGATATCAAAGCACTTTCAGCCGTAAAGCGCTCGCATTTTAAGATGGTTAATCACAGTTTTTGGGAATTTGTTTTAAGAGTTGGGAGCCTTGGGGATCGAACCCCTGACCTTCAAGTGTTAAGCTATTGTTAGTAATATTGGAAACATAAATAGCATTCAAATTAGCAAAGTTTTGCTTTGGGATTGAAGTTAATACTAACAAAGTGTAGGTCATTTAAATCAATTTTTGAATTAAAAAACATTGAACTACACAAATCGGAGAAAACTATACTATTTAACAAATTCAAGTTCTTTCTTATAATGATATCAGCTATAGCTGCCTGCAATATGAGAAACATCTTCTAGGTATTTAATTTTACAATTTAAAAACGAATGCTTACCAGGCTCATTGGCTGCCACAACTTCCTTCACTATCATAATTTAAAGAACAATATTTACAAAAATTTCGTCTTTAGTTTTTTAAAGAATGGCCAAACAACGAGTGCAAAAACTAGAGAAAAAATGAAAAAGTCTCAATCTACTGTAATTCATAAAGATATAGAAACCGTTTGATTTGAATAAAAGATTAAATTTCTTTGGATAAATTTTTTTTCATTCATCATTTGCTTAGCTTGTAAAGGTGTGTATTACCAGAGCCGAATTAACCATTAGGCAAACTAGGCTTGTGCTTTAGGCTTTGAATTTTTCTTCTGGCGGGCTTACTCCAGGCCAACCTTAAAGTGTGCCTTGAGGCAACGAAACCCTTAATCCGGCACTGATTATTACAGAAAGAAACCTTGAATGAATTCTTTTTTTTTAAATGTAGTTTTCCTGAAGGATATCAAGATATGACTTTGTTATTAATAAATCTTTATTATAACATTCTGGTTTAATTTTTTTGAATAAGGAGTAATTTTTTACCACATTGCACTTTATGCTTTATCGTTTAAATTTAGAAATGGAAATTTATTACTAGCAGTCATTTGTGCGGAATCAAACTTAAAAATTTTTTTCTTCTAAACAGTGAGAAACAGGCTTAGAATATTTTTTAATCCTATTTCTTTTCATCTTTATCTAACAAATAAAATAAAGCTTTGCAAATACTCTCTTTATACAATTAATCTCTATGATGCTAAGCTTTATTTTTCAAGTTCTAAAAGTTTATTAGGAATCATCATAGATGATTTGATTTGATTTATTGACGCAGCTTGTAAGACGCAGAGGACTTGAAAGCTGGCAGGATGCTTTTAGAATATATTCTGTTTGTGAGTGTCAGCTAATTGTTAGTAAGAATAGTAATGATAAAAGAAGTCCAAAAAAGAAGAGAGGGAAAAAAAGAAAGAAAAGAGAAAAAGGAAGAGGGGAAATTATTTTTTTTGTATAAGGGTGTGTTAGCATAGCGAAGAAGTAAGATTAGGGTGGATGAAGCCTAAGAAAATTTTCAAGTTTTTTGATGAAAGTTTGTAAGTTAAGTAAAGCTCGGGTTTTGAAATTAAACTATCTAGAGAAGAAGAAGAAGAAATTTATTAAGCATCAAACTCTTAAACAAATCACATTAAAATATTTTAAATATGAACAAGATAGAATTATCAACACAAATATTATAAAACAATATTATAAAGCATGCATGGAAGTTCACAAGATCTATACAGACCGCTTAACATGATTCTCCCCGGAAAACAATATTTCTAAAATTACAAAATAGATATGATCATGAAATAATTATTTTAGCATTTAAAACTAAATATAATATTTTAGGTATCAAATCAGTAATAATCTAAAGATATTAAGATATAAAGATATAAGATATTAAGGTTATATATATTTAATCGTGCAAATATTAAATTAAGGTTTTTATCTAGAGACGTGAAAGAAAAACCATGATGTTTAAGAAGTTTAACAAAAAAAAGCTCGTATGTGGACATTTAAAGAGTAGATGGTTTGAATCTTCTATAGTCAGACAGCCAAATCTTCAAGAGCTTGAGTTGCATATTTTAATAAGATTTAAAATTTTTTTACAATTACAAGATCCAACATACCATCTGATTTTCTCTGGAGGAACAGAAAGAAAGTTATGCTTTTCAAGTTGTTTAAAAAATTTTTTAGGGGTAGTAAGTAGAAAAATGTTTGAGTAAGAAGATAAGAACAGCTTTTGGTGCCAAAAGTTAATGGACTTTTTTTTAAAGTATTTGCTTATAAGAAGAAAGAGTTTTTGGCGGTATGATCAACAAATTCATTTCTAATAACAACAGAGTGTCCTGGACACTAAACAAATCTTACACAAAAGTAATTAGACTAAAAGGAATAATAAGATAATGCTTGACCGATTATAGGGCATTTGGAAGACTTAAATTGCCGACTTTCAATTAGTAATTTAGAGTCGGAAAAAAAATAAATTAATTTGTAAGAGAGGAAATATTTAAAGTTTTGCCTCAGGTAATTTAATGCATAGAGCAGTCCAAAAGATTCAGCGAGAAAAGCAGAGGAAAAATTCCCAATATTTTTAGTTAGAAAGAATGGTGGTAGTTTTAGCCCACGGTAGAAGAGAGCAAAAAAAGATGCACCGAATGTGGTAATAGGGTCATAGGATCCTTCTGAATCTAAAAAATAGCATTAGAGGAGGAAAATATCTTGTTGCAAAGAGAAGCAGCAGCACTTTTCGAACCACAAATAGTTGTTTTCACATTAAGGTTTGTAAAGTGAGGGTCATTGAAAAGGGGGTATGGTAATGAGAGAAGAATATCGAAGATTATGCTAGAAGGAAGGTATTTGTTGAAAAGACTAGAACAAAAGTCAAAGTTTGAGAAATGAATGCTAGGAGAAAATTTCAGTCCAAAGGATAGGTAGTCGAGGTTATTTCTTGTATCCGAAAGCTTGAGGAAGACAATAATATTTTCTAAGAGAAGATTGACTGGTAAGAAATTTGAAAAGAGATAAAGAAAGTCTTTAGGAGTACATCTGGAACATTTTAAAGCTTTCATCAAAAAGGCAAAATATAAAGTTTCATGTTTTTTTTAACTATTTCTTATATTTAAAAACTGCACACCACGATGTTATTGCGTATGTGAAAAGAGGTATATAATCCTGGTAAATAGTGTTGAAAAAAGAGAAATGATGCTTGTTAGTGTTGAAGGATAACGTTTTGATACTGTTTAGAATTTTTATGCATTTTACATGTTTGTTTTGAAAGTGAGCTGACCAATCCAGATTGTATTTAAAGATCACCCGAAGATATTTTATTTGTTGAACAGGGGAGAAGATATGGTCATTGAAAACAAGTTTTAGACAAAATTTTGAGCACCTTGAAAAGTTTATTAGCATTGATTTTTTTAAATTTATCGTTAGTCCAAGGGAAAAGCAAAGAGAGGAAAAGGTCACAAGCAACTCACTTATAAAGAGAAGATTAGTTGTAGGGTTGTCGCCTTCGATGCCAAACATAAAATCATCGGAATACCCTTGTGAGAAACAATCATAAGATTTTACTAATTCAAAGAGTGGATTAATAAGAATAATAAATAATAAGTCAGAGAGACATCCTCCTTGAGGGGTCGAGCTTGACAAAATGAAAGTTGAAGAGAGATTGCCTCGAAAAGAGATAGATCTATTATTTAAATAGAATTTAATAAACAAAATGAGGTACCAAGGGAAATTCATTTTTTTTATGTTACTTAGAATACACGAGTGGCATGCCGAATTGAAGACTCCTTCAAAGTCAAAGAATAAGCAAGTAAAATGTTTTTTCGATTTGAAACAGTTGTATATGCGTGAACATAAACGATCCATTGCTATGTCCGAAGAATTTCAATTTATATAGGCGGATTGGAATTCACTTATACAATTGAAAGTGGAGATATGGTTAACAAGCCTTACACAGATAATTTTCTCAAAATTTTTTCCCAAACACGGTAATAGAGAGAGAGAGAGAGAAAAAAAAATTTATTCAAAAAAAAATTTTACGATAGGTTATTGAAGTGTGAAGTGCACACATATATATATATATTTATAATGATATATATATATTCGCAAAATATAAAACATAATCTCATAATTTACAATCCTGAAAAAAGCAATAGCCAAAATGGCCGTCAGTTAGATTTCTCCATTGTGAAATAAAATATGTATATTAAGAAGGTCTCCAGTTTGAGAGTTCAAGATTTGTCGAAGACCCTTTGGAAAAAAGAATAAGTTCTCCTTGTTTGAAGATAGACATCATAGATGAAAAACTTTCATCGAAACAAAACATTCACTATATTACTACACTTTTAGTTTTATGCAATATTAATCTCCTCTTGAAACAAAAATTTTGATGTATAAATCTCTTGTTGAATGAATTTTGTCTTTCCCTATAATATAATGGGCACATGTTAACCTTAACAGTATTTCTTCACTCCAAAAAAAATTTTTAAGTCATAATTTCAATTAAAAATTAACGCACAAACTGATGAAAAAGTTTTGCTTTTAATTTTTTTAGGACAGTTGA